>JANBPO010004741.1:14729309-15329309 GCA_024336825.1 Amorphophallus titanum
ACCTTGGCGTCATGGCCTTCCGCCTAAGCCAAGTTGCACGGCGTCATGACCATACGTCTAAGCCGTTAAAAATCCTACCTTGGCGTCATGGCCTTTCGCCTAAGCCAAGTTGCACGGCGTCATGGCAATTTGCCTAAGCCGTTAAGAAAAAAAAATCCTACCTTGGCGTCATGGCCTTCCGCCTAAGTCAAGTTGCGCGGCGTCATGACCATACGTCTAAGCCGTTAAAAATCCTACATTGGCGTCATGGCCTTCCGCCTAAGCCAAGTTGCACGGCGTCATGACCATACGTCTAAGCCGTTAAAAATCCTACATTGGCGTCATGGCCTTCCGCCTAAGCCAAGTTGTACGGCGTCATGGTAATTTACCTAAGCCGTCTAAAAAAAAAAGAGTTACCTTGGCGTCACGACCTTATGTCTAAGCCAAGTCATTCGATATCATGACCTTCGGTCTAAGCCAACAAGCATCTTACCATTGGCTCAGAGTTTATATCCGAACCAATGAACAAAAAGACGCCTTGGTTCCACACCAACCCTTGATCCCTCCAGGAATTCGCCACAACATGTGACACCTTCTCTTTGTCACCATGGCATCAGTCACCCACCTATAAGAGAGTCGACCTGCGGATGTACTTACTGAGCCCTACAAAAAAAAAAAGAAGAAAAGAAAAAAGAAAAGAGGAAGAGAAAGAAGATGAGAAAAGAAGAAGAGAAAAAAAGAAAAGAAAAGAAAAGAAAAAATAAAAAAAAAATAAAAAAAGAAGAGAAAGAAGATGAGAAAAGAAAAAAAAAGAGGAAAAAGAAAAAAAACAAAATAAAAAAGGGAGATATCAAAAAAGAAAAAAAAATGATACGATTTGTGTGCCTGCCTGTTCCACGTGCGTGTTTGTATGTAGTATAATATTAATACACTTCCTTCAAATTTCTAGGACCGTATATTTCCTTGCTAAATAACGCTACCCAGATTCTATGCGTGTGTGCGTCACGTCACACACTAAGAGATGAAAAGCTAATTCTCGGTGAGTGCATACGGTCGGGGGAAGAGTTGCGACTACGTTGCTAGCATAACTCGCATGATACACTCTTGGTGAAACTCTCACACTTCACATACGATATGAGCAATGCTCCTTAGCCATAGGGACGTCATAAGTTCTTCCTAACACTTCATGGGTACTCGAATCCCTACACTCGCATAAAGGGTGACTGTGAGGAGAAAAGCTGCCTACCCCCAAGAAAAAAAAGAGAGATGTGAATAAAAGAATGAATCTTAGTAGCCGGGAATCCCCATTGAGACACATGAGGAGACTCGCGTCGAACGGTGAAGTCCATAAGAACACAAAGGGGGAGAGTAAGAGTGGAGTGTGAGTGGCATCAAGAAAAATAAGGAGAGTAAACAGAGAAAAGGAAAGGGGGAGAGAAATGAAAGAGTAGTATGCATGGTTTAAGGGGGAGTAGTAGAGCTTTAAGGGGGAGTAGTAGAGCTGGATGCTTTAGATCTGTCTGTCCTTCAGTCCATCTCAGTCCATCACCCATCTTTTCTCTATCATTTTCTATCATTTCAGAAAAATAAATCTTTTCATTTAATAAAATATTTCATAGTTAATTAGATGTATTTTCATCATCAAAAAAGGAGAGAATGTTGAATTCTATGTTTTAATGATGTTAATATAGTATGTATTCTTCGGACTAACACTGACTTTACTCTTGCAGAAAATCTGAGTCAGAACATTTCAAGATAAGAACCATTAAAGAGCTGGATTAGTTGAAATGAAGAGGCAAAGACAGAGATGATGTATCGACGCATCTGGTAGAAACCTCGATGCTGTCAATATTACAGAAATAACTTCAGCTTGATGCATCGACGTAATCAGTAGATAATGAACAGATGCATCGACGCATCCAATAGACGTCCCAGCGCAGTCACATTTCTGAAGAAGAGTTTCATAGAGCTGATTAGCTAGACCCAAGAGATGTCTCGACACATCATGAGTTCACATGAAGGTCACTCGGTTCAAAATATGAAGTCACTCAAAAAGGTCGATGTACCCAATAGATGCATCGACGCAATTGGATGATGCACAAACATTAAGCATGTCACTGAAGTCTCTGGCCCCAACACATCAAGAAGATCAACTATCAGAATACACATGAAGTTTGCGCATCAAGATGATGCACCGACGCATCAAGTCAAAGTGTGAACACTCTACAACAACCACGTCAATGCATCAGGGTGATGCTCCAAAGCATCAGTCATGGTTCAGTTTTTAAAAGGCAACTACATCGAAGCATCACGGCCATCCATCGACGCATCAAGCCACAAACCATGTTTAAAGACTAAGCAGAGATCCAATGCTCTGACACATCAGAGACCAACACAAATGACTGTAATCCAATGCCTCGAGATGTCTGTCATGAGCCATGCTCCATACAACTTATCTGCATGGAAGGATCATTATCAGACTAAGTTGGATTGTTTAAAGTGTCATTTGATTTGTTGAAGGTTCAACACGTTATATAAGTGAAGGGCAGTTTTGGAAAAGTTGATCCGCAAAGAAGGATTCGATCTAGGCACGTGATCAGTTGTAGAGAGGACGTGTGATGACCGTACTGGAAAGAAGTGGCGCGAAAACATCCAGCACATGTGTCAATTCTCTGATAATCCTGATTGCTATCAGAATATTCCTGCACAATCCTATCAGATCATGGTGAATTTGATACTTTTTGCAAGAACAAAGGAATAACACACAGATTTTCTTCACCCAAAATGTCGAAACATAATGGTGTCGTGGAAAGAAGGAATTGGACCTTGGTAGAAATGGCAAGAATAATGCTAATGGAGGGAAATCTTCCAAGAAAATTCTGGGCAGAGATGATAAATATGGCATGTTACATTGTGAATCGTGCAATGGCAAGACCGTCTAGTGTGAAAATACCTTATGAACTATTCAAAGGTAAAAAACCATCCCTAGCTCATTTTAGAGTCTTTGGGTCAAAATAGTTCATTCATAATAATGACAAGAAGGACTTGGATAAATTTGAGCCTGAAAGTGACATAGGAATATTTCTAGGATATTCTGACAAATCAAGAGCTTATAGAGTGTTCAATGTTAAAGATCAACTAGTTGAGGAACTCCTCATGTTACATTTGATGAAGTAAATGACCTTTCAAATGGTGATCAGGTTTCCAAGAAAAATGAAGATGGTGAATTTCTGGAGTCAAAGGATGAGTCAACAGAGCATGGTGAGGAATCAAGTCCAAAAGAAGAACAAGGTAACTCCGGCGAACAAAATGAAAATGGGGCTGCCTCAGGTAAAGATATTGTCAACACAAGGAGTCTTAAGGATCATCCCCTAGATAGCATTATTGGCAATGTAAATGATCCTCGGAAAACAAGATCTCAATATAGGACTGTTAATGAGCTGGATCAGCTTGCACTTGTCTCCTAAATAGAACCTAAGTCTATAGAGGAGGCCTTGCAGGATGAATGCTGGATAAATGCCATGCACGAAGAGTTAAATCAATTTGAGAGAAACAAAGTATGGGACCTTGTTCCTAGACCTTCTTCACACCCCGTTATTGGAACCAGATGGGTATTTAGGAACAAACTGAGTGAGGAAGGGGAGGTTATTAGAAACAACGCTAGACTAGTGGCCAAGGGGTACAATCAGGAATTTAAAATTGATTTTGAAGAATCTTATGCCTCGGTGGCCAGGTTAGAGGCCATTAGAATCTTGCTTGCATTTGCATCATCTCATGGAATTAGATTACAACAAATGGATGTAAAGAGTGCATTTCTAAATGGTGTCATAAAAGAAGAGGTTTACGTGGAACAACCTCCCGGGTTTGAGTGTGATGAGGTTCCTAACCATGTTTTTAAGCCCAACAAAGTCTTGTATGGTCTAAAGCGGGCTCCGCAAGCGTGGTATGAAAGATTGAGCTCATTCTTGACTGAAAAGGAGTATTCAAGAGGTAAAGTAGACCAGACCCTATTCTCCAAGACCCATGGTAATGACATCCTTATTGTACAAATATCATGAATCTGGATGGAGGCGGGTGTCCGGGAAACTAGGATCAGGGCGGTCAACATGCTGGCCACCCACCAGGGCTAGGTGGCTAGCCCACTGGTTGCCCAACAGGGCACTATCTCTGGGCAGCCAGGAGGTTGGCCGCCTTCCAATGCTGGGCAGCCAAACCCCTCGCCGGCCACCCTGGGCAAGGCCCTCTGGACAACCAGAGCACTGGCTGCCCACCTGGGCAGCTCAGACCTAGGTGGCCATATGTGTGGCCACCTCCCATTCGTGATCAGAGGAGTTGGGCGGTCACATTGCTGGCCTCTGAGCAAACCTAGATAGCCGATGCCCCAGCCGCCTTCTACTAGGTAAAATCGAACAGAGCACCTCCCAAGGGTGCCATTCCACACATCATTCTCCTCCAAACGAAGGGAAAAATGAGGGGAATCTATCCCCTAGCATAATAACCACGGACACCCAAAAGCACGAATCCGGATGGAGGTGGGTGTCCGGGACACTAGGAGCAAGGCGGTCAACATGCTGGCCACCCACAAGGGCTAGGTAGCTAGCCCACTTGCTACCCATCAGGGCACTGTCTCTGGGCAGCCAGGAGGTTGGCCGCCTTCCAGTGCTGGGTAGCCAGACCCCTGGCCACCCACCCTGGGCAAGGCCCTCTGGATGGCCAGAGCACTGGTTGGCCACTTGGGCACCTCAGACCTAGGTGGCCGTATGTGTGGCCGCCTCCCATTCTTGATCAGAGGAGTTGGGCGGCCACCTAACAAACCCGAATAGTCGATGCCCTGGCCGCCTTCTACTGGGTAAAATCGAATAGAGCACCTCCCAAGGGTGCCATTCCACACCCCGTTCTCCTCCGAACGAAGGGAAAAATAAGGGAAATCGATCCCCCAGCATTCACATCTCCAAAAAAATCACATTCAAACTACAAATCCACGTCTTAATCAATAGAAATTGTCACACATCCCTCGGCATGATTTCTTCCAAAACATGAAATGCACTCTCTCTCAACCTCACCGGGGCATGGAATCACGTGAAAACAAAATGGAAGAGTTAGGGATTTATCCCCCTATCTCCATGAAAAAATCATGTGGAACCGACGCCGATCCACGTCGAAAACACTTCTTCCCTAGACTAGTTCTTTCACAAAAAATGTGAAACGCCCTGGCACAGTAAATAGGCTCTCCGTGCCACTCTGTTGTGTCCCTCATCCCATCCTCGCTACTGTCGTCATTACCTCGCCAGCTCACCGCCTTGCTATCGTCAGCAGATCGGAGCACTACAAGAAAAAGAGGCAATAGCGACCGAATTAGAGACCGAATAAATCGGTCGCTAGTCAGTCCCAAATAGCGTGTTGGGATTCCTTCTTCATGGCTTTCCGCACCTCAAGATATTCACCCACCGCCTTAGGGGGCTATGACCCAAGTCTCTTCAAATGAGATTCATCGATATCAAACACAGGTCCAGGCTGATGGCTCAAGAAACTACATTCCGCCGCATCCCAACAACTGGCCTTCATGTTTCTATAGAAGTTGGTGCAGGCATTCCACCATTTAATGTACTTGGGGGTTACTTGAGGAACACACCTGGGCGTTGAAACCCTGAAAGTGCTAGCCTCTTGATGATGGAAGAAATCCCACAGGGAATGACCTTCTGTAGCAACCATTGCACCTTGTTTTGTCTGACCGTCAAGGGGAAATTGGGCAGTCGAAGGCGGAATATGTTGGTCATAGCCAAAGTTATGATCAAAACAGAAATGGTAGTATGGTCCCAGAAAGATAGTACCACCCTTCCGGAACACTAATACACTCGGGCAGACTTACAGGTAGCCAAAGATGGGATGAGAGTATGTTTCAGTGGCTTCCATCTTGCATTCCCGTTGGTGATTGACTATAGGGCTAGAGTGGGTAGCTAATCTCCAAAAGTTAATGGTGCCAGCAAATTCTACTGGGACCTTCATCAACCGACCTTGGATAGAGAAAAGCTACTGTGTGGTTGTATCTGGCTCTACGCTTGCAAATTCAACCATTCTTGGATACAATGTCAGTGCTTGAAGTGTTCTTGGGGCAAACTCTGGGACCAATGTGCACACCCAAGCATTGAAGAAATGGAACGGTCCTACGGTCCTGAGACTCCGTAGTGTGCGGGACTTGCACAGCTCCCCCAGTGTCTTATAGATCAAGCAGAGTGCCGTAGGACATAAAGATAAGTTCATACCCCAGGTCATCTGACATGCTGGGTAAATTGCCACTGGGCATATAACTATTTTGTCTCCTTGAGGAAGGGCAAAAGTACAAAGCCAGAATGTCAGGAATGCTACGCAATGTGCCACAACATCAATACCTGCCTAGTTCGGTCCACCCCGATATGTCTGGTAGAGGGAAGATGACAAGCTTGCTTTGAAACGGGCTCATTTTGCCTACTGGGTGGCAACCGGTGCTACAGATGAATAGCCAGTGTACTTCAAGTTGCTTGAAAGAAATATTGGATCCATAGACCCATCTGAACTTTCTTGCGGTCTCCCTTTTTTCTGCTCTGAGACGAAGAAGCCCTTGATGAGGCTTCATGGTAGGACAAACATAATGTCCTATATACCTTCATCAGATAACCATACGAGAAGCCAATGAAGTATCGACCTTCGCCATTGGACTTGTCCTTCAAGAAGTCAGCAGTACAAACTTCTTCATACGGCTCACCGTGTGACTATCTAAATTTCTCTCCCCCTTTGACATTATCAAAAAAAATAGGGGACAGGGAGTAACTGTGAAGTTTTCAAAAAAATGAGACATGAACGCACGAACCCAGCAATGAACCTCCCATGAAGGGAGGGTGGGAGAAGACATGCCGTCGCATGTTGGGCCCTCTCCCAAATCACCCGCCGACTGTTGAGCACTCTTCCAAATCAGAGTAGTAGGAATCTCCCCCCCTACTGCTGTCTGCATCTTCGTCCACTAAAGCGCCTTCCATGTTTCATCAAGACCGATAGCTCAACACTTCGCAGAAAGGGAGAACTGCAAGGGATGGCCTTAAGCGATAAAGAGAGGAGGAGACACCTTTCGAGACCTTTTATAGGCCGAAGGAGAGCTATTACCTTAAATGACTTTCCCCTCGAAGAAATGCGAAAGGCAGAAACTCTTCCCTTAAGGCGGTTACCTCATTTCCCCCAACACACCCTCAATGGGAACACGTGAAGTGGCAAGTCATTCAAAGCATGGAAAGATGGACAGACGCCAATGCCATGCCAGTTGCCTGACCAATTGGCATGCGAGATATCCGCAGAGAAAATCACCACTTTCCCAAAAGATACGGTGGTCAAATCATGCCAAAGGCGGTAAGAAGCAGTCAATTTAACATTTAATATTATCACCATCAGATATATAAGGAAAATTTTACACGGCCACATTAAAGGAAAAAGAAGAAAAGCTAATACATCAGGCCTCTGGCCCATCGCGAAGCTCGGCAGATGAAGGATCCTCGGCACCAGGTGACCTACCCCCGGCACCCTCGGTGACGGCCCGTCCAGGCACTGACCCCACTTGCGTGGGAACTATCTCGATCGCGTGCCCTCCTGAAACTGCTGGTGTTGGCGATCGCTCGAACGAGATGGAGGCGTCCCAGCTTCCCCCTTCGCTCGACGTCAGGAAAGAGGAATCAGTGGCATCCAAGTCCGAGTCATAACACTGCCCAGAAGGGAACACAAGCTCCTCGAGCACCTGGCCTTGAGCCTCCGCGACAGCCCGATGGAAGCATTGAGAGAACCCCTTCCGCAGACCCCGACGGTAGCCCAGCTCATAATAAGAGAAGGCGGCCTTCTGGAGAGCTGCCTGGTAACCCTCCGAGCATTTGTATTGCTCGAGCGCCTCTACCCCAGCTAGCTTCGCCTTTCTCAGAAGCTCAGCTGCCCTCTACTCTGCCTCGGATAGTCTCTTCTCGGCTTCGGCCTGTGCACCCTCTGCTTTCGCCCGCTGTCACTCGGCCTCTCGGACTCGGCCCTCGAGCCCCTCACGCTCGGCCTTCCACTACTCACCACGCTCGACCTGAACTTTAATGCTGTGTGTTGGACACGGGGAATTCTTGGGGGAGCAAACCCGAAGTATGAGCCAACTATGCTAACCAGGAATGGATGGGTGGCCATGTCGAGTAAAAGAGCCACTCTACCAGAAGGCATGGTATAGAACTCATGACTGTTAAATCCCAGATGTGCTATGAATTATAAGAAAATGGCCTTCTTCACTCAATATATACCGATTAATTTTGAGATAGATGCTCCAACATGACATTAAGGTTGGTTCATGTCTGGCACGACATTTCTGATTCTATCCTGTTGGAGCCCGTTTGGCATGTAATCATAGATGAGCATCTGTTGGTACCTTCACACTAGAACCCACGAAGACAGACTACATTGACATGCTGAACAGCTGCCATGGTGCTCACCTCCCTCCGGAACTGCTTATCTCCTTGTCCAAGGTGCTCGAGCTTCTTAACAGCCACTACAGAAGAATCAGAGAGAGCCCCCTCGTTGACAGAATCGAACCCATCTTTCCCCGGCCTCTCAGAGAAGTTCTTGGTTACCTTCTGCAGCTCTTTGTACTGGAAGGCCACCAAGGAGCCATCAACTAAATCTGAACCCATCGATCGTTTTCTTTGGCATGTGCAAATGAACAGTGTAGTAGCTGCACATAACACTACAAGTCCTGCAGCTGCATGAACTGTTTGTTTCTTCGCTCCAGGAGCTGGCAGCTCAGAAGCTGCCACACAGACGTTGTGGACACCTGATCCTTCCTTTTGACTGTTTGGAAGTTGCTCCATGTCTAGAAGATCTCTATCCCACAGTGAACATTGAAAAAGTACCCGTTCAAGTAGGCCCCTTCACATTCCTCTGTCTGCACTCTATGCAACTACCGTCTGGGGGTTGATGGGCAACTGCACATTGGGCATCACCAAGAACTCATCTTTACCTTGGGCTGCAGAGTGGATGCTACCACACTGTAGAGGAGTGTTACTGACAACCTCCAGTATTTTCTCGACTAGGGTTTCGCTCGCCGCCAGCCATGGCTGTAATATCCCGGACCTTTCGGATCCTTATTTTCGAATCTCGGATCTATTTTCTCGGAGTGTCCGGCTCCGTTGTGTTCGACTGTGCGTGTTGGACGTCTTTCATATTCGGATCGACGCGATCCGAAGTTGTTTCGGAGGCCCAGAGGCATTCCGCGATTTTTTTTGCGCATTTTTCTAATTCCGGATCTGATTTTTGGCAAATCCTGCGGAACTCTGCTGCAGGCAAATCGAGTCGTTCACCCAGGCGTGAGTGGTACTGTTGCGATCGGTGCGTTCCGAGGATCGCGGAAACGTGATTTTCTATTTTTTGGTATTTTTCTGAAAAATCAGATTTTTGTGATTCTACTGAGTAGGCCAGAATTCATTAACATTAAACCAATCTAAGTGTAAGGGCTAGTTCATTCGAGTTCTATAACTGAAAATTTTGAAAAATCCATAACTCTGATTTATGAACTTGGTTTCAGTTTAAAGAACCTCCATCTTCTATAAAGACAAGCAGTCTTTCCATATCCCTTGATCTTTGCTCTCTCTAAACAAATGGTATCAATGCTCTTTGATGACTTCTAACATTTGATATCATTTGCATTCCTATCAACTGATGTCAGAGCATGTCGTTCCTTCTTGTAATGTCATATTCTGATGCTCCTTGGTGTTGCCTTGCATGAGACATATCTGCATCAGTCACTGATAGCATTGCTGCATGTGTATAACATTGTAATCATCCAATGAACATAACAATTGGTATCATCATCCATTGGCATCTGGCATAAGTCCTAGCATCATTGGCATCTTGGTTACAATTAAGCTGGTTTCAGTTTTCATGCAATTGGGTGGCTTGCATTCTTCAACTTCCTACACACATATCTTGCATTCTGCATCCCCATGCATCGCATAGAAAATCTAAAAAGACTGAAAAATAGAAAACCACTAAAAATCTGAAAATAAAAAATTTGCTCTTTGGCTATTATATTACATCATGCTGCTGCAACCATGCCTCTCAAATTACAACTGTCTTTGCCAAGCAAACGGACACTACCATGTTCGATTAATCCATATCATTCATTGGTATCAGTCCTAAAATTGACTTTCCAAAGTTGGTTGTTCTCATTGGTCATCTTGTCAACTTTAATAAGTGTACAACCATTGGCATGTATTTTCACATCATTTTCTAAAATTCTGAAATAATGCCTGCACTACTTGTGATCATACCTGCCCACAATTTGCTTGCTGGACATATATCTCTGCCCAACATGTGTATAACATGTTCTATCAATTGGTATCAGAAAGGGGGAGAGAATTATATGTGTCATAAAGGTATCTCAGGTTGCTGCACCTTAAGTTGCTCCTTCCAGGTATCTACTCACCTTTACGTTGTACATCCTGTGATTTTCGATAATTGGTGTGCTGCAATTTCCTTCACTCCTATGTTCCTAATTATGCCATATACTCTCTCTTATATGTTTTCTTTTTTGATGATGTCAAAGGGGGAGAGAATTATATGTGTCATTAACTAGGGAATGCATAAGGGAGAGAATCTTGAATACTTGCATAAGATTATGTGGGGAGAGAAATACATGTGTCAACATGCTAAAATTATCTGGGGAGAGAAAATCACTGAAGGTCATTAGGTCATTGTGCTTCCATTCTCGTTTACATCTCCTTCATTATACTTACAATGACTCAAAGCTGGACATCATAATGACTCATAGTTGTCATCATCAAAAAGGAAGAGAATGCTGGGCATGTGTATAACATGTTTTATTCTATTATTTTGATGATGTCTCACTATGATTCATTAGTATGATTGATCTACATGTGATAAATGTCAACATTCATTCATTTCCTATCAAGTCCACACCGTCAACAAATTGTATCTGTAAAGATAGAAAGAAATCAAGTAAGGCACAGCGATCGAGACTATTGGCTACACAAGAATCAAGATAGAACTGAAGATTCATGGTTGCACAGAAATCTAGGCATTGACATCACAAGGCAATAAGTTTCACAGATATCCATGCAGTCAAGGTCAGTGTAATTGCTGAACTTGATACATATACTACTGAAGTATCGACACCTCCTGCATAAGTGTCGACACCACAATCATTCCTCAGCAGACCAAGAAGGACCAAGGTCGATGATAGTAGGACAAGAAAATTGACTAAGGTCTATGCACGTTTCTATTGCGGTGCAGCCAGTGCAACACAAGGTCGGTGCAACTTCTGGCTAGCATGTTTCATAGTCGGTGCACGTTTTGCTTCAAGGTTGGTGCACTTTTGTCACAAGGTCTGTGCACAACAGCTAGCACAAGACAAGGTCCGTGCACATCCGCAGCAGGGTCGGTGCACACTCAAGCCAGCTACAGACAAGGTCGATGCGCGTCTGCTACTAGGTCGGTGCATTCCTTCTCAAGAGCAAAGGAAGGTCGGTGCACATCCAAGGCTAGTCAATATCAGGTCAGTGCACATTTTCCTTCATGCCTTATAAGATCTTCACACAAGCTGCAAATCAAGTCTGTGCACATCTACCATAAGGTCGGTGCACATTTGGCTTATATACAACAAGGTCGGTGCACGTCCTACCTTCAACACAAGACCAAGGTTAGTGCATGCTTCGTCAGCGTAACATGCAAGGTCGGTGCACAACCAAGACTCGCACGAACCAAGGTCGGTGCATGTCCTGCCTCAGTGCAAGACCTAGTCGGTGCAAGTATGGGGCTCACAGATATAGTCGGTGCACATCCACACCTTCAACGCAAGACCAGGTCGGTGCAGGTTCCTACTTTAATTCAACAAGGTCTGAGCTTCTCCAATGAAGGTCGATGCACACATTCTTAAGTGCCATCTATCAAAAGAATGTCAAAGGGGAGTGTCGACACTTTGCTCACAGGAGGTCGACACCTTAAGCTTCCAGAGATCGATATACAAGAAGATTTCATAAGAAGTGTCGACACTTCCATATGTCGACACCTTGGTCTCCCAGAAACATTTCAAGCCAGTTGTAACGACCCAGAGCTCAGGGTACCGACAACCCGATACAAGTATCGAATTATCGTTACCAAGAACTGGAGAAGTCACCCAAGAGACTGACGAGGCCCCTGAAGGGTTGGAGGAGTTTGTCGAGGGAATGTATAATGAATTGACAATACACAATGCGCAGATTTAAATTAAAACAGTTATTATAAATTGAGATGCGGAAGTAATTGAAATATTTATATATATCAGAGCGTTATAGAATATACACTAGTCTAGAATGGCCAAAGGCAGAAGTCCACAATATACAAAGTCTAGGAGTACAACTACACGGGACATACCCCGGTCAAAAGTACAAAAAGACTACACTGACTCCAGCTGGCAACTAGACGCGGTCAGGAAAAGCACGCAGAGCTACGGTCAAAGGCTGGGGCGGCTCACCTGAAAAGTAGAAGGGTGAGCCACAGCCAAACTCAGTAGGGGTCACGCAGATCCCTACCTCGCAACTAACAAGCAGACATGCAAATATAAAGTAATTAGAGCATGCATTTATGCAATTAAACAGGCATTGGCATAATTTAAATTACATGGACTACAAAACTGTGAAGTCTATCTAAACAGTTTAAACAACTATCTATATGCCGAAATAACACAATTTAATAGTGACAAATGCTAAATCTACCAGTAGAATGAACTTTAACTTATCCAGGTGAAATGAGAGACAAAGAACTCACTAGAGGGTAGAAACCAGAAGCATCCACTGACGACTTACACTGTGCCTTAGGCAACTCACACGTCAGAGAGACACAATGTGCGAGAGGTGTAAACAGTACCCAGACAAGAACCAGTTAGAGTGACACTCGTCAGCGCCAGTCCAAGCCTCTAACCCTGTGTGCACACACCAACCCCTGCCGAGAGCTGGGCCTCTAGCTAGTTCCCCGCACCCCGAGAGTATGATGGGGTCATCACCATCTGATCCCACACTTGGGGCCCGTCTTCTCACCACGGGGACATCCAGCATGGTCAAAATGTTTTGATGATAGTATACATATGTGTGCAACACTCTTAAACCTTGTGAAGAATAGGTAGGTTGAGCAAGTCTGTCAAGAACTGTAGCTCAAGATTCATCGGTTCAAGCATGAAGCCACGTTGTTGGTTTAGCCAATTTCAACAGTTTTGCATTGTGCACACTAGCAGTTTTGAAGAGGAGTCTCAAGGCTAGCAGCTTCAGAAACAATAGTACCAAGGCTGTCAGCTGGATAAAGAATGCTACCAGGCTTTGGTTGCTTGAGAAAAAGGAATACAAGAAGCCATCAGAACAAATAATGTCAAGAAATACTCATGGAATCAATGTAAGAGCCACCCACTAACTGAAGGACATATCGCTGACAAATAAGCCTCTACGGGTGACAAATAACTCCATAAGGGTGACAAATAGGTCCTTAATGGTGACAAATAGGTGGCCACAGGAGGAAGAAGAAATCACAAGAAGAAACGTCGACTCCAGATGAAAGTAGAGTCGACTCCAGTGAAACCCAAGACCAACTACAGTGACCCAATCAAGTTTGACCAAGTCAAAGTGTGACGACCCAGATCCTGGATACCGGATATACCCGATAGGACTATCGAATACACCTGATACCGCTTGGAACCCGCGAGTCCTCCCAAGAGCGGTAAAGCTCCTAAAGGGAAAAAGGATTGTTGTGTAGTACATTGAAGGCATAGAGATATAACAGTAAGTAATTAAATTTCATTAGATCGGTTTGCTAAAGTAGCAGAAATAAAATTACTTTTTATTTAACAGTTTCAATTAACAATTATATACCAGAGTCCAGTCCAAAGGAAGACAACAAGTCTAACAATACAGTCAACAGAATAGAAAAGTCGTACCAAAAGAGTCGGGGGAAGCCCGACGAAGGTACCAGCTGGCAGCTACGAACTTGCACACTAGGAACGGCGGAAGCAGAACAAACAACGACCCACCTAAAAAGCAGGGGTGAGCCTCGTGTCACTGGCTCAGTAGAGGTCACGCGGATCCTCACTGAAAAACACGCAGTAACATGCTAAAATAGTAGGTAAACAACAGGTAAGCAACAGGTAATAACAATAGGTGCAGTAAAGCAGGAAAAACTAAACTACAAAGCTGTAAATAAAAGGAAGTAGGAGTAGGGAGCAGGTAAGGAAGAGGGGACAAACCCGTACCATACTAGCAAGGCTATTGAACTAACCTCGGCACCCGAAGCTACTCCTAACCATGGCAGAGGGGTCGACCCTGAACTCGAAAGCTCAGGAGTCACTGATCTATCGACAACCACGAGGCCAAGGACAAGGCCTACGAGACCAGACCAAAAGTCTAGAAAAGACCTAGACAGACACATCTCCTTCCCCATAACCAGTGCGCCCCACCCCCACACCTAACCTAGCCGCCCTCACTAGCATCCCACGCCCCTGCTCCCTCTCCCTCTGTAACCCACGTTCGCCACCCCCTGCTCAGTGCGTCCACAGTAGTCCCGGAGCCGCCCCGTCGTCGCCACGTCTTCCCGTGGATTAAGAAGTGCTATTCTGCTGCTCTCTACTACAAGCCTGCAGCATAGACTCAGTTGGCAGAGCTACTAGCGGCATCCACACCAGGATTCGACTTGAGGCATCTTCAGAAGAGTCATCCACCTTCGAGTCATCCACGCTCCAGAAGTGGTCCTGCCTCCGTTCGTTAACGGCATCAACTGGTACAAGCGTTTCCGTGCAACTGCGCCCAGACTACATTTGTTCCTATATGCCACTTGGCAATGCCAACATCGACTGCCCCTGTGTGAATCAGCCAGAGCTCCCTTCACGAGAGTTCTTCTTCTTTGAAGCTCCGATGAACCAGAGGTGGTCCTGCCTTCTTTCGACAATGCCTTCGCCCGGGGCGTCCATTCTCCCTCAGTCACACCAGACCCAGAGCCCTCTGTTCGCCTAGGATAGTCTACTGCAAAGTCGGCCCTGACACTCCCTCTTCCACTCAATTTCAGGTTGAGCAGTCTTCTGCAAAGTTTTGGATATCGACGATACAAAATCAACGTAAGTGGTTTCGTCTTGTTCCGACATCGGCACAGAGATTCCATCCCGGCCATCGATGACTTGTCCTACTATTTACCCAGGAACCCGACGCCATCCATTTCGGCGACCACGACCGGAGAGGTGATCAGACGGATGCCAACTATTGAGGGTTTGTAGAGCTCCCTATCTTCTACGTCCACGAGTTAGTCCCATCACTTTTGGGGTTCCACAGCGAGCGTACCGGCCGACGCACCACGACTGCGCCATCCAGTCTTGCGCGGCAGAACTGCACAGGCCTACAGCTGCGACCACCACCTCCATCCAGCGACATCGGCTCAACATCGGACTTCCAGGCATCCTTCAGCATCCCCTCAGGCTTCGACCATGCGTTGACAGCACCTCGACTGGACATCGGAGCAAGGCATACGATCGTAGTTTGGTTTCCCCTCCCCTCGTTCCCCCCTCCAACGTGAGGGTAGTGCATGTAGTGGATTGCCCCACCCCCGTGATCCCTCTCCCTGCGTGGAGTGTAGTAATTGTAATAGCAGGGAACATCGTCAAGCCTCCTCGATGTAGCGTGTCCATCGGGTGCGCACGCTCCCCGACTCGCCTTCGTCTCCGATCGGTGCCGGCCTCTTCAGGCTTGGCAAGGTACGTGGCTGTTCACTTGCTCCCCTGTGGTTAGAATTTTCCAAGCTATAAAGAATAATCAAAACCATCAAAGATAGGAAGCACTTTTACACTAGCCATCATGAAAAGGATCTTTTCTCTACGACCGCAAGGTTGACTAAAAAATCAAAGGCGCGGCTCTGATACCAATTGTTGGCTTAGAGAGATGGCGGACAAGAAGGGGGGTTGAATTGTCCCCTTGACGAGATGGCAGATTTTAAAGACTTTCCTGAGTAAACATAACGGAATTAAAACTAACTACATTGATTAGCCTAAGCAGACGTAAGATCTAAAGGTTCTCTCGATCTTTCCGATCCCACACGGCTTGACAATGCTGATAACGATTCAATTCAAACCAAACACGGAAAATGGAGGTAGCAATGTGTGACAGTGTAGTGAATTAAAAGCCTGTATAATGGACCTGTGAACGGCGATAGAAGAAATGACAATCACACAAGACACAAGAATTTTTAGGTGGTTCGGGACCCCGACGGGTTCCCTACGTCCACCCCTCACCCAACTGGGTGAGGCTTCACTCCACGCTACAAAATGTAGCAACACGGGGACGAACCCCAACCACACACGCTGCTTCTGCAGTAATATCCATAGATGGGGACAAGCCCCAACACGTTGCCACTGCAGCACACACACACACACGTTTGGGGAGCACACCCCGGACACTTAGACCATGCGGAGACACAGCTCCGCCCACACATAATGATGTTTCGAGTTTAACACAGCACAAAGGATATTCAATAAACACAACAAAATTGATCAATAATCAAATGAACAGAGTAGAAATGAATGACTAAAGATTCTCCCTCAAATCTTCAATGACTCCCATGGAGAGGATAGACGGGTGCACTGAACGCTTTTGTTCATGAAGTGGAAGCTGGCCGAAGCCGCAAGAGCCGCCTTGGTAAAATGTGTGGCAGTGGAACAAGTCTTGTTGATGGCATCCTCCTTGTCTTCCTCTTTCTTCAAGGTGCGCAGCAACTCCTCCTTGTTCACAAGGCCCCTTGCAAAAGGATGGAGCACATTAGCTTTTCTCTATTCCAAAAGATGAAAATTGTAGCAATATATGGAGCACAAAACTGATAAACAAAAGATCAAGGTTGGATCTCAAGTGCATCTAGATTAAAGATAGAGCATGGCAAATATCTCAAATGATTAAGGGATAGATATAGAAGTTTTCCCTTTTGTAGACACCTAAGATATCCAGGTTGATGTGAGCCGTTGCTCGTGATAAAGACATCTTCTGATTCATCGCTTCATTTCGCTTGTAACTCTCTTCATCAACAACCTTCAAATCTCGACGGGAAGAGATCAAATATGGCGTGGAAGTCCTCTCCAGCTCCCTCATAACTTAGCTATATTTGAGGGTGTTACAATCTACCCCTCTTATATAGGTGACATCCTCGTCGCTGGGCACATATAGCACACAATCAAACTCCCAGGCAGGTAGGACTCTAGAGGTGGCCCCTACAGGCTCAAGAGGTGGCTCCTACTATGTAGAACTTTATCCCATTGCGGGTTCAAGAGGTGGCTCCCATAACGTAGCACTTTGCTCTGCATGGTACTTAGTTCCCACACTTCTGACTGGGATATGGCTCTGATACCATTCTGTTACGCCCCGTACTCTATACTGTCGAGGTATTGTCCGCTTTGGCCTACCGACCTTACGGTTTTATCCCTTCTAATAGGGATCAGCTCCAAAATGGGGTCACCCATCCCAGTACTACTCCCCATTAAGCACGCTTAACTTTAGAGTTCTTTTCAAGAATTTAGCCGATACTTAAAAAGGCCCCTCGGTGATATAGAGTATAACTTAGCTATATTTAAGGGTGTTACATAGTCAGCCACTTACAGCTATGCCGACTGGGGGGCATTGTTCATGGAAGACGCGTTTTGGTACTCGATGTGGGAGAAGCAGTCTTGGGCATGTCCTGGGTGTGAAGTAGGGTGTATTCGAAGAAGGGAAAGACGGCGATGTCGAAGCCACCGACGACGTCTGATTAGGAGTTGATGAAGTGAAGGCTAGAGTAGCTATCAACCACATGGTGTTGCACGCTCACGCTGAGGGAGACGTCCCCGAACTTGAAGTGGGTCGCCTGGAGAACGAGGAAGGGGAAGGAAGAGATGTCATCAGAGTAGTTGACAACGGGATTGAGGCGCTTGAGCTCCATGGTGGGCATGAAAGTTGCTGAAGTTGTCCACTGCGCCATCCATCTCAGCCTCCATAAAGAGCTCCCCCTCAGCATTACAGTTGATCTCAACGCGGCCGTCCTTGTCACGTCTAAGGGCGAGAAAGAGAGGGAGAGCAAGAGCGAGAGATGGGGGAGGCCATGGCACCAGTGGGGGTCTCCCTCTCTAGCGTTGGCACCTAGGTGGGGGGTAAACACAAGTAGAGAGACAGAGAGTGAGAGAGGTGGGGAGGGTACAATGAGAAAGAAAAACATGAAAAGAATAGGGGATGAAATATTCTGAAAATGGGATGGCCTATTCTATTTTTTGGACAACTATTAACCAGAGTGATTTTTTACTAAGGGTTTTAAGATTTTGGGGACTATTCGCTAAATAGGTGGATTAGGAAAGATTTTTTCTAATTTTGATATTTTTAGGGATTAAAAACTAAAATTCTCTATAGAATTAAGATCGAGAATTTTTAATAAAAATTATTGTTAAACAAGAATTTGCAACAAAACTACGGTATCAGAGTTGTGTTGAGGATTCGTATAAGGAATTGAAATTACATAGCGCCTGTCTAGAGCAAGTCCACTTGAGTCATCTATTGCTGGCTTAGGATGCTTTCCGCGTCTGCTGATGTGATTTTCGTCCGTGTATGCTTCCTAGGTTCTGATGGTGCGTCGTAGAAGGATGCATGTTTCCCGGGAGGAAAGTGGTACTTCTCCTCTGGGTTATTGTGTTGGTTTATGCGTCTGCGCCTGGTCAAGTCCCAGCGGTTCCTGCTCAAGTTGTGGAAGGTTTATCAGACGTTCAGGCTGGAAAGCCGACTGGGGAAGGGCAGGTGAGACCCCAAGGGCATGCTCAGGCCGAATTTGCTCAGCAGGATGTGCCAAGTGTGCAGTGTCACCTTGTCCCTCAGTCGATAGGGCGGTTCTAGCTGGTTTATCAATCGAGCGTACCTAGAGTTCCTCCCGTTATTCCTACCGCCGATGGTGCTTCTTCCTCTCAGCCCAAGGGCAAGAAGTTTCGATTCAAGAAGTTGAAGAAGGCTCGGACGTCCAAGGATCAGCAAGGCAGGCAATCGATTGCTACTAGAACCTCCTCTCGTGTGCCGGTTAATCGTGGTACACCTACGTCCATGAATACCAGGAGCAAGTTAAGGGAGCGTGAAGAACGGCTTGCCCAGTAGTCATCTGCCAGTGCTGTTCTGTCATCAGTACCTTCTTCTCAGCAGTCTCAGGGACCCGCTGTCTGTCAGTCGAGATTATGCTGGAGGTGTGGTGGTAGCCACCCAGGCTAGAAGTGTTCTCTGCCAGTGGTTTGTTTTCGATGTGACTAGCCGGGTCACGTTGTTCGAGACTATCTGATGAGGTTGGTGCCAGTGCAGTTCTCGCCGTTTACCCAGTCGTAGCAGTCTCAGTTCCGACCCTCGCCACCACAACCTCAGTAAGACTCACTAGTGTCTCAGCTTCCCTCTGCTGAGCAGTGACGTCTTATCCTATGGAAGGTGCGATTCTACTTTTTGATTGGTTAATTTGTGTTTATTTGTCTCAGTTGTTTGGGTTTTATGTGATCTAGTTATTCCTTAAGGGCCTGTTTGATAGAAAGATAGAACAACCAGCCGGTTGTTATCCAACCGGGATGGCTTATTCGACCTCTCGCGGTCGAATATGAAATCCCAGATTGGACGCCAAAATAAGCTAAAAACAGGTTGTTCACTGCCGTTACCCCTGTGATTATCAAATCTGATTTAAATGCTACCGGTGAATATGGACACGTGACCGGTGAATATCTGCCCTGTCCGTTTATCAAACACAGCCTAATTGTTCATTGTAGCAGATCTCTCTGTGTGATTTTGGTATTTCTCCACTATATATTAATATTATAATGATATTACGATTCAAATCAATTTGATTGAACGATCGAATCGATTCGAATTTAGACACCAACCTGATTCTGATAACATTGATTGTTACGATTCTGATCAGGTATGAAGTTAGATATGAGTATACGTATACACTATAAGCCATTATTCTGATTTATTCAGATATCTCTATCCCACCCATATATGTCTAAAACTCTAACCCTGGACCATCGAGCTCGGCTTCCACGTACGGCGTCGCCCTCAGGAGGAGGGGCTGCTTCTGGCGGATGACGATCCCGAACTCTTCCTCCATGTCCATGTCCTCCCCTCGCGTCCCGTCGGGCATCTCCCAGTCGAAGCAGTACAGCAGGTTGGCGAGGGTGCGCGAGGAACACCAGCGGCGCCGTCCCCAGTGCCATCCCGGGGCACCCCCTCCACCCGGCGGCGCCGAATTGGGCAGCAGCTGCAAGTGCTGCTGGCGCCGGCAGTCCACTTCGCTGCCCTCCAAGCTCTCCGGCAGGAATTCAGGCGTCGGGGTGCTTCCCAGGCCTCCGGGTGCATGCCTCCCGATCGCCCACACGTTGATGGTCACCCGCGTGTTCGCCGGCGCGTTCGTCGGAGCCGGCGACCCTCCAGTCCCTCGTGCTCATCCGGGGGAGCTGCAGGAAGGGCCCCGGTGGGTGCAGCCAGCTCAGCACCTCCTCCACCACCAACTTCAGGTAGTGGAGCTCGGGGACATGGCGCTCTTCCACCAGCTCCCGCCTCCCCCACCACCCGGCGCACCTCCTCCATCTACCGCCAGCGCTCCTGTACTGTCGGTGCCCGCGATGAACAAGTCCTGCGCGTGCCAAGAGCTCAGACTGAGACATACAGGAACCCTAACTAGTGATGTGACTCGTGTTGGGAAGACAGCGCGTGCATGTGTGGAAGTGCACCGCGGACGGTCCAGAATATCGAAAACCCACGAGTGTGGGGCCCACAATAATTCTGAAAGACGGTAGGGCAATAGTACTCTTTGATCATGTTCGTCTTCCGTTCAGGTCACCTAGTTATTATTGGTTAGAGACACTAAGGCGTCTTTGTTAATCACTCTCGGTTACTCTAATCGATTCTGATTAACGAGATTACGTGTGAGAGAGATGAGATTGATCACTGTCCATTGCTCTCTCTCTCTCATCAGTTAGCATATCCTAACCGGTCGTCAAAGGTGCCCATGTGTTGTGGGATTAAATCTCAACATTATTATCTTAAATTTAATCCAACGAAGATTAGTTTAGGTGTGCATTGTACTTGTGTTGTTAATTTGACCCAAATATCTCTATCCATTTTCTCTTGAGAGACACCAGTCCACGAAGAATGCAATGTAGGGGTGTGCCCTAAAGCAGGTGTACACTACCTTTTGTCAGCAATGAAATATTGTCAGTTCACTTGTGTCTTCTACATGCATGTTCGTCTAGAAAACTCTTCCTTTCTTCTCGTACAGCCTTACAGTCCACTGGCGAGGCATGAGTTCCATTCAGCAATCCATCCATAGGGGATCCGATTGGGCCCGCATGAGCTCACAGGAGAGTGCTCGCCCTTCCAGGGGAAGGACAAGGGAGCCACTCCACCATGTCAACCGTGCGGGTTACCGATCGACACCACCAGGATGTTTGAACTGCATGATTTTCTTCGACTGTAAAGAGACGGGCAGAAAGAATCTACTTAGTTGAAAGGGGTACTCATCACCTCAAAGGGATGGAGGGAAGAGTTTGTTTCTTAAATGATCTGGATGGAATGTCCAAATCATAAGGGTTATCCGTCACCCGAAGGGATAGAGAGAAGAGTTTATTCCTTAAATGATCTGGACATGAAGTGCAACTTAACAGGGGTGTGGACACGGCCCGTCCATCTCTTTGCCTCTTTGCCAGCATGGGGTTAGCACCGTCACACAAAAAGGAAGGGTTAATCCCATGCCCCAAACAGAAGGTCTGGACGGGGTGTTCCTTCGTCAGTGCCAATGAGATGTCGGGGCTGACATGATCTATTTGTATCTTGGTGAGTTCGTCGGCACTGGGTTGGTGCCTACGCAAGAAAAGGGGTTGACTCCTTAATCCAAACGAAAGGTTTGGACAAGTTGTTCCTTCGTCAATGCCAACAAGCTGTCGGGGTTGACGTGGCCTATTTGTCTCTTGGTGAATTCGTCGGCACGGGGTCGGTACCTATGCAAGAAGAGGGGTTGATTCCTTAATCTAAACGGAAGGTTTGGATAGGTTTCTCTTTCATCAATGCCAACGAGGTGTCAGGGTTCACGTGGTCTATTTGTCTCTTGATGAATTCATCAGCACGGCGTGGGCGCCTACGCAAGAAAAGGGATTGATTCCTTAATCCAAATGAAAGGTTCGGATAGGTTGTTCCTTCGTTAATGCTAAAACGGTGTCAGGGCTGATATGGTCTATTTGACTCTTGGTGAATTTGTCGACACGGGGTTGGCACCTATGCAAGAAAAGGGGTTGATTCCTTTATCTAAATGGAAGGTTTGGATAGCTTTCTCTTTCGTCAATGCCAACGAGGTGTCGGGGTTCACGTGGTCTATTTGTCTCTTGATGAATTCATCAGCACGGCGTTGGCGGCTACGCAAGAAAAGGGATTGATTCCTTAATCCAAATGAAAGGTTCGGATAGGTTGTTCCTTCGTTAATGCTAAAAAGGTGTCAGGGGTAGCCCCTTGTGTCGAGTTGGATCTTCGAATTAAAACCTCCACCACGTACTGAAAATTGGGTTAGAGTCTAGATTTGTAGTCGGGTCTGCATTCCAACATTGCAATGTAGAGTGTCTAGGTGCTTGCATTAGTTTTGTAAAAAAAAAGAGAAAACGAAAAAAAAAGAAAAGGAAAGTGTCCCAATGCATGCCCACTCCTTGGGAAATCAATTCCCATCTCTTTGCAACTATGGCCAACCCCTACGCCCAAGTCCCAATGCAAGAGGAAGCCCCGATCAGGCCCGTCTAAGGGAACAAGTCTGTGATTGAGTACATTAGGGACTTCAATGAGTATCGGTTGCGATATGGAGTTGGAGAGGATCGACTGCGATATGGAGTTGGAGAGAAGACCACCACGATCGTACTTGAGCTTCGGAGAGGTTTGCGGCTTCACTATCAGTTTGAATTGCTTTGTCGTGACGTGACCACCCTGACGCACTCTTATCTGGTCGCTCTAGAGGTTGAACCATTCGAGTCCAGGTTTGATGCTGCCCTTCGGCGAGCATCTACCTCTCCACATGAACCCACGAGACAGGATGCCCCTGCCCTGCAACCCCACCCACTCCAGTCGTGGAACCCTTCCCCTAGATCTCCTTTGCCACCTACTTTCGAACTTTATTCGGAGCCACCTCAGCTAGAGCTACCCGTGTTACTAACGGGGATGCTTTTCATCACAGAGCCACTACTTAGTTGGCTCAAGATTGGTTCGGTCCATAGAGCATCATGCTATCCATCCATGGACCCTCCACTACCATAAGTGTCGGTCAACTCATTCCATACCACATTCCACATGTTGATACATTAGATGACCTTATTATGGGATTAGACTGCCAATGGAAGTTGACACACATGTTGGCCCGAGGCTTCGACTGACCCACAAGTTGTAGCTTCACCCATCCCGCCTTAGGGTCCATTA
Source organism: Amorphophallus titanum (assembly GCA_024336825.1). Taxonomy (NCBI): domain Eukaryota; kingdom Viridiplantae; phylum Streptophyta; class Magnoliopsida; order Alismatales; family Araceae; genus Amorphophallus; species Amorphophallus titanum. The sequence goes on from JANBPO010004741.1 coordinate 14,752,775, forward strand.
CCTCCGTGTACACCGTGGGTCATGTCACCACAGAGGTTCTTATATTCCTCCCCATGTCGATCGAGCCTTACTTTAGTCCATTAGTCCCAAGGGAGGAACCATATCTCCTATACACTGTCCCATCTACCACGATGGATGAAGGTAACCATTTACACCTTCATGAATTTCAAACATGGGACTATGTAATGGAGGACACTGCCACTAGGGGTCATACATTCTTTGATCCCTTCGATCCCTTCCCCAGTGGGCCTCTTGAAATTGGGTTAGAGTCTAGGTTTGTAGTCGGGTCTGCATTCCAACATTGCAATGTAGAGTGTCTAGGTGCTTACATTAGTTTTGTATAAAAAAAGAGGAAAAGAAAAAAAAGAAAAGAAAAGTGTTCCAATGCATGGTGTGAGCTAGAGCTTCTAGCCTATACTGATGCAGACTATGCTGGGTGTCAGGTAGATAGGACGAGCGCTAGTGGATATTGCCAGTTCCTTGGTGGTTGCTGAGTATCTTTGGCTTCCAAGAAGCAACACACCATTGCTCTATCCAATGCAGAGGGTGAGTATGTTACTGCAGGAAATTGTGCAGCCCAAGTACTATGGATCAAGCACCAGCTCCCTAATTATCAGATAAACTTGGGATGTATTCCACTTTTATGTGATAACACTAGTACTATTTGCCTAACTAAAAATCCTGTTCATCACTCTAGGACTAAGCACATTGAAATTAAACACCTTTTTCTTAGAGATGTGGTGAGCAAGAATGAAATTGAATTAGTATTTGTTGAAATTGAAAAGTAAATTACTGATTTATTTACCAAGCCCCTTGGAAATGAAAGATTTAAATATTTAAGAAGAGAATTGGGGCTGTGTAAATTTCAGCAGGAAAGTGATGAATAATTTCATTCTTGAATAAATTGTTGAAATGCTTGAAATCATGTGTAAGCCTATTTTTAGATTTCTGAATAAAGAATGCTTTGATGTTCGAATGACTGATTTGTACTAATGTTGATGCATGATATGCACAGAGTTTAGTTGTTGCACGTATTACACATAGTGTGTTTTCTTTATACTTGCATTACACGAGCATAAGTCTTTGCATGTCACATATCACTCAAAAAAAAAATTGCATCATGATGTCAGGGGGAGTCTAGCAGAGCTTAATCTGAGCGCCACCCTTTCTACTCTTTCCTTCTGTTCTTTATTCAAATCTCTCGACATCATTAATATCCCTTGATATACTCATGTACTCCAATGTCTGTTTCAATCACTCAGAATGGGTGACAGTCTAGTTTTGGTTCATTACCTTGAGCATGATTTATTGCAAAAACTTCTTTTATGAGAATCACATGTGCTCCTTGAATGAACTGAAGGCTTAATTCTGATAGACTGCAGAGTTCTGATACTGTCTTTTTAGAAAATGAGGTGATAGAGAATGTTTATAGCTCTTAACCCCTCTCTCATGATTATAATAGAAAAGATCTTCCTAGTATCTGAACATTTCAGATTGAGTGGACTCTAGGGTGAGAAAATTGGAATGAGTATTATTTTTAAACAATTCACTTGTAATAGTAAAAAGGGCAGCATCAAAAATTTATAATGAAATGGTGTGAACAAAGTGACAGAGCAATACTTGAGTTGCACTGAGAAACTGAACCCTCCATCAAGGAAGTGGAGAGGATCTCAAGTCATGAAGTGTATCATGTTATCTCTGTTCATTTAGTCAAATCTATGGGGCTGATTTCACCTAGTAACTGGGGGTACTGGCGTCTAACCAACGTGTGCCCTTAATGTCAAAAGTGTACATCAGCTTGGTAGCTTTTGATTAGAAGCAGACTTAGTAGTTTATACCTAGTAACTGGGGGTACTTGCGTCTAACCAACATGTACACCTAATGTCAACAGCATAAATGACACTTGTCTGTTCACTACGTTCAAACTAAAAAAAAAATAGTAATGCACAAAAGAAATGTTGTAACCCTTCAAAATGATATGAAGTGTCATTTGTTTAACCTCAATACACTTTCAAAACTCTTACCTAGATACTCATTCCTTCTGCAATCAGTAAGATATTATTTTGACCTAGTCTATTATGGTTATGTGATTTAGGTTCATTGCTATAAACTGGAACTATAACCATACTTGAAAAATGGCAGTACATTCACTCTACTTTCTATATCTATTAAACCTGAATTATGTCAAGCATGCATTTATCTTGGTTCTTCTATCTAAAGACTTGACTATATCTTGCTCATCTTCTGAACCTTTACCTAGAATGTTCTCCCTGACAATTGTTCTTGATCTCCATTCCTCATTATTTGCTGATGTCAAAGGGGGAGAGTGATAGGTAGTAGTGATATCTGTGTGTCAGTGATACAGTATTTTAGTCTGGGGAGAGTATTTCAGTCTGTTGATAAAGGGGGGGAGATTGAGTTTAAGAGAGAGTGTCTACATGCTTAAGAGGGAAAGTCTGCATTTCATATGACTATCATTCATGCATCATCTTCAGTGCATCAATGTTTAGGGTTGTTTAGGGTTGCCATCATCAAAAAGGGAGAGAATGTTGGATCTCCTCTGTTTTGATTAACAGTGTGTGTATACTGCATTGATCTAATCAATTTTGATGATTGGCAACATGAATTTCATTGATTGGCAAACATGAGTTTTATTGATTGGGAACATGACACTGTGTGTAGTTTTGATGTCTTTTATGCTTTCATGAAGTCCGTGCACATTGTGATGAACCACAAATGTCCATGCATGTTTGCTTACCTGCTTATCAAGTCTGTGATAGTGGCATGAAGCATATAGAAAGCCCGTGTAAGTCTTCTCTTGTGCATTCATAGTCCTTGCATGTTTTGCCTTTAGCACTGTTAAAGTTAGTGCATAGTATGTCTTAGTTGCATTCAAAGTCCACGCATGTCATGTTTACTCGTTTGTCAAGTATTTGCACAACATGAGTCCATGCATGTTGTTCGTCTGCTTCTAAAGTCCGTGCAGGTTTTAGACTTAGAAAATTATTGCTCGATGTATTGAGCTAGTGTACATAAAGTCCATGCATGTTTCAATGTTCGTGCATAACTGTGCATATCCTTACCTTGCGACTTTTGTGTCCATGCACATTTTTGCATATTGGTAAAGTCCGTGCTTGTTGCACGCTTTTAAGCAAAGTCCGTGCTGGTTGCAAGTCCGTGCATGTTTCTGTTAAGAAGAAAAGCATATAAAGTCCTTGCACACATAGTCCGTGCACGTTTGTTCCATTGCACAACAAAGTCAGTGCACATTGTTCACATCAAGTACGTGCACGTTTGCTAATTGCAAATAAAGTCCGTGCATACATAGTTCATGCACATTCTGTGTTTCGTTGCATGTAAAGTCCGTGCATGTTTTCTTGAAACCAAGTCTGTGCATGTTTTCTTGAAACAAAGTCCGTGCACATTGTTTTACCCAAGTCCGTGCATGTTTCCTCTCGACCCAAGTACGTGCACACTTTCTAACCATAGTCCGTGCATCTTTTCTAAACCAAAGCCCGTGCATATTTTTCTAAACCAAATCCCATGCATGTTCTTAGTTTGTGTCACACTAAGTCCATGCACACATAGTCCGTGCACTTTACGACTTAGAGTCCGTGCACATCTACTTTGCACACTTAAAGTTCGTGCACATTCTCTTCAATACAAGTCCGTGCAGATCTACGCCCGTGCATGTTTTGGTGTGAACACCAAGTCCGTGCAAGTTCTGGTGTGAATAACAAGTCCGTGCACAATTTGGTTTGACCACCAAAGTTCTTGCATGTTTTTGGTTCGAACATCAAGTCCGTGCATGTTTTGGTTTGACCACCAACTCTGTGCATGTTTTGGTTTGAACGAACTAAAGTTCGTGCAGATCACAAGTCCATGCACTTTCTCCAAACCAAGTCCATGCATGTTTTGTCCTGAACAACAAAGTCCGTGCATCTTTCTTCTTCAGAACAAAACAAAGTCCTTGCACGTTTACATGCCAGGTGCATATTGAGAGTCCGTGCATGTTTGGTTTCTTGCTTATCAAGTCCCTACACATCTTAAGTCGAGGATGCGGTGGAGTGATCGGAACGCGAGATGGAGCGACGGTTTGAGCGTGGCGTGGCGCGATCCCTCGGTGGATTTTGAGAATCGACGCGATTCGTGTTTTGGTGATTTTGGCATGGTTTAGTCGCTTCGGTGCGCGAGATCTTCGGTGGAGGTAGGGGGACGGTTCCCTAGCTCGTGTATTCCATTTTCCTATAGTTTTGCATTCTACGGTGTGAGAATGCACGATTTTAGGCTCGTCGGGGTTTTGTGGAGTTCGTAGACTTCGCCGAAAAATGGCGACGATTCTGCGATCGGTTGGAATCAACAGACTCCTGGGAACGTCAACATTCCATTGATATCAGTTTCGCATCGATTGGCGGTCCCGTTTGACCATGGGGAGCTCGGAAAGTCCGGTGACCCCATTTGGGTGATTTCGTTAGAATCGCATGTTTCTTGCGATTCATGCGCCGTTTTAACTCCGGTCGGAGTCCACGTGATTGCCAGGGTGATTGTGGCTGTATCCCCTTCGTCTCGGCACGAACGAGGCGTGGAAAGGCCATGATCGGACGAACCCCTGGGGTTGTTCACCGTGACGGTTGAACGGTCGAACCAGGGCCCATCCAAAGTATGGGCGGCTGGCTCTGGACCGTTCATACCCACTGGGTTTTGGGACTTGTGCGGTCGCACGATCGACCACACATGGTTGTGCGGCCCGATCGGGTCTGCCCATTCCCCCCTTGGGCAGCCAGGTTCTAGCCGCCTATCTTACCGTGTGGGTTGAGTGGCCAGGATCTGACCGTTCATCCCTATTGACCCTTGGTCAACAGTTGAGTGTGGGTCGTGTTAGGCTGTTTGGTCAAAACTGCTTCGACTGACACTGTAGTAAGTCGGTTCCGTCCAGTGGTCCGGTCAAGACTGTTTTGACCAGGAACTATTTTGGGTTGTGGGCTTGAGCGGCCAAGACTTGACCCCTCATCCCCTTGGGCAGTTCTACCCTGACTGCCTATCCCCCTTAGGATCTGACCCTTGAGCGGCCAATCCCAGACCGTTCATTCTGGGGCGGTCCTGCCCTTGATCGCCCATCCCCCTTTTGAGCGGGCTGTCCCTGACCGTGCATGCCCTTGTGCGGCCCTCGCAGAACCACTCATCCCTGTGTGTTTTCGGTTTGCCCTAGTGGCTTATCCCTTGACCATTTTAGCGATTGTGTTGGCCTCCGGTCGACCCGGTTGTGACCCAGTGGTCGAATTTCGGTCTCGTGAGTGTCTCAGACACCCCGGAGGTTTCGTGTCCGTGTTTTAAGGTGTTCGTGGGTTCCATGTTACCGTGGTTTCAGACCTAGGGACTAGGCTAGATTGACGGTGTCGTGAGATTGAGCAATCACTGAAGCCATTTGAATATATGCTGGTAGCGAGAACTCCTCGTGGCAGGCCTCCGTTTTCGGAAACCAGGACTCATCTTTCTGCTCGATGTGGTTTCAAGGAAGACTTTGTTATTAGCTCTCTTGACCCCAGGCACCTTCTCCTACGATTCAGGAATCAAGAAGATTATCTGCATTTGCTGCTAAGGGAATCTCTTTTTGTTCACGGTCGTCTTTTCAAATTTTTTAAATGGACCATGGATTTCTCGCCTCATGCTGATTCACTGGTCCTCCCAGTTTGGATCTCGCTCCCAGGACTCCCTGTTAATTTTTACTTGGAACCTATGCTCAAATCGATTGCTAGGAATATTGGCAATGTTTTGCTAAGCGATCCTTCTACCCTTAATATGCCAGCTACAATGGCAGCAAGAGTTTGTGTTGAATTGGACATTTCAAAACCCAATCCTGCTCGGGTCTAGATTGGCTTTCCTGGTGGTGGTGCTTGGCAAGATGTTTGTTACCCTGAGCTCCCTGATTTCTGTTCAGCTTGTGATCGTATTGGACATAATGTGGAAAATTGTAAAGTTTTGAAAGGAGTCCAAAGGACATCTTCTAATGGCAACTCAGGAGATCAAAGGAAGCAACCTCATTCCAATCAAGCCAGGAATCAATGGCAGCCAGCTCCTTCTAGAAGAACTAAGACCCTTGGAAAGAGTAATGATCAAGTAGCATCTCCCTATGACCATGGTCTGATCTCAACTGGAGATGTAGCACCAAGTACCATTCAGCAGATACCTGCAACTTCTTCTGTTCTTAATTTGATGAAGTCTTCCTCAACAGATTTGACCATTGGTACAAGCAATGTATTAGCTGAGTCCACTATGGAACAACATTCAAAACCTAATGGAGCTTCTGATCCTAATAACACTCAGCCTCTTCCAAATAAGATGAATTTGATGAAGCCTTCCCCGTCAGATGGAAGCAATCTGGCTTTAGTTATCAATTCCTCTATAAAGGAAAGTATTGCTCGAAATTTAGATTCCCATCCTTCTCTTTGTGAGATTGGCCCTTCTAATCGAAAACAGCAAACTTTTAATGTTTCTGGAACATTTTAGGATATGGCATTAGTTCCCATCTCTCCTTTGTGGAACCACCGTCACTTACCTCAGTCTATCAGGTTGTCTGAGGAGCTCCCTTCATCCCAAACAGTCTGGGATGCTGATGATTTAGCAAATCTCCAGTGCCAAAGAAAAGATGATGTAGTTGAATTGCCTCTACCCCAAGATACTATTCTGGCTACCAGACAGGACATTGCTAACTCTGCTACTATTAATAATGCTCGAATCTTGCACAAGCTGGGGGGCTCACAACTCGTGGGTCCCGAAGAGAACTAAGCGGATCGTCAATCAGGCACCAAACGGGCCCAAATCCATTCCACAGCACATCCTTATGGCCCTTCAGCGGTACAGCCTGCAAGACCTTCAGCGGCACGCCCTCGCGCCCCTTCAATGGTACACCCAGCGAGGCTTCAACGGCACGCCCATGCGTCTTCTTCAGCAGCACGCCCTTGTGCACCTTCCACGGCACGCCCTGGCTTTCCCCACGACCCATCCGACAGGGAGGATCTCACGCCACTCCCCTACGGATTCTTGGCGCGCAGTGGGACTGCTGACATGGCAACACGAGAGTGAGGCATGCAAGCTACTACTCTGTCAACGAGCTTGAGGGGAAGTCAAATCCCTGCCAATGAGCCCTCTTTCCTGCCTCCATCGGCCTGCCCAAGTCGTCGAGCAACTGGGGGTATAAAAACCCCTTCTTCTCTGACAAGAAAAAAAAAAGGGAGATGGAGAAAAGAGGGAGAGACACACAAAGAAGAAGCATTCCACAAAAGAGAAGAAGAGAGAAGAGAGGGAGCATTCCACGGAAGAGACCACCACCAGATCGGAGAGATGAGAAGAAGAAGAAGAGACTCTCCCCTTCGACAGCCACCAGAGAACCAAAGAGCGAGAGAGTAAGAGAGAGGGAGAGAGAAGTGTAACAGGGGAAGGGGGAGAGCAGGGAGCCGTCGCCCCTGTTCGACCCCCATTCCTCTCTTGTTTTCTTCCTTGCTTTTCTTCTTCTTCTTCTAACGCCTGATGTATTTGGTTCCCATTCGCCATGAATCAAACCTTTTCTTTCTTTTGTTCTTTTTCATACTCTCATCGTTGGTGTTGTTTCTTGTTGGGTTGGGTCCCCCTGAATGCTCTTCCATTGTCTTCCTTCTTCCCCTAGTGATTTGGTTCCATTTGAGGGATCTCTGGCCTTCACCCTTGCCCATTCGTCATGGAGTGGAGTCCCTTCTCCTTCTCTGAGAGCCCAAGTCCCAGCACCACATTTGGCCCTTGTCCCTCAAACCACCTTAAACACCCAGCCCCTGGCCTTTCTCCCTCCAGCTAAAGCCCTCCTGGCTAGTTAAACCAAACCCCCCAACCCTCACGGCCCTCTCCCTCACATTGGCCTTGAACCACCCTCTGATGCCTTCACTGACACACACCAACCCTTCCTTGGCTAGTACGCTTCTAGCACGGCACAGCCTCCCTGGCTGATGCACTGACCCCTACACCTCTTCACCAGCACAGTCTTTGGCCAGTACGCCCTTGACAAGCCTAAGAGAGGCCTTCCCTCTGGTGGTTTCCTCAGGTTTTTCGATATTTTGTTAAAGGGGGTTCTAAGCTGACGTATCTGGTTCACCGGGTTTTTGGCGATGATTTTTCCACTAGCTGAGTCTCATAAGAATCTCCTAGCATTTTCCTTGTGAGTCTTGCAGCGTGGACATTCCTTCTGATCCAATGACTACTGCGTGTGCCAGTCTTATTATGACTTCAGCCGTTTCTCAGCAGATCAAGGTGGTTCAGCAGGCAGATTCTGAATTGTCCGACATTGTGTTATTGTATGATGTCGTAGGTTATCTGCTTCCGTGGTAGATTTTATGTTCTAGCTATTGCTGAGTAATTTCTGAGTGGAGCCCGTGGATCCCGTTTTGCCATTTCATTTCAGACTTCTCAGGGCTTCTGTGGAGTCTGGCTGTTGGTTGGTCGTCTGACTAAGGCAACTAGGTTCTTACCACTTAAGGTTGCTTGGAATGTGCAGTTGGCCGAGCTTTGTCGTGACATTGCACAAAATTCCAATTTTCCTTGTGACAGATAGTGACCCACGATTTACTTCTGGCCTCTGGCGCTGTTTTCAAAAAGTGTTGGGCTCAGAGATAGCTTCCAGCTCTTAGCGTGTCATTCACAGTCTGATGGTCAGTCCGGGAGGATGTTTCAGACTTTAGAAGATATGTTGCGATTGTGTTGTCTAATTAACAGGGTTTGTGGTGTCAGCATTGCCACTTGTGGAATTTGTCAATCTCTTCGGTGTGTTGGTTCTCTAATGTCTTGGCTTGACTTTGTGGTCTGCCTGCTGTTCTGTGGATGTCTCCTGACGTCCTATGAGGGCTATGACTACGTTATGAGATAGCCAAGCATATCTATTTCTGTGTTACTTCCGAGTCAATTTTGGGTTCTGGTCAACCCGAGAAGCTCTAGTGATTAAGTCATTCTGGACATCTGGAGGTGTTATCTTACCTCGATTTTTGCGTCCAGGTGTGCTGAGGGTCTTGGTATTCCCTCAGGTTTTCGTGAGTCGTTCCCTCCGATAGTGTCATTCCTCTGACTCCGAGTATCTGCCTCTGAGTCGTGGGACTCAATCCAGCCGTGTGTTGATGTGGTTCACCTGATTTGGTAGCAAATGTAGACAGCCCCGAGTCAATAGAAAAGCTATGCAGATCAGCATAGGTGACCACTGTAATTTAAGTCTGGAGGTAAGGTGTGTATCTCCGAGGAAGGTGTTTCAAGTTTTGGGAAGTGTGGAGAGCTGAGTCCGCATTATATTGGTCCATTTCCTATTTTTGGAACGTGTGGGCCATGTGGCATGCCATTTTCAGTTGCCAGTGGCGATGCAAGCTATCCATGATGCGTCCCATGTGTCTTCGTTGAGGAAATGCGTCAATGGTTTCCTTTCGTATTCGAAACGGTAACTGCAGGGGCCCACGGTAACTAGCTTAAGAACCGTCAATGGGAATCACCCCTCCACCTTTCCCGGGTGGAACGACACCCTCGGTCGCAGGGCTACGACTAGTGGCTCCATCAGAAGAAAAGATAAAGCTACTCTATCGGGGTCTAAAATAATGCCATAGTTTTATAAAATAACTTAAATACGGTGAATAGACACTTTTGAATGCATTAGGAACTAAACATGTTCTTTTTAGAATGCCAGAAAGCATAACGGAGCAAGATGGGACTGTTACCTGATGTAACGGATCAAGGCAGGGGCGTCATATAGTACATAACGCATCCCCTACATCCGTTAAACTCACTTGAACACTCAGGTGAACACAAGCACACAGATATGCAAACCATAATGCACCACTAATGGGGCATTATCTACAGTATAACTCACTTACCTCCGTGCGTTATACTCAACTGAACACTACGATGCAACCAGAACCACAGAGCATAACACACCAGGCATGGGGCGTTATGCTGAGTATGATGCACCTCCCATTGCCGTTATACTCACATGAGCGGAAATCAGAAACCACATGACATAACGCACCTAGGCTGGTGCATTATGTGACCATAACGCATGAGTCTGAGTCCGTTAAAGTCACCCGAACGTCAAGAATCAACAGAAAATCACAGCTTTAATGCATTATATAACGCACACGGTAAGGGGCGTTATATGACCATAACGGATCTACCCTATACTGCCATGCTAACCACCTTACTGGTCAATAGTCAACGGTCAAACCATCGGTCAAAGGTCAAGTGGCGGTCCAGCAGGGGTCCGTTAAAGCCACCCGAATGTAGAAAATCCACAGAAAACCTATGACTATAACGGTTAGGGATGGGTGCGCTATACTAATCACCTATCTACCATGTTCATGAGCATAACGGACTTGGGGTGGTCCGCAATGTGGGCATAACGTGCCAAGAATGGTGCGTTAAACACATGATGGCCACGGGGGTGACCGCCATGCGATCTAGGCGACGAACGGGTACGGTTTGAAACCGAACCACACCCCAGTCGATACAAATCGACGGGTTCGATTACAAAACCTGATAGAAACATAAAATAAACCATGCCATGCATCCATACAAGCCCACAGAAACTAGAAAATGGAATTAACATGCCCATAAATGATTAAAAATACTAATTAACATGTTTTTAGCACATTTTAGGGAAAAACTAAACATGGATGCTAACTAGGCCAAACGGCCATGGATGGACGTGCAAGCAGTATGAAAATGATCCTAGCGAGGAAGAGAGTCCATCCCCCTACCTCTGACACGACGAGGAAGCCGATCCGATGCCGATGAGTTAGTGTCGAAAGAGAGTCAGATATTCATGTACTTTTGGTTATTATCAATGGAAGATGGAATTATTGTTAAATGTTGTGCACGTCATTTTTATGTGGGCGTGAATTGCGCTCTAACTTATATTACTAGCTTGAGGTGTATCGCTGACTGTCTACGTTTCTCCCAAGTTACTTCCACTACACATATACAGCTTGAGACGTGACATGAGCCGTCACCCTTGCTATTTTCGTCTTGAACCTTAGCCGACGCCAAAAGCTATCTGTCACCATTGACCTTCTATTTGTCACAATTCACTTGCTATTTGTTACACTTATGTTCCATTTGTCACCTTTGTTTGCCTTTTCTCCTCAGTTCAACGTTGCCTTCAGTTGCCTCCATTTCTAGCTTGACTTTGACCAAGATTACTGTAGCTGACCATAGTTGACCTTGACCTTTGAATTATGTTGGTATTGACTAGGGTCAACATTGACTGTTGATTTTGACTGGAGTCTATTGATAGTCATTATTTGACTAGGTCAACATTTGACTAATCCACTTTGACTTCGGTTAACAGACTAGCTGTTCTTTTGGCTATTGTAGAAGGGTTACTATAGGATCACGGTAGATGTTTGTCCTCTAGTGATTATTGTAGATCCTTTGGCTTGTAGTGAACCCTTCTCTCTCTCCTCCATTTCCCTTCTTTCTTCATTTGATAACTCTTCTCGGACTATTTATTACAGATAACTGTTATTTTTCTCCCTTAAAGACCCATTTGTCACCACTTTTAACCCAGAAGCTGTCGCCCTATCTCATGTAGCATAGCCTTCAGAGCCGTCACTAATGTCTCCTTTGAGACCTATTTTTCACCCTTAAGAAGGTATACGTTACCCATAGTAGTCTATTTGTCAGCCTTATGTGTGCATTTGTCAGCCTTAGATTCCTTTAGCTGGTGGGTATTTCTGGCATATTCTGGAGTCGACTTCAAAGGCATCTTGACTCAACTTTCCTTCTAGTCTTCCCATGCTTTCTGCGCTGCTGTCTATTTTTCACCTTTGATAGGCTATTTTTTACCCGTATAGCCTATTATTCATTGTAAACCACCTATTTGTCACCACTAATTTGCAACTATAGGTTCTTCAACTAGTGAGTGACTTCAGAGTTTTCTGCCTTGCGAGACTTGAACTCAAGTCGACTCCAACGCCATCCGAAGTCGACTCTCTTCTTCAAAAAAAACTTCTTCCTTCATCTTTAAACTATTCTATCATGCCGACTGAAGTAGCATCGACATTGTGAGCTTCTGCATCGACCTCATCAACATGATTTCTACCTCTTTGACCATTCTTCAACAAGCTTCATTAATATATCGTTCGATCATTGTCTGGGGTGCTGGCGAGGGCTCGAGAGTAGCCAAATAGAGAGGAATCGTTTCGTGAGTCGTCTCCCCCTGTGGTAGCGGCTCGAGGTGTGCTGAGTCAAGATGAGTTTTTCACCGACATGTATTAATTTATCGCGCAGTAGTGGGGTCAGTCGCATCGTGGTCAGGAGGCTGGAGAGGGTGATTCATCACATGGTGGCCTTGGACGTGTTCTGCGAGAGTTTTTGTAACTTCTACCAAAGTTCGATTGATCCGACGGTGATGAACAAGTGGATGGTTGAGCAAATGATAGAGATGAAGCTGGCGGAAAGGGGCAATGGTGACTCCGCCTCATTTGATGTATATAGGGTTCCACACCAACCTCACCACACTGCTAAGAAGCTACCTCCTGGCATTACTAAGCCCCTAAAATTTGAAAAGTTCAATGGGGAAGGGTCCCCTAGAGAGCATATTGCCCACTATATTAATGTAATTGGCAATTTGGCTGCTGACAAGTCGTACCTACTGAAGTTCTTCGTGTCCACATTAACGAGGCTTGCCTTCGAGTGGTACTCAAGTTTTCAGCCCGAGTCCATTATTGATTGGCCCGATATGTAGAGAAAATTTAAAGAGAGGTTCCACATCACCGAGAGGGAGGTGACGGTGGCCGAATTGTATGCGACCAGGCAAAGGAACGATGAGTCTACCCTGGAGTATATCAAAAGATGGAGGAACCTCAATATGAGATGGAGGCGTTTGCCGCACCAGGCGGATGTTGTTCAATTATACAAGCAAAATCTAAAAAGAGAAGTGCTAGAAAGAATGATAGGCACTACAATTAAGTCATTTAATCAACTAAACAATATCGTGGCAGAAATTGAGGCATTCCTCTCAAAATACTCTTCTACTCCCGCCACTTCAGGCTAGAAGGCCAAGCCAGTTGGCAAATGACCGGCGCCTAAGGAAGTGCACATATGTCATGCGCCGAGATTTTATGTACATCGGAAGATATTCGGGAACCGTGAACAGTTGGCTAAAATGCCACACGCGAGTAATGTAGTAAGAGTGCAATAATATCCACACAAAGATGAATGCATAATAATTAGATAAAACTTTTTAACCTTTATTGATAAATATACAAGTACACTGATAATCGACTCTCTTTACTAGACTCCAAAGAAAAAAGGAAAAGTACATAGACTCGACTTGACTTATGACTCTGTTAGGTCTTCACTCGATCTTTAATCACTCTCGGACCCGCCACTCGAGTAGTCTGAATCCCCACTAGAATTTTCTGAAAAGATTTGGAAAGTAGGGAATGGGCACACTTGTCCAGTAGATATCTTCATATCAATATGGGTGCAAGCAAAGGAAATCCGGGCCCTTGTGGAGGTGGCGGCTGTATTAGGGACAGCAGTGGCAAACTTCTTCTGGCTTTTGCTTATTACTATGGAGTTGGTACTAGCTTGGTGGCCAAAATTCATGCTATGCTACTGAGGATGGGTTTCCTCTTTCAGACATTTGCACTGATTCAGCATCTCTGGCTTCTTCACTCTCGGCGGGGACTGCTCCTTCCTAGGAGTGTTTGAGATGGTGGCGCGAAATCCATGATTTTGTCAAGTCCACAGGGGTTATTGTCTCTCATGTGTACAGAGAAAGCCAACCAGGTTGCTGATGCTCTTGTGTCCTATGCGTGTCACAGCTATGGGAATCAGGTTGTCTAGTCCTCCTTTGAGCTTCCTGGGACTTGTTTTGGGGCTCTTGTTGGTGATCGATTAGGTCTAGTTTCTTTTCAGTATTGTTAGGTGGGGTGGTTAGTTATCTTGTTTATGGTGCTGTTTTCTATTATCTAAGGGGTATGCCCCATTGATCATGCACTTTTCATTCTATTAATAAGAATAAATTTTTTGGGCCGCAGTGATTGCTTGGGCAGTGAGACCATTCCCCCTCCGGGGGGGCTGTTCACTCGACCGGTTGCTGATCCTACTGCCTCTTTATTAAAAAAATAAAAAAAAACAAGAAAAGAAAAAATATAGTGAAACAAACAACAAAACTAGTGAAATCAGAGATGAAAACAAATCAATGTAGCTTCTGATGAAGCTCTTCAACTAGAGATCCAGTACTCTATTTTCCTTCTTCTTCCTCTCTCTTGATCTCTTCAGACTGCTTGCAAATCTCTCTCTCTGCTCACTCTCGTTCTTTTCTTCTCAAACTCTTCTTATTTTTGTTCCCTATACTCTTTCTTTTTCTGGGATTAGCTAACCTGATTTCCCTTTTGAGAACTTCTGCTCGACCTGTCTACACATGAAGGCCACCGTGAAGTATTTATAAGGATAGAATTAAATCTGAATCCTTCATTACTGGAAGAAGTAATCTAGATCTTTCAGACCTTGGAAGGATCCAGAATTGAGGTACCAGTTATCGAAACCAATAACCAATGATTAGAACTCAAATCCACATGACTTGCTTAAGTGGCTTACGCTTTGCCCTGTCCAGTAAGAATGAGTCGACTTGAACAGTCTTAAGTCAGCTTGGGCTTGAGCATTTGCAACCTTCACACTTCTGGCTTTGTGTGAGTCGACTTGGTACTTTGGTCAAGTTGACTTGTTCTTTGATCATTTGTAGGAATCCAAGTTTCTGATATGCTTTGAGTCGACTTGGTATTCATGTCAAGTTGACTTGCTCTTCAAGCATTACAGGTTTCATGCGTCTTGTTTATTTATGATAATGTGTTTTGCTCACTCTCTAGTAAGTCGGGCACTACAGGAAGGGGCAAATGTGATAAATCATGCACCTTTTGGGGGGGGATAATTCAACAGCTACCAAAGCACTTGGGATATCACTGAGTTAAGATCGTGGAGTTAATTCACTTGTTACCAAAGTAAAATGGTACAAGTGTGGGCTAAGTTATCTCAGTTACCTTAATCTGGAATAAAGTTAATCCTATGCCAAAGTGGAGCTCAAGGTGTCGCCATTCATCCTAGCCATGGGGACCGAGCGCCTGCTTGGCGATACGCACTTTTCCATTCTCAGATAGATAGAAGGGGTGGAAATATTTGGCCATAGAGGTCTCCCATTTCATATATCTGCGAGGATCACGAGATCCATCGAAACGGGGTAACTTCAGCATGACAAACCTGAAGTGGTAGTTATTGGTATGTCGGGTGAGGTCCATGGTTTTGGAGGAGGGGGGGGTACACGGGCTAATGGATGCAAATGTCCTAGGACTAGACTTGTAGAGACAAGTCTAAAACTTGCTCTGATACAACTTGATGTGGTACACCCTATTGCTCTGATACCAATTTGATGTGACGCATCCTATTACTCTGATATCAATTTGATGTGACACCACCTTGGAGGTGACAGCCACTAGACGGATGCTCCTCGGACCTAAAACACAAGCACAAGCACAAGAACAAGGAACTCACGTTGGCGAACACTCGCACAACACGCACACTCAACCCGGGGGTGACTCAGGAATACCGAGTCGAGGATGTGGGATAGATCCCTTGCTGGTAGAGGGCCAGCAGAGCTTAGATTAGCCACCCCTAGGGTACAGGTGCCCAATTCAATAGGCAGACAGTGTGCTGAAGGGCACGGGGTTCACTCGCTTACCCCTACGGTGGACGCTCGACGACAGTGGAGCCTCGGGACTAGGTGCTCTCTCACTTATCGACGGAGCAATGATGAATATTGAAAGAACAAGCACAAATGAAGAGCAAGGGCTGAGAGCTTACCCAGCCGGTTTGAAGAAATCGGCCCCCGATCAGAGATGAGGGCGAGCGGGGAAGCGTAGGTTTGCTCCCGCACGCTGCGTCGGAGCCGCTTTGACCTGAAATAGTTTAATTATAAAACTACTCCTCTCGCAGGAGGGGTGGACAAGGGGTGGGGAATGGTTGATTGCACTCAAATACTACCTCCACGCAGGGAGGGGCACTCAGCTAGCCAGGCGGAGAGGGGAGATTAGTGTGGCCGAAGAAGATCGGCTCCCGATTGGTGCGGCCCAGTTTGCTATCTTGGATGTCTGTAACCAGCGCCTTGTCGGGAGGGGAACTCCCTGCTGGGACGTCCGATGGAGGCGGGATTAGAGTCGCTGGAAACTCAGTCGGCCTATGAGTCACCAGGAAGTAGAATCGCCTCGTTCTCAGCTCAGACGAAGCCAAACTACCAAAGCCCTTGGTGCTGCGTAGGTAGCAGTCTTTTGCAGGCCAGAGGGCGCTTGTTCGGGGCAGTGCGCTCAACTGGAGTGTCGGATCGAGGCGAGACCACTTCTGTTGGAAAGAGGGGAGGGTTTAGTGTGCCTCCACCAAAAATCTCTGTCCATCTTGCCCGATCAAGTCAGTGGTAGCCTCTGGACGCTAGCAGGGTTAAACCTAGTGCAAGAGCAGAAAATTGGGACCGACTCACCTAGGTTGTATCTTGCTGGGATGATGCCAGATCGGGTGGGGGCCAGAGTAGACATGAAGAGGGACGCTCCAAGAACGTTCCAGAGCTGGAACTGCCATGTTCTGAGGCGGGAAGTGCCGGTACCATCCATCCTCGCAAGGTCGTGCAAATGAGGCCACCAATCAGATAGGGTGTCCTTGTAGGGGGTGTAGCTCCTGCCAAGGAGATCAGAACGGGATGAGACCGGGCCTGATGGAGAGTTGGCTGACCTTTTCTGATCTCCACTGAAGGCCTGGGACAGAGGATGAGAGAAGTGGCCGTGGTACTCCCTATATTCGACTGCTTGGCCGAGGCGCAGACAGCACGGACTGCAGATCAGGTTCAACTTGCCGGGGGAGATGCTCTTGGACGGGGGCTCCAAATGGTGCGGGGTCAGACTTGCCTGAAAGCTGAGCATCCCTAGTTGACCACCAGCAGAGGGGAAGTTCGGGAGGTGATGGAAGGGGTCGCGGCAGCCTCTTCAAGCAAAACTGGCCGCTGGCCGGACTCAGTTTGTGCATCAGGATGAGATCGGCTCCCCCGGACAGCTCCGACGTCAAAAGTGAGTGCACGAACCACCGTGACGAAGCTAACTTGGAGCAGAATCTCTTGAATCTGGGTTGGACACCAAAAGACCTTCAGAAGTGGCGGGGGCGATGTTGCAAGTCGATGGCGATCTGCTGCTACTGCTGTCTCTGGGTGACAGCTGAGATGATGGGTGGGGAATGGGGTAGATGGGAGGGGAAATGGGGTGGATGGGTGTGGGGAGCGAACCCTGGCTGATAGGGGACCAAGGGAGGGGCGAACCAAGGTGAGGGAGGGGGAGAATGGGTCTGAGAGGGGAGCTGCAACTTTGGGTTGGGAGAGAGAGAGGGAAGGAGAGATCTCTCTCTAAGATTTGAATGTGGATTAATTGGGTTGGTTAATGGGGGTCTTAGGGATAGGAAGGGTTGTGTTGGGGAGTAAAAGAGTGACTTGGGGAGAGGGACTCTCTCTTGGGATGGTGGAAGGGTGGCTTGGGAGAGTGAAAGGATGTGTTGGGAAGATGAAAGGTTACTTTGGAAGGAGGAGGGAGTAATGGGTGGAGTTAATGTTGCATGGGGAGTTGAAAGGGTTTAATGAGGTGGCTGATGAGGTGGACACTTAGGGCTGAGGTGGAAGATGATGTGGCAAGAGAGAGGAGAGAGAGGGGGGCAAATTTGGGAGAGAGAGAGAGAGGAGAGAGAGAGGGGGTCGCCCCCTAGAGAGAGAGGGAGAGAGAGAGAGGGATAGGGGGGATGGGCTTCTCACCCTAGGCTCACCCACTCAATAGGCTTCTCACCTAATGACACTCAAGAATGGAATTCAAAATGTTTCAATTTTTCATTAGCTTTCTCTAGGGGGGTTGGGTCCTATTTATAAGAGCTCAACTTTTTACAGAACCAAACTGCCCATGGCTTTACACTAAATGACCACTGATATCTTAAGAAGCAAACCATGGGTCAAATGACTCAAACATAGGGAAAAAATTATGGACCTAGGGACATGACTCAAATAAAAGGAAATATAAAGATAAAAAATAAAAAATACATCATATGACTCAAGAAATAAGTGGCTAAATCAAACCGGGTATACCCGAGGTGATGTGATAGGCCGAGAGTATCGAAACGGCTGACGATGTCCCAATCAAAGATGTACATATGCTTATAAGTAAGACTCGAGTCTTCTCCCTTAAGAGTCCTTTTACCATCAAAAAAGACAAATGCATGACTACTCTAACTAGGACAATATACACTTAAATTTGTAGGTCTTCACCCTTTTTAAAGTTTATTAGTAAAATTATTTATCTTATTTTTAGTAAAATTGTTTGTCTTATTTTTATATTATTTAATAACTTTTTTAACATGAATATGGTGTTGAAATTATTCCTACAAATAACATCCATTCAAGATGCAAAATATACAGAACTCTATCCCTTGCAAGAGAAAAACAGCCTGACGCACCTCCTCCTCAGTGAAGGTCTGCCAGATATCACCCCTCTTCTCAAGAGAAAGTTGTGGCAATAACTCATCTACAATCCTCGGCCTAAAGTGATCCTCCTCTGTAAAAGCCTAGAGTAAAAATCCTTTGCCAGGCCCCTAATTTGCTCATCCGAAGAGATGGGGAGTTCATCCATCCTAATGCAGGCAATGGTATTCACTCTCCTCCTCCTAGAGGCTATGCGATGAAAGTAAGTAGTATTTCTGTCCCCCTCTTTGATCTATCTATCTCTCGATCTCTGCCTCCAAAAGACCTCCTCCCTAGAGAGGATCTCATCAAACTAGCATCTCAGTGTGTCTCTCAACCTCCTGTCCTCTGCATCCGTAAGCCCTGCCTCCTCCAAGTTGTCAAGTCCCTCGATCTGCTATAAAGTTCTGGCTTTTGCTATCCTCCTCAGGAGGGTTTGAGAACATAAGTAATATGCCTCAATTTGCAAACAAGAGTTGCCATAGCTAAGTTGCCAGTAACCTGTGTAGACCAAGCTCCTCTGACAGTAACCATCAAAGTCTATCACCTTGAACCTTAACTTCTCCAGCCTGAAAGTGAACCTCCTGTCTTGCAATCAACTAGTCTTCAAGAGGATTGGCTTATAATCCAACACAGATCTAGCCAATGGAACCACTTGCACATGAGGATAGTGATCCTCCCAATCAACAGAAATCAGGAATCTATCTAGCCTTGAATCGGAAGCATCGGCTCGCATGTTGGACCAGATAAAACGAGCACGTGCCATACCAATATCCACCAAAGCCGTCTCCTCAATGAAAGTAGTTCCTCCATGTCCCTTGTGTGAACTCCATCCCCTAACCTCTCCCACGGGAATATCACCGCATTGAAGTCCTCTCCAACACACCACATCCTACCTCGAGAAAGGTGTAGGCTGATTAGCTTCTCTCATAAAACCAACTTCTCCTCTCTCCCTTGTGACGAAATCAAGAATCTATCTAGCCTCGAACTAGAAGCATCAGCTCGCATGCATGCTGGACAAGAAAAAACGAGCAAGTGCCATACCAATATCCACCAAAGCCGTCTCCTCAATGAAAGTAGTAAAGTCCTCCATGCCCCTTGTGTGAACTCCATCCCCTAACCTCTCCCACAGGATCGCCACCCAAGGATGGCAGTACTGATTTTGGTATCGATTTCGGCCAGGACTGAAACCGAAACGTACCGGTTTCGATTTCGGTTTCGGTTTCAGCCAAAATCGGTTCAAAACAATCAGAAAAGGTAAAAATTGTAGTGAGCAGGTCCGGTTTCGGCCGAAATCGGATGGTCCAGGGGCTGCACTGACCTGTCCAGGGACTGCACCGACCTATCTAGGGATTGCACCCCAACAACATCGACCTATCCAGGGCTGCACTGACCTGCTCAGGGACTGCATCAACCTATCCAGGGACTACACTGACCTATCCAGGGACTGCACCGACCTATCCAGGGATTGCACTGACCTATCCAGGGACTGCACCCCAGCTGCATGGACCTATCCAAGGGCCACACTGACCTGTCCAGGGACTACACCGACCAATCCAGGGACTGCACTAACCTGTCTGGGGATTGCACCGACCTATCCAGGGACTGCACCCCAGCTGCATCGACCTATCCAAGGGCTGCACTGACCTGTCCAGGGACTGCACTGACCTATCCAAGTACTGCACTGACCTTTTCAGGGACTACACCCCAGCTGCATCGACCTATTCAGGGGCTGCACTCACCAGTCCAGGGACTACACCAACCTATCCAGGGACTACATTGACCTGTCCTTGGACTGCATCGACGCAGTCAGTCCTCTGAAGGAGGCTGCATCAACGCAGTCAGTGCAGCGACCCTAAACTTTGATAGAAACTCAAAGGAAACTCACGAAAGCTTGTAACTTGATGAAAAAAAATAGAAAATGACTATAGTGGCCAATCCCACATACCCATAGTCCCTCTTTAAAGTATAGAAATTATTTTGAAATCATTCTAATGCATCACTGACCCCTAAGATTTGAGGTTAGGTGCCTACGTTCAAGGTGTTAACCGACAATCCGGGGATGAAATCCACACCCCAGATCCTCCCAAAGATTTTCCGTTCATCCTAGGGCACTCCCGGATCAACCTCCATGCGCCGGATCGGCCTCCCCACGCAGAGTCAAGGTCCCTCACCCCCACTCACTCAAGAAGGATGGTAGAGGGTGGAGAGTTGAAGAGAATGGTTGCTAAAGGCTTGCCACCCTTAGTAACCACCTCCTTATATAGTTTTCTAGCCTCCCAGAGGTTTTCCCATGACTTACAAGGCTCAGTCCAGCTCCCAAGGTCATTGGTTGGAGGGAAGTAAAGGCCATGCACCCTTTCGGTTTGAACAAACGCGACCCTTCGTCACCCTAGTCATAAATGCAAGTGGGCAAGCTCTTCTGTTGGGATTTGGTCTAGGATGTCTTGAGATGAAATCAAGAGGACTTTCAGATCTAACTTTGGGACATGACTTCATTGAATTGCATCAACTCTATCATGAGTTATGATTTTCACAAGATTAACATTTATTCTCCCCCATTCTAGTCGCGACCTTCCAGTAGCCCGAGGTAATTCAGGCATAACTCTAGCATCTAGGTAGAATTTGGCCTCAACCTCAACATACAATAACTTTTTGCTATGAAGGCACAAAGGAAGAGGCCTATGGTGCTCAAACTTGATCTTGAAAAAGCATATGAAAGGTTTAGTTGGCAGTGTCTGATGAATGTTTTCAGTAAGATGGGCTTTGATGACAGATGAGTTGGCTAGATTTAAGCTTGTATCTATTTATCCACTTTTACGGTCCTCATTAATGGCAAAACTTCACCCTATTTCCACAACGGCAGGGGGACCCAATGTCCTCACTTCTCTTTGTTTTGGTGGCACACATTTCTAGTAGGATGTGGATGAAAGCTGAATCCCTACACTTAATTCAAGGGTTCCAATTTGCCTCATAGGATCAATCCATCACCCATCTGCAATATGTTGATGCCACTATACTATTTATGGCAGAGGGGGAGGAATAACTGTATACCATTAGACTGATGCTAGAGCTTCTTCAAGAGGTTAGTGGCCTCAAGGTAAATTTTGACAAAAGCCTAGTGTTGGGAGTGAACATGGACCTGAGGGCTGTTTGGAGAGCGATAGTAATCCTAGACTGTCAGATTGGCGAATTCCCTATTACTTGGGACTTCTTCTGACCCAAACTCCTTGAAGTGTAGGGATTGGCAGCTAGTGGTGCAGAGATTTCATTCTAGGCTAATCGGATGGAAATGGAAATTGCTTCCTGTGGAATGCGTCTGATGCTTTGCAAATCTGTGTTGAATAGCCTTTTTGCCTATTTTCTGTCCACTTTTCGGAACCCTTGGTCTGTGGCTAGGAAACTAGAGGCCATGCAGGCTACCTTCTTCTAGCATGGCAGTGAAGAGAGGAACAAAGGTTGGCACAACATTGCTTGAGGAAGAATTTGCAAGTGCAAGTAAGTGGGAGGCCTAGATATTAAGAATATCAAAGATTTCAACTTGGCCCTACTGAGCAAAGGGCTGTGGAGGCTTGGCATTGACGAACGGGGCCTGTGGGCTACAAATATTCATCAAAGATACTACTGCATAGCAGGGTTCTGGGACTTGTCCACACCCTCTCAGCATCGCACTTCTCACCTTTGGAGAGGTATTTTGGAGAGCTTAAACTTTCTCAGAGCTAGTGTTAGAGTGAACCTCGGAAATGGGCAAAAATGTCTTTATTGGGAAGATAGATGGTTTGCGGAGTACCCTCTTAAGGAAAGGTTTCTTCAGCTTTTCGCCATCTCTTCAGAGATTAGGGTAGTGCTGGCCGAGATCTTCAACATGTAGTCAATGAGGGGAAGCTGGACACCTATCTTTAGAAGACAACTACGAGAGGAGAAGATCCTGTTGCTCGAGATGCTACTCTCTCTCCTTCAGGAACACAGACTCGATGTAAGCAAGCCTGATTGTTGGCAGGATAGGTCAACGAATCTTTTGGAGGTGAGAAAATATCTTTAAATGTGTTTAAGGCATCACAATATCTGGAATCGAATGAGGAGTGTAATGTTATTAATGTTTTTGAAGAATTGAATGATGAAAATCTGGATAATGTTGAGGATACCGTAGAAGAGGGGAGCATGCTCCAAGATTCTCTATTCTCTTCTGCCCCCTACTCTAGGATAGAGCCGCTCCCAGCTTCACAATCAGAACCAATTCTTCCATCTTTAGAACATCCTCCTATTCTTAAGCTTAAGCCTCTACCAGACTCATTGAAATATACTTATCTGGGCCCTAACCATACTCTTCCTATCATTATTGCCTCCAATATTTTTGCAATTCAAGAATCTCAACTTTTAGAAGTACTTAAGGAGAATAGAGGGGCAATAGGGTGGTCGGTGGCAGATTTGAAAGGAATCAGTCTAGATGTCTACATGCATCACATCTATTTAGAGGACAATGTGAAGCCGAGTAGGGAGATGCAACGTCGGCTAAACCCGAACATGAAAGAGGTTGTTAAAAAGGAAGTTGTGAAGTGCCTAGATGTTGGGATCATATATCCCATTTCAAATAGTAAGTGGGTCAGCCCCACGCAAGTGGTGCCAAAGAAATCAGGGCTGACGGTTGTGAAAAATGAGAAAGGAGAAGAAATTCCTACAAGACTGCAAATGGGGTGGACAATGTGCATTGATTATCAGAAATTGAATTCTATGACAAAGAAATATCATTTCCCACTCCCATTTGTGGATCAAATTGTAGAGAAGCTGGCTGGGCAAAAGTATTTCTACTTTTTGGATGGATATTCCGAGTATAACCAGGTAGCTATCTACCTAGAGCATCAAGAGAAAACCACATTCACATGTCCCTATGGCACGTTTACTTTTCGAAGAATGCTGTTTGGGTTGTGTAACGCCCCTGCCACCTTTCAGCGATGCATGATGGCAATCTTTTCTAAAATGGTGGGAGAATTTTTGAAAATATTTATGGATGACTTCTCAGCTTTTGGTGAATCATTTGACGAATGCTTGGAAAACTTGAGAAAGGTGTTAAAAAGGTGCATAGAGTCTAATCTGGTGCTTAGCTGGGAGAAAAGTCATTTCATGATAAGAGAAGACATCATGCTAGGCCATATTATTTTGGAGAGAGGGATAGAAGTAGACAAAGCTAAAGTGGACCTGATTTCCAATCTTCCTCCCCCGACTTCTGTCAAGCAAATCTGTTCTTTTCTTGGTCATGCATGTTTCTATAGAAGATTTATTAAGAACTTCTCTGCCATTACCCGTCCGCTTACTCAGCTGTTGGCCAAGGACACTCCTTTCCATCACTTTCTGGCTGTCTCCATTACTTGAAACATCTTCGCTATTTACGCCGGAAGCTATTTTCATATAAGCACCAGCAACAGGTGTATCCTTAAATACTGCTTCGAATCCGGTGGCGAAATAGGTAAGTGTGGCGCTGGCTGAAGCATCATTTGTGCAGCTTTCCTGGGTGATGGGCTGAATTAAGGTCGTTACAGAGGAAACTGCTGGCACATCTTTGAAATCTGGACTGATGTTGGATGTTCTCAGGATAGTGAAGTCAGTAATCAATTCATAGATGTTTTCCATGTTGGAAGCTGATACTTCGGAAGTAACAGACCAGGGAACCGGAACAGTAACCGTTTGTGCCGTTGCATTTGCAATGTTAGCTAAATAGGCATATATCGTCCCCACAAAATCTGAAATATCCTGGTTGAGAGTCAGTGGGATTCCTTCAGGAAACTCTTCGCTAATGTACAAAGAGGTGCGGTAGCTGATAACGACATCCGGTTGGATAAGCTGGTAATAAATGGAGGCATAAGTTCCCATATCTGCCAAAGCAAGTTCTTGTGGTGTTGGTCCTCCGGTATCCGTTTTATCTTCAGTTTGTTGGTAACGCGAAGTATCGAAGCATAGATCCAATTGGATAGTTTGTTTTCCATTCGGTGAAATGAATGAATATCGGGAAGTGATTCCCGGCCATTGGGACAAAGGAATGATGTTGTCTGTGTAAGCCATATCTACGGTAATTAACCCGGCTTCACCTGAAATATTGGAATGGATCGGGTTACCGAATAAATCTACCAAAGACAATTGAATGAGGGCACTTTGTCCGTTTCCGCTATAAGGATCATTTGCAGCAGGCGGATAAGCCGGGTTAGCCGGGTTGATCCGTGAAACCGCAAACGTGGCGATCGGTAAAGTTCCCTGGTACGGCCAATTGTCTGTATCCGTATCTGCTTCATTTTCTGCTTCGGAATCCCCGGGATCGCTGCTGGTGAGAGGTCCCACCGGCATCAAGCTTTCCGGTGATCCTGTGAAGGCGTCATTTTCAAGTAATTGATAGCCAATGAGGTTGAATTGGTTTTGCAGGAAAAGGGTGTCGCTTACCCGGCTTTCTGCTGTGGCAGGGATCGGGTAGGGGTTAATCGGAACGTATGGTCCCGGGTTGTCGATCGTGAGCTGGAACCCTGCATTTCCCGGAGGCATGATCGCATTGCGGGTGGTCAAAGCATCTGATTGAACGAACAATACGGAAGTATCGAGATCGATCGGATCTCCTACGGCTACAGCATTCATATAAGCACCGGTGTTTTCTCCCTGGTAGGTGACCAATAAATAGAGGCTGGCCATCGGGTTGATGCTGAATAATCCCTGTTTCGCTGCCACTAGGAAGGCAATTTTAAGGAGACTACGTATGCCAAAGCCACAAAAACAAGTCACTCAATCTTTGCTAGGGCAAACAAATATCCTAAAGATTAAACAAACAAAAACATGCTGCATGTATAGGAAACTACAATATTGCGACTGCCTCAACATCATGAGTTCACCCTTAAACTAGGGAAAGTGGGGGCTGCCTCTAGGGTTCTACCACTGGGGACTTGGGACTACTGGCCTACAACTAGTGGACGTCTCAATCACATCCGGATGCAGTGATCCCACATATCATCTCCTTTTTCCCTTCCGGCAACCCCGCTCCCCCACTCATTCATTCATAACCTCGCCTGAGCCTCTGCTCCCCGTCCCCAGCTTTTCACATAGGCTCCACGCCCTCCAGACCAATAATTACAGAAGGCTGGCCATTTGACATCTCCAACTTTTGCAACCCCCTGCCCTCATCATCACATCTCCCACCATGAAAGAGGGGCAGAGAGATGCCTTGGAGATAAACAAACCAACCCGGTTACACATGTAGACCCCAAGGTGGAGAGATTCTTGTTTGGAAGGCTCAGGGGTGTACGTGGTGGGCTCTCTCTCTCTCTCTCTCTCTCTCTCTCTCTTGTGACGATCTTTTTGTATTTGGAATCAGCTGGCCTAAGGAGGCTGGCTCTTGTTGGGGAGGACCTTTTTGCATTGTTTTGGTGCTAATTATTGGATGCCATGGGAGATGTGCTCCTTCAGGGGGCTTAAAGAGAGGGTGTGGGGTACAAATTGGTGGCACATTGTATGTCTTCTTAACAGAAGAGTGTCACAAAATCTTCCCATTAGGAAGATGTGACACTTAGCTTTGAGCCTGCACTTCATGCATATGATCCCAATAGCTGTTGGTTTTTTAGGTGATTCAGGACCTCTGGTAGCAGTCCAAGAGAGAGAGAGAGAGCTTCAAGCGCTCTCTTCTTATGCATATCATGAAACTCATGCACTCTTCAAAAGCACAATCAAAACCAGCTCCCAACTTGACCTATTGATACCCCTTGTATAAGATAACCTAACGCATGCTGATTACATGGGTGATGTGACTGTGTCCAGCGGGTCCAGAGACTTCCCGACCTGCTTACAACCTCGTTTGGACTATGGACAATGACAGTAGGTTCTGATGTACATGGTTATCTAGTATGAGACTTGTGAGCTTGTGTTATGGCCCGGGGTCTAATTATTAGTTGAACAGCGGTTAAAAAAGAGTTTGGGAGCGGGGAGCCAGCTCAGGTCATCCGACTCTATCTCGTCTTGCAGTTTCGGTAGAGCGGCGTGTCGGGAAAGGGGGGTGGGGGGGGGGGGGATGCCGAGTGGAGGATGTGAGGGCTGGTCCCTTGCTGGTAGAGGGCCAGAAAGGCCAGAGGGTCTCCCAAAGGGTTTAGCTAGTCCAATTCTAAGGGCCGACCCGGTGCTGAGGGCACGGGTAGTCACTTACTCCCACGGTGGTCACTCGGAAGTACGGGGCTTGCGAGATCGGGCACTCTCTCCCACCGGCCAGCGTGGCTAAGAGCTAATATTAACTGAAAAGCACTGAAATAAGAGCAAGGGAAGAATGCTTACTTGACCGGTTTGAAGAAACTGGCCCGACTGGAGACGTGGACGAATGGGGAAGCGTGGGGTTTACTCACACCGCGGTGAGGAAGCTTCAACCTGCTCAAATGTTTACACCCCTACGCCTCACACAGGAGGGGGATCTTAGGGTTGGGGTTAATTTATTACAACCAAAACTACCTCCACACAGGGAGGGGCCTTCAGCTGGCCAAGCAGGGAGGGGAAGAAAAGGGTGAGGAACTTCAACGGCCAGCGAAGTCGGTTCTATCCTCTTTCGGGAACAGGGGACAGGGAGGCGGTGTCGATGCCGCTGTGACCACTTCCGAACTCAGTTTTTGACGAAACTAGAGGCCAACTCCTCGTAATTGGATCAGGGTCTTGACTGATTTTTTTGGAATTCCCAGATTATCAGCGCCAGTCAGGGAAGAGCCACGAACATGGTCTTTGCTTCCTGGTTCTGACTGCTACAGAGCCGCCGCAACAGCAGGAAGTCGAGGCCGCCACGAACACTCCTGGACTCAGAATCAAGCGTGACAGGAAGCGTTGGAACCGTTGATGAGTCACCGTCAAAACAAGATCCACGAGGGTGCCAGCTGATGTCGAGGTAGGTCGGGGAAGTCAAAAGAGTGACAGGGTATCTGTTCAGTCCAAGAGGGGACAGAATAGTGCACCCTGGGGAGAAATTTAAGAAGTTGCTGCTCCGGTCGCCGAATGGGGTCCCTCTTCTTGGAGATGGAAGAAGACTTATTGTAGAAGGTCCCAGTCGAGCCCCGCCTTCAGATCTTCAGGTGAGCAGGCGTGGCAGCTTCTGCAAGCCACCTCTAGATATTGATCAGAACCCTTCTGTACAGTCGGAGTAGATTACTTTTCCCGGATAGCTACGAACTCAGAATGAGAAGAGACAATAGCTGTTGCGAAGAAGACTCGAAGATGCTTCCATAGGTAGTTCTTGCACCTCCTGAATCACCTGGATGACATCGTAGCTTCCTCTACAAGCTGATGGTACTCTGCTGCTTGCGGCCCAGAACTGGAGGTTGAAGAGCGGGGGTGGGGAATGAGGTAAATGGGATCGGAATGGGGGTGGATATATGTGGGGGAGATGTCCCACCATGACTCGATGGGCCATTGCCTCCTAACCTCCCTCAAGCCTTCGATGTCTCTCCACTTTTTGACATTCCAGTGAAGAAGTCTCTCCTTGGCAAAATAGAATTGCCTGGCCTCGGACATGATATAACAATCAAAGTATTTGTCCATAGTGGCTTCCCAATGTAGGTAGTCGCTCGGGACTTTGGACCCATAAAAATTTGAGGCCTCGAACCTAATGAAGGAGATGGGATGGTTGCCAAGCTCATGGGTGCTATGTAGCCAGTTGTATGACTTAGGCGACTTGGAGCCCATTGGACACTAGGGAACTACAAAATGGACATATCGACACAAATAGACAAGACAAACTGACTCGAATACCAACCTAGACTCTAACCAATATCCGGTACTCGATGGAGGTTTTGATCCGAAGAACCAACTCAATGCAAGGGGCTTCCTTCCTAGTAGGCGTAACCTACCTTTCCGGTAACATCTTTAGATATACTGTATATTGGGATGCAAATCAAAATACTATTTTTTTCTTTTGTTTGAAAACAATGACTACCTTAGACTTAAGACTTTTTTTATGCAAAGATAACCCTAGACTCAACTAGCTCTGATACCAATTTGATGTGGGACGGAGAGCGAACTTGGGACTCTAGGCAAGCTCGCGGACCTCCCTTAGCGAGGGAAGCATTTGGACGTGCACGATTGAGAAATCGACATTGAGCTAGGGTGGTCGGCTCTCTCTCATGTCCGGATCGGGTCACGGGACGGGTTTCGCTCTCTCGCTCGCAGCGGTGAATAAACTATTTGACGAGCTATTTATCCCATCACTAGCAGTGGCATATAAAAATGTATACGAGTAAAGCGAATGCCTATGAGGAGGGTGGCAAGTGTACCTCCACGCTTCGGGCGTGAGGAAGATGACCCCGGCCAAGTACGGTAACTCTCGATAAAAATATTACAATAATTACAGAAATGAATTTACTATACACTCCACGCAGGGAGGTAAAGGGCTACAAGTGGGGCCTGGGAGGACCGATCTTGGGTTGACGGGCAGTAATCTGGGCAGCTCCGGTGGTAGCGCACGTCGACAACCATGGGGTCCACATCCTGGTTGGTGGGCCGAGTGGGTCGGGAATGGTACTACTGCGATGGTAGTTCCAGGAGGGATGTTCCCTGGGAAGGCAACGTGCTGGTTCACCGTTTAGAAGGCGAGGCGGCCGGCGCGGGGGTGATTG
Source organism: Amorphophallus titanum (assembly GCA_024336825.1). Taxonomy (NCBI): domain Eukaryota; kingdom Viridiplantae; phylum Streptophyta; class Magnoliopsida; order Alismatales; family Araceae; genus Amorphophallus; species Amorphophallus titanum. The sequence goes on from JANBPO010004741.1 coordinate 14,781,923, forward strand.
TTGCTTGCTGTCCACGAGCTGTTTCTTTAGTTCCTACAGCACGCGACCCGGCGAGAACGACTGTTGCGAACAGCCCTGACCTTTGATTGACATAATACTAGCATCGTTGGAAAGATCTTTAATGAAGTCCATTTTGATTTCCAAAGTTTAAATAGAAAAAAAATGTGCCTCCAATTTCAATGCTAATGAGTGTGTGTCTGGTTGGAAAACTGGGGAATGGATTTCCATTTACAGCCGGAGTCATGATAATGGAGTAAGACAAAAGTCACTACGGTGCCAATTGAGAAGGTTGCTGAGTAAGTGCAGTTGTTCAAGCTGGTCCTTTTTCCTTCTTCTTCTTTTCTTCTTCTTCCTCCCGTGAGAACCCCACCCCCTCTTTTGACCGTTGCACGCCCCCCTCTCCCACGATCGTGAGTGTGGCCCCTCCTCCTCCTGCTATAGACGGTGGACCGAGGTGGTGGCGTGGTGACTACGGAGGCAGCGAGGCGAGCGCGACGGTGGTGATTTCGTGAAGTAGGGGTGTAGTGTTCGTGTTTGAACGTGATTTTGAGATCGGAGGCGATCCGATGGATTTGAGGCTTCCTTGAGGTAGGGGGACGGATCCTTACCATCTTTCCCGCTTTCCCCGTGATTTCTAGGCCGAGGAGAGGTGGAGAGAAGCTTATTTCATGCCGGGAATGGAATTCCATGAATTGGGGTTTGAGCATCGGATCTAGTGAATCTTGAGATTTTTGACCGATCTAGGGGTGTAGAATCATGCTAGGAGGGTTGGGGAAGAATTCCCCTTTGTTTCCCCATCATCGGGGGATGATCGGGGCATGGATCGAGTTTTCGGGGCGTTTTCATAGTTTTCGTGCTTGGGTTGGGGTTGCAGTCCTTCCAGGGACCATTTTCGCCATGGGGCGGTCCCCCAAGGGACCGCCTGGTATTTTTGAATGTCAGTTGGGCCTAGCAGTCCCCAGGGGACCGCTAAGCTGGTAAGTGGTCTCGCGATCGACCGCTACCCCTGGGTAGCGGCCGGTTGATGACCGTTTTCCCTGGTTTGATCAGAGCACCCTCAGGGTGTGTGTTTTTGACTATTGGGGGTCGTGTGCTGGGTTGCGATCAGGGCACGACCATTACCGGGAGTCTTGCGGTCAGTAGGTGACTGCATGGTGGGGTAGGCGGTCTGGCTATAGACCACTAGGCAACCCCATGGTTTGCTCATTTGCGGCCATGGCACGACCACCTGGCTGAGCCTAGCAGTCTCCATGAGACCACTAGGCCCAGTTTGCGGTCCAGGGATGACCGCCTATGGGGTGATGGTCTTGGGAAGACTGCCACTCCATTTTCCTTCGAGTGGTGGTTTCCGTGAGTTGAGTCTTACCTCTAGTGACCTATCAACTAGTCGTAGCTTTTCTGCGCACGCGGGTGCGGACCCACTTGGGAGTGGTGGAGAGCATGAACCGGAGAGATGGTTTGTAGACTGGTTACAGTAGGACCCCTCGTCTTTGCAGCCTGCGTCTGGGCTAGGGGGAAAACCAGCTAGAGGGCCTGACCTAGAGCGCATGATCTATATGTGCGCACGTGGTTGGGGGCGTCAGACCGGCGTTGACGAGCGCGACCCGAACTAGTCCTTGTTCGTGGTACTTATGTGTGTGTCTCAGTCTCCGCCTGGGGCATGTAGGGAGACACTTAGGCGCAGTGTAAGACGTCAGGGGACGCATCCAGTCTTGCTTCTAGTAGGTAGTGCTCCTGTCTCCTGGCAGGTACAGACTTATTTTTCTGTCGTACCGTGGTCAGTTTGTTCGGAATGGTTAGTTGTAGTGAGCTTTTCCGTATATTTATTGTTGCTTGTTGCTTCTGTCATACTTCTGCTAGGTAGCGTTACTTTCTGCATGCTTGTGTGCTTTGCGGCCTTGTTTCTCTCGTTGCGAGATGGGGGCTCGTGGGATCCCTACTGAGCCTATGAAATGAGACTCACCCCTATGTTTTCAGGCGAGACAGGTTCATCGAGAGACGCGTCCGAGGTTCCTCGTGGTTCGTACAATCAGAGTTAGTCACCAATTGCTAGAGTCGGGGTGTACTTGTACTTTTCTTTCTATTGACTGTACTTATTTTGGACATGAGAAACACTGGACCTTGTAGCTTTTAGTGAGTAGTTATTTATTTCTTACATTATTATTTAGATTATTATGTTATTTCTACAGTTATTTTAACTTCTTGTGTACCCTCACACCATCCTTTAACCCTTCCGAGTCTTTGGACTCGTGGGTGGCGGGTCAAGGTCCGAGCCGCGTCGGTTCCTTTCTAGTACTTGGATCTCAGGTCATTATAGTTGATATCAAAGTGAGGTTGTAGAGGTATATAAGAACCTGAAATGATTGCAGTGGTCTAGAAGGTCTATGAATGTCCTGTACAGTCGGTGATTGGCCTAGGGCACTGTGTGTTTTATTGATTTCGTTGGTTGTTTTCTTGTTTCCAGGGAGTTATGGCGCCGAGGAGGAGTACTTGCTCCCAGCAGGGAGAGTCAAGTGAGGTCCAGGAGGAGCAGAGCAAGGCATCGCTTCCAGGAGATGCAGCTAGAGAGGTGCGAGTTCTTGGAGCGGATGAGTTCATTAGGGGCATGTATCAGTATGTTCTTTAGCAGCAAGGGGGTGAAGCTGGCAAGGGCTCGTCGTCTCGGCGTGGTCGTGGTCGTGTATTGAAGGAATTTTTACAGTTCCAACTGCCCCTTTTCAACGGGCAGCCAGATCCTGATGTAGCCAGAGAGTGGTTAGATGAGTTGGAGAGGCTATTCAGTTCTATGGAGTGTGCTAAGGAGGAGAATGTTTATCGTGGTTTATCGTGGGAGTGCGTTAATAAGAATGCCATGCTTACCAAGAGCGCATTCTCAGTTGGAAACCCCGTCCGACCAAAACTTGCTATTTCTGATTTTTGAACCCATTCTGGGAAGGTTTCAGAGCTCAAATCAATCAAGGAAGGTTTTGAACCCTTCTAGGACTCTTTCCCCCTCATTAATCAGCAGCATTGCCCAATTTTGGACCGTGAATCCTCGGATCTTTTGAATTTCGATCTAGGGTTTCGAGGTTCACCTTCTTCTATAAATTTCACCCTTGGCCATCAATCAAGGGGGATGCAACTCTAGAGAACTGACCACAGGAGAGAGGGCAAGGCCATGCTTCGCTGAGGACCTTTAATCCCTCGCCCTCTTGTCATCTAAGGGAGTATCTAGGGATCTTTTTCCATTATTCTTTGTGTTCCTCTCTTTAATTCACTCCAATCTTTGCATGGCATAGCATCTTCTTTTAAAACAACCCTCTCTTTCAAATACACGCATACACACACACCAAACCTATTTTTGCCCTTCCCTAGGGGTTTAAAAACCACCACACCCTCAGGTGATCTAGCCCTCTCTTATATATGCTTTTATTGAAAATAGGGATAGATACTACACTAAATCTTGTTCTAATGGGCTTTCTTTTGGTGGTTTCCGTTGTTTTGCAAGCATAAGAAGAAGAAGACGTAAGGCCCTTGCACCTCGGCCGGCCCTGGAGCAAGGAAGAAACCAATCAACACACCCCGCTGCTTTCTCTGATAACGCGACATTAACCCATACTGGGTTCTTTAGGACACACCTAAATTGACAACCATGTTAACAGTCAGGCCCCCTTTTCGGCCTTTCTTTCAATTTCTGAGGTAAGTAACATGCCCCTTTCTTAGTTGTTTATCTTATTTGGCATGTTATGGGCTTCAGTGGCGATCACGGATTTGTTATATCTTATATTGCATGCACCTCACCGCTCATAGGTAATATCCTTTTGTATCACCAGGTTATCATGCTCTATGACGTGGAACAGATCATGAACATACTTCTTGAGTATAGAGACATGAAATACATTATGAAACTCTGATAGTTGTGGTGGCAAGGTGATTCGATAGGCAACCTTACCAACTCTTTCTAGTACTTCAAATGGACCAATGAATCTTGGTGTAAGCTTGCCCTTAACACCGAATCTTCGAATACCTCGGCCTGGGAAAATCTTGAGAAAGATGTGGTCTCCAACTTGGAACTCCAGGTCTCTTCTTCTAGTATCGACATAAGTCTTTGAGACATCTTGAGTCTTTCTCTGATAAGTTGCACATTCTCAGTCGTATCCCTTACCAGATCTAGGCCTAGAAGTTGCCTTTCCCCAACTTCGTCCTAACATATTGGTGAACGACAACTCCTTCTATACAATGCTTCAAATGGTGCATTTGAATGCTCGTCTGATAACTGTTATTATAAGCAAATTCGACCAGGGTCAAGTGATCATGCCAACTTCCACCGAAATTAATAACACAGACTCATAGCATGTCTTCTATGACTTGATTCGTCCTCTCGGTCTGCCCATCCATTTGGTGATGAAAAGTGATGCTGAAATTGAGTCTCATCCCCAAGGAGTGTTGTAAACCCTTCCAAAAGTGAGAAGTGAATCGTGGGTCTCGGTCAGACACGATCGAAACATGAACTCCATGCAGTCTAACCACCTCTTTGAGGTATACAGCAGCTAGAACATCAACCGACCAACGGCTCTTTGTAGGTAAGAAGTGTGCCGACTTGGTTAATCGATCTATGCACCCATATTCCATCATGTCCACCTTTAAACTTAGACAAACCCATGATAAAGTCTATTCCAACATCTTCCCACTACCACTTGGGAATGTCTAGAGGATGCAATTTACCAGCAAACTTTTGGTGTTCTGCTTCTTACTTGTTGACATGTGAGACAATAAGACACAAAGTTCGCTACCTCCCTTTTCAAATTGGGCTGCCAAAAAGTCTGTTTTAAGTCCTGGTACATCTTGGTAGCTCCGGGGTGTATGGTGTACCTTGATCGGTGAGCTTCTTCTAAGATCTTATTCTTTAATTCCGGGCAGTCTGACACACATGTCCTTTCATGAAATAGTAGTCTGCCATCAGATGCCAGTTTGAAATCGGGTCACTCCTCTAGCTTACCATTTATCTCCACTAGCACCGGGTCTTCATCCTGTAGCCCTTTGATTTCGAAGAGTAAATCCGGTTGTATCCTTATGTGTGATAGAGAAATACACACTTTCTCCTTGTCCATGCTTATATCAAGTTTGGAGAATTGCTCTAACATCTTCCGAACTCCGCTATGGGTGAACCGGGTCGTTCAACCAGGCGTGAGTGGTACCGTTGTGATCGGTGCGTTCCGAGGATCATGAAAACGTAATTTTCTATTTTTTGATATTTTTTGAAAAATTAGATTTTCTATATAACCCACATTTCTTTTTCTTTTTCTTATTCTTCCTCCTTCTTCTTCTTCCTCCCCACGCTGTGACCGCGCCCCCCTCTTCCTCTCTCTCTCCCGTTCGACCGCGACGAGCTCCCTTCCGACTGCAGACGACGGTGGGGCGATGGCATGACGACATGGGTGATGACGAGGCGATCATGCGGGCGTGCGGCATTTGCAAGAAGCGTGGCAAACGGAGGTTCTTAACGGCATTCTTTGCTGATTGAGCTTGGATCGGCGCGCCTCGACATGGAACGAAGGTAGGGTGACATTCCCTAGCTCCCCGCATTTCAGTCCCGTGATTTCTAGCCCGGTGTGAGGTCGAGAGGGGTCATTTTCATGCCAGGAAGGGTTTTCCATGATTTGGGGAGAGTTCGCCCGATCCACTGTTTTGAGCCGCGATTCTGCATTTCAAGGGTGTAGAAGCATGCTAGGGGGCTTGGGGGTTCTTTCCTCACCGTTTCCCCCTCCGTGGGGCTTGTATGGGGCTGGAATGGGTGAAATCTAGCAAGTTCACCATTTTCGTGCTGGTGAGGGTTGTGCGGTCGAACCAGGGCCTGCACATCCCCATGTGTGGCCCAGAGGGGACCGCACTTCGGCTCGGAGCACTGTGGGCTTGTGCGGCCAGTCGTGGGACTGCACGTCCCCTATGTGCGGCCCCATGTCAACCACCCATCCCCTGAGTTTTTGACCGTTGCTTGTGACCATTGCACAGTGCACTGGGGTGTGCGACCAGGGTCTAGCCGCATGACCCTTCGTGTGGCCAGGGGCTGGCCGTACGTCACCTAGTGCCATTGGTAGGTGGTGCGGCCAGGGTTGGTCGGCACACGCCTTGTGCGGTGAGGTCCTAGCAGCCCTTCCCTTGTGCGGCTAGGGTCCAGTCGCACATGTGTTTTGCCATTGGAGGAGGTACGGCCGAGTTGGACCGTCCATCCCCCTGGTGCGACTGAGAGTCAGCCGTTCCTCTGTTGTACGGAACTGGACTGGCTGCTTGTGTTCCGTTTGGACCAGGAGAAGAACGGTCCGGTGATGGCCGTATATCCCCAGGTGCGGCTCTCCTTCAACCGTATGTCCCTGAGCGGCCCAGAGTGGACCGTTCAAGGGGCTGGTCTAACCGGTGTTTTGATCTTGGCTAATTTGAGTCCCGGGAGCATAGACCTCGATCCACGTGCATGCTGACCCATGGTCTGACAGATGCTTATAGGACTTAAGGACTTTGGAAACTGTATATCTCAGATTTCCATGTACTTCACACAACAACCAGTCTGATACCAACTGTGACGACCTAGATCCCGGATACCAGATATACCCGATAGGACTATTGAATACACTTGATACCACTTGGAACCCGCGAGGCCTCCCAAGAGCGGTAAAGCTCCCAAAGGGATAAAAGGATTGTCGTGTAGTACATTGAAGCCACAGAGATATAACAGTAAGTAATTAAATTTTATTAGATCAGTTTGCTAAAGTAGCAGAAATAAAATTACTTTTTAATTAACAGTTTAAATTTAACGATTATACTAGAGTCCAGTCCAATAGAAAGACAAGTACAGTTGATAGAAAAGAAAGATGTACCCAGAAGTCGGGGGAAGCCCGACGTAGGTACAGTTGGCCACTATGAACTCATGACCAGGAACAACGGAAGCAGAACATGCCACCCTCCAGAAAAATAGGGGTGAGTCTCGTGTCCCTGGCTCAGTAGGGGTCACGCGGATCCCCACCGAAAAACATGCAGTAACACGAAACAACAGCAAAAACAACAGGTGTAGCAACGTAGGAAAAGCTATGCTACAAAGCTATAAAGAAGAGGAAGCAGCAGTAGGGAAAAGGCAAGGGAGAGGGAAGCTAAGGAGGAGGAAAAAGTCATACTGAACGAGCGCGGCTGCCAAACTAACCTCAGCTCCTAAGCTACTCCTAACAGCAACAGAAGGGCGAACTCTGAACTGGCGAAGTCAGAAGTTGCCGATCTATTGACGAGACACCAAGCAAGCGAAGGCCTGTAAGGAAAAAAAGAAAAAGATAAAAGCCCTAGAAAAAGTCTAGACAGACTAGATAGAAAGCACACACGACTTGATCATCGTGCACGCTCATCTAGACACGACCACATGCACAACTAAAACGTTGTGCACATGACACAACACTACAATGACCTCGAACAAAGCCACTAGGAGGCTGACCCGGAAAGGTCACAATGCTCAAGAAACACGAGAGTCACGCGGAAGTCACATGTCACGTGTCTAAAGTACTCCCCTCACTAGAAGAACAGCTAGCTGCATTCACTAACATCTTATGCTACGCCTACAAGTGTCTCGTCTATGCTGCCGCCTGAAGAAGCACGATAGAGACTAAGACACGCTAAGAACCAGAATAGAAGTACCATCGCGAGTGACTAGACAAGGTAACGCCTTTTGATGTCAGTCCAAAGCCGCTGACCACGTGTGCACACACCGGCTCGTGCCTAGAGCCAGGCCTCTAGTTAGTATTGGGGCGGGGGGGGGGGGGGGGGGGGGGGGGGGGGGGGGGGGGGGGGGGGGGGGGGGGGGGGGGACCACACGGTCGCAGAGCGAGATCCTAGAGGATGGCAAATAGAGGGATAATGCCCGAAGGGCTTTCGGTACACAGGCCTCCGTTCTTCAATGGAACAAACTATCCCTATTGGAAAAATAGTATGTATGTTTTCCTGCTTGCTCAAGAGTATGATGTGTGTAATGTGATTAATAAAGGTCCTCATGAATTACTTGCAAATGAGGATGATTGGGATGATGAACACATCAAGAATTATGCAGCTAACTTTAAAGTCATGAATATAATTCAGTGTGCTATACATCCCAATGAACTTTCACGAATCTCTATGTGCGCCTTTGCATAAGAAATGTGGAACAAGCTACGCTTGATTTACGAAGGAACATCTGAAGTAAAGGAGACCAAGGCAAATCTATTGGTCTGTGATTATGAGTTGTTTATGATGAAGTTGGAAGAATCTATTTCTGAGAAGTTCGCAAGGCTGATGGAGAATACAAATGGTTTGAAAGCTCTAGGCAAGGAGTACTCAAACCAAGATCTTGTAAGGAAGGTACTGAGATCATTATCACCACAGTGGCATACAAAGGCCACTGTAATTGATGATTCAAAGGATCTCAGCACCTTGACCTTGGATGAATTAATTGGCTCCTTGATGACATATGAAATTAATATCAAAAGGAGTGAGGAGGATCACAAAATGAAGAAGGTGGCAACAACATTGGCGTTGAAGGTAAACCCACAAGAATCTGAAGGAAGTGAGGAAGACTCCACGGCTAACACTGAAGATGAGGAGCTTGTCGCCATGATCACCAGAAGGGCGAGAAAATTTGTCAAGAAAACTAGGAAGTTCGGCAGTCAGTTCAGAAAAGGACCAAGAAAGCAAGGCCCTAAGAAAAGTGAAAGCAGTGAGAAGCATGAAGTGATTTGCTACGCATGCAAAAAATCTGGTCACATGCGGGGTGAATGCCTCGATTTGATGAAAAAATTTAGGAAAGGAAAGTTCAAGAAGCCAAAGGCCATGGTTGCCACATGGAGCAATGAGGATGAGGAAGAATCCGAAAATGAAGATGACTTGGATGAGCTGGTTCAGAATTTGTGCTTCGTGGCAAATGAGGACAACTTAAATGAGGTAGATTGTGAATCCGAATCTCTCACGTGTGAACAATGACAGATTGCATATGAATCATTATATGAAAAATATAAAAATTTTCAATCTGAGAATAAACTTCTAAAAAAGAAAGTGGAGCATCTTGTGCATGTTGAAAGTTCTTGTGAGAGTTGTAATTCTTTGAAATCTGAAATTGAAAATCTCAAATATGAAAATAAAATTCTTATGTCTAAAATTGAATTGTTTGAAGAAGAGAGCTCATTCGTATTTGCAAGTTCTTCCTTTGTTTTTGAAAGTTCGTTCTTTGTATCCTCAAGTTTTTGGATTACATATATAAATTATTGTGATGAAGAGTAGTTAAGACATCTACCATGCTTGCTTGACAACATTGGAGGCTCCCCATGACCCATGCCTTTCATATATTCAGATCTAGTACCTAACACTTATGAGATAACTGTAGAATGATCAAGAGGGGTCCCTGTAGCCTTAGCTTCAACCATCAATGCGACCATTTTTTCCCGAAAGAAAATAGATGATGCACTAGGTTTTGTTTAAGAAATAGTTATTTATGTGTAAAACATTTCAAAATGCTTGAATATTGCAAGGAAAAAGTAAAACTAAAATTCATGTACACTTGATCTAAAATCAAACAAGAAAGAAATAGAGAACTTGAAAAGAAATGTGTTGATCTTGAGTGACAAGTGTTTAAGGACGAGCTAAATTATGATCTTGATAATGTAGTAGTAATCATAAACTAAGAGGGCTCCCCTTAATTATATTCTCCTTTGTAAATCTACAAAAGAAGAAAAGAAGACCAAAGTCTTCAAGCCCACATGTCAAGATATGATGCCATTCACTGCCATATGCCCACCCTCAAATGATCACAATCTTATCTTAACATAACCTCTAGTTTTGTCTAAATAATAATATGGTAAAAACGGTATTGGTTGAGGGGGATCATAGTGTTGTTCAATAATATGGTAATAATATGATGCCATTCACTACCATATTCCCACCCTCAATTATTGTCCATTTGAGGCGTTGTTGTTCATTATCTGATCCAGGCAGTAGTGCTAAGTTGGTAGCTCTTTTTCATGTTATTGCATTAATTCTCCATGAAGATGTGGCATCATGAGTAGTTGCCTCTAGAAATGAGCTGGCAAAGATAGCTTTGGATCTTCTTTCTTAGTGGTTCCCAGCCTCACAATCTGGTTAGAATTTCCAAGCACCAAAGTGGGTGACAACATCCTTTCTTGCTCTAGATAGGATGTTGCAGATTGATCCAAAGTTGGCAATGTAAACGAGGTTCGCCTACAAATGTTTAAAGGTCTCACTTTGCAGAAAAATGATCAAGTAATTATGAGGTGCTACTGGCTCCTCAGCAAGGCTGAGGGGAGGCCAGATTCAAAAGATAAGCCTAACTATGTATGGATTCCTATCCAAAATGACATTGGGTGAAAATGGGTCAGTTGTTTAGTTTGCATGCTACATGATCCTTACAATCTTATTAGCTGACAGTTGTATCTATTCCTCATATGATTTCTGAAGAACAGAACAGGATCTTGTGCTCTGTTCCCCTTACTGAAGAAATCAAGTCGGCTGCTTTCTCTCTTAAAGAAGAAGTATATATGGAGCAACCTCCTGGGTATGTTACTCAGGGGGAGATGGTGTGTAAACTACAAAAGGTAATTTATGGCTTAAAATAAAGTCTTCGAGCATGGTTTGAGAAATTCAGTCAGGTTACTTTTGAGAAATTTATGTGCGGGTTGAAGTCGTCCCTGAGGTCGAGGTTGGTAGTTTTTTATCACGCCACCATAGTAGCAGTAGTACTGTCATCAGCTTGCCGATAGAAGGGTGAGTAGAAGCTATTTACATAAGAAAGAAAAGCTGCTCAGAAGGGTATCCCTGCCCAATTTGCTATGCAAGATCGAAAAAGAAAGGTTGGAGAAACACAACATTAGGTTCAGTCACCTTCAAGAGCAGCATTTGGTTCAGCTACACCGATTGTCTTGAAAGTGACATCTAGAATATCATATGTTGCATGGAGTAACATGCATGGAGGAGTCGAATGTTGGAAGGCTTCTGGGAAGTGCTTAAGGTGTGGCGAAGTTGGCTACATGATTCGAGATTGTCTCCAGATGAAGGTCATACCAACTGTACCAGCACTAGCCAAGCAAAAGGGACCAGCTAGGGTCTATGCTTTGACCCGAGAGGACAAGCAGAAAACATTACTGAAGGTACAATACTAGTAAAAGATACGTATATTAGAATTCTATTTGATATTGGTGCTACACATTTATTCATGCCCACTAAATTTGCTGCAGAATTACATGAGTTTCATTGGTGGGACATTGGGAATTTTGAACCTATAATAGTAAGCACACCTAGTGGGACATTTGTGGTAGATAGGTGCCTTGCTACATTGTTCATCAAGATTCAAGGGAAGAAGCTGCCAACTATGCTTTATGTCATAGACATGCAGCACTTTGATGTGATACTTAGATCTGGACTGGCTAGAAGAACGTCTTGCTTTGTGAGATTGCCGCAAGAAAAGAGTTTTTTTTAACATCCTTGGTGAGAACGAACTCTATTTTCAACTTCCTAAGCATAAGAGATGACGTGGAAGGGCTATAGTGCATATCTGGCTAGTGTGATTACTATGTCAGATGTCAACTCATCTAAATTAGTGACATATATTGATGTGATGTGGGTTGTTGTCAACCAAATACCATATTAAAACAAGTGTAGGAGGTATAAATCATCCTTCCAAGAAAGATCAGTGGTGTCCCCTTCACTGCAAACGTTCAAAAAACACGTCACAAGGAATCGCCGATGTTGCTAGAATCCAAGAACTGTATGCAGTATGCACTACACCTGATGGAAGACATAAAAGAATATATAAAAAAAAGAATGGGCGCCAGAGAGAGAGAGAGAGAGAGAGAGAGAGAGAGAGAGACTGCGGGAGCCCTCTCTCTCTTTCTATTTCTTTTTCTTGCTTTTAATGATTCATAGTGGTCTAATGCCTATTTTATATGATTAACTTTTTATAAAGTACATGCTATGTCTTTTCCTTACACTTCAAGATTGATCATTACTATTCAGATGGATGTCTTTTGTGAAACAGTCTTCATGTATTAGGTATGATTCATGGTTATTGGAGGCTAATGACATGCTTAGTGGCACCTTTTATCCTTGTCTCTTCCGAGATAATTTTTTAGGGGAAATAGACCCCAAATATTGTTTGGGGGGTGTTAAAGAAAAATATGATTTGATTGGACTTACCAATTACCGCAACTTTTGTGGAGGAGCTTAATACGTCATTTATCCACCACTCCAACCCCAACAAAAAAAGCCCTCACTTGTTTTTTCACTTAGCAGACGAATGTGCTAGCTTTGCATCTCTTGTTCTTCTTCCTCTTCATGGGTGTATCATCTGCACAGTTGCATATCCAGTCTTGGTGTCTCTTTGCACAACAGCATCCTCTGACAAGGGTGCGTCCTGGCATGTTGAGCATCCTTCGTCCTTGCATGTTGAGCATCCTTCAGTGTGGGTCTGTCTCTACACAGTGAGCACCACAGAGTTCATGGGTGCCTCACACAGAACCTTCTAAGTCTACTGTGTTACACCCCATGGTACTCTAGTGTCTCATGCCCTGGTGCAGCCTTGCAGGCAGTCATCTGCTAAGTTCAGTGTAATCCCTGATCTCCATGATCTTGTTTATCATTCAGCTTATTGATCGTGGATTGCATCATCATCATCAGAGCCTTATCCCAATTATTTGGCGTCGGCTACATGAATTCTGTTCCGCCAAAGGTTTTCTGATTTAATCACCCATCCTGTTGAGTAATTGTTCAGACATGACTATCATCAGAATGAGTTTTATCTTTGGACTACCTTTATCTGCCATTTTATCCATACATACCTCAGTATCTCAGCCTTACTCTTCAGTGGTGTAATCACTGTCTTGGCCATCTCTGTCTCCTGCAGCTTTCATTAACTTTTAGCACTACTTTAAGACCACTATCTTATCCTCAGACTCTTGATCTGTATTCCCATTGTTGCATTAGATGTACAAATCACACAACTGTAGAAACTGATGATGGACCAGCAACCATGATCTCTTATTTTCAAATCTCACACATGCTTTCTCCAATGCTCCCCCTTTAACAATGAATAACAACCACAAATTTAAGACTTCTCCCCCTTTCAAGATTTTCTAAATGATTTCTCCCCCTTTGACAAATGGCTCTCCCTCATACATGACTTCATCAATGCATGACTCACAAAGTTTTTCTCCCCCTTATGAGGCATTACATGCTCTCGCATGAAATACAGCTGATATCATGGGCCGATCCAGTCAAATATCTCTTGTCCCAACCAGCACTGAAAGGGTGACTGGGAAAATGGGCCATCATTTTGATGGAATTTGATATTACATATGTGCCACAAAAGGCCATTAAAGGCCAGGCAACAGTAGATTTCTTCGCAACACATCTCGTGCCTGAGAATTCCCCTCCAATCACAGAGCTTTTGGAAGATGAAATACTAGAAGTGAACCAAGTCTGACAAGCCATATGGCAATTATACTTTGGCGGAGCATCCAGAACTGAAACATCCCAATCAAGGTGTGTGAGGATAAGAGTCAGAGCAAGCATTGTAGTTAAATCCCCAGAAGGATAAGTGCTGCATACATCGCGTTCAATCAACAAACCGTGCACGAACAATGAAGCAGAATATGAATCCCTGATCATCGGTCTACAGATCGCTCTCCATATGGAGATTCGAATGTTGCAAGTGTTCAACGATTCGATGCTGATTGTTAAGCAGATACAGGGAGAATTCGATGTCCGGAAGCCCGGGCTACTCCCTTATTGCACCAAGGCAAAGAAACTCATGGGATGATTCTTCTTCATTGAAACAGGCCATGTCAGTTGAAGTCAAACTGCCCAGGCAGATGCCTTGGTGAAATTAGCAAGCTCATTGGCAGCCTCACCAGGTGAATCCCTCAACATAAAAGTCATGAACAGGCGCTAGGTCCCTAGCATGGTGAGGCTATAACAACAGAAGCAATCCGCTCTCCTGACTGGAGAGGGCCCCTAATGAAATGGTTTAAACACCAAGAATTGCCCAAGCAGAGGGAGGAAAAGATCAAGTTGATAAGAACAAAAGACTTTTATGAAGTCAGAAATGGAACCTTGTTCTAAATTATGGCAGATACCAAAAGAAAGGTGCTCCTCTGATGCCTGTCTATGGAGGAAGCATGGAGGGTCATGAAGAAAGTTCATGTCGGATCAGTCGGCGCCCATCAAGCTGGGCCAAAAATGAAGATTGAAATCAAGAAGCTAGGATATTACTGGCCAACTATGTTTGATGACTGTTGCAAGTATTCCAAGTCATGCCATAAATGCCAGCAACATGCTGCGATCCCAAGAAGAACCCCAATACATTTGCATCCAACGACCCCCAGTTGGCCTTTCACTCAATGGGGCACCGATGTCGTGGGCCCACTACCCACATCTTCAACAAGATGCAAATATATTCTTGCAGCAACATATTACTTCTCCCATTGGATAGAGGTTGTGGCCCTAAGAGAAGTGACAACAGAAATCATAGTCAGATTTATCCGTCGAAACATTATATTCTGATTCGACTGGGTGGGCTAGGAAATAGTATTTGAACTTCTGAGCTACCCACACTAAGGCTGCACAAGTCTTCTCCATGGCGGTGTATTTGGCCTCGGTCGGGTTAAACAACCTGGAGAGATAATAAGCTGCCCGCTCTTTTCCTTCATCATCTACTTGTGCTAAAATTGCTCCTAGGGAGTCCTCAATGATGGAAATGTATAGGATTAATGGTTTCCCAGAGACACGGGGTTAAAAAATTAGGGGATTGGACAAATAAGCCTTCAGATCCTCGTAGGCCTTTTGACAATCTTCGTTCTATTCAAATTTGGCCCCCGCCTTTAACAGTTCATAGGACGAGTGGCACCTCTGAGAATGTTGGGAAATAAATCTTCTAATGAATTGCAGATGCCCAATCAACCCTCAAAGCTCCTTTTGGTTCTCAGGCAGGGCATATCCTTGACAGCCTTTGCTTTGTTGGGATCAATCTGACTCCCCTGTTTGTTAACTATAAAGCCTAGCAACTTTCCTGAAGAGACTCCAAAAATATATTTCTTTGGATTCATTTTTAGCTGATACTCCCAAGCTCTCTGAAGCACCTTAGCTAAAGTAGCGGGGTGTTCTTCCTTAGTTCTCGACTTCACTAGAATATCGTCCACGTAAACTTCCATGCAAACAAACATGCATCATGTCATGGAATATAACCATCATCGCCCTTTGATAGGTGGCGCTTACATTCTTTAGACCAAATGGCATCACCACATAGTAATACGTACCCCAGGGCATGGTGAAGGAGGTTTTCCCTTGATCTTCGAGAGCTAGACAGATTTGATTGTAACCTGAGTAACCATCCATGAATGACAGGGCTTCATACCCGACAGTGTTATCTACCGAAACATCTATACGAGGCAGTGAGAAATTGTCCTTGGGACATGCTTTATTTAGATCCTTGAAATCAATGCAAATACATACCTTTCTATCCTTCTTGATGACAGGGACTATGCTTGCCACCCACTGGGGATATAAGACAACTCTAATGAACCTGGCCTTATGTAATTTGTCAACTTCTTCCTTCGTCTTCAAGGCCATGTGGGGGTGAAATCTTCTTAATTTTTGTTTAACAGGAGTTGCCCCTGGTTTAAGTACGAGTCGGTATTCCACCAAGGAGGGGTCAAGACCCGACATGTCCTCGTAAGACCAGGCGAAAGAATTGCTATACTCCCTTAAGACTTTGATCAAATCTGCTTCAACTTCTGGAGGGAGATTAGCAGCAATAATAATGGGCCTGGGGTCTTCTTCGGTTCCTAGATTTATTTCCTTCGTAGGTTCATCCACTGCTGAAGATGGCTCGTTGAATCTCTTCAAGTCTTGAGCAATGTTGTGATAGCGGTCTTCCCAGGACCGTCTTTTGTAAATGGCGGCCTCTTAATGATCGCATTCTATCCCTATTTTTTGGCAAAAACTTGGGTTACTTTCCGTGTGTTTATGCCTTGTTCTTCACTATTATACAGTATGTTCTTAGGGAAATATCATGACAGAATCTTGTTAAATAGGATTATGAAATATTTGTTCTAAATATGATCATCTTCATGTCAATATATATCTTGAAAAAGTGTAGAATAACCTGCTAAAATAATGAATTATTTATGCTAGTAACCTGAACCTTGTTGTTCATTGCTTCATGCTTATTGTTCGTTACTTGCTAGCTTAGTAGGGTTGTTTGAGGGTCATGCCATTCCGGTGGTATTGACTTACCGACTACTCTTATTTTTTACAATTTTAAGCTCCTTAATTCTTAGACATAGAATGCCTCTCCATCGGATATTCCTTTCATCGGACTAGGTGTTCATGTTTCAAGGCCTTCGTAAGTCTCTGCGAGTCTGGGATTCTCACTAAGATGCTGAGAAGGCTATACCACTAAATCCTGAACCCACTTGAAGCCGTGAGGGGCGGAACTAGGCTCTGTCTGTGTTCTGCTAAGTTTCTATCTAGTTTTCTACCCTAGCCAGACCACCTCCTGTTGGTGGCAGTCGCACGATAGACCTCATTCTTGTGAACCGGGATGTCTGGTCTGACCTACCTGATTACGGTCCCTTCGAGACCGCCACCTTCTGATAGCGGTCCGGTGCTGACCGCCACTTTATCCGATGTCCAAAAAATTTGTCATTTTTGTGGTTTTTGTGTGTTAGACCATTCTAGCCTCTCCAGGCTATAATATCTCAAGATTATGACCTTTATTGGGTCTATGTTGTAATCATATTACTAGAAATCATTCACATCTTTTCTTAAAGTCATTTTCGTTAAAAGACTTTTCCCTTTGATTAACAAGCTTGTGGTTGGAATTCTCTTAAGAAATTCATACCCCTGCACATATTGCCTTGGCTACATAGCTTGACCATAGAACTCTTGGCCAATTACTAAAGTTGATGTCTAGATTGGGATCTTTGATCCACCCCTCAATGCCAACGCATCATAAGGGCCCGGTTTGGTCTTGGGAGGAGCACCCGAAAATTCTTGTTCCCATGAGAGTTTGTAATGACAAGATGTGTCGTTACACCAAAGTACTTGACTAGCATGTTAATCTACGACTTTCTACTCCACTTATAATTACATGAATTACTTGCATGATATTACATGCGTGCTTGATATGGCCATTCACATGAAAAATCTAGTTACTTGCACTTCTACTCTCTACTTGAAATATCTTGAATTTCATTCTTTTATCTGTCAATTATCATCTAGTTATACTGCTTGCTTTAATCTACTTTATTGTGTTTTATCCATCTTTTCATTGATATATAATGGTTAATCACTTAAACTTTGCCTGGCGATAGAGATATAAATCCTACTAAGCTCTTGCTCACCTAGTTTTCCCAATCCTTTTCAGGTGGCTCAGATGAGGGGACTCAATCAGATGGGTCGGGGTGAGAGTAAACTGTGGAGCATACCATCTAGAGTGTCGACTTGTCGTGCCATTTTTTTCTCTTTCAACCCAGAGTTGTAATAGATATTTGTTGGTTTTTTTTGAGGTGTTTGATGTAATAGTCATTTAGAAAGTCCACAAGTTGATGTAATAGACCTTTTTGTTTACCAATAAAATTTAGTTATTTGTGATTATGTGTGGCATCCCTATTATATGGCTTCTTGTGGTAATTTACACTCTGATTGACATGATTGATATAACATCTACGTTCTAATTTTTCACGTCGGGGAGTGACACCCTTGTCTTGTGTTACTTGTGTACGGTGTCTCAATTTCTGCCAGGGGCCCGTGGGGAGACACATGGGGTGCTGACTCAGATGTCAGTTATAGCAACCCTAGTATATTGAAGGAATAAAAACTCTAAATAGAGTGAAATAAAGAAATAGCCAAGGTCCAGGCCATACTCACAACACCACATACAAAATTAGGACGCATACATACACACATAAGGGCCTTACACTTAAACAAAATGGGCAAAAGAAAGGGCGCCCAACCCTAGGATGCCAATTCCTCAAATGAAGCCCACGCGAATGGGTGCCATTTTCTTGCACTAATAAGCAGTGTTTGTTATCTGGTCAGAGGTGAAGGGCGCCCCCTAGTTAGGTGCTATTTTAGGAAATGAAGACCCCTCCTTGGGTGCCATTAACCTGAAGGTGATTTAAGGAAGCTGACTGCAGAGTTTTGTTCGAACTATGATACGGGTAGCTTGTTCAGGAAAGATTGGATCGAAGTAGGGTGCTTACGTAGGGAATTCTAGTTGCAATAGGATTATTACATGGGAAGTTTTCAACCCATTCAAACTCTAAACTTCCAGTAGGATTGCTTCTTTATAAATACCCAACCCCATAGATCAAACACCGGCTACTACTTCATCTACCTTCGGTGTTCTTCCACTCTGCTCCTGTTTCTTCTTCTTTCAGAAGCGGAGTGTAGGTTCCTGTTCCTACTGTTATTGCCGTTCTTCTACTTTTCTCCCTCCAGGTTGCTGCTACCTTACTCTGCATCTGTCCATCACGAAGAAGGCAGAACAGGGTAGTTGCTGCACTGCTGCTACTTCATCCGATGACCCTTTAGATCCCTACTACTCTTCCTCCTGTGGCTGAATGTCGAGAAGCTAATTGTTTCTCCTTCCTCTGCTCCTACTCTACTTCGTTCTACTGCTAGGGAGGAGGATCATCTTCTTTTGTCTGGCTGTAGTTACTGCCGTTGCTTTACGTTGCTCTATTGTAAACAGAGTACCATTTCTATGGTTACTTGTGTTGCTGATCCTTCAATTTCTTCTCCATTCAGTCATCCAAACTCAAAATATGTAGGTGTTCTCAAGTACAAGCCCAATATACTAAATCCCAGAGCATGTGCATGTGTATAGTTCTTCCAGTAAGGTTTTAGTGGTTTGATGTTCAGTTTTCTGAAGAACAGTAATAGAGCGACGCAGACTTGGGCGCCCTATTGAATTCATGACTGTGTACAGTCGTTAACTTGTTAGTTATTTAATAATTTACCATATTTAGAAATTTAATAACTTTGAATCATGACATCTAATCTAATGCATGAGTATACTGCTAGACTCCTATTATTTTTCTCTACCTGTCCATATATTCACTTTTATAAAATAATTTTATTTAGAAAAGTGGCACTATTCATGTTCAAAATTTCACTTGTTGGAACAACGTCTGTCACCCTGCCATGTTTCAATATAGCACCCCCAGCCTGGGCGCTATATACTAAAATGAAGGCTACTTTACAGGCGCCAATTCCCTGATTATTTAATCTTCTGAAAACCATAATGTGTTTACATATGGAGTAAAACTTGAATTGATGAAATCCTGAATCTGTATGCCTTAATTTCCAGAATGGATTTAAAGAAGTAATGGCCCTGTGTACAGGTGCCATTTTCCTGAGTAGTTGTTTTCAGAATGTTTCCTGTGATCCCTTTTTCAGTGGGTTACTATTTGGCACTATATTCCAGTCCGTGAGTATAGTCTACGTTTTTCGATGTTTTAGCGGTTACCCACACTATTTCTCGGTGATAGATGAGCCCTCCGTGGGATATTCGACATAAAATATCGTGAGTAAAATAAAGTGCATATTCACTACTCATTTATCTAAGAATTTAAATAAACATACCCGCAACACATGGTGGGAGCGTACTCTGTGTACCTGGTGCAGAGATATAAAATATCATGAGCAAAATAAAGTGCATGTTCACTACTCATTTATCTAAGAATTAAATAAATATACCCGTAGTTGTTGGTGGGGGCAGTGCACTCTGTGTAGCTGGTGCAGAGACATAAAATATCGTAAACAAAATAAAGTGCATATTCACTACTCATTTATCTAAGAATTTAAATAAACATATTCGCAGCACGTGATGGTGATGGTGTACTTTATGTACCTGGTGCAGAGACATAAAATATCATGTTGGCTCGGTTAGGAATGCAAGCAAGAGGGGGGTGAATTGATTGCCCCCCCCTTTTTACAAAACTAACAGCAGCAATGATTAGACAAAATTAAAAGCACTCTAATCACAGAACAATAAGATTTAACAGAGCAACTAGCAACCAAGCTCTCACAGCTCTCCAACGACAATTTGAATGAACCACTCAGATAAAGTGTGAAATGCGCACAGATTATATGAAGCTCTCTACTCACCATATCACACATGCAATCGAGAACGGACAGTGTCATATAGCAATCGCACAAATATCAAACCACAACACGAGAATTTTTAGGTGGTTCAGACGCACCCAGTGTAGTCCTACGTCCACCCCCCTCAACCTGAGAGGATTTCACTAAGACCACTACACGATGGCAGCGAAACGATCACGCACGGGCGCAACGGTCCCACACACATGCGCGTTCTCACACGACGACGAGAAACCGCACACACGGAGACGACGCTCCAAAATCGTCTATCAAGAAAAAATATAAAGAAATACATGCCCAGTTCCGATACAGATCTACCCTCAAATAGAAATGTGGAAATGAAAGTTCAAGAGATCTGCCTTTAGATCTTCAACAAATCTCAGAGACAAGATGGAAGGGTCCACTGAAAAATATATCCGTGGAGAGGAAGAGTGTCGATGTCGCAAAATCGCCCAGCCTGGAGTCTTCACCCAACAATCTATGCGAGGTGGTTCAGATGTGAGAGATCAGCTCGCTGAAGCTTCCTCCAGGTGGTCTTCTTCCTCCTCCAGCTATGTGGGTCACCCTAACCTCCGTTCCTGCAAGGATGAAACAATATTAGTCCCTGAGATATTCTCATCGAATGGAAATCACAGCATTCATATACCCAAAGAAAAGAGATGGAAAAGGACATGAAAGACCATGACAAACTCCCTTCAAACAACACCCAATCAAGTGGGGAAACCCTAAGGGTAAGGGGGTAAAAGGGCAAAGCAAATCATGCTATTGAAGGTATTTTTGTAATTTTTGGCTCGTTAACCTGAAATTGAATCTGATGGAAGCCCGACCTCCAGTGCAGCTTGGGGTTTGATGCGGTAACCTCGGAATGTAGATTTCAACATTTCCAAGTTTCGATTTGCAATCCCGAGTGGTTTCTGACACCTGTCGAACTCGTGTCGGATGACCCAGATTGTATTCTGATTCGGCCTTCGGCACTGTGATTTGTGCTACCAGACCCGCTCCACCCCTCTACGTGGCCCCTTTATTGAGTCGGTTACAACTCGGAGTACTTTCGCCCTGACTGGGTAGCTTTTCGGCCACTTATGGATCTTTCCAGTAGGAAGATGTACCTGAATTGGGTCACTCGGGCTTTCCGCTGACACAGCCTTCGGCACCTTGTCTTGAGGAGCTAGGGATGTTTCTTCACCTCAGGGGGATTTCCTATTAGGTAGCGGACCGCCAGGTATATTCTCGTCCTGATCGGACGAAGTATGGGGTTTGTTTGGCATGAGCAAGTCGATGCTGGTTTGTTGGGTTTGTTGATTTCAACAAGCCGTACGGCATGGCCAGTTGTTGTAGACTTCTTCCGAACATCATGAGGTGGTGAGTTGCGGAGTCCTTGGTGCTCTTGTCTAGTGACCTGAGGCTTCAGCAGTCCGAGAGGACCCTTCTTCTAACTCTCTTCAACTTCCTCACGTTTGGAGCGTTGTTGCCGTATAGTAATATTTCAGATGTCAACATGACCAAGCTTTGATTCTCCGATCGTTGGGGTCCTAGAGTCCTATTTTTCATCAATTCTATGGGCTTGTTTCAATCCTAGAAGGTTTCTAGAAGTATTAAGGTCATTATCCAATGGAGTTTTCATCAATTTATCGCTCTAGGACTATAATTTCTAGGATTTATCTCTATCTCCAAGTTAGGGTTATTAGATCTCTATAAATATCACCCCAAGTCCTAGGGTTCGGGGAGAGGATATGTGGCGTTGGCCACGAAGTGCTGCTACATTTTGGGCTCATCTTCAACTAGGGATTCGTGCGCCATCCTCTTCCCACGTTGGTTTTCTTATTGTTTCTTCCTAGTTCTCTATTTTTTCACAATTTTCTCTTGTGTTCTTCATAGTTCTCATTGCATCTTAGTTAGCATTTATACTTCGATTTTATATTAAATCATTGCATAGCACACACCCACCTAGCATCATATGGCTCCTCAAAGAGGGGTTAAAAAACCATCAAACCTCCTAGGTACAGGTCCCTCCTTTTATGTGCTTTTCATCCCCTTCTTTTAGATTTTACACTTAATTCATAGTCTAATTGGGTGTTTCTTTTTGTTTTCTCACCTTTCTTCCTTGTCATCATTATTTGTTTGCAACCCCTACTGGTGATGCTCCGACTAGGTCCTCAGAGTTTCCTGCCTTGGGAAATGAATGGCCAAGCCTTCCAAAGCCAATGGTGCCACTTGTAAATGCTAACATAGCTACCATGCTACTTCAGAATCTCGAGCCCTTGCTTCAGCAGGCTCCCCTCCTCTCGATTGAGGATATGAGAAATATTCTTGAAGGTTATACCAGAGACTATCATAGATTTGGGCTTCCAAAAGAGGCTTGGATGTCAGCACTCGCAGCCCTGTGGGACAAATTTGCCTATCTTCTTGTTGTCCAAGAGTGGAAAATGAAGACTCTATTCATAATTCAACAAGAGTGAGAAAGGCTCTCTGGGTTGTTGAAGGCAGTTTGGGCAGAGAGGAACATTCAAGCTGAAGCCGCCCATGGCCGGGATTTGTGCTTTTGTGCTTGGCTTTCTTGGCTGTTTGCGTGAGGAGACTCCGCCCTTGAAAGATTTCTTCCTGCTCGAGTTCGAACACCTTGTGAGTCACAATAATAATTTTCTTCAAGTACCCGCTTGCTGTGAAAATATTTTATTTCATGTTGTCTATCCACCGGGGGTTCCCGGGGACCGGTATTTGACCCCATCTCATGATGGCTTCGGCTTTTCGCCATTTTTTGGCCATCATTTGACTAATTTAACTTTATTTGTCTTGATTTACTTGAGATATTTGACGGGTTCAAAAGTAGCACAGGTCTACATGGGACACAGGTGCAACTGGCATGGTTGTAGATATAGACAGTATGAAGCAGGTGGAAGAGTTGCAGGCCAGCAAGGGTGTAGGTGCAAACAATATGGTCACACTGCAAGCATGAAGCACCATGCACAACCTCAAGCAGGGGCAGTGCAGAGTGGAGGCACATGCAGCACCGAGCAGGTGTAGATGACATGACCACAGGTCCACAAAGAGATGCCCGGGCCATTTTGTGCAGGCAATGTGCAGTGGAGATGCATAGGGCATTGGTGCATGGATAGATGTGTGTGTGAGTGAGAAGAGGGATTTTCTAGGTTTCAAAACTGATCAATATGGGTGAGCCACAGGTGTCAGTCTTCATCCAACCATTATTCGACTGCCATCAATAGTCAAAAACTCAAAATAGTTAGGGCAAAGTTTGATAGCAGCTGATTTTTTCCGTGCCTGCCTGACCTTATAAACCTTGATAACCATAATAAGAGAAAATTATATGAGGAAACCGCTGGCTCTCAAAGTCAGTTCGAGCAAATCAAGTCGGTCTGCCTAAATCTCCCCCACCCTGGAGAGAGCGACAACCTCAGCGCTTGCGCCGGTAGTCGCTGGGCGAAAGCCCCGCTCCTTTATTTTTTTTGTCATTTCTCTTTTTTTCTTTATCTTCTTCTTCTTCTTTTTTCTTTTCCTCTTTTGTCTTCTCGGGCTGCTCCAGAGTGAGGTGGGGGAAGAATGTGCTTCTGCAAGTAGTCTGTCAGGGGAAGCCTATTATGGACCCACGTGAATGCACAAGAGAGCACTCGCTCCTTCTGAGAAAGAACGAGGGGATCGCTCCACTGTGCTCTAACAGAAGGTCCAAGTCGAAAGGTGTAGTTCGTCCCCAATGGGTTGGAGAGAAGAGTTTGTTCATTTATTCATATAGACACAAGGTCCAAGTCAAAATGTTCTGTTCGTTGACACTCGTGAACCCTGGGGTACCGATATGGCTGATTCATCAACACGAGGTTAGTGTCGGAAGAAGGAAATTCTATTCCTTAACCCAACGGAAGGCCTGGGTTAGGTGTCTCTTCCTCAACACCGATGAAGCTTCGGGAATTAGCATGGTTTGTTCATCTCTTTGTCTCTTCATTGACACGGGGTTAGTGTCAAAGCAAGGGAGGATTTTGTTCTCAACCCAGATGAAAGGTTCAGGTCCAGTGTTCCTTTGTCAATGGTGACAGGGTGTCGGTGACTAACGTGGTTTGTTCGTCTCTTCGTATTTTCATTGACACGGGGTTAGTACCAACTCAAGGAAAGGTCTCCTTCTGTTCTCAACCCAGGCGGAAGGTTTAGGTCAAGTGCTTCTTCGTCAGTGCCGACAGGGCATAGCCCACCTGATAGTTGATATCAGGGCAGAACATCTTTGAAAATTTTGTCAGCTTGGACGCTGATAGTTGAACAACTATCGACTTGAATGCCAATGGTTGGAAAGCCGTTGGCTTAAATGTCGACGGTTGAAGTGTTGGATGTTGTTGGCTCGATGGCCAATGATTGACTTCCTCCACTTTTGCTTCTTTTGTTAAACAAATCTTCGTTGTTGCATAGCTGTTGGCTCGGGTGCAGATGGTCGGAGAGCCATTGGCCTGAATGCCAACTATTGAGGAGCTTGCATATTATTGAATATCTTCTCATAGCCGTCGATCTGGACACTAATGATTGGAGATCTGTCGGCTCAAGCACCGATGTCGAAGAGCTTTTGGTTTAAATGCCAATAATTGAAGAGCTGTCAGCTCGGGTGTTGATTGTCGAAGAGTTGTTGGCTTGAATGCCAATGATTGAAAAGCTGTTGGCTCGGATGCCAATTGTCAAAGAATTATTGGCATGGACGTTAATAATTGAAAAGCTATCGGCTTGAGTGTCGATTATCAAAAAGCTGTTGGCTCCTATGCCAATAATTGAAAAGCTATCGGCACGGGCGTCGATTGTCGAAAAGACGAAGTTCTTCAATTTTATTTTTATTTTGTTAAAGTTCATAATTTTAAGGTTCAGAAAATCAGAAGTTCAGAAATTGTAAATCTGGAATTCAGAAGTATGAGCAAACTCTGTGGAAGATCAGTTGAAGGCAAGTCTGTTGAAATGGTTAGCCAAGCAATAGCTCAATTCTAAGGTTCAGAAAACTAGATGTTCAGAAATTACAAATCTGGAATTCAAAAGTACGAGCAAACTCT
The DNA here is from genome assembly GCA_024336825.1 of Amorphophallus titanum. Lineage (NCBI taxonomy): Eukaryota > Viridiplantae > Streptophyta > Magnoliopsida > Alismatales > Araceae > Amorphophallus > Amorphophallus titanum. The sequence continues at coordinate 14,807,113 of JANBPO010004741.1, forward strand.
GTGGAAGATCAGTTGAAGGCAAGTCTGCAGAAATGGTAAGCCAAGCAAGAGCTCATACAAAGGTAGCAGCCATATATCTTTCAGCACTTAAGTTCAGTAGGCCAAAAAGTTGATAAAACCAAGGCAAATCCAAAGATGCAGAATCGACTCCATCAAACCATGGAGTTGAAGCAGTCAAGATAAGCAGCAACAATAACTCAAGTTATCTAAGTAGTTAACAAAGGAGTTTCAAGAAGATTTTCATCAAGTTTTGATTGGTGCCTAGCATAAAGCCAAAGTCGGTCAGCCGACTTGCTTCTTTTAGTCGATCGAAAGTCTCAAAAAGTTCAGAAACTGAAGATAGGTTAGCCAAAAGTGCAAGGATGCTAAGCAGCAATTATGGAGTCATGCACATACCAATCTATAGCCTCAAAGCCATGAGAATTCCTGAAGAGAACTCAAGAGAACAAGAGTTCTATTTGCCATCAGGACCTCGACGCAGGATTGCCACTACCTCAACGTAGCCATGCTCCCAAAAGCATTCCAGAATTTTGTCTTCATTGGAGCATCGACGCAATAGAGTAGTGCATCGACGCACTAAGCCCAGAACCAGAACTTAAACTCCACCACATCGAAGCATCAGGGAACTACATCGACGCACCAAATGTTAGCACTCGAAGCCATTTGTCTAAAAGCTCTTCAATTACACTACATTGATGCAACAAGGAGGCACGTTGACACATCTTCATTCAACCTTCAATAACAGAAGTATTGGCGACGGCTTTAAGAGACTAAGGGTGAATAATAGATGATTAAGGGTGAATAATAGCTCCATAATGGTGAAAAATAGAGTGTTTGGGTGACAAATGGATCTGCTAGTCTGAAAAATAACTGAGCTCGTGAGAACTTAAGCAGATCACGTGTCAACAATCTCAAACTTTGGCATGTAAATTGCAATCTACGAGGCTGAGCTCTGGAAGATACAAATTGATAGAATATTCTCCTTGCCACCTGGACCAATGGATTGTTTTGGCTATGGATCAGATTTTTAGTAGAGCGTGAATTCTCTGCTATATATATATCAGCCGTTCGAAACCAAAAAGAGAGTGCTCGCTACTGCATTGCGAATTCGTCTTCTTCAAAAGCCCTCCCCTAACCGGGGTATACCCTTCTCTCTTCATGTTCCCTGTAATGGGGTGTTGCTCTTTGCAGTTTCTGCACCCCTAGACTCGGATGCATCTCTTTTTATATGTGCCCCCAGAGCGGGGTACGTCTCTTCCTCATATGCCCCTGAACTGGGGTGAGCTGCTCTCTTTCTGTGCCCCCCCAACTGGGGTGGATTCTCTTCATGTGCCCCCCATAGTGGGGGTGGGAGTCTTTGCTTCTTATGTCCCCAAGACAGGATGCGTCTTTTGCTTCTTGTGCCCTTAGGCCGGGGCATATGTCTCTTCACTCTTGTGCCCCCAGAGCGGGGTATGTGTCTCTTTGCTTCTGCGCCCCAAGACCGGGGGTGTATTCTTTATGGCTTCTATGTCCCCTGACGGGGTATGTCTTTTCTTCGAATACCCCTAAGCCGGGGTGTATTTTTTGTCTCATATGCCCCCTCCATGCGGGGTGTGTATCTCTTCACCTCTGCGCCCCCAGACTGGGGTATGTCTCTTCTTCACAAGCCCCTAAGCCAGGGTGAGTTGCTCTTTTGGTATGCCCCCCAGACTGGGGTGGATTCTCTTCATATGCCTTGGGAGCGGGGTGTATCTTCTGCTACTTATGCCCCCAGGCCGGGGTAGACTCTGCTTCTCATGCCCCCGAGGTGGGGTGAATTCTTCTGCCTCTTGTGCCCTCGAAGCAGGGTATATCTCTCTTCATATGTCCCTAGATCGGGGTGAAGCTCTGTTGATGCTTATGCCCCCACCAAAGTGGGGATATCTCTTCTTCGAATGCCCCCAGACTGGGGCGCAACTTCTACCCTATATGCCATCGAGTCGGGGTGGATTCTCTTCACATGCCCCCAGGAACGGGGTGTATCTTCTCTTGCCTTCTATGCCCCCATGGCGGGGTATGCTTCTTCTTCAAATACCCCTAAGTCGGGGTGTGTTCTTCACTTCCTTATGCTCCTGAGGCGGGATGTAACTTCTCCAAATGCCCCCACAAGTCGGGGGGTATTCTTTATAGCTTCTATGCCCCCTTAGCGGGGTGTGTCTCTTCTTCAAATACCCCTACGCTGGGGGTGGATTCTTTATTTCATATGCCCCCATGGGGGGGTGAGTTGTTTTATCTTCTTATGCCCCCATGGCAGGGTGGATTCTTCTGTCTCTCATGCCCCAGACTGGGGTGTCTTTTTCTTCGTATATCCCCGGCATGGGGTGTCTCTTCTTGCCTCTTATGCCCCCAGACTGGGATGTGTCTCTTCTTCAAATGCCCCCAAGCCGGGATTTTCTTCATGGCTTCTATGCCCCTTGGCGGGGTATGTCTCTTCTTCAACCCTTCAGAGGCCTTATCAGCCTCTTGGATGGCGTCCCCAGTTCTTAGTGGCGGTAATCTAATATTATCAGGATATCGGTACTCAGAACTCTGGGTCGTTACACTGGCCGCCCATGTTCTTCTGAACAACTAGTAGTCTGGCCGCCCAAAGCAGTGGACGGCCACCACTCTAGCCGCCTACAGTCCAATCCCCACATTGATTGCCCCCGTTTCGCACGCCATCTCCCTTACACATAATAAATTCACCCCCACTCATCCATATCAACTAGAATATGTTGGAGGATATGAGACCCACTTGTCTCCACGGCACCGTCTTGCCCTTTCCCTCATCCTCACTTTCATCTGGGGAAGACCCGTCGTCCTCCTCGGTATCTTCCTCATCCTCGCCTTGCTCAGGAGGGCCGTCTTCCATAGGGGTGACCACACCTTCCTCTCCACCATTAGAAGAAGCATCCGAGGAAGATGAGCTTGCTTCAGCCTCATTCTCCTCAGTCTCACTCGAGGAAGAAGCCTCCTCCTCTACAATGTTCAAATGATCCCGCTGCGGCCCCATTCCTTCCCCACGAGCTGAAGCACTTAGATCCTCTCCCCCACAGCGAGAGAAACACTCTAGGGGCAATATCCCTCCACTCTAGCCACCTATGGGAGAAAGTAAAATGACAATTAGGATGGTCGCTAATGAGAGGGCCGATCGCCTTAAAGTTGTTCTCCAATGAGGAGGGCGGCCAAGGTCTTTGCCACCCACCCGAGTTGGAGGTGGCCAAGACCCTAGCCGCCCTCCCCTGTTCAGCAAAAATAATAAAAAATTAAAAAAATGCATACATCCCCCCATGATCTAATCATTCAATTTCACACTTTGTCATCATATTCGCAATGCATAACAAAATAACAAAAAGAAAATGCATGTAGTACTATTTTATTTAATCATTTCCTCACAAAGTTCAAAACTAATAAAAGATGTTAAACGGGCACTAACAATCAAGTGTGCCACCTCATAAAAAATTCATTCACCCGAGACCTAAAATCCCGCAGGTAGTCAACATATCTCTTCAGCTCATCTTTGTCTTCCTCCACGTCGATCCGAGCTTTAGTCACGGTGACATGGCACCTCCACGTCTTCCCACTCTTGTGAAGCTATCGTCTGTCCCCGTCGATCCCTAGGAGACATCTCACAATTAAAGCTCCCCCCAAGGCAGCCATTGGGATCCGTCTAGGTAGTCCCACTTGGCGATGACAGCGATGGGCCTGGTAGAACACCAAGTCCAGAGCTCCTACAAGCCACAACTCCTGTTCCTGCATCCCGTGTGTCTTGAATTCCTCACGTTGGTACATCATCGGCATGAACTCCTCTCTCCTCTCTCTCATTCCTCACGTCACTCTCTCCCTCTCGTTCTCTCTCCTCTCTTCTCCTCTCTCCGCGGGGCGCGCGGCCGTGGCGAGGTGGCTGAGGCGGGAACACGATGGAGTGATCGTGGAGCGTTATGGGGTGAAGGATGGAGCGTGGCGTTGGCGCGATCCCTCCGTGGATTCAAATCTGGCATGGTTTGATCGTCGTGATTGTTTTGGCGCAGTTTAGTCACTTCGGTGTGCAAGAACTTCGGTGGAGGTAGGGAGATGGATCACCTACTTCTCTGCTACGTTTCCTCGCGATTTGGAGCTGAATGGTGCGAGAATGAGCGGGTTTTACTTCGTTTTGGGCAAAGCATGCCTCGGGAGTGTGCGTCGGGTTCGTCAAAAAATGATGACAATTTTCAACTAAATTGGCATCATTCGAACCCCTGGAATGTCTGCATTCCATCCCCGCTAGTTCATTGCGATTGGTCATCATTTGAGACAGGTACGAGCCCGGGAACCCATGTGACTTAATTAGGGTCGATTCGATGGAATCACCCGTTTCTCACTATTTGTGCATCTGTTTGAGCCATTCCGGAGTGTGGAAGGATGATTTGGCCATTAGGGTTGTTTTCCCATCGTTTAGATGCGATTGGGGCATGGAAAGGCCGAGTTCCGGTTGATCCCCGTCATATCACCTTAGCGGTCCTTTCAGAGACCGTTTCTTCTCTCCAACAGTCTAGTAGTTGACCGTTTGGTCTTAAGTCGGTTCTGGCCTTCGCGGTCTCCCGATAGACCATTTCTTGAGGCTAGCGGCCCATTGTTGGACCACTAAGCTTCATCCAGCGGCCCATTAGGTGACCACTAGACGTTAGTGTTGGATTAGTTGGGCTGAGTGGTCTTACGATAGACCGCTAAGCTTGCCCTAGCGGCCTTACATTAGACCGCTAAGCATCATTTGAATAAGTCAACGATTTTAGGTCAGTTCGGGCTAGCGGTCCTAGCTCCGACCATTAGAGTCTTATGGCGGCCCTTTTATAGACCGCTACTTCCTATTTGACCGAAGTCAAGAGTTTAAGTCGCTTGAGTCGGTTCCTTTAACGGCCCATTGGTAGACCGCTTAGGTCTGTGTGGTGGTGCTATGTTAGATCGTTTGGTGGTTTGACTGAGTAAGTCAGTTGTGGGTTCACTGGGTCTGGCGGCCTAAGGAATGACAGCTATAGTCCCCTCGCGGCCTTATTTATGACCGCCATGTGTCTGTGTCTTCATGGGTGGCTAGCGGCCTATTGGCTGACCGCTTAGGGTTGCTTAGCAGTCGGGCATACGACTGTTTACCCCCAGGGTGTTATTTTTGTAGCAACAGGGGTGAGGAGGGGCTGCCTTTTGACAGCGCCACGAGGGACTCCAGCCTCTTCCTGGGGGCTTCAGGTGGAGGGGCGACCAGTGCCCATCCTGGTCAGGAGGTGGCAGATGCTGGGTTGTGGACAGAGTGGATACTGAGTACCCGATCGGTGCTACTGACGTTGCACCGATCAGCGATGAGTTCCTTGGAGCCATACTACCCACATCGGTTCGTGAAGAACTTTGGGTACGACCAGGGGATTCCCGCAAAATCGGGAGTTCTCTTTGACAGGCAGGCAGTACCGGAGCAGAGACACCCACCTACTCACGGCAGCATGGTGGGACTTCTACAGCCACTAGGAGTCAGAGCAGTTCCCTATGTAGGGGTAGGGACATCGAGGGACGTTCGACGTTCACTACGCCAGGTGGTGGTTCAAGCACAACCACTTGTATCGTCAGAATGCCTCCGTGATCTGGAAAGTGGAGGGGAGCCGCTTGCTAAGGCAGGATTTGCCTCCTATTACGCTAGACGATAGGTACCTGAGGACCTGCGTCGCTCGGATCCGTCGAGAGATTGAGCAAGTTATGGAGCGGTGGCCCCGGGGTGGCCGGGGTTCAATTTCTGAGAGTCGGAGCAGTGGTGGCGCACTAAAGCCCCTAGTGCAGACTTCGGTGAGAGCAGCGACGGCAGGTGGGAAGGGGTCCCAGCCGAGGGCGCCTAAGGCTTGGTGGGCTCAGTTCTTGGCTGATTGAGGCTTTCAGAGCCAGGGTTTGTTGGGTCGGGAGCTCCCGCACGGGAGCTTTACCAACTCAGCGATCGACGACTAGCGGTGACATATCGGCCATGCGATCGGGTCAGCCGGACCCGTGGAGTTCTTGTCCCAGATTGAGTGTGCCCGCACTCTGTGGGACATCCAGGAGGCCGTGGTGAACGCGGCCCGAGTGTTGGCACTGAAGCCAGAGCAGCTGGTACTGTTGCCACAGACCCCCTTTGGGGCTCTAGGTACGGCCTTGTTTAGTATACTCCATCCCTTTTTTGTTTGTTGCTTTTTGGTTATGACACTGATATTGCATAATGCTGTGTCTCTTGATAGGTTCGACAGCAGAGGGGGATAACCCCTCGACGGAGGCATCCTCGGGGAGCGGGGATGAAAGTCTGCAGTCAAGGCGAAAATGCCACTGAGTAGAGGCTGCAGTGGCCGAGACTGGTGAGTCTTCTAGAGGACTTGAGGCTGGCAGGGCAGTTGAGGTAGAGATAGCTCTGAGTAAATGTCGTTTGCCTTCTTTGCTCTTGGTCAATTTAGCCATAGTAGTGGGCTAATCTTGCTTTGCTGGGTTTGTGTCCTGCAGCTCTCGTGGAGGCTAGGACGGAGGCAACCTTCTCGCCCCCTCTAGATGAGGACCCTCCCTATGTGGAGGGAGTTGAGTATGAGATTGACACGGAGAGTTTTCTCTGGCTGATGGATGAGATGGCACCCAATGTCAAGGCCTTCCCCGACTTCGAGTCGTAGGAAGGTGCAGGAGGAGCCCATTCAGGTAAGGGCTTCTGGTGGTGACTGTAGGTAGTGACTTTGCCCATTTTTGGCTGGTGATGTGACCGTCTGGCTTGTGCAGAGGAGGTTAAGACGTCGAGGGATAAGGCCCCAACTGAGGCACTAGACAGGGAGCCTGGACAAGCAGGAGAGCCAGCACCCACAGCGGTTGGGAGCTATCTGGGTAAGTGTCCGATTACCTTGGGGGAGTCTTCTTATTGCAATCGCACTCTTGGCAAACCAAAGTTGTTGACCTGGTCTGAGTTACTTGTTTGGCAGGTGAGGATGTGGCGGCCACCATGGAGATGATCCAGGAACTGGTGGACGCCGGTCCGTTAGTTGTCCTACTGTCGATCAGGGATAAGGCTGGGTAGGAGACCTCCGTGCCCCCACCCACCGTCGGGGACACATTGGGTAGGCTACCGGGGCTATTGGAGAAGCTGCCCCTCCCACCTCTGCTGACCGTGGTGTCGGCTTACATGGTGAGGCAGGTGGAGTCGTCCAGCATGGGACCCTCAGGTATGTAGCTGAGTACTTAGTTATTTCATGGTGGATTACTCCGCTTTACCCACTCATGCTAAGCTTTCATTGGGGGTTGGTTGCAGGGACCTCTTCTCCCCTGGAGGAGGGAGAGCTTCCTCGGGACACGGCCCGGGTAGCCAGGGATGAACTTGCTGTCGCTGCGTCTGCTGGGTGCGATGAGAAGTTCATCGATATCGAGGGGGTCTCCAAGGGGGACGTCCCAGCTGGTGAGCTTCTTCCCTAACACCTTTGGCTAGGGAGTTAGCTTCGTGCAAGACTGGGCTCGGTAGTAGCTTGACTCGACTTACTGGTGGGCAGGTGCCTCTGATTTGCCCGTGATTGAGGGTTCATCAGGGGCTTCATCTGGTTCTTCAGGCAGCGACAACACGGCCATGGAGATCGACGAGAGCTCGAGTTTGAGCTCTTCCTCCTCCGAGGCTTCTTCCGCCGGAGATGCTGAGATGAAGGCGGCATTGGAAGGTACATGTAGTTCCTTCGCTCCCCTTCATTGACTTTAACTCAAGATTTATGGTAGAGCTGACATTTTGTGTTATGTCCAGGCCTGGAGTCCGAGGAGGAGCACGTGCCGACTCCCATCGAGGCGGATCTGAGAGAGCTTTCTACCTCTTCGATGATTACTGGGGACACCCGGATGTCAGAGGAGCCTTTGTCCTCTTTGACTCTGGCAGGAGACGCTGCTGAGGTGGAGGAGAGACTACCCTCACCGACCCAGAGCGGGGGTGTTACAGGCACAGCGGGGGCCGTAGCAGGTGAGAGGTAGGACCTTTATCAGGTTTTTCACCTTGTCTTGTCACAGGGAAGCCCTGAACGTTGCTGACCCATTCTATGTTTGGTGGGGGTTGCACAGGTCCTTCCGGTGTGCTGGTTGGGGTAGGCCACTCCTCCTTGGAGCTGGGGATCGAGTGGCCTACATCTATTTCACCACTGGAGCTACTGCTGGATGCCAGCGTGGGTGCGGCCTTGCTCCAGCGAGCCCGAGGCAACGTGGGAGGCAATCCTCTTCCTTCCCCAGAGGAGCTCTGTCAGCGGTTGAGGGAGTGCACCCATGGCTATCACGGTCTCAGGTTCCCGCACGAGCTCTAGATGTCTGGCCTGGCCGGCATCTGGGCAGAGTACCTACGACTTCTAGAGGCGCAGGAGCAGAGGACTCAACGGTTAGCAGTCGTTCGAGAGCTGGAGGAGGAGCAGGCTCGGCTTGCACAGGCGATCGCCGAGTAGGGGAGGTGTGCTGACGCGGCTGTGCTACTTGCTCGGGATCACGCCGCCCGGATGAGGGAGGCAGAGAGTAGAGCCGAGGCCCTAGGGAAGGCCCTGGAGGAGCAGCGGCGAGATGTGGAGCTCGCTAGGGTCAAGTGGCAGACTGTCGAGACAGGGGCCGAGGCGAGCGTGTAGCTTGCATTGATCTTGAAGGTAAAGCTGGCTACCACAGAGTCCCATTTAGCGAAGCTGGAGGGGCGTGAGGCAAGGCTGTGATTGTATCACTCCCCCCTCCCCTTTTTTGTTATCCAGATTGTACATTTTTTGTTACCCCAAGGGCATGTCTTGGGCTCCCCTTTTATAGAGTACTAATGACAAATTTTGGATTTTGATATTGTTACTTGCTGAGGCCCCCCCCCCCGCCCCCCCCCCCCCGCCGCCCCCCCCGGCCCGCCCCCCCCCGCCCCCCCCCCCCCCCCCCCCCCCCCCCCCGCCCCCCCCGCCGGCGACGGCAGTGAGGCAGGGAGGAGAAGGAGACGGGTGGGAGCGGTGGAGATGGTTAGCAGGATGGTGTAGGAGGGCGGCCACGGTGGTCGTCGGTTGAGTGAGTGTGGGAGGGGGAGTGGTGGAGGTTGGTCGCCAGCGGCGGGAGGAGAGTGCAGTGGAGGGGAGGGGGGTTCTACGGCGGGCTTGGGGTGGTGAGGAGTGGGGTGGCTCGCGGTGGGTTGCAGTGGTTAGAAGGAGAGAGAGGGAGGAAGGGAGGCCGGTGGGGGCGATTGCATGCAGAGGGTGGTGTGGGGTTGGTTCGCGGATGACGTGGCCGGTGGAGGGGAGGCTGCCGCGGCGGGTTGTAGTGGTTAGAAGGAGAGGGAGGGTGACAGTGGAGAGGAGGTTGCCGGCGGTGGCGCGGGCGCGGGGTGGTGAGGGTGGTTGCGTGGGAGCGGTGTGTTCATAGGGGGCACTGGGTTCACGGTGGAGAGAGGGAGAGATGAGAGGGTGGTTGGGTTATGGCGTGAGAGAGAGGAGAGAGTTCGTGCGTGGGAGGGAGAGGGAGAGGACGTCCGCGGCGGCTGGTGGAGAGTGTAGTGAGGGGAAATGGAGGCCGAGCATGTGAGGCGGAGGGAGTGGGCCTGGGTGGTTCGCTGGTGGCGAGGAGGGGGCGTGATCAGCTGTGGAGAGGGGGGTGCCGTGGGTTGAGAGAAATGGAGAGGGGTGCACCGGTGGCTGTGAGGAGGAACATAGAGAAGGAGCGGACGGTGGGCTCGCGGTGAGGAGAGGAGGGCAGCAGGGGGTGTAGCAGGGTGAGCTGCGGCGGTGCAAGGTGGCACCGGTTGGAGGCCGCAAGGGGGTTTGGGGTGTGCGCAGGGGGATGGGGTTGCGGTGTGAGGTGTTAGCGGAGGGGAGTGGCTAAAGGAGGTGGTCTACGTGCGGTTGCAGGTAGTTGCCGTGGGGAGGGTTGTGCAGTGGGAGTGGCGGTGACTTGGTCGCGGGGTCGATGGTCGGAGGTGTGCCACGCGGTGGGCTTGTGGAGGTGGAGCTGGGCTTGGTTAGCGCACGTGAGCGGAGGGGAAAAGGGAGGTCTGCGCACGGTGGAGGAGGGCGTGGCAGTGGGATGCAGGTGACTCACAGGCGTGGGTTGGCCGGTGTCGAAGGAGTTTGTGCATGGGTTAAGAAATAGAGACAGAAGGATGGGGGAGGCGTGGGAGGATGCCGGCGGTGGCGTGGGTATGTCCGCGGCGGGGGTTGCGTTAGAGAGCATACCCCTGGGTTACATGACAAAAAAAACAAATGAGAAGAAAAGATGGATTGACACGAAAAACATAAGGAACAGCGAGAAGAAGAATACGTACTCGTCGAGATCTGGGAGGAAGAACTCCGACCAACGGCAAATCCAAACCGACAGAGAGAGTTGTCTGCGCGCGTTCCGATGGAGAATTCGTGGTTTCTCCGCGATTTCTCGGAGTGGAAGGGACGTCGCAAACGATTTCCGGGAGGAAGAAACCGGAAACGGAAAAGTGAAAACCACGTTTCAGATGGGGAAAAAGTTGAGGAGGATTCCTTGCCAAACAGTAGATGAGAATTCGGGATTCCGGAATGCTGCTCCCTTGTGTGGCCCGGCTCGGTAGTGACAGTTCGGCTCTCTCTCTCTCTCCACCCCTCTTTACCTTTGGATTTGTTTTCAGATCTACGTCTCCATAAGGAGGTAAGATCATCTATCAACCTTGTTGGACCAGCTTTTTATCACTACCTCGATCATAAAGAAGGGCGCCCTCAAATTTGTAGAAGGGTCTTCTTGCATTAAGTTGAATGACTTAATAGGGTTTGGTTGTTTCTTTTTAACCCACTCTACCCCGTTTGGTGATTGTTTCCCTAAATTTTTCTTGGGAAGAATCTCACCCTATAAAAATCTCCTTCTAAATAAAAATAACTCTCGAACTTTTTTGAGAATGCTCTTTGGCAACTCACAAACCTCGATGCAACCCAACCTCCGTCGCACCCTGACTCTATGAAGTCTCATTCTCTCGTCAAACAGGTATGCTCCTCCCTCCCTCCTCTCTTCCAGTGATCCGTCAGCATGACTATCGTGTGATGCCACAGGTGCCCAACTGGAACTATTCCCTCGCCCTCCTCATGACCGTCGTGCACAAGCGTTCTCCATCCCCTCTCCCTTCCCTCACCCTCGTCACGACCGACGTACCGCCAGTGCCCCGTTGCGCATCCCCCTTCGCCTTGTACCACCGACGCACCGCCGGCCGCACTCCATCGCCCTCATCATGATTGGCATTCCACCATTGCCCAACTGTGCATGCCCCTCTGACGAGCCCCCTTCCCTCTCCCTTCCCTCTTCCGACGCAATTTCTTTCTCCTTATGACCGACGCTCAGCAGGTGCTTGTCGGCCTTGCGCCATCGGTGCCCCCTTCTATGGCGACCCGGGATCTGAGTACCAGAAAGGAACCGGCGCGTCTCGAACATCGGCTCGTCTCCCACGAGCCCGAAGACTCGGAAGGGAAAAAGGGATGATGTGAGGGTGTGTAAGAAGTTAAAGTAACTGTAGAGATAGCATAATATACAACAAAATAATAATGTAAAAATTAAATAAATCGGGTGCCGGCCACGGACTGGATCTGCTGTCCAGCAGCGCGCGACCGGACGAAAAGCTCTGCTGCGACCAGATCCGATGTCGGATCGAGGCAGTGTCGGTGGCGTTGGAAAGCTCTTTTGAAGCTCTTCAACCCAGGGCCAGAGATCTGGGCCAGATCTGCACGTGGCTGGCCTTCACTGAATTTACAAACTGCTATTGGGCTGTTCCAGAATTCTCAGGGCAGAACTATAGTTGTCTGAGAACCGGCATTGACCGCAAGGAAGACGGCCGATTTAGAGGTAGGGTTCTTCATCAAAGTTGTGGGGTTCAAGAGAGGAAATCGGGACTATTTTTAGATTCCAGAAATATGGAGATTTGGATTTTCTATGGCTCTTATGGTGGAAGGGGGTCGGATCTGGATGATAGTGGAGAGACAAAAATTTGGGAGTTGCAGGAATTTTAGAAATTTGTGGGGTGATTCAGAAGTGCTAAAAATTTTATGAGGTGGGGGACGTGATGGAAGGAATCTCCAGTAAAAATGTCACTAGAGGTGGAGGAGATTAAAAGGGGTTTAAAAATCCAATGGTGGCTTTCTGGAAATTGGACTGGGTGGTGGACAGGATTAAAAGGGTGGAAAGAAGAAATCGAGAAAAATCAAAAAAGGAAGCTTTTGGGCTGGGTGTTTTTGTGGAGTTAGGCCATGGGATGGGGAACCTACCCTCCAAATCTCAACTTCATCAGACTTGAGATCTGAGCACGAAAAATCTCGTGACCAGCCTCTGTTCTGCAGAATCTGAATCTGGATAGCACTTCAACGTCGGGGTTGCGGCGGCTCGTCGGTGGCACGATCGGCAGCGGCAGCGGATACAAATGATAGAAGAGAGGTGGAGGGGATGGTAGAAGGGGCCTAAGCTCTGGATTCAGAGGGGGAAGAAGAGAGGAGGAGAGAGGGGCGCACCCTTGCTCTTGGCCATTTTTTTATTCAAATGAATTTCATTGTATTAAGAAATAGAAAATACAACCTTATATATGCCCTTGTCATTACACATTATCAACCCTTGGATCTAGGGATTTGGATTGAAGGGTCTAGATCCCATTCCACATATTTGACTCATCAAATAAAAATAAATTACACATCTATTAAAATACAATATGCATGGGGCACCCATTTGACTTATTGGTATGGAATCTTGAAAATTTAAACCATTTATCCCCCTTTCCTTCCCCATGAAGGAAAGTATATCCACATAGGTTTTGACCAACCCCACATGGGCCCAAAGCAGAGGTGGGCCAATGAGGGAGAGGTGACATGGCTCTTGGGACCCCCAATGGACTTTTTGTAAATAAACCCAAAGACTTCTAAAGAAATTATCGAGTTTCTACAACGGACTTGAGAAAAAGGATCCGAAGGGTCTAGGATATTACAGCCCTCCCCCCTTAATCAAATTTCATCCTCGAAATTTAAAATGAAGCAGAGGGGAAAAGAAGAGGGGGAAAACTCACTCGAATAGGTAAGGGAACTGCTGACGCATCTCGTCCTCACGCTACCAAGACACCTCGTCGCCAAAGTGCTATTGCCACACCACCTTAACTAGGGGAATAACCTTGCTCCACAGGTGCTGTTATCACCGATCCTCAATACGGATAAGGAACTCTGGAAGAGATAGATCGGGAGTCACCTCAGGCCAAACAAAAACCTCCAAAACATGAGAGTCATCGGGCATATACTTCCTCAGCATCGAGACATGAAAAACATCATGCACCATTGCCAACTCTGGGGGTAACTGCAACCGATACGCAACCTCGCCAATGCGCTCCACAATGGTAAAAGGGCTAACATAGCGGGGACTCAAATTCCCACGCCGGTCAAAGCGCATCACCCCCTTCATAGGAGAAACTCTCAAGAATACTCGATCGCCAACAATAAAACTGAGGGGCTGCCTTCTCTGATCGGCATAGCTCTTTTGCCGACTCTGAGCCGCCAACATGTTCTGATGGACCAAATGCACCACATTCACACACTGTTGTAACAGGTCTGGTCCCGTCATAACATGCTCACCAACCTCAAACCAATCAAGTGGAGTCTGACACGGTCGCCCGTACAACACCTCATAGGGAGCCATCCCAATGCTCAAATGATAGCTATTGTTATAGACAAACTCCACCAATGGTAGATGGTGAATCCAACTCCCCTGCCACTCCAAGCAACATGACCTCATCATGTCTTCTAGCATCTGGATGGTCCGCTCTGACTGACCGTCTGACTGAGGATGATAGGCTAAGCTAAAGGCTAACTCGATACCTAGAGCTTTCTAGAAACTCCTCTAGAATCTGAAAGTGAAACGCGGATCTCAATCTGACACGATGGAAATGGGGATTCCATGCAAAGGTATTATCCGCTCCACATAAAGACGTGCCAGCTTGGGCACACTCCAGCTGACTTTGATCGGTAACAACCAAGCTGTCTTTGTTAGCCTATCCACAAGCAACCAAATGCTGTCACGCCCACTTGGAGTCCTCGGTAATCCCACCATAAAATCTGTGGTCACGTGATCCCATTTTCACGCAGGAACCTCCAAGGGCTGAAGCGTACCTCTAGGTCATTGGTGCTCTGCCTTTACCTGTTGACAAGTCAAGCACCTGGCCAAAAACTCAACAATATCTCTCTTCATACCAGGTGTAATACCCCGATTTATTTATTGAGTTATTAGTTATTCTTGGTCAAACCCTAAATAAAATTTTTATCAAGTCGAATTATGAGAATTAGGTCCAAAATGGAGTTTTGATTAACTATACCTTAGATCACCCAATTCGAGCCCAAATCTCGATCATTTGAGCCTAAACCAGGCCCATTCGGGAGGCCTTGATGAGTAGCCCATTTCCCCTCTCATTCCATGAAGAAAACCTAACCCTAGGAGGCTAATTTCAGGGGAGAGGCAGCGCGACCCGGTCAAATGTGAGTTTCGCGCACGATCGATTTTAAGGGCTCTACAGCCTTATCACCGCCCCAAATCAGATTAGCTTGTAAAAAATCACCCCTAGTCTGACCTAGAAATGCCATTTTGTAGTGGCGGTAGGTGAGGAGTGTGATCAAGGAGGGATTTCGATGAGTTCTAGAGGGTGTTCATCTCGCAAACCTGGTGACCTTTGTCCTCTTCTTCTTTCGATTTAGGTAGGTAATTGTGGTCTGAACTTGAAGTAAAACATACCATGAGAAGCGTCTTCTAGTCCTCTTCCTGTCAGTATTAGAATCCCTAATTCTTATTAAATACATCATGCGTATTTTCTGGTTTAGTAGAAGCATGTCGCAGTTAGGTTTCTGACCATGTCCTATTGTTTTGATCGATTCAATATGTGGTATTAGCAGGCCTAAACTTTAATTAAATATGAAATACTATGTATTATTATGTATTATTTTTGTTCATACCATTTTGCCTAATTTTTATGCACCATTCTACACGAATTTGATGCTGGAATAGGTGTCTATCGGAGCTCGCCGGAGACTGGACACGTCGTCCTGGTTGCAGTCGCAACAGGAACTGCCCGGAGACTTAGCGGTCTCGTGATAGACTGTGTTTTCCTAGGGCCATTATAACACCCTCAAATATAGTTAAGTTGTACTCTATATCACCGAGGCATCTTTTGAAGTATCAGCTCAGTTCTTGTAAAGAACTCTAAAGTTAAGCATGCTTAATGGGGAGTAGTATTGTGATGGGTGACCTACCCAGGAAGTCCCCCATTCTGGAGAGGTTACTGTCAAAAATGAACAAAACCGTGAGGTCGATAGGCCAAAGCGGACAATAGCTCAACAGTATGGAGTACGAGGTATTACAGAATGGTATCAGAGCCATACCCCAGCCGAAAGTGTGAGAACTAAGTGCCATGCAGGGCAAAGTGCTAGGGTAAAGTGCTACGCTATGGCAGCCACCTCCTAAACCCGTAATGGGACAAAGTGCTACATAGTGTAAGTCACCTCTTGAGCCTGTAGGGGTCACCTCTAGAATCCTACCTTCTTGAGGGTTTGATTGCGTGCTATATGTGCCCAGTGACGAGGATGTTGCCGTGTGTAAGCATAGAGAAGCATATAAATATTCAAGTTTTTCAGAAAACTACAAACTATTTAAAAAAGGTCTGGATCTGCCTTCAGTTGATCTGTATAAATATGGAAATGCAACTAACCAATGACGAACAAAACAAATTAAAACTACTAACAGAAGTAGTGAATACACGTGAACAGAGTGTTTAGAAAATGAAATGTAATGAAGAGAAAAAGAAACAAGGCATGAAACTGAGCAACAGCCCAAGCAGACTGCGATGAACAAGAAGGGTCCATTTCTTCATCAAATTTAGTAGAAAATGGTCACATAAGCTCGTCTCCATACAAAGAATGATTTTGCAATACCTCAGTGGAACTTCACAGTCGTTTACAGTGGTCTCCATGTGCAAGAGGGATTCCAATCTCAAAATGACCGAGCTTCTGCCTTCCCTTGCAATGTCAGATCTCTCATAATACATACAGGACATAGGAAATAAACTCTGACAATCAGATGCTAATACAGCTACCTTCAGTGCAGTATGAACCATGGACAGGCAAAGCCCTGCAAAACAAGTGAAAAATTTAATAACACGAGAACAAGACAACTTTCCGGGAGGCAGTCAAGGACGAGACGTGGATGGCCAAGTAGACATCATAATTCTCACAATCTCAAAGGACGACGAGATCAAAAATCCTCACCGTGCCCCTTCAAACTCCCGAGAACATCAAGGCACACGCCCAAAAGCTTCTCACGATCAGCCGAACAAATCGAGCTGCCAACCCTCAATATCCCCTCATCCTTCTTGTCGCCTTCCCCGAGGCGATCCACTTTGCAGGATATTGAAGACAACAAAACCGACACCATAGTCCTTACAATGCAATCAATTGTAGAACCATACACCTAACAAACAAGCCAACGACGGATCCAGATTTCCATCAATTCTCAGTTCATCTCCAGCCAATTGGACCGTTTGGAGGGCACGAAAAGGAGACCAAGGAGGCAAGAAAAGAGGTACCTGGGGAGATCGGAAGCACATGAGAGATAGGGCGGTGTCCAAAACCCTAGACCCTGAGGACGCGCCTGGATTGGGCTTAAGGGAAGCAACCAGGGAGGGAAGGGAAGCTGCTGCTGCTGCTGCACGGGTGGCGACTTCGTCGTCATCGTAGCCATCGCCGCCATTGTGCCCGGCGACGGCATTGGGCCGGCGGGCGGCGAGGGCGAGCTCGGCGAAGAGGGTTAGTACGTCCGATGGAGCGCTCATAGGCAACCGCGCGCTCGCCGGGCTGGGCGGGAAAAATATGTGGCGGTTCTTTGCATGCTTGGGATTTATATGGTAGTGTACTGAAAAGAGGGTACCTTGGACTTGGTTTTAAAGTTACAGAGACTAAGCTAATGTATGGACTAAAACAAACACGTGCTTCAACTATTTCAGACTTCAGGCATCAGGAACTCACAGTAGGTAATACAGGGTCCCACCGTGATCTCCACTTCGGTTGTAGGTTCCGGAGGATGGTCATTTGGAGAGTGTTGAGCATTGGTATCTCCTCAATCTTCCGAACTAGACCTTGGTACATACAAAGAATAGTTTCAAAGCATTAAGTTTATAAGTGATCACCATAGGTGTTTACCTAAACCTTAGAGGGGTAAAGATCGCGGGGAGATGTTTCAAATAGGGAGAAGGTGGGGCTCACTCTTCCTCATCCTTGGCCAGCCAAGGGCAAGGAGCCCTATGTAGTCCCACAATGTCGAAGTCCTGCAAATAGGGAAGCTCAAGAAAGGAAAAAGAAATGAACAGCCATTATCATGAGAAGGTGTAGTAACTACTCCAAATAGAACTAATTACAATGTGAAGAATGGCGGCGTGGTTACCTAGGGTGGTGGGAAGGGGGGATGGCTGAGACTTTCGACCACCCACCTTCCCGTTTGTTTGGGGGAAAACCTCTAATAGGAAGGGATTAGGAAGACTATAGTATGATGAATGTACTTACCATGGAGCCATGATGCAGTAAGCGAAGAATGAGAGTTCCAGAGTACCAACCAGGGGCCAAGAATGAAGGGGGAGGAAAGGTCTCCTCCGTGTCTTCCTTCTCCATCGAATGACCTCCAATCACCCCTCTTCGAAAAAATCCTTTTTCCCTCCTTCTCTCTGACCACCACAGAGCCTCTCCTCCTCCGAGATCCTCCTCTAGGATATTGGCTGTTCTATCTTTGAGAGGGGAGTTCAAAAATAGTGGGGATATCATGCTGGACAGGGGGAAGATCGTGCTCAGGAACTGAGCCACATTCTCTGACTGGGTAAAACTAGGAAGACGACCAAATAGTTGGCCTTCTACAAGGGCTGGGCTGCCAAAGAAGTGTCCACCCAGCTAAAGAGGGCGGCCATCGCTCTGGCCGCCCAGGCCCTAGAGCTTAGGCCCCCTAATGGGTGAGGCCCAATAACAAAAGTGCTACGAGCTGGGCTTTAAATCATGGAACATTAATAAACCAGGTGCAACGATTGTGCGTCACTCACATGAAGGTCCACTAGGGATCTATGGGATGTCCGAAATTTGGCGTCTACAATGTCTTGCATAGAAGATCCCTTAGTGGAGTTTACCTTAGATGTTTGGAAGAAATCGAATCCCATGTAGTTGTCAAAGCTGCACATTCCAATGAATGTAGTGGCCATGTCAATGGTCGCATTTTAACACAAAATCTTCTTAGACATTATTACTTGTAGGATCCATTTGGTAATTCCTTCTTGGCGACCTTTCCTTTGATTCTTTCCATCATATCCATAGCATCCTCCAAGAGTGGTACTTTTCGGACCATCTCCGTATATGTTTGGATTTCTAATGGAGCTAATTGAGGGCTAAGTTCCTCTTTCAAGCGATTCATAAATGTTTTTGCTCTCATTTTCTCTGTGCAGACCAAGTGTGGTGCATATCGGGATAATCTAAAAAACTTCGCTTCATAATCTGCCACCGATAAGTTACATTGTTTCAAGGCCGCAAACTCCATAGCTTTCTTCTCGCGGATTCTTTTTGAGAAATACTTCTCATTAAAGTGTTCTAAGAATTCAACCGATGTTACTTGTTCACTAGGCAAGATCACTTCCACAGATCCCCACCAAGCTCGGGCATCCTTTTCTAGTTGATAGGTCCCTAATAGTACATTCTCTTCGTCGGTGCCTTACATCTCTTAAAGGTTCTCGCTATTTCTTGCACACAATTCTTAGCCTCTCGATGCAAATCCTCAGCTCCATGTTGTGCTCCTCCTTGGGCAACTTGTTGTAAAGTTTGTGTTAATCCTTGCACAGTGCGTTGCATCTCTCTCTACTGAACTCTCTCGACAGCCATTCTAGCCTACAAAATAAATTTTTAAATTAGTGATTACCCATATCTTAACATTAATCTAGCGTAGACGGACATATTTTATTAATTAGCCCATACCTCTACTCAAAACTCACGGGATTCTTATAGGATAACTGACAAGGAGAACTCAATCTAGGACTCGTACTTGATGACCTAGGGATTAGAAAACCTAGGCTCTAATACCACCTTCGGTCACGCCCCGAACCGATAGCAGCGGAATGTGTCGTTTGCTCAGAACGTGACAGTTAAACAGTTGAGTCGATCAGAGTAACATATAATTTGACACATATAGTTGAAAAAATAGAATTTCATTTTAAATATAAGTTTATTACTATTTAGACCCAAAATAAAGAAAGACTTAATAAAGGAAAAATTACAATGAGACGTTGACTAGACTTAACATAAGTTGAAGATAACCAGACTAGTTGGTTTATCTAAGTTTGTCGAAGTACTCTTCACTCTTACCCTTGCCCATCCGGTTCAGTCTCGTCACCACTAAGGTCATTACCTGAAAAATATTAGAAATAAACTTGGTGAGCGAACGCTCAGTAGGACTTAATATCTCAAGTTCCAAGCTAGCTTTAAGTCAATTACAGCTTAACATGCCCATGCAGGTCATGCAAGACGTAGAAATTAAGATCTATAATGGCACGAGATAAAATTCAAGATCATGAGAGTAGACAAGACGATGGACATTTTCCAGAAATATGCGCTCATGCTGCCGTAGTCTTTCAAATATAATTCTAAGGTCAGCTAAGTGATCCTCCCTCCTCTTTGTTTTGACAACTAAGTCATCAATATAGCATTCGACTTTGTCATTGGGCAACTCATCGAATATTTTTATCATCACTCTCTGATAAGTGGCGCCAGCATTTTTGAGGCCGAAGGACATTCTTTTATAATGGAATATCCCTTTAGACAATCGAAAAGTTGTGTGGATTCTATCATGCTCAGCTATCCAGATTTGATTGTAGCTGGATGATCCGTCCATAAATGACAAGGCCTCATAGCCGGTAGTGGCATCGATCATAACTTCGGTGATGGGCACCAAAAAATCATCATTTGAACAAGCTTTATTCAGATCCCAGAAGTCCACACAAATCCTGATTTGACCATTCTTCTTCTTGATAGGCACGATGTTGGCCAGCCATGTAGTGTATTGATTTTTTGCCAAGAAGTTGAGATCTATGAGCTTGTCGACCTCCTTGCAGATCTGGCTTATTAATTCTGGCCTCATTCGTCGAGGAGACTACTTCACTGGCTCGGTTTTAGGGTCAATGGCCAGCATATGTTGGGCAACTGCAGGGCTGAGCCCTGACATTTCTTTATAATTCCAAGCAAAGTAATCTCAGAATTCTTGGAGCAGCTTTATGTATTGCTCCCTCTCTTCGGGTAGTAAGAGGGTGCTGAGAAAAGTCAGCCTGGGATCATCCTTTGTGCCGAGGTTTACTTTGACCAGTTCATCAACAGTGGCTTGGCCACCATCTTCTATTTCTGGAGGAGCCAGCTGTAAGTCGATGAAGTCCTCATTATCATCTTCAGCTTCAAGGACATCATAGGTGTATTCTTGTCTTATTTCACCTAACGGTGGGACTACGACTTTGCCTCCTTATGAGCCATTTGGCTGTTGACTGGGCTAGAGACACAGCCGTGGTGTTGGCAGTGTAGATTCTGTGCAACTTGGATGCCGACTTATGGGTAGAGTGCCCTCGAGGGCAGGACGACTTTCTTTGACCTTTGGCTCTTGTGAGTTATTGTTGGAAATTGTAGTTGCTTCCACAAAGATGGACTCCCAGCATCTGCATGAGGCAGTAGCTTCATGATTAGTATGCGCCTGTGGCCGAGACGGGCATGGGATTTTCAATTCAACGGATGGCTCCGTTAGTTCATAGTTCCCCAGGTATTCATCATAAATTGCCCCCAAGGAGTCTTCACTCGTTGAAGTGTAGGTGGAGAGCATATTGACTTCATAATAATCTTCTACTGAGAAGCTCAGTCCTGGGTGCTGAGTGATCTGTAGTAATTTTTTGTCCATATTTGGTGGATACCATAATTCTTTAGGGGGGGTGCATAGATCCTCCACCCTATTTTTTAACACTTTAAAAGACACTTGATAGAACTGAAAGCAGGAAGCTGATTTAAACACAGAACAGAACTGAAAATGAAGAGTTGTCAGCAGAATGAATTAAAATGCCTCTAGAAAAACTTCTGAGTACTTGTGAAGAAGGATAAAGGAGATGGATAACAAGCATTACAACACAACATAGAGCTTTTAAGGTGGTTCGGCTGCCCCAAGGCACACCTACGTCCACCCCTCACCAACATGGTGAGGCTTCCACTCTTTGGCCAAAAGAGATCCACACACATGCTGGAACCTAGCACAACATGGGGACTAGCCCCCTACACACACACACACACGAGGACAACTCCTCAAAGCACATGGGGAGGAAATCCTACAATGAAGGAACAAAAATAGAACAAGAAGACAAACCCACACACGCTGCACTTGCAGCTTACACGGTGACAGAACCCACACACAAGACATTTTGAAGATGAAGAAACACAAAGACTAAAGAAAAAAACTAAAGGCTTGTAGAATCATAGGGCTAAAGTGGATGGCTTGGCTGCGCTCTTTTCTTCTCTACCTCCCAACTCTTTCTCTGGAAGCTCAAGGTAAAATCTCTCTTTCTTTTTCTTCTCACAGGTTCCCACATCCAAGGCTCTTCCAGGCTTAACAATGGAAACAACAGCAACTCTAACATGTGAAGAGGGGCGTCCAATTTTTAGGCTTCAAGAGGCAGACGCTTTCCCTCCAAGCTTGGCAATTTCAAATGATAAACAATAGAGGTTTGACCAAGGAGCCTGCAGCATCTTAATTTGTAATAGCAGAAAGGACATCCTCTTGGTCAGGGACATCTTCTTTTGAGATACCAACCTTTTAGGTGGCTATTGTACTAACAGATAATTGGAGTAAAGGGTTCCTCTAGACACTTATGATGACAAAGATGTTTGTGTATTCCTTGGAATCTTCTCCATTCCTCAAAAATTATGTTTTTAGGGGTTTACGCCACATCTTTTTACCCTCTGTACGATTTTTGAAAAGATAGATCTGACAGAATGCTTTTGAGATTTCCTTCAGAGAGGTCGACCTACTGAGAAGGTGTGGTCGGCGCGGCTTCGTAGAATCTGATTTATAACGGCTTCTGGAAGGAGCGTAAGGTTGACCTCCTGTAAAAGTGAGGTCAACACGGCTGTGAAGATCGACTTCTCGAACAGCTTCTGGAAGACCCACTACATCGACGCACTTCGTCTGATGTGTCGATCCATCCTTCGCGAGAATGCTTTACAGGCCATTTGTCATGGGTAACATCTATTTGTCACCATTAGTAGTGTATTTGTCACCTGTTCTATAAAACCCCCTTAGAAGCTCAAGGGGCACATACACAGCATATAGAAGAAGATACGCAGCTTCAAGCTTCAAGTGGCTCCAAGCAACGAGCTAAGGAGAATTATGTGTTGGTGACTTGTTCGTCGACTTAGTACGTAGGGGGTATGTCGTTTGCACTTCCCTCACGCCGTATTTAGCCGTAACACACAAGTCAACACCCACCATGTGCGAGACGTTGTGACAAGGGTGAAGTCCCCTCATGCCGGGATTCCCCCTCACGTGCCCGTTGGTCGTAACCATGCACGTATCACGACGTCGCGCTCTCCCATTGTCACGAGGCCATGTTCGACTGCTCAACTTGAGTCGTGATCGACCCTCGCCCAGATACCGGATCGACGCATCCCTCCAGTTATCCCCCCATTCGGCATCGCGACCACGGCCCACGCCACGGGAGGAGCCCTCTGTAAAACACACATGTGTTCATCTATCACGCATTGACCCCGGGACCAATCATCACATCGAAATTGTCCCGTGGCGTGCATCAGTTGTACCCTGGCCACTATAGCCTACCTATCAAGACATATATCTCTCAGAAATTAAACTGCCAATTGGACGAATGCTCTCTCATCCATGTTTAGGCCCTCAGTCCTCCCTCTGTGTCACCTAGTGTGAACCTCCAGCACCCCCTGACCTTAGCCAACACCACCCAATGTGAGGTGAACCTACAGCTGAAAAGTGCTCCTGGCTCTCCACCTAGGACTTCAGGAATATACAGACTCCTCTTCGGCATGGAACGAAGGTCTTTCGATTCAATCCGATGTAAATAAACACCGATTGCTTGCGGTCGGGGGGGAAAGACGTCCTGTACACGACTCCCCACAGTCTCCTGTGCACTCACACCCACGGAACCGTCCTTCCCTCCACGTGTCTCTCACCCCTTGAGTCCACGTGCCGCGCCCTGGCAGCGCATCCCCAGTTAAACATTTGATTTCACGGGTGATTGTCGAGAAATCGACTGGCATACTCGCATCCGAGTCATGTTTCCCCCCAAACCTGGAAACCTCCCGTGTCACTCGGTCTCCCCTCAACTCTCTGTAAAAGGCGACTGCATGGTGCCGCTCTGAGAAAGATACGGTCATGAGAGGGAGTGCCCAGAACGCATCGCATTCTGGCACCTCTCCCGTAGTTATATCCTACCCCTCACTCCGGTCACCGCACACATGCCGCACGTGTGAAACCCCGTCGGGCGCGAACAAAAGGATGGCACATCCGATGGGATGCCTCCCGCCTTCCTTCTTTTTACTGAGGAGAAAGTCTGTGCCAGCCCTGAAGTCCTGGTGCCCTTTTCCTGTCCTTGCAGGAGAGGTAGAGGAAGAGCACCTGTTCGCACTTCCCAGCAGCTTCCAGTTCGCCTCCCAGTTGTCGGATCGTGTTTGACGACTGTTAGCAGCCATTGTCCATGCTCGTCCAGTGCTTCAACAACTATGGCGACCATTACCTACGGTCCCATCGTCGTCGCCACCCACGCACGGATGGGCTACTTAGCAGTGCCGATCGCTTTCGACAGTTTCGCCCCGGTCGTCGGATCGCCTTACTTTTTAGGTGTGGTCCCTGTGGCTGCTCCGCCGCCACCCCCAGCTCCTCTCTCTTTTGGCGCCACCAATGCCCTACACCAGTTACCAATCTCGGCAGCCATACTGAGCGTCAGGCTTGGATCTCCGGTTACCGGTCCCCGTAGGGGTTCCAGATCAGTCCCAGCCCAGGCAAGCACTAGCCCCCGGGCCCAGTTTCGATCGACTCTTGACACAGGTTTCGCATCTTGAGTTTCGGTCTCCACTTTTGCAGTTCGCTCTGGCCTCCAGCCCCGAGCCCCGGCCAAGTCAGCATCCGGCGTGGGTCTCTACCCTAAGGTGTTCGACTCCTCAGTACCCTGCTCGGGCCGTTAACCCCGAGCCTCCACCGAGTCGGCTCCCCACACGGGTCTCCTGACCCTGGGGCATGGCTCCCCAGCATCCCGTTCGGGGCTCTCGACCTAAACCCCGAAAGAGCAACTGCCTCACTCGGGTTCTCAACCCCTGGCATGAGGCGTCTCACCACCCAGACTGGGCAGACAGCACAGGGGTTTCCTGAGGATAGCGCTTGGAGTGAGTGATCCAAGTCAGGCTTCGCACTTCTCAGTTCCACCTCAGGGGCATTGCTCCCGTGACCTGACAACGTCGGCTCCCAGCACGGGTTTGCCTCTATGGGATGTGGCGACTGCAGCATGGACCGAGGTCCCTCTATCGCAGCTTCCAATCTCGCCAACTCCCAGTCTAGGCTCAAGGCCTAGGGTCACCGGCACCCTGGTACCCCCTACAGCGTCAGCTCTAGGTGCAAGCACGTCGCTGCGAGCATCTGCAACACTACTGTCAGCTCGGGCGAAGGCCTACACTCGAGTCATCCAGCCACCGGCCTTCACTACAAACTTTGCATCTTGGGGGCCTATTCCGGTATTCCCGGTGGGTGGCCCCGCACCACCAGCATTCATAGACTGGATTTTCTCGGTCTACCACCTCAGAGCGGAATCATCTTTGGCTCCCCAGAAAAAGCATCATCGTAGCCATAAAGGCAAGTGACCCGTCGCTGCCACCATCAACTCTGACAAGACCATTCTTGTCGGGGACATACGAATTCGTCTGGACGGGGGTGAACCCATTGTACCTCCAGAACGGATCGTCTCTACGGTCCCTACTACCAACCGCTTTAGCCTCCTGCGTCGAACACGGGAAGACAATGTGGAACTCAAAGGGGCGAACGCTTCAGCAATGGCCCAAAGGCACCAGTGCCGGTTCGGCATTCTAGCTCCCAAGTCCCGTCGGAGAAATAGGGACAAAGGGGACTAGTAATCTGACTTGAGAAGGATCTGGGTTACCCCAGAGGAAGCTCAAGCTGTCTGGGAGGCGCATCTCAGCAACCCCTTTCGGGCACTAGGACGTCGGGCCAAGCAAGGTGTGACTGGCCCTGTAGCCGCATCATCTGACGGCGCCCAGCCCCTCATCGCCTCTCGCTCAAATAGGCGAAAATAGAGACGGGCTCGTTTCGGGCCCCACCAATATCCAGCCCTGAGTTCTCCTTAGGCAGATACCGCAATGGAGACTCCTCTACAACGCACCTCGGCCTTTGATAGGCTGGGGACACCCGTCCACCCCAAGAGGCATTCTCAAAAGAGGCGGACGGTCCGGCTCCTCAATGACGCAGTCAGGGTGTTCGCGTGCTAGACCACCGGGCACCAGCCTAAGGTTCAGACTGGCGATCTGAACCAGCCCATATCTCACCTCAGGAGACCTCGTCACCTGACTCAGCCACCGGCTCCGGTCGGCCACGTCGGCACTTGTGCCGGGCCTCAGGCATCGACACAAGCGGAGGAAGTTCCCGTCGAGGAGCGTGCCGCCCCTGTCAATGTAGAACCGGTCAACAATGACTCTCCGACCGGCGAAGTCCAAGAGATGACTCTTGAGATTCTCATGAAGGAGAACCAGCACTTGAAGGCCCTTCTGCAAGACTTACTTCAGGAACGTGACCTTGGCCGGAGAGTCTCAAGAGGGTGGGCAAAGGACCCGTACAATTGCTGGGTTCGGCACGCCCTTGGCCGAGGCTCAACCACGGCCATCCAACACGCCGGTGCCGAAAAATCTCATGGCTTAATATATAATTATAAGGCTTGATCTACAATCTATTTAGAGTTAACAGGAAGTAGAGCACAAAAAGAAGAAAGTGATCTATGGAGAACCGCTTATTGTAATAGCGGTCAGACTGGAACCACTACTTTATAGTAGCGGTCTCTAAGAGATCACCTTCTGCCTACAACAAGCAGAAGGTAATTAAGGCGTTCCTGACCTATCTAAGGGTAATTAATGCATGATATTGAATGATAAAACATGATAGAACAAGAATGTAGTCATGAGGATGCATGGGTTTGCATGGATTAGTCAAAATTATCATCTTTTCTATTAAGGTGCAGGGATATGCTTGCAAATAAAACCCTAAGTGCGCAGTCATAGTAAAACATGAAATATGACGCGTAGAAAGCACGAAATCAGAAGAAAACAGAGGGCTTTTACTCCTAACTTGATGTTTGTGCCAATCATAGATAATCTACCTCTGGACTGGGCTCTAAACTTCGAATTTGTTGCTGGAAGGAGATCCAAGTTCCTACACGTCCTACGTGGAACCTTTAACATCCAGACGCTCTAACTCTTTATCCTATCATCCTAAATTTGTGAAATTTAGACGGTGATGAGAAGATATAAAGTGGAACAACTTATTCTAAAGGATGAACTTAAAAATACCTCGATTTGGGTCCCTAACCTCTTGATCTTCATTAGGAGAACACGTTTGTTCCTGCACAATTTGCAGAGAAATAGCAACTTCCACCCTTTCTAACTCTCTGGATGCTTGACCTCTTAGCATGACATTTTGTAGAAGGTTAGAAGATACTAAAGGGAATAATAAAGTCTAAAGGACCAACATGAAATACCCATGTCTTACCATCGAACAACGCGAGCCAAAACGAGGGTTCGCGTAGGTCGATCATGAGCCCTATTTATAGAGAATGACCTAGGGCTATGGGTTTTGATCCAAATAGAAGTCCTATAGAGCATCAATTTGATCCCTAACGAGTCTAGGATAAGTTCTCATGCTAGATAGCTTTGATCCACTGCATTTGGGATGCCAAAGATCTAAGTTTTTCATGCCTCTCAAACACCCGTTCACGGAAGCAGAACGCGGTCGCCCCTGGACCGCTACCATGGAGTCGCGGTCACGCGATAGATCGTCTTCTGATTTTGGCGCCGAAATTTATATTTTAGTCAAATTCCCCTTTTATTTATCCTCTATTTATCTCCTACAGATGGGGAATTATCCTAATGACGTTTCTAGAGTATAGGCTTGGGCCTAAGATCATAGAATTAAGTTTATGAGCCTAGTTTAAGTGGGCCTAATTACTTGGTTATTATTTAGACTTTCATATCAATTTATTTAACCAAAAAAGACCCACCCAAATATTGGCAATACCCACTAGTGTTTTTTCTATCAAGCTTACACCCAACATAATCAGTATCAGTATATGAAATTAGATCAAAACAACATGATGCTAGATACCACAGCCCTAAATCATGTGTGCTAGCAACATATCTCAAGATTCTTTTTACAGTAATCAAATGAGATTCTTCAGGATTAGCTTGAAATCTTGCACATAAGCACAAACTGAATTGTATATCCGACCTAGAGGCAGTGAGGTATAAGAGAGATCCGATCATACCTCAGTATGTCTTGGGATCTACAGATTTACTTTTCTCATCTGCATCTAGGGATGCAATTGTCCCATGGGTGTGGATATATGTTTGACATCTTTCATCTTGAATTTCTTCAGGATCTTCAATGTGTACTTGTACTAGGTTATGAAGAACCCATCCCTAGTCTGTGTGACCTACAGTCCAAGAAAAAATTGAAGTTCATCCATGAGGCTCATTTCAAATTCCTTTGTCATTAACTCAGTAAATTACTTGCACAGATTGGGATCAATCAAGTTGAACACTATGTCAACTACATATATCTACACTACAATGATATGACCATTTAAAACCTTGGTAAAGAGAGTTTGGTCGACTTTACCTCTGTTGTAGCCCTTGCTTATCAGGTGGGCACTGAGTCTGTCATACCAGGCTCGGGGGGCCTGCATTAACCCATACAGTGCCTTGTTCAACTTGAAGACATGGTTAGGTAAATCACTATGCTCGAAGCCAGGGGCTATTCTACATACACTTCCTCTTTTATTAAGCCACTTAGAAATGCACTTTTAACATCCATTTGTTGAAGTTTTATCCCTAGTGATAATGCAAAAGCTAATAAAATTTTGATGGCTTCTAACGTAGCCACAGGAACATAAGATTCTTTGAAGTCAATCCCTAACTCCTGATTGTATCCTTTAGCTACCATCCTAGCTTTATTTCTAGTTATGGCACCATCTTCATTTAATTTATTCTTATAGACCCATCTACTCCCAATTACAGACTGATCTGTGGGTCTGGGAACCAGATTCCATACCTTATTTATCTCAAACTAACTAAGTTCCCCATGCATGGTATTAATCCAGTGTTCATCCATTAAGGCTTCTTCAATACTTTTAGGTTCAATTTGAGATACCAATGCAATGAGGTCCTCATTATTTACATCTCTATGATAAGATCTAGTTCTAGGTGGGTCATGGAGATTCCCAATTATATTCTGAACAAGATGCTCCTTTAAGGTTCTGATATTGACAGATGACTCACCGAGCAAGGTCGACTAATTTTCATTTCTTGTCGACTAATCTGTTTCCTGTTCTTGAGCTTGCTAAAGATAAGAACTATGGTTTAATCCATGCCTTTTCCATGCTTTTCCTTCATTATAAACATGTTATCATGTCCTATTCTTTTTGTCCTTTATAGTTTTCATGCATTAATTGCCTAGAATAAGCCCTGCATGACGATTTTTAGCTTCTGTCTGATAAAGGCAGAAGGTGGTTCCACAGAGACCGATATCTTCAAGTAGTGGCCCCAGGCAGACCGCCACCTTAAAGTAGTGGCCCTATACAGACCACTACCTGATTTCTGTGACTAGCCCCAAACCTTATTTATTTCTCTATTAAATATGATACTAAGCATGCTTTATTGTGTTTATTCTTGTCCTGGTCTTATCATGTCTTCATAAGATAGTGCTAGCATGTGCTAAAAAATTATTTTCCATGTATGTTAATTTGATGCCAAAACATTATAGTTTGTACTTAAAGGAATTTCTATGACTTAGTTGCATTGTGGTTTGTGTTTTCATTCGCTCCCTTCTCACCTTATTTCTATTTTATTACTTCGCATATAGCTCATACTCTGGTATGATGCTATTAGAGCACTTGCACTTGATAGGAACACATCTTGGACTTGAGAGCCTCTCCATCGAATATTTATTCTGTCGGACTAGGTGACCTTGTTTCAAGGCCTTCGTAAGTCTCCGCAAGTGTGAGATTCCCATTAGGACGCTGAGCTAGTTGTACCCTAAAAACCTAATGCTCTAGAGAGCACTTGAGTTTTATGCATTTCTTGCACTCCATGCTGATCGCGGCCTCCCTACGCCTGCAACCTCTAGGTAGCGATCGGCCCAGGACCGCATTTTGCCTGCAGTTCTGTTGCATCGACCTTTTTCCTTTCTAGTGTTGACCATGTCTAATTGTGGTCTTGACTTGACCGCTACCTCAAGATAGCGGCCCTCATTTGATCGTTTTCTTCTATTTTCCTCTCTAACCGAGGTCTAACCCAAGGGTTGATTCTACTCTATTCCTAGATAGTCTTCTGATTATATGGAACCCAACACCTTATTCATTAAGACATTAATGCATTATGAAGTTATGAAAATATACCGTTATGTTGTCGGATTCCCCCCATAGCTACTCTGAAAGCTAGGAAGGCGAGTCCTATCAGTCAAGAGTCTGAACATGGTGATGTTACTTCAGGTGATTCAGTACGAATCCTGTTTTCAAGGTACATTGATACACATGACCCCCAACTACTTGAAAATTTTCTTGAACTAATGGAAATGATGGAATTTCAAGGGTGGAGAATATTTGTCAACAAACATAGGGTTTATTATCCCAAATTAGTGACCCAATTCTATGAGAACTTGAAATATGATGCTAGCATTCCTAGGCTATGGGCAAAAAAATAGATGGAATATTGACCATTATACTTCTAAAATCATTATAAATAGCCTATATAATGCTACCTTTATCTCATCTATCTGTGTACCTTTGAAATCCAATAACCAGAGTTCTTATACCCCTAAATGTAAGATTTTTTTTTTGTTACCATCTAAGGAGTCTTGGGAGAGTGTACACCTCTTGAGTGAAGAGATGCACTCCCACTCTACCAAAACATCCTACATAAATGATTTCGTTGATAACAAGAAATAAATACAAGTACACCATGACACACCCTTATACAGCCTG
Organism: Amorphophallus titanum; assembly: GCA_024336825.1. Taxonomy (NCBI): domain Eukaryota; kingdom Viridiplantae; phylum Streptophyta; class Magnoliopsida; order Alismatales; family Araceae; genus Amorphophallus; species Amorphophallus titanum. Next base: position 14,837,393 of record JANBPO010004741.1, read on the forward strand.
GAGGGAGGGGGAAATACATATGAGAAGCAAGAGCTAAGTTGATGCGGGATGGTGTACGTAAAAGAATTCGACGAGGTGACTAATGAGATTCGCTGCAATAGATCGATTAATATTTCGATGGTACTCGAATATCAAGAGACAAAATACACGAAATAACAGTAGCTATGCTCTAGGAAATCGTCCCTCGCAATAGTGAGAAACTTTAAATCGGACAGTAAATAGGACTACCATAGTTTAGGGTATCAATCACGCACATACAATATACTCAAATAGGCGCACTCCAGGATAGGAAATACTCACAAACCGATAGTAGAATAATTTAACGGGCTAGGCATCCTAACTCACTCGTGGCGTCAAATGTGGTATAGATACTATATTAACAAATTAAAGGAGTGGACTTCCATCACTAACCAACTCGTTGAAGAGCGAGGCACGTAATGAGGTCACATACACCGAGAGGAAGGGAAGGGCGATGGACGTAGGGTGGGTTGGCCAATGGCTATAGGGGCCGGTGACCCAGGTGGCATGGGGAGCGAGGGCTTCGAGCCAATCGTAGAAGGTGCACCGGCTGAGGTGGTCGCAGGTTACTGTGACAAGAGGACGTGAGCGGGTGCCAGTGATGATGACGGGGCAGCGGGGGATGGCAGCGTTGACTAATGTGGGCTCTAATGGTGAGGGTGGCAAGTAGCTGCGTTAGTGGCCTGGGTCCGTGCACATGCGACAGCATTGGCGATAGCTGGGCAACAAGTGGTGGCGGGCGACGGCAGCAAGGTGGAGTCCCGATGGTAGGCGTGACAGCACTGGGCCTAGACCCCACCTATAGGGAAGGAGTTGCAGGGCTGGAGTAGGGGGCCGCGGGGCCCATCCTCATATTGTAGGTGGCGGTGGCGCCAGTCGGGAGAGGGGTGTGAGTAGTCGCATGAGGTGGTGACCAGACTCCTGGGGATGGCGGCGTCGTCCACCACTGTCACTATTGGTGTGATGACTCGGATCCTCCCGGATCCTTGTTATCGGGTCTCGGATCGATTTCCTCGGAGCTTCCGGCCCTGTCTTGAAAACAATATAGTAATATATTTTTCTTAGGTGACTCTGTAAGGCTTTCGTGTGCGAACAATAAAACAGCGCCTAAGAGATGATCATTTAAATATTGTTTAGGCGAACTATGCAATGTTCAGAGCACAGGGCATCAGGTGCATGCAGCCTCTTAACTTAGTATTTAGGTGAAGTATAACACTGTTATGCTTACAGCTTCTCTAGGTGCAAGGGCATTTCATAATGAATATTGCACACTAAGGCCTTTTCAAGTCGGGTGTATTACACCTGTCAGATAGTTTGCCTTAAAGGTAGGCGCAGCAAGTAACACCTGTTGAGTGTATTGGCCTTTAGGTGCAGCTTTTACCTCGAGTGTCTAGGCACAGACCAGAGACACCTATGGAATATAACATAATGGTTTAGGTGGACAGTAATGCCTTGTGGATCCAATGCGTAATATATATCTAGGCGATTGGGAATGCCTGGAGACTTGCTTTCTTTTGAGTTAGGTGGAGCGGATCACCTAGAGGTTTTAGGCGCACATTGATGCCTATACTTTTAGGCTCAATGGACTAGCTATTCATTTAGGTGGAGTGGTTCACCTACCATGCAGATACCTGATCTTTTGCTCTTTAGGTGGAGACGTGCACCTACTGTTTTGTTCACCTAGATTGAATTTAGGTGAATTGTAGCATCTACCATGCTTAGGAAGTGAACGGTTTCAGGTAAGTTTCAGCACCTATGATCATTAGGCGATGAAAAAGCACATAGGCATTAATATAAAGGTGAAGTTTTCCACCTACAGAAATTTGCCTAAGGACATCGGTGATATTCATCATCTATTCAGACTTATCTAGGGGATGTGAATCGCCTGGCTCTCTTTTGAGATAGCCTGCAGAAATTGACTGTTCTGAATGTATTCTTTTCTTCCTTGTTTGATCAAGAAGTTATATGCTTTTATATTTTGCATTAAGTTTGTCATCATTCAAAACATCACACAGGTGGGCAGGGGTCTAACACAACTTAATTTCGCTTATGTTAATACCTTTTATTCTTTTCTTTTTTTTTGGGATTTTTGAGGTCAAACCCACCTTGGCTACTCACTTACTCGACCTCCACCCCAGCCCCAACCGTGTGCAGTCTGAGTTAGTGGAGTGCCAAGAGGAGCTCAAAGGTCAAACACACCTTGAGGATCCTACCACGGGGAGCGCGCGGCTCGTGGGATCCCATTTCAACCCCGTGCCCCTAATTGGAATCAAACTCAAGATGTCATGTTCCCAATGGAAGCCCTGAGCCATGGTTGGTAATTTCGGCCGAAATCGATACGTTTCGGTCAAACCGTATCGGTTTTGGACCTAACCGATCCGAAGCGCCCCCCCCTCTTTTGTCCTTTATGGGAGATTTTCTCCCCCCCCTTTTAATCACTTTGTATTTGTTTAATTTGGTCATTTGACCACATGGGAGAATAACTTTTCCATCCCCCATTTACCCCTCCCTAACTCTAGATCTAGGGATAGTTTAAGTCTTTTCTACATTTCTATAAATCCCTTGTATTTCCATTTTTGTGAGAATTAATGAAAGAATTTTTGGAAAAGTCCCCAAGAGCCAAGGGCGCCCTCCCCTCTCTCTCTCTAGTTCTCCCCCTTCTTCCTCCAATCTCCAGGGTGTGACGCCCTCTCTATCTCCCCTTCTAGTTACCTGGATCCATCACCACTATCGCTGCCGCCATTCGTGCCGCCATCGAGCCACCACGGGCGGAGCTTTGAGTTATTGTCTAGAATTACAGATCTACTGGACAGAGGTCTAGAGTGGGAATTCTCTCTCCCAAATCTCAGATCTGATGAGGCTAAAATTTTTAGGATCGTAACAGCCATTCTAGCTGGACCGCGCAGGCCAATCCTGAAATGGGACAATAGAAAAGGGAGTCAAAGATAATTCTCCAAGAAATACACCGGTGCTGATTCAGCCGCCGCCGTTCCCGAAAATCGACCAGGGACCTGCTGCCTTCATCCCGGTGGAGCGCCGTCTTTAGAAGTCTTCTGATGGACGACGTCCATGTTTATTGTCCTGTCGACCAGCAAGTCACCGAGCCGGAGCCGCCGCCTACAACCGCCCGGGACCGTCAACGTGCTACCTGTCGACCCAAGTTCAGTGCTCTCGAAGCCCTTGTGTAGCCCTTTACATCTCTACGTGGAGTGGGCACAAGAAATCACTTCTATAAATTAATTATTACTACTGTACCGGGAGTTATAGTCTTGGTCGGGACGTCTTCCCTACGCCCTGAGTGTGGAGGTACACTCGCCACCCCCCCTCTTAGTTGCATTTGCTTTTCTAGTATAAGTTCTTATGCCGCTGCTTGTGAGCATGTTAGGATCCTAGCTCGTTGTGTGTTTAAATCAGCACCGCGAGAGAGAGCGAGATCCACCCCGTGACCCGATCCGAGTATGAGTGAGAGCCGACCACCCTTGACTCGCTGCCGGTTTCTTAACCGCGGATGTCCATACTCTTCTCTCGCTTAGGGACGTGTCACGAGCTTGCTTTGAGTCCCAAGTTTGCATCAAATCGGTCAAGTCCACTATCCGTCCCGCATCACGTAGCCTTACACACCGGTCCTTCTTGGTAAACTTGCTAACTACACAATTACTCAGAAATACGAAAGAACAGAAATCGAACGGAAATCATTCTTGCATATTCTAACATGTTCATTTGTTACAGACATATACATTTTGTTTCAGGAAAGGTTTTTTGGGGTTGATGATTTTTCTGGAGTCTTCTCTCTCTGAATCTTCCTTTCACTCGAGGACCTTGGTCAAGAAGAAAATGGAAAGAGAGAGGGACCCACACATGGAAAGGTATTAGGCGATATGCGAGATCAGGTACTGGATGAGATCCCCACCGACCGCAAGCAATCGATGTTTATTTACATTAGAATGAATCAGAACACCTTGTTTCTTTCGTCAGCAAAAAGGGAGATGACATCGTAGTGACCGTGATAGAGGAGGGACCATGTGCACGCTGCTCACATAACATTGACATCATGAAAGTGGGAATAAAAGTGTACAATCATCCACATTTCATTGATGACAAGCCATGAAAGGCATTTTTATAGAGGTACAGGAGCTCTTCCTTATATCATAGGCAAGCCACGGGACAAATCTACCAAGCGTGATGGTCCCCGGAACATTGCACCAAAAGGGAACTCGACTGCACTATTGTAACATCCCAGGCGGGGTGATAAACTAGGAAATGTCAGCTCTGGGTGCAGCACTGTTGGTGTTCAGTTGACCACATAAGTCTCCGGGTCAGGTGTTAGAATACCAGTGTGCCGACATGAGTGTACTAGAGGATGGCATGCTTGAACTACGTGTCTCCCGAGCAAGAGTACATCTTGGGCGTGCCACCCCCTCTCTGCAGCACATCTGGGGTTGAATGGGTTTGTAGGAGACCCCAGGGAGTGTGCTCATGTAGGAATGATTGCAAGTCTAGAAGTGCCATGCGCTAGAATAGTTGATATGTCACTCTAGTAGGGGCACGTCACTATACTATTGCCAAGGCTTGCAGATAGAAGCTGCCACGATCGTTCCTGTAAGGGGAACGGCTGGGATGTAACTGATCCGAAGGAAAATTGGAGTCTAGAAGATAGAAGGTGTCTGAATCAAAACTGACCTAAAGTAAAACTAGATGTAGGTTAGTAGTGGAGTAGGACTGGGATGAAATAAGCATCAAGAGGAATCATGGCCAAACTCAGAGTTAGACATTGGGTTTTAATGAGGCAGCTAGTTTTTGCTAGAATGGTGTGGATGCACTTTTTATTGATCTTTTATTTATTTATTTATTTATTTATTTATTTATTTATTTCTTTACTTGTTTATTTAGTGTGTGGGCATGTCAGTCATGAGAGTGACGATTTATTTGGGCTCCGAGGGATCCTTTGGTACATGTCGTCTGTCACGCTCCGACGCGGAAAATCGGGAACACGACGAGTTGTAAACGAGCGTGTCACTCAGAGCAAGTACAACTTCATTTCTAAAATCAGAAATGAATGGGAAAATGATACTTTTATCAGATAGCGAGGTCATAAGCTTCCTTCAGCAACGCTGGGCCTTTCAAACTCGGATTGGCCGATGACAGCGCCCGCATGAGGTCGGGTAACTGGTCTTCGACTTCCGAATAAAAGGGATTACTCTGAGCGAACTGTTCCACCGCACTCATGTTTTGATCCATGAGGATGGAATCCATGCGCTCTTGCAAGGATTGGACTGTCTGACTGACGTGTGCGAACTGCGGATCAGGCCGCGCCTGCGTTTGAGCGGCGGGCGGGTTTGATGCGAGTTGCGTAAGATCGATGCCGTTCTTCTGAGCCAGCCACATAATGGCCTGCTCAGGCTGAGCTTCAAGGAACCGCTGACCGTCCATCAGGCGTTGAATGCCCTGTTCGGTCGTCATTCCCCGACGCTGTGATTCCTGAGCGAGAGGCGCTAGTGCCTGCTCATACGAACGCACCTTTTCGGAATACTGAGCGAAGCCACGGGATGCTTCCTGTTCCCTCTTGAGCACCGCGTTTTGAATAGCGGGAGGGAGAGAAGCCCATTGGGCCTTTGCATCAGCCGCCCAACTGACCGGAGCGGCGACCGACGGTGAGGCCGGATCGCTTGGCTTGGTCAAATCTTCCGCAGGCGGTGATTTCGTGATGACGGGCTGCTCGACCTTTGCAGGAGCGGCCTCAGTCTTTGTCTTGAATGTTCCATCTGGATTGCGATCACGCGCATCGGTCTTTTCCGGAGCAGCGTCGCCTTCGAATTTCACCTCGACCGGATCAGTCTCGTCTGCAACAGGAGGCGCGGCCCCCTCCTTCAGACTCGCAATCGCCGCAGCAACGTCGCTGTTGACGTCATCGCGCGGATTGGACTGCTCGACCGGCTCGATCTTCTCTTCGATTTCGTCTGCCATTTACCACTCCCTGCCGATGGTCGGTCGATAGCCTTGCTTCACCATCTCAACCGCCTGCCTGATATCTTCGCGTAACTGCCTTTGATGGATTTGAGCATCGATGGGCTTCGGCCTCTCACGGTCATTACCCTTCTCGATGAGTCCCGCACCCTTCGTCCATTTCCGATAGACCGACTTGCTCGACGTGCGCCGACCGTCGGCATAACCATGGTGTTCGAGGTCAGTGCTGAGCTCATCGGATATGACGTGAATCTTGCTTTCCGACTTCAAAGGCGCGGCCCGGCATTTCTCAACGAGACGGCCATTGCGCATGACGTAGGTTTTGCCCTTCATGCGATGGAGCCGTCCCATCGAGGAGAGACAATTTCATATCGCCCAAACACTTCCCCCATCGCCCGCACTACTTCGTGATTGGTCGCGCAATTCGCTGCTGCTAGCGCCGCAGCGCGCTCAACCCCATAAGGGAAGAAAAGATTCTTACTCTAAATATGTTAATTTCCCTACAAAGAAAAATAATTTTCAAAGAAATAAATTTGTTTCAAACCGTAGGCACATTGTGTGCTTTAATTGTGGAAAGCACGGCCATACAGTCAATGATTGTTAGCAGAAAAATAGTTTTCATGATAAACATGATAACAAATTTGGTCATGCACATAAATTCCATGCTCATGTTCATATGCATAAGAAAAATATCAAGCCTGTTGTTTCATGTCATTATTGTGGTCAAGTTGGGCATGCTATGACTAACTACTATTTGATGAAATTTGATGATTTACAAGCACAAAAAATGTGGAGAGCACCCACCAGAGGTGCTACTAATCCTTCACGACCCAAGGAATCTTGGGTACCTAAAAACTCAAAATGAAGATCTATTTTGCAGATGTGGCTTGGAGAAAGAATGAGAACAAATAAAAGGGTCAATAAGGCCAAGGCACATGCCATTTGGTAAAAACCCCAAATTCATATTTTCAATGTCTTAGTTGTTATTTTAGTTGTTGATCTTCAATAACTCCTTCCTTGCTTAGTTGCACATCATGCTTAATCTAGATAATTGGAACTCATATGTTGAATTTGATTGCTTCAGTTGAGCATTCATAAGTAGAGCTGCATAAGTTCTTATGTCTTCATGCATTGTTCTTCATTTTCACGCATGATCCTATGGTATATAAAATTATGTAGGGAGAAGGACAGATCATGTCTGTCTGAAAGCCCACACTACACCTATGGTGGTCTTCAGACCTAAGTCCTCCACCTGGTACCTTGGAATTTAGTCAACTCCCTGCATGGGCCTCATGTTGAGGTTAATTAATCAATGCACTTGGATAGGGGGAGTAAGTGTCTCATATCTTGATTACCATTTCCCTCATGCATAGTTTGCATTTAGATAGGGGGAGTCAATGTATATATTAGTTTGATCACATGCATATAGTATTTTCAGATGTTGTTGCATATCATTGTTGAATGCATGCACATACTTAGGGGGAGTAGACTCCTGCATGAGCTGAGGGGGAGTTTCATCTGAAATACTTTTGATATGAATTGTCTCAGGGGGAGGGTGCAGTACCATTTCCATGAAATCAACAGTTGGTATCACCTTGAACCCTTCATAAATTTGTTGCCTACTGTAATTCCTGAACAATATTGCCATATCCTTGAGCTAGTCACCTTGGAAATTTTTTCATATCTATTGCATGCTACATGATTGAACATTCTTGTCACACCTAAGAGATAATCTTATTGATGCCTATCCACTATCATGATGTCAGGCCCCGAGCACGAAAGGAACCCGGTATGAGTAATTAGTTATTTATGCTCTCTACCTTCTTTTCTGGACTTTTTTTGGCCCCTCAATTATTACTAGCAAGCCAATCACCGGTTGTAAACATTCTTCTCAAACTATTCTTGCAATCAATCAAACTCTGCATGTTTAGGTTATTGGTGGTAAGCAAGTCACTGCTGCACGTGCAAGGTTCTTATCATTTGTGTACTCATCATATCATATATCCTTGTGTGTCCATAAATAAATGTAGTAACCATTTTTGCCCTTCGAATGGTTTTTTCTATTGGGCACAATTTGGGAATGTCCTCCAACATCAAATCTAAGCAATGGGAAGCACTTGGTGTCCGGAATAAATGAGGATGTGCTGTCATCAACATCCTGGCTGTCACATAACTGGACTCATTATCTGTGACAATCTAGATGACATGCTCAACGCCAACTTCTTTAACAACCTTGGACATTAAATCTGCCTACAATTTGGCATCTTTCACATGTGAGGAAGCCTCCACTCATTTCAAAAAAATAGTCCCACCTGGAGAGTTCACTAGAAAGTTGATGAATGTTCACCCCTTCACATCTATCCATGCATCAAGCATAATACTACAACCATATTTCACCCAATTTTCTTTTTGGGCATCCACCAACTCGAGTTTTCTGTATCTCTTTTTGCAAAATAGTCTCACGAATCTCGTGATAGCTAGGGCCTTTTAATTTCGGACCGTATTATCCTACAACTTCCAACATGATTTGAAAGATATGTAGGTGCACGGTATTGAATGGGATTCCAGCTTGATACATCCACCTACTTGTGTATTGGATGACCCTTTCTCGATGCTCCTTTTCCCATTTTTTATCTTTGGTGGTCTTACTAGTAGTCTATTTTGGATTAGGAGTGCTGAACTTATCGATAAAATCCTTCATCCGTGGAGGCTTTGCAAGAATGTCATCAAGTGGATTAACTTCAGACTGCTTCACAGATGAATATTTGGGGATGGAGTCCTACAAATCATCTCTAATTTCAGCTTCCCTCACTATTTGCATCTTCTCATTTCTAGCTTGCTTGCTCTTTTCCATGTATTCCCGGATTTCTACCTTCACATCCATGGGGACTTTCTGCAGGCTGTCACATTTGTAAATGTCTCAGCTAAATATTGCTTTAACCGGCAAAACTCTCCTTTGCACAACTTTTCACAAAAATTGCACATCAGCTCGTCTCTATTATGTGGATTGGTAGATATTCCATATTTCCACCCAATGTCTTTTGATATGCCCTTTTCTACATTCAAATCTTGAGTGTTTCCATTTGAAGGTGCACCACCGGATACGGATACAAATGTAGATGGTGTAGGCGTAGACATCTTTACAAAATTCGTAGAGAACTCGAAAGGGGCCAAAGAGGTGTACCGGCGAAGGCCAGGGAGGGCGTGCCGGGTAGACGCTGGGAGGAGGTGCACCGGGTTAGGACTGGGGCTGGGAGGTGTGTCGGATAGGCCACGGCAGGGTGTGCCGATCTGAGGGCCGGAGGGTGTTCCGAGGAGGCGCTAGGAGGGGAGAGAGAGTGCACCGGTGAAGGGGCTGGGGAGTGTGCCGGCAAAGGCTTGGCCGAGTGTGCCGGGGAAGCGAGGGTATGCCCGGGAAGGAGGCTGGCGCGAAGCATGCCGGGCGAAGGCTGGGCGAAGCGTGCCGGGCAAGGGGTGAACGGGCTGAGGGGCGTGCTGGTGAAGGAGTGTACTGGGCTAGCAAAAGGGTGGACTATGCCGGGGAAGAAGCTCGACTGAAGGGTGTACCGGGGAGGCCTAGCTAACGGGTGTACCGACCAAGGAAGTGTGCCAGTCAGGGTGAGACTGGAAGTGTACCGGGGAAGGCTAGGGCCGGGTGCACCGGTGGAGGCCCAGCGGCAGGCATGCCGGGTGAAGCTTATAAGGGGCCCACTCCTCTCCCATTCCCTTAAGGCCTTTCGTTTCTTCTTTTCCTTAATTTTATGCAGTTCGCATGGGTCTTCTCTTCCTTTCTCTTAAGTACTTCCGTTTCTTTTTTCTTTGTAGAACGGGTGTTCGAGTCGCCTAGTCATCATTCGATCCAGTTCTCTTTGCATTGATCACAGTTCTCTTACCCCGGTCAGAGTAGTTTGCCATTGTTCATTTCATTCGTTTGTTGCTTCCTTTGGTCCTTTAACTTATTATTATCCCATTTGTTTGTCTCTCCCTTTTATCTCTGTCATATTATTATTTCTAACAAAAATTCGACAGCATCTCCCCTTGACTCGAGCTTAAGGGAGATATAGGAAACGCGCCCACATGGAGTGGTGGAACCCGGCAATGGGAGGAGGGCGCCCGAGAGCGGCAACACCTTTAATAAAACCTCGGGAAAACTGGAGAAAATCGTCGGAGGGAAGACTCCAATAGGACTGGTTAGAGGTGCACCAGGGGAGGCTTGGCTGGAGCCGTGCTGGGCTGGCACCTCAAAGGGGGTTGGGCGTACCGGGCAAGGAAGGGCCAGGGTGTGCCGGGCTAAGGGGCACAAGGGCTGTGCCGGGCGAAGAGGACAGGGGTGTGCCGAGCAAGGGTCAAAGAGGCTGTGCCGGTGAACGAGTGAGCCAAGGACTGTGTCGGGGAAGGCTCCAAGGTGTTGAGGGTACATCGGCTAGGGGCTGTGCCGGTGAAGGGGCTGTGCCAGTAAAGGGGTGATTTGGGGCTGTGTCGGGCAAGGAAGGAACCGAAGTGTGCCGTTGAAGGAGTGTACCGGTGGGGGTCGGCCAAGGGCGTGCCGCTGAGGGCTGGGGAGGCTGCACTGGGCTGAGGGTGTACCGGTGAGAGGCTGAGCAGGGTGTGTCGCCTAAGGGCTGGGGAAGCTGGGTTGAGGGCTAACTGAATGGGATGGAGCCAAAGGGGGAGAAAGGTCCAGGGGTCTTGGCTTGGCCTGTCCAAAGGGGGAGCTTGAGCTGGGGAAAGGGAAGGTTGGTCTGGGTGTCCCGGGAGGCACGAGGGGCATCACCATGGCCGTAAAGGGAGTGGGAATGGGGAAAACCCTATGCGACCGAAGAGCCACCGGCGGTGAACACCATGGGACACAGACCAACTCCAGGGGGGAAATCGTCGAAAGAGGGAGGAAGAGGATGATCAAACGCACACAAAGACTCGAACAAACGGAGACATTGAGAAACCCGAAGAAGAGGTTTTCATTCATGGAAAATAAGGGGGGGCACGACTGGCCAAATATCTTACAACACCAGGGTAGGAAATACAGTAATGAGAGGAAGAAGAAGGGTGAAGGGAAGAAGGAATGGAGGGAGGGAGTGCTGGGGTCGAGCAGGGGCAACGGCTCCCTGCTCCCCCAACACTCCCTACTACACGTTCTCACTCTCTCTCTCCCTATCTCTTATTCTCTCTCTCAGGGTGGTCGTCGGAGAAGGGACTTCACTACGGAGCTCCTTTCTCCTTCTTCTTCTCTTCTTCTCAGAGGTGGTAGCCTTGCATTCCTCCTCTCTCCGTGAAGTGCCTCCGTCTGTGGAGTGCTTCCTCTATCTCTGTGTTGTTTGCCAGGGAAGACGAGGCTTTATGCTCCCGGTGGTGGGAGTCTTCAAACACGAATGGAGGCCGCGGGAAATGGCGAGCATTAATGGGGATTTGATTTTCCCCGTCTTCAGTGACAGGAGGTAGCTTGCGTGCCACCGTCTCCATTCGACACCTCAGCGAATCCATTGCGCGCTAAGGATCCATAGGGCGTGGGCATAAGATCTCGTTTGCTGGGGTGTGCCACTGGAGGGCTGGAACAGCGTGCCACTGGAATACACGACAAGTGTGCCTTTGGAAGACTGCCAATGCGTGCCACTGGAAGGTTGCCAGTGTGTGCCAGGGAAGAGCTGCAAGAGTGTGCCGGCGGAGGAGCACCTCAAGTGTGCCACTGAAGGGCCTGACGAGTGTGCTATTGAGGAGCCCAGAAGGGGGGTGCCGGCAGGGGGGGCACACAGGGGTTGTGCCGAGCTAGGCCGGCCAGGGTGTGCCGCTAGAGCACGGGCTGGGTGTGTCACTGGGGCGCGGGCTGGGTGTGCCGCTGAGCGATGGCTAGGGTGCGGGCTAGGTGTGCCGTCAAAGAAGGCACGAGAGTGTGCCTGCTGAAGGCTGACAAGCGTGCCGTTAGGCTACCCAAAAGGGCGTGCCGCTGGAGGGGCGATGGAGTGTGCCACTGAGTGGTAGGCTGGAGGTGTGCCGCCGAACGGGTGTGCCGCCGAAGACATGCAGGGCGTGCCGTTGAAGGCGCCTGGGAGCGTGCTGCTAAAGAAGGCACGGTGTGTGCCAACGAGGGAGGGGTTGTGCTGCTGAAAAGGGCACTAGAGCGTGCTGTTGAGGATTGAAAAGTGCATCGTTGGGACGTGTTCAAGCCCGTCATGAGCACGAGTCGTGGCTTATTTAACTTTCTTCGGGGCCCATGCATTGTGGGCTTTCTGGGGGTTAGTTCCTCTTCGCTGTCGTGACTCCAGAGACGGCTTCACGGTAGTGCATGTTTGTTCGGAGAGTCCGGATGGCCCATCTTCTCCATAGCTTCTTCAGTTGAAGTTGTTGTTGATGCTAGACTGGTCGGGACATATGGACGTATAATTTTATAGATCCACAAATGCCCCCCACCCACGGGTGACACGGGCGAAGGATGAGTCGGGCGGTGCCCGTGGGTGTACTGGTTCTTTAGGGTTGGACTTGAGCCCTTGACGTCCGGGGAAGATGAGGCTCTCAGCCTGTGCTTTCCTGCTCATGCTCACGTGCACACATGGGGACGCCCGCTGGCACTTGAGAACGTGCGGACAGAACATTCCCATGTGTGTATACTGGTCATCGTCTATTGTTATCATATATATATATTGTGATCATCATTTTTTGTCATTCATTAATTTTTTATCATCATTATTTTCCTTTCATTTTCATTTTTTTTTGCACCGGAACATGTCGGCAGAGTATAGGTCTTCGCGGTGGTCCACCGGGCGAGAGTCAGGTAGGAGTCCGTGCCAATGCACAGGAGAGTGCTCGCCCTTCCAGGGGAAGAATAATCCTACATGAAGGTCTTATAAAAAGAAATCGACCTTATAGGGGCCACTATATAAATATACATACATTTAAGAGGCCCAACATCACTTAAATACCAACACATGGATAGCACATATAGGGGTTTTCACTTTTCCAACACAAAGGGAATGGGCGCCCCTTATCAGGGCGTCATTTACCAAATTAGAGCCATCATGCAAGGGTGCTAATTCCTTCAAGGGCCACCAATCACTATATATCTTAATATATATATATATATATTAAAGAACCACACGTGAAGAGGGCCAGCATGTTTCCTAAGCACTAGGAATGGGCGCCCTTATGCAAGGGTGCCAATTCCTTATACCCTTTGGCTGGTCAAAGGCCAGAAATGGGCGCCCCTGTCTAGGGCGCCATTTCCCTTAATAACGCCCTCACACAAGGGCGTGGATTAAAGGGTGCCCATCTATAGGGCGCCAATTCCTGTCTGCCCTTCCAACCTTCCAACCGTCCTTCCAGCTGTCCTTTGAAACACAAACAGCCTTATTTTGTTGGCAAAGGACCCACAAGGTAATAAATTGTTTGCTTTTGCGATGGCAAAAGATTATCCCTATAATTATACCCTCTATTGAGTAAGCAGAAGCTACTGCCGTCATCCTGCTACTTGTCGAAGGGAATATCTACCTTCTTTTCTTCGGAAGACGTGAAGGGGCGTCTTCTTCCTACATTCTACATCCGACTACTGAAGCTTTGCGGCGGAGAACATGTGCTTCCCTTATTTTTATTCTCTGAAGCTCTGTTGAGAAGGGTTTGGCTTGGATTTCTTTATTCTTATCACCTAGACCATGAGTATCACTCCAAAAAGGTAGGTGTTCTCCAGATCTAGCCCAACCCGTAGCTAATATAGGGTAACATGCATGAGTAGTGTTAGTATAATCCATCTGCCATGTTATACATCATGTTCCATATTATATAGCATGTTACACGGGTTTTAAGTAGATCAACTATAGCCTGTTACACCGGTTTTATACATAGACTGTTACACTGGTTTTATGGAATTCGAATATACCTTATTACACTAGTTTTACAGTCTAAAATATAGCATGCTTAGGTATAACATATAGCATGTTTTACTAAATATATAGCATGTTTTACAAAATCTGAAATTTACAGCCTTCAGATGATTTGCGGCCATCACTTGGGCGCCAATTCCTAAAAGGGTGCCCCAGGAATGGGCGCCAATTAATTGGTGACCCTGCGAATAGTCGTCAATTCATTTCCATATTTAATAATCACTGATGCTTAGAAAATTAATATCTATGAAACTAAACCATAATATTCTTGCATGAGCATGATTCGGAGATCTTGAATAATTTTAATAATGCAGTGGAAAATAAGTGCGAGAACTCAAGCAAACCACATAAAACACCAGATTTTTATACCGGTTCGGTCTGCCTTCCTTGGTTTCCCTACGTCCGTGTCTCCTCTAACTTACCTGGAATATTCACTAACCTTTCACCAAAGATCACACTTGCTGTTTTCCAGTGCCAACTCCCCATCGAATCTTCACAGGACTCAGGGGATCCTATGCCAGTGGTTTTCCAGGAACCACAACCTGGTTGACTTTTGATCAGGTCTCAGTCAACTAACCAGTCACACTAAGTGACTTAGTTTTTCAGGTGGTTACGCACTTGCTAGCTTTTTAGGAGCTAGTCACCCAGCTGATTTGTACAGTATCAGCAAGCCAACCTAGCACACGCAATGTTGGTTACCCCAGGGTAACAAGTGCTCTTCTAACTGTCGAATGGATAGGTTAACCAAGTACAAAAGAATTGCATACACAGACAGACATAGGAGGAAAGTAGTACAATGTTGTCACAAAACGATATCTTCCTCCTAGGATGAAAGACTTCAAGGATGAAACTTTCAGCACGATAAAGTCCTTTCTAGGCATGAGTGCGCAGGAAGCAGAACTCTAGGATCGCTTTGAATGCAGGAAGGCTCTTGAAGAATTGCTCATATACTCATTGCGTTTGTTCTGTGATATTGTTGTTCTTCGAGTCCAGGCTATTTATAACTCCAGGCTTTATTGTATCTGTTGGATATATTGGCCTCTCCATGGTCGGATTCCAGTCACAACGTTCGACAGATTAGAGTGACTGCTATGCTTCTATCTACGAGGTAGCAGGTGAATTAGATCTTCTGTTGATGTCGAAGATGCGTTAGTCTGTACACTTTCTTCTCTTGTGCAATCTGCTACTGAGTACTGTTGTCTGTAAATTTAAAACAATGCTACTAAACATAGACGATATATCGTCTAACTGAAGATGTGTTAGACAATACTTCGTCTAAAAGGAAAACGACAAAAACTTAGGATAGACGATACATCGTCTAACTGAAGATAAGGATTAGACGATATTGCGTCTAAAGAGGAAAATGACAAAAAAGTAGGAATAGACGATACTGAAGATGCGTTAGACGCTGAGTTAGACGATACTTTGTCTAAGTAAAAAATGACAAAAGTTGAGAGAGAAGGAATTTCGTCTAAACTATCAAGTCGAAAGTATTAAACTAGAACTACAGATAGGCGAAGCATTAGGTGATACTTCGTCTAAGTGGAAAATAACAAAATTAAGGATAGACGATGCTTCGTCTAATATAAAAAATAAAATAGAATAGTTAGACGAATGGGTAGACGATAATTTGTCTATTTTCATCCCCTAATGTCTTACACCGCGCCCAAGTGTCTCCCTACACATCCTAGGCTGAGACTGAGACACGCACAAGTACCACAGACAAGGACTAGTTGGGGTCACCCTCATCAACGTGAGTTCGACGCCCCAACCATGTGTGCACACATAGACTATGCACCTTAGGTCAGGCCCTCTAGATGGTTCTTCCCTAAAGCCCAGACTCAGGCTTCGCGAATAGGCCCTACAGTATCCAGCCTAACAATCGTCTCTCCGGGTCACGCTCTCCACCACTCCCAAGTGGGTCTGCACTCGTGTGCATAGGAAAGCTACGACTAATGGATAGGTCACTGGAGGTGAGACTTAGACTCACGAAAACCATAGCTAGAAGGAAAACAGAGTGGCGGTCCTCCCCAGACCATCACTCCACAAGCGGTCATCCCTAGACCATAAAATGGGCCTAGCATTCTCATGGAGACCGCCAAGCTCAGCCAGGCGGCTGTGCCATGGCCGCAAATGGGCAAATCACAGGGTTGCCTAGCAGTCTATTGCCAGACCGCCTACCCCACCATGTGGTCACCTACTGATCGCAAGATGCCTGGAAATGGTCGTGCCCTAATCGCAACCTAGCACACGACCCCCAACGGTCAAAAGTATGCACCCCAAGGGTGCTCTGATCAAACAGGGGAAAACAGTCACCAGCTGACCGCCACCCAAGGGGTAGCGGTCAGTCGCAAGACCGCTTACCAGGCTTAGCGGTCCCCTGGGAACCGCTAGGCCCAACAGACATTCAGAAATGCCAAGCGGTCCCCTAGGGGACCGCCCTAAGGGGAAAATGGTCCTTGGAAGGACCACAACCCCAACGCGAGTGCGGAAATGGCGAAAACGCCCCCAAAAACCCGATCCACGCCCCGATCATCCCCTGATGATGGGGAAACAAATGAGAATTCTTACCCAACTCTCCTAGCATGATTCTACACCCCTAGATCGGTCAAAAACCTCAAGAAACACTAGATCCGATGCTCAAACCCCAAATCACGAAATTCCCTTTCCGGCATGAAATAAGCCTCTCTTGACCTCCCCTCAGCTTAGAAATTACGGGGAAAGCGGGAAAGGGAGTAAGGATCTGTCCCCCTACCTCAAGGAAGCCTCAAATACACCAGATCTTGAAATCACGTTCAAACACAAACACCACACCCCACTTCACAAAATCACAACCGTCGCGCTCGCCTCGTCGTCGCCGTCGTCACCATGTCGCCACCTCGGTCCGCCGTCTACAGTCAGAGGAGGAGGGGGCGCTCCCGCGATTGTGGGAGAGGGGGGCATGCAACGGTCCAAAGAGGGGGTGGGGTTCTCACGGTAGGAGGAAGAATTTAATAAAAATTTTTGATCGAATAAAATTCATATGATAGATCCTACAAAATTGTTTATGACAACGACCATGAATGTGACTACCCCTTCCTAACAGTGTTCTCTATGCCTGCTAACACGAATGCTAAACGCCGGCTGACCCAGTCATGCCTTCACGGCATCGACGGGACAAGCCTTGTTCTCCTCTTCCCTCTCCTCCTCTCACCTCCTCTCAGCTGTGACCCACGGTGTGTGCTCGCAAGGGGTTGGGATAGGACGTCTCAACAGCAGAAAGCTCGCGCATCCGCTGCAAGCCATGTCCACTCACCCCCTCGCACTTTCCCCATGCATGGGGCAACCCCACCGCCCCCAGTCATGCTACTCCTCCGCTTGAAGCCGAAGGTTGATTTAATGGGCTGGGTACATGTCACTGTTTCAGGTCTTTGGTCATATGATTAGGAGCTCTTCGATGTGAAACGACGGCCGGCGTCCTCCGTCCACCAGCGGCGGCCAATGCTAAGGGGGAGGACAGAAAACACCCCTGTGGCTGGGGGAATTATATTACGGAGCTACGATGCATCTTTTCTCTTTCGTCATCTCATTTGCAACTGTTACATATATAACAGAGAAATGGGATGAAAATAGAAAAAAATAGTGTTATTTTAGAATTAATTGAGGAACGGGAGCTCAATGGATGGGCTGGTTTCCCATGATCAAAGGATGGGTTGTTGATCGACAAGAACCCTTGTTAAGGGGCTGCGTTTGGAAACATTACGGGCCATGATAACTTTTATAAAATCTGGAATCATCATTAAAAGGTGTGCGATTTTTTTAAAAATCACAATCTCATTTCAGTTAACCTTACCGTTCGTTTGAATATGTGTGAGGGTTAACATTAAACGACCCTTTTATCCTTCTCTTGTCGGATGAACAGTGTTTGAAATGTTTGCCAGCGCAGTGTTCCCTACACTTCATTGAAATTGTGAGGTACAGTAACCGCTATAGTAATCGGAGCTCCCTCATCTCTGCGCACCGGAGAAGACGACGATGGGCGCTGCAGCAGTCGCCGCCGCGGGCGGCGAGGGCTGGTGGGCCTCGCATGGCTGGCGCTTTGGCTCAAGGTCATGTTGCCACCCGGATTCATGCCGGCGACGGGCACCTCGACGCTGCTCGTGATCTGCACCGGCCACGGGCCGTTGAAGCAAGGTTCGGACGGCAAGGCGGTGCCGGGCAGCAGGGCCGCCCAACTCTGCGCCTTCGCCGATCACGCGACGAGCCTACCGGGGCCGCCGACGGCGCCGATTCCGGTGCCACCCCACGGGGTTTATCTCAAGGCCATCGCCTCACCGGCGCGACGCATGCCGCCGCTCTTCCGACTGCTTGTGCATACGGCACCATGAGCGGTTCTTGTCCCTCTCCGGGGCATTGACCCTTACATAACCGTTTTTGATGAACTAACGGTGTAGGTGCTGGATTGCTATTCTGCATTCCGAATCTCTTGAGTACAGACCTCAAATATTTTTCTTGATTTATACTTAATATTCTAGACTTTCTATCCCTCAGGATTTGTACACCGAGAACATTGGATACCTCACCCATGTCCTTCATCTCAAAATTTTCACTAAGTTTAGATTTGACTTTATTCAACATCTCTATGTCATTACTGGCGAGTAAAATATCATCTACATACAAGGCTAACATGATATGCCTACTCCCACTCTTCATGATATACACACAATTATCCAACTTATTTAAAACAAATGTTAGTTGGACAACTACTTCGTGGAATTTGCGACATCATTGTCTAGAAGATTGTTTTAAACTATATATCGATTTCTCTAACTTACATACCCTTTCCTCTTGGCTTTCCACCTGAAATCTCTCAAGTTATATAAATGTCTTCTTTCTACTCTTCATTAAGGAATGTTATTTTTACATCTATTTGGTGTAGCTCCAGATCAAAATATACAGTAATTGTCAATATCATTCTTATAGATGCAAACTTAACCATTAGAGAATAAATTTCTTGAAAATCTATGCCTTGCTTTTGTGTAAATCACTTGGCAACTAACTGCGTCTTATTATTTGGTAGATCATATAATTCTCATATATTGTTCCTTTTCAAAGAATCAATTTCTTCATTCATGACACTTTGCCGCAATTCTATATCATGTGATTTCATCACATCTATATAATTCATAGGATCTACACAATTTTCTTCTTCCATGTCTATTACCAGAATGAAGGCTTACAAAAATACAAATGATAATCATCCATCCATGCAGGTGGAGTTCTCAACTTTTTGTTGTTTATTTCAGGTTGATCAAGTTGCACTTCATTCATACGTAGTGGTTAATTTTCCATATTCTAAGATTCCTCCTCAATTTTTGGATCATTTCTAGGGATATCATTGTAATAGTCATCATTTATTACAACCAGAGGTTCCTTCTCCTTTTCATGAGATTCCTCTTCCTCAAGATTTTCTAGAAATGTTGCATCCCTATATTCAACGATCCCTTTTTCTTTATGAAAAAATCTATAACCAGATGATTTCTCACAATACCCTATGAATTTACATTTCAATGTCTTTGAGTCCAACTTATCTCTAAGTTGACTCGGAATAAGAACGTGGGCAATTGATCCCCACTTCTTAAGATGACTCAAATCAAGTTTTCTCCCATTTCATAATTCATAAGGTGTACCTTCTACGGATTTCAAATTTTTTTGTTGTTATTAGTTAAATTTCTTGTAGTGCATGTTAATGCGTCCGCTCGATACAATGCATTCATAGTTTTATGCATCGATTCATCGCTTTATTCCCAGCATCCATACTAGATGCGTTCTTGATGTGACCCCCTCATTGACCGCATTCATGTAAAGGCAACCATGTGATCGACTGCATTCAAGTGAATGTGGCCTTCCCAAAATTATCATTTTCATGTTTGACGTGTGGAATTCTAGACCTTATCTCGAATTCATGTCTTCCTGGATATTTCCTTGGCATTTTCAGCCCTTTCTTGGGGTTATATTTTGCATTGATGACCCTATTTTGCCATATCTCTAATTACTACCTTATTGAAAATCCTTGGAAAATTCCTATTTCCAACTCTTGATTTCCTTGACGACATGAGCTTAGAATTCTTTGGCCATTATCAATTTGGAATTTTGTCTAGAAAAATATTATTGTAATGACCCAGAATCTGAGTACCGAAAAAGACCCGATACTTCGAATCCTAACCTGCCACCCATGGGCCGGGAGGCCTGGAAGGGTTAAGGGTTCGTGTGGGAGTGTACAAGAAGCTAAAATAAATGCTGGAACATGTAATGCATAATTTAATTAATATAGGAACTAAACAATTACATGTTTTAATACATTTATACAGTCCATAACTACAAGTCCAAAACAAGTACAGCTTACTGAAAAGAAAAGTATAGGTCTATGGGACATACCCCGTCTCTCGCTAACTAACATCCAACCCTGACCACTGGCACCATGATCTGCCTCCGAGGTAGGGCGCGTAAGCCTCACCTAGCATGAAAAATAAAAGGGTGAGCCTCGTCTCATCAGCTCAGTAGGGGTTCCGCACATCCCTACCTCACTCAACGAAAACAACAGTGCGATAAATAAATAGCAAGGGAGGCAATGAACAATAAGTAAAAGAACTCTATGTGGGACTACCACACCTGCCACTAAACAAACCTCAGCCACGTGGAATGGAACAGACTGACCCGCCAGTACAGTAAACCACATGAAGAGAAACCTGCACTGGAACCTCTCCAGTGATAAGAGTACTACTCCACTAGCGACGAGGTTGGAAGCGTCCTCTGACAATTTATACCATAGCCTCAAGTGTCTCCCTACGCGCCCCAGGTGAAAACTAAGACACAGTACACAGTACCACCGAACAAGGACTAGCCAGGGTCCTACTCCTTAGTACGCATCCACTAGCCCCAACTACGCGTGCACACACAGACCATCTACTCAGGGTCAGGTCCTCTAGCTAGTTTTCTCCTGAGCTAGACTCGGGCTGCAAAGGCAAGGGGCCCTCTGGTAACCAGCTTAGAAACCTCTACATGGGACAAGCCTTCACCACTCCCAGGTGGGTTGGCACAAATGTACCCAGGTCAACTACGTCTAGTGGGTAGAATCACCAAGGGTGAGAACTCGTCGTAACCACAGAAGTCATCGGAGTACCACTAGTCCACACTAATCCACCATGAGGTGGCTCGCGAGCACAAGAATATGTAGAGTCCTAGAGCATGATCTAGAGGGGGGTGAATAGATCAACCACCCAATTAAAACTTACTGCAGCGGCTACTAGTGCGGAATTAAAACAAGCTACTGTAGGACGACAAGGGGGCACTCAATCACAACCTTAAGAAACAGATCAATTAGATCGACCCTTACGCGATCCTGAACATTCCTCTACTGATCGATGAACTGAATGCAACGATGAACTCAAAACACAGAGCAATCGCACAGTAGACACAGGATTTTAAGGTGGTTCAATCTCAATCCAGAGGTCTACGTCCACCCCACACTCAACCGAGTGTGACTTCACTACTGACTAATAGCTTGCCGCTAATCCACAGCTTCGGGGAATTCCTTCCCTGCAAACCGTTAAGCATTACAGCTTTGCTATCCAGAGGAATCCACCCCTGACTGCTGAGGATTACAACTTCACCTGTCCAGAGGAATCCACCTCTGCCGTTGATGCACAGCTTGAAGAACACAAGTTTTGAAAATAAACGGAGAAAACAACATATGGAAAACTCAAATGAGAATGTAGCACGAACAATGAGCAAATCACCCCTGGTTCTGAACCAAGGGACTGCCAATAATAGCTCTCTCAATCACTTCTCTTAGAACTCTCTCTATACTCTCTCAGATCCTAATTTCTCTAGTTCAGATGGATCGCACTTGGAGCTTTTCCTGATCTCTACTATGATCATTGGAAGCTCACTGACTCTCTCAATTTTGCGATCAACCTCACTCTCTGCGAGTCCTCTTCTTCTTATAGCCAGCAGAGAATTGGGTGTGTGGAAGCCACGGTTCCCGCCAAAATTTTAGTCCAGCTTTAGTCCCCCATTGGACATGTGGCGGCATTTGTGCTAAGGGCTTTCCACGTGTCGCCAACAGCAGCTTGCTTTTATGCCATGGATCACATGCACTCCTTAGAGTTCATGAATAATACTCCTAGATCTTTTAATTCCTTGAAGAAAAGTCCCTGTAAAAACGTCGAACACTTAGTTGGCATGAAACAGTTAGTCAATATAAGAATTGCACGGACTTTGTAGGGCACTGGAAGAAATATGCACAGAGTTTAATATAGCATTAGAACATAAATGCAAAGACTCAATAGATCGTCTGATTATATATGCATGGACTTGAGTTACTCACACAGCAAATATGCATAGACTCAAAAGAGTGAGTTAGCAAATATGCACGGACTCGAACATTGCATGAACCTTGGTTCTGTGCAAAGGCAAAAGATGCACAGACTTGAAATTGTAGGGAGCAAAAGATGCAACGACTTGCTTCAAACCTTAATGCAGATATGCACGGATGCAAAAGATGCACGAGCTTATGAGGCATTCCGTGAAGACTTGCACGGACTTATGTTTTCAACAGAAATAAAACATGCACGGACTTATGTTTTTCAACAGGACCAACACATGCACGGACTTATGTTTTCAATAGAAATAAAACATGCACGGACTTATGTTTTTCAACACGACCAACACATGCATAGACTTATGTTTTCAACAGAAATAAAACATGCACGGAGGCAGACCTTGCACGGACTTCAATTACACAGACTTCGATCGCACAAAGTAAAAAGTAAAAGATTCCACTGAGTTTTTCCCTAAGGCAAAAATTTGCATGGACCTTGAAATATGCACGGAGTTAAACAACGAGCACACGAACATGAAATGTATATTAGCTACAAAATGCACTGAGTTACATTTCATGAAGACATTGTCCAAAGACACCATTCAGATTAAACACAAGAAAAGTAATGACAAAACAATTGTGATCATAGTCTAAACATGTTTGACTTATAGTGTATGACATCATTAAAACTGTAGGGATGCAACAGTGATGCCCTATGAGACTTCTACTTGGATCAAAATCCTCAGCCCTAGGCTAAACCCTAAAAATAGGTCATAGGTTTGACCTACGCAAACCCTAGTTTTGGAGCACATGGATCGAAGGCAAGGGGACGTTAATGTAGGTTAGTCCTTTAGAGGATTTTATTCACCTTAGTTTTATCTAACATCCCTCTAAATCTCGTGCTAGGAGTTCAAGCTGTTGGAGAGTTAGAAGCTCTGCAAGTTGCTGGTTCCTTGCAAACTGCACAGAAACAAGTGTGTCCGTCTGAGAAAGACCTAAGAATTAGGAGCCCAAATCAATGTATTTTTAAGTTGATCCTTTAGAATAAGTTGTTTCTCTTTATATCTTCTCATCACCCTCTAAATTTCATGAATTTGGAGAATTGGAGTTCATACTCTGCCACCGATATCATACCTTGGCGTAGAGAGGCAAATTCTACAGCCTTCCTCACCTTTACGTGCTCGAAGAAATATTTTGCCTGGAAGAGTGTAAGAAACTCATTCCATGTGGCTGAGCATTCTGGGGTTGTGCTGAGGTGGTCTTCCAACGTGTACGTGCATCTTTATTCAATTGGAAGGTGGCCAAATAGACCTTTTCTTGATTCGCACATTGCATGACATTGAAGATTCTTTCCATCTCGTCTAGCTAGTTCTCTACTTCATCAGGATTAGAAGAGCCAGAAAATCGTGGAGGATTTAAGCTTCAAAAATTACAGTGCAGATCGTAGGCACCGGCCATTGCACCTGCCTGGGCCATATTCTATAGTGCCTAGGTAAGTCCCGCAACAGTTTATTGCATTGCGTCCCAGTCAACACGGTGAGCCATTTTATAGGGTACCTGTGAAAAAAACCAATAGTTAATTCCCTATGGAATTATGAAGGTTAACCTAGAAGAAATTTCTAATTTAACTATCTCATCCCGGGCTCTACCCAATCTCACATGGGTTTAGAAATTTTTTCTTGGTTCATTGGTTTGGGTCCTTAACCTTGGACTTAGCCTATGATATTTTTCAAGGAATAAGTAAGTCCTGAGACCTAAGCTCTGATACCAACTTAATTGTCACACCCTGAGCCATATGTATACAGCGGAAGGCACTTAGGACCGTAGGCAGTCGGCAAAACACCCCAAGCTAGTAACGAAAATCAGAGCGCTATAACATCCACATAAGAGGAATGCACAAGAATTGGACAAAATTCTATCTTTCATTGATAATAATGATTCAAGTACATAATGTTGACTCTAGACTCAAGAAAAATGAAAATTTCATGACTCAATAAAGGGAAAATTACATGACAGGATTTTAGACCATTCTAATGACTAAGGATAACTAGGTCTTCTCTCAATCATAATTCATCACTCTCGAACCCGTTGCTAGAATAATCTGAATCCGACTCACTTGAATATCCTGAAAAGATTGGAAAAGTAAGTATGAGCACACTTGCCCAGTAGGTATTTTCGTATCGACATGGAGGCATGCTTTAAGTTATTACATTTTTGCTCCATTGAATAAGATAAAAGAGAATGCGATAAAACACCCAATTAAGAATCCAAGTAACAATATGTAACTGGAAGAATATGAATACACACTAGAGCATGATCAAGCAAAATAATGAGCTAAAGTGACTTTTCATTAATAAGAATATACTTCATAACTATAATGACGATGCACTAGAAAGTCATGAACAAGAAAGTACTAGCAAGCATGTATTTATCACAATATTGTCTCATGATTTTCACCCGCCTATAAAAAAAATACTCCCAGCACAATGCGATGCCAATATTCATCGTACCCCATAATTTTCAGCTCATTTTCGGCACTCTGCTGAGGGGGCTAGTGTGGAGCCCTTGGACATTGTCCATGCCTGCTCTTGCATCTTCAAGTTACTGATCCATCTACTTCCATGAGAATATAATAAAGTTCTGGCCAATATTGTTCAATTCAATAATAAATGCATGATAATGTAACCAAGGTAAAGAACACATCGAAGTATGATCATGAGAGTTCAAAGAAGGTTTTAAGTCAAGGTTATGCTACGGAAGGATTTTGGTAGCATAACAGCATATTCTTTAACTTTCATATTTCCTTAGATAACTTTGAAGCAAAGTATTAGGTTCCAATTAATCAATAGACTATCTAGGAACTTAGGGAGACCAACCAAAAGGTCAAACCTCGGGTTAGACAAGAACTTGGGATAGGCGGTCACTTACTAGACCGTTTATGGGCAAAGGCAGTCAAGACAGGACCGCTAGGGTACTTATGCGGTCGGGTCAGGACCGTTTCTGGGTGGTCGACACCGGAACAAGGAAACGGGGTCGACAAGACGAATGCGGTCAGATGGAGGTCGCCAATCAAGCCTTGTGGTCTACCAAATGGCCGCTACTATCCAATACTCAGAAAACATCAGTAGTGTATGTGCTTTCTAGACAATGGGGATTTGATAGTACAATCGGCCCAGCATCCTAATGGGAATCCCAGGCTCACAGAGACTTACGGAGGTCTTAAAACAAGATCACCTAGTCCTGTGGAAGGAATATCTAACGGAGAGGATCTCAAGTCCAAGAAAGTGTGCTTAAGAGTGTAAAAGTGTATCTAATGGCCACGCACTGGGGTACGCACCATGTACTTAAGAAAGACTACAGATGAGAAGGAATCGTGGTAAAACAGTGCTCAAAACATCATTAAAATAAGCCCATGTAGCATGTAAAATAAGGTCATTAATACAAAACTACAAGTTTTGGCATGAAAATATTGTAAGATAAAAATAAGTATTTAAAATAGATAAGACATGCAATCTATCATGTATGATGTGCAATATAACCAATCTCATGGATATGAGATTAAAACTAGGGATAAAACGTACTTACCTAGGTTTATCATATAGTTAATGGGGTCAATCTACCATCTATTTAGAGTTAACAGGAAGCAGAGTGCAGAAGCAAATAACAGTCGGGTGAGGACCGCATGGTGGCGTTAGCGGTCTATCGTAGGGCCGCTAAAGGATCTTAGCGGTCTGATAGAGATCATTTATATTCTATATCAGATAGAAATGAACTAAGGCATGTAAGGCCTATTCTACTAAAACAAATGCATGTAAATATGAAATATACGAAGTAAAACATGCTTCAATGCAAATCAAGCCATGGGGGTGCATGGGTTTGCATGAATTGAGCTAAGATTATCATCTTTGTATTTAAGGGTAGGAATTATGCATGTAGAATAACCTAAATGCACAGTGATAACAAATCATCAAATACGACATGTACAATGCATGAAATCGCATGAAATAATAGGACTTTTACTCCTAACTTGCTATTCAAGCCATCCACGAGATAACCTACATCTGTGACAAGCTTTAGACTTCAAATTTCTAGCTAGAAGATGACCCTGACTTTTGCACGTCCTGTGCCAAATCGACAACTTCTCATCCCTCTATCTTCTGGTCCTCTTGACCCAAGTTCGTGAAAACTGGAGGGTAGGTAAAAGATATAAAGGGGAACAATAAGTTCTAAAGACACAATGTAAACTAACCTCGTTTAGGGCTTCTAATCCCCTGATCTTCACTAGACTGATGCATTATTCCCTGTGCGGCCTGCAGCGAGATAGTGACTTGCAAATGCTCTAACTCTTCAAGAACTAGGTCTTCTATCACGAAATTTGGACGGGAGTTAGATGAAACTAAGGGGAATATAAAGTTCTAAAGAACCAACCTAAAATAATGTCTCCTTGCAGTCGAACAATGTGAGCCAAAACCAGGGTTTGCGCAGGTCGAATCTAGGTTCTATTTATAGGGTTAGCTAGGGTTTGGGGGATTAGAATGACCTAGGAGTCCTGTTTAGGAGTAGAACTGATCCCTAGAGAGTTATAGAGAGTTATCCATGCCAAATAGCTTCGATCTGTGGTGATTAGATGGTGAAATTTCTAATCTTTTCACGTTTCTCCACGACCCATTCTCAGAACGTGCTAGCGGTCATCTCTGGACCGCCTGAAGGCATTAGTGATCATGTGATAGGCCGTTTGCAGGCTTTTAATCTGAAATTTTTAGATTTTCATATTTATCATCTAATTAGCCTATTTATCCCCAGTTTAAATTCTGAAATTAACTCTCATTATGCTTCTTTAATTAGGCTAGGACCTAAGAGGTTAGGTTTTGAGTCTTGTAGGCCTATTTGAGTGGGCCTAAGCCTACTTTAATATCTGGGCCTTTAGATAGTTTATTAAATAAGCCTATATTTCTTAAATAGCCCATTAAGTCTATTTATGACTTACATAATTATTTTGATATTCTAAAACTTTTGGTAAATTCAAGAAAAATTCAGGAATGCTACATCCGTCGACGTAGAGGTCCCAAGTGGGGCCCGTCATAGACAGGGATACTTCTTTGGGTGGGGCAGTGCTCTCCGCGATGAAGTCCGCGAGGGCTTGTCCCTTGATGGCTGTACGGGACCGGTAAGAGATGTCGTAGGCCCCGAGGAGTATGGCCCATTGACGATGTGACCTGAGGCTTCGAGGTGGGCTAGAATCTTCTTCAAGGGCTTGCTAGTCAGTACCAGGATGGAGTGTCCTTGAAAGTAGGGTCGAAGATGCTTGGCCGAGGTAACCAACGGTAGCACGATTTTCTCAGTTGCGGGGGTGCCTTCTTTCGGCATTGAGGAGCACCTTGCTGACATAGTACACTGGCCTTTGGACACCTCTGTCATCTTGGACTAAGACCGAGCTTATAGTGGAGGGAGTCGATGAAAGGTACAGGTATAGTGGCTCACCAAAATTGGCTTCGACAATACCCTGTTGGCATTTTCAACCAGTCCGTTGGCCTAAGGGTGGGCTACCGAAGTGAAGTGGTTGTGAATATTTAGGTCGGTACATAAGTCTCTAAAGTAGTAAGAATCAAATTGTCGACCATTGTTACTCACAATCACTCGGGGGATACCATAATGACAAATGATCGACTTCCACACAAAGCTCCATACGACCGACTCGATAATTCTTGCAGTGACTTTGGCTTCAATCCATTTTGTAAACTAGTCGATGGCGACGATGGCGAACTTCTTCTGGGCTTGAGCCGTAGGGAAAGGCCCCAGGATGGTGATTCCCTACTGAGCGAAGGGATATGGCTCGGTAAGGGTGATGAGCTCTGAGACGGGCTAGTGGACCAGGTGGTCGAAGCATTGGCATCGGTAGTATTTTTGCATGTAGACCGAGCAGTCGCGCTGAAGAGTGGGCCACTAGTAACCCTGCTGAAGCAAGACCCTGGCTAGCGATCTTCCTCCTTGATGCACGCCGCAGGTGCCTTCGTGAACTTCTTGGATTGCTCGGCTGGCTTTGTCGGCGCCGAGGCATTTGAGGAGGGGATCGGAGAAAGACCTACGGTACAAGGCGTCATCTAGGATGACGAAGCACCAGGCTTGATACTTCAATCTTCGAGCATCCCGAGGGTCGGGGGGCACTTGGGAGTCCCGGAGCCAAGATATGTAGGGGGTCCGCCAGTCGCTCCGGGGTGCCAGGTCAATGATCATGAGCTCGGATTCAATGCTCAGTCATTCTAGCTCCTCAAGGAAGACCGACCGAGTACCTTCGGGTCTGAGAGAGGAGGCCAGATGAGAGAGGGCGTCCGCCCGGGAGTTTTCCTCCCAAGCTATTTGGATTACCTCAAAACTCTCAAATAGTTGGGCCAGCCCTCTGACCATAGAGAGGAGGCCAGATGAGAGAGGGTGTCCACCCGGGAGTTTCATCATTGGCGCTTCTCGAGCTTCGTAGTCACCGTTGACCTGGTTGGCGACCAATTGGGAGTCAGTGTGGATCCTGACTCGCTCGACCCCTAGTCGTCGTGCCATCCGGGCTCCCGAGTTGCGGTCCTCATACTCGGACGCATTATTGGACGCTGGGAAGTTAAACTTCAAAGCATACTATAGTTATGTCCCTTTGGGGGATTTGAGGAGGACTCTGGTGCCTCTTCCGGCCAAGTTGGATGACCCGTCGACGAACAAGTCCCAAGTGGGCCCGGTCGTGCACAGAAGGGTTTCCTTGGTCGGGATGGTACTCTCTGCGATGAAGTCACGAGGGCTTGTGCCTTGATGGCCGAGCGGGGGCGATAAGAGATGTCGTAGTCTCCAAGTATGATGGCCCACTTGACGAGGCCCCCCGAGGCTTCAGGGTGGGGGAGGATCTTCTTCAGGGGTTCGCCGATTAACACGATGATGAAGTGCCCTTGGAAGTAAGGCCGGAGGCACTTGGTCGAGGTTACCAATGTTGGCACGAGTTTTTCGGTTGTAGGGTACCTTCTTTCGGCCTCGTTAAGTACCTTGCTGGTGTAGTAGACCGGCCTCTCGACTCCCACGTCGTCTCAGACTAAGACCAAGCTTACTGTAGAAGGTGTTGCTGAGAGATAAAGGTGCAATGCTTCGCTTGGGACCAGTTTTGATAATGTCGGGGGTGAGGCCAGGAATCCTTTGAGTTCTGTAAATGCCTTCTGACATTCCTAATCCCAGGTTAACGTGACAGATGCCATTTTGGGCCCCCTCAACAATTTGAAGAATGGTAGGCATCGTTCGACCGCCCGGGACAGGAAACGATTGAGCGCTGTGATGCGCCCGGTAAGGCACTAGACATCCTTGATGTAGGTGGGTGGCCGCATGTTCAGGATGGCCTGAACCTTGTCAGGATTGGCCTCAATCCCGCGCTGAGTCACCAGGAAACCTAAAAATTTCTCGGACCTGACTCCGAAGGCACATTTAGCAGGGTTGAGCTTCATGTTGTACTTCAGGAGGGTGACGAAGGTCTTGGCTAGGTCGGCGAAATGATCTTCGGCCTTTGGCATTTTGACGAGTTTGGCATTTTGATGAGCATATCATCGATGTAGGCCTCGACGTTCCGACCGAGTTGTCCCTTGAAGATGTGATTGACTAGCCGTTGATATGTTACTCTGACGTTCTTCAACCCGAACGACATCCGGGTGTAGCAGTGTGTGCCGAAGTCTGTGATAAAGGCATTCGTCTCAATGTCCTCTGGGTCCATCCTTATCTGGTGGTAGCCAGAGTAGACGTCCAAGAAACTGAGTAGCTCGTTGCCAGAGGTTAAGTCGATGAGCTGGTCAATGCTCGACAGTGGGTAGCAGTCCTTTGGAGTGGCCTTGTTAAGGTCGGTGAAGGCCACGCACATTCGCCATTTTCCCAAAGTTTTTAACACTAGGACGACATTGGCGAGCCATGTTGGGTAAAGGACCGAAAAAAAGAGGCTGGTTCCTCTCCCCTTGATGATTTGCTCTCTGATGACTTTTTGCTTCTCCGGGCTGTGTTTTCTCCGGCGCTATTGGACAGGCTTCATCGATGGGTCGAGGTTAAGCTTATGCATCACTATCTCCCCAGGGATCTCGGGAAGTTGATCATCAGACTATGTGAAGACTTGGATATACTTGGCAAGGAACTTCTTATATTGCTCTTGTACATCGGGTGGTAGGTCAGCTCCAATCTTGACTCCAAGGGTCGGGTCACCTTTGAGGAAGACCGTTAACAACTCGTCGCCGGGCTTGGATGTTGTCGGTCCCTCTTTGGTTCCCCTAATCTCTTTATTTTTCCCTTCCGACCTTGTGGCTTCAACCGAGATTATATAGCACTTTCTAGCCGTTGCCTGATTACCTCAGACTTCTCCCACACTATTTTTAGTGAACTTCATCTTTTGGTGATAGGTAGAGGGCATCGCCTTCGTTCGGCTGAGGATGCCTCGACCAAAGATGGCATTATAAGCCATCATTCCCTTAATCACGATGAAGTCCGCATAACTGTGACGATTTTGGGTGGGGTGCTGATGGTGACTGGTAGGCTCAAGGCTCCCTCGGGATAGGTTGCCTGGCCGTTGAACCCACAAAGTGGGGCTCGAATCGGTCGGAGTCTAGATGGATTTTCACCCATCTTGAGAAAACATTTATAAGAAAGTGCATCATGGACACTACCATTGTCAACTAAGATCATATCACGTTACAATGGTTTACTGTAGCTGATGCCACGAGAGCGTCGTCGTGCGGGGTAGTTAACCCTTCCAGGTCTTAGCCGGAGAACACCAGGGCCTACTGTTCGCTCGCCTGCAGGCTTTGGGGGGGGGCTCAGAGGCCCGGCTCGCCCGCTTGGCATGATGCTTCCTTCCTCGGATGCTATCTCCACCTGATGCCACGCCGCTAGTAATGGCGTTGATGTGGACTCCCAAGGGGAGATTGTTGATTTTCTCAGGGGCAGATGCGTCCTTCTTTTGCTCAGTCACATACCAGGATAAGTTCCCCTGACGGACGAGATGCTCGATCTCGTCCTGGAGTTGATGACAATCTCCAATGTGATGCCCGTGGTCGCTGTAGAACAAATAATGCTTGCGGCAGTTATGGTGCTTTGCCTTCATAGGCTCGGGGTGGCGGAGGAGGCCCGAGCCCTTGATGTCCTTATAAATCTCGTAGATAGGGCTTCCCAAGACCTTTGAGAGTACTGTTAGTGATCTTTGTTAATCTTGTAAATATTTCTAGAATTGTCTGATCAGGCTTCATCTTAAATAACTCATAACCTCTAACCAGCAGGTTAGCCTTGGTCTCCTTGACCTCGGAGGTTCCTCCATAAATAAGTCACAGTTTGTCCCACATTTCTTTTGCCAAACTGCACAACAAAACACGAGAAAACTCATTAGGATAGATGGCACATTGCATATGTTGTGCCCGATAGATGGTAATCAAGAGGGGAGGGTTGAATTGATTGACCTTAATAAATTTTGACGATTTGAAAGAAAATGCAGATACTGAAAATATTAGACGACAAGACCACAGCTCTTCGCACCCGAGGATGTACCACACGAATAATGAAAATTTCATAGAAAATTGAGGCTAGAATAATATTACAGCGATATGCACTCTCGTCAAGAAGTCCACATGAGTATTACGCTAACAGTAAATCACGATGAACACAGAGATTTTAGGCGGTTCGGGTTCACAATAGTGCCCCCTACATCAACCACTCACAGAGTGAGGATTGCTTCCACTATATAGTGAAAAATCACACGCACACACACACACACACTGTGATGATTACAACCACACACAAACACGCACTGCGACCAGTAGACACATACACACACGATATATGATGAGAGAAAATGTTCGGATATACAATATGCTCTTTGAAGTGGAAGAATATGATCAAGATATAGACAATATCAGCTCTAAGGATGCTAGAAATCCCCCTTTGGACGATGAGCACTCGACTATTCTTCTTCTTTCGATGAAGTTGCAGGACGAGGATAGATCCCACAAGAAGAAGCTTGGAGGATGATGCTTAGCTTGAGATGTGATTTGCTCAGCTTCAAACCAGGAGGAGGAGCTTTGAATCCAACTCAAGACAGCATCAAATCTGCAAGGAACCCGTTGTTTCTTGCACTAGAAGCACCTCTCCCGTTTTTCTTCTCCTGCAAGCATACAAAGATGAAAGAGTGAAAAGATATTCCCTTCAATGATTTTTGGGTCACCCTAGTGATGGGTTTTATACCCCCAAGGCGGGGGGACACGTGTGAGATGATGGGAACCTCAGATCCAACACTTTTAGGGCAAAAGATGGGAGAAAAAGTAACACTGATTCGGATTCAAAACGGGTTCGACGGCAGATAACGTAAAGGGTTAACCCATGGGTCGACCCTCGTGGCCGTCCTGGCAGATAATAGAATGCCCTTGAAATGCAAACACTCAGGGGTCGACCCATGGGGTTTACCCTCATGGCAGTCTGAGCAGAAAGCTGAAGTATCTGAGAATAAAAACACTCAGGGGTCGACCCCCTCTCTCCTCCCTCACGTTCTCTCATTCTCTCCCTCTCTGTTCTCTCTCCACTTTTCCCCTCTGCTCTGACTGCAGACGGAGAAGGCCCCAGGGATGAGGTGGCGACTGTGTGGAGGTGTCGTGGAGCGTGAAGGTGCGAGGAATGGAGCGTGGAGTTGGCCCGATCCCTCTATGGATTCAAACCGTCACGGCGTGGGTTCATGTGGTGGTTTCGACGTTTTGGCTCGGGTGGTTGGCGAAGGAGGTAGGGGGATAGATTTCTTACCTCTCATTCTGCTTTCCCTTTGAATTTTGTGTCGATTAGTGCGCGTTTGAGTGAGTTTTTAATTTTTAGAGAATTATAGCAGTTTTGGGGTGTGCGATGGAATTGTCATTCCAGGCGATGTTTCTTGCGTTAAATGGCATGAATAGAACCTATGGCATGTTCGGATGCCATTCCCGCTAGTTTTATTACGTTTGGCCGTCATTTGGGGCTGGTAGGAGGCCCATTTCCCTCGCGAGTCGGTTTGGGTTGATTTGTGGAAAATTGCCCGTTCTATGTGGTTTTGTAGTTTGTTTGCCCCTTCCGACTTGTGGAAGGTTGGTATTGTGATTAGGGTTGTTTCCCCTTCGTTTAGAAGTGATTGGGGCATGAAAAATAGGTTTTCATGCAAATTTTTTATGTTTTGCACTAGGACAAGAATGCAGAGGTAGCATCGGTCGCGTTCTCAGTAGAATATGCAATAATAATGCGTCACGTGTCGAGTTGGAGAAGAATAGTAGGGCGGTTGGGAACGCGACCTAGCTGATGGGCGTAATCCTCTATTGATGCGACCCAGGTGAGGGGCGTGTTTGTATATTATCTAGCCCGAGGTTCAGGTCCTTTATTATCGCGACCCAGGCGATGGCCGCGATCATTGTATTATCATGCTTGAGGCTGCGACTGTGTTCATTAACATGACCCAAGAGTGTGCCGCGTCAAGGCGTTCACGCGCTGGAAGTGTTGGACGTGTTGTGGTGTCATCGCGACCCACTGTATGGGCACGTTAACTATCACGACCCAGGCATGCAACACGTTAATGTCTTATATTTTCAGAGTATTATTCGAGTTGTCTCGAGCTCCGGTGAACCTAGGATTCAATGCCTTATTGGCATTTCACTCGATGGATGCCTTGGGTGTTCCATAAGGGTTAGATATGTGTGTCGAGGGATCCCGGAAGAGTAGTCTCATCCCGAGCAGTGTACGGTGTTTCATCCGTGTTTGTTGGCTGGGCTTCGACCCCTGGGTTAGCCTATTGTACGTGGATGTCGTGGACATCCTATGAGGGCTGTGACCGTGTTATAGGGTGTTCAAATGTGCCACAGCACCTCTTGTGCAATCCATAGAAAACAAGATTGTGTCATCCATGTACAAGCTAATGATCATCCAGGATCATGTGGAAGCTCAGCAAATTCAATAGAAGAGGGAATGTAGTCCATCTAAACTCTGCCCTTCTGGAAGAATCTTGTTATCTAAGCATTGATGAGCACCGAGTGTAGGAGAGCTTATATGCTTTATAATTTTTGGCAGATAATTTTGGCCAAATCTACCCTTTCTAAGACCAGGAAAAAGTCTTCTAGTTAATCAAATCATAGGCCCTCTCAGATGGTCACCGAACCTTTCTTTTTCTTATACTTATACTTCTGAACATGTATACTTTCATGAGCAATTAGAAAAATCAACCAAAGCATCCTTAGATGAACTCTGGTTCCAAAATCTCGTAATATATTGGATGACGCCTGGCAGATTGACACCCTACTAGCTCTTTGTGGTATCTGATAGGAATATTGCACGGTTTTATAGACATTGAGTTGTTATGAAAACTTTACTTTTGCATGTTTCTGAGACTATCATTTTTAAAGATGAATCCCATGGGACCCTTTGTAGACTCTGTTTTTAACTTAGAATATTTCTGCAGGAAGCAATGCCAGATCAACTGGGGGCTCACACTGTACAATCTCATGGAGTCCAAGTGGCAAGGTTCCACATGCATGATTGGCTTATCTTTCTACTGTTGGTGGTGTTAGATGTTGTATTGACGAACATAAATCCATTTTACCGTTTTGTTGGTGTGGACATGATGACAGGGTTAGAATACCCTTACAAAGGCAGCAGTACTGTTCCATTTTGGGCTGTTCCAGTATGTTACCTTATCCTGTGTCACAATAAGTTATAATAGAAATTAATTTTGTGTGCATGAAGATCTTAATAATCACATAAAAATAAAAAGTAATAGCCTTGTTTCTTATAATTGCTTATTCCAATGCCATTGCCTTGTAACAGATCATTGCAATAGTATTGCCTTTCACAATCATAATTGCAGTCTATTTTAGGAGGAGAGATGTATATGATTTGCACCATGCCATTCTAGGTAGATCTTCTTTTCCTTTCAAAATCTTCCAGTGTCACTAGTGGACAACAGTTAATAGGTGGTTTGTGTTTATATAGCTGAAATTCTGACTACAAACAGGGCTTCTTTATTCTGTGCTTGCAACTGCTGTTGTAACGGACGCGATCAAAGACGCTGTTGGTCGACCCCGACCGGACTTTTTTTGGCGATGTTTTCCTGATGGGAAGCCAGTGAGTCCTTGCATTTAAAAATTAGAATGTTCCTATTTCCCACAGAAAACCCTTGTTCTTTATTGTTATTTTCTTTATATTTCACAGAAGACGTAGAGGCTCTCAAGTCCAAGAGGTGTTCCTATCAAGTGCAAGTGATCTAATAGTGTCGTACCGAAGTAAGGGCTATGTACAAGTATCTATAATGCAAAGAAAGTGATAGTGACAGCATCAAAACAAAAGGGCGATGTCTAACATATAATCATTTTAATACAAAATTATAGTGCCTCATGATGAAATTAGCATAAATTTAAAATAAGTTCTTAAACATGATGGGGCATAAAAACAAAACTTACTCATCTATGATACAATAGTAAATATAAACATAACGAAATATAACGAGACATAACGTAGAAGCTAGCATAAACAAGAACAAGGGGTGACCTAGTTGTTGTTTAAAGGGGACAGTAGTCAGGTAGTGGTCCTTTGGAGACCACCTCTTGAAGGTGGCGGTCATCTGGAGACCACCGCTTAAAGGTGGTGGTCCTGGGTGGGCCGCCTTTAGCCTGTCCTCAGACAGACGCAGGTTTGGTCTATAGGGTTTATTCTTATGAAAAATAGGTATGTAACCCATGTAAAACTGAAGGAAAACAGCATGCTACTATGCAAGTAACATATGAAAGGGCATGAATTAATGGGTTTATGACTTTATGTCCACTTAAATTACATGGACAACATGATCTAGAAACCCTATTGTGCGGTCATAGTAAAACATGAAATACTCCACGTAGAAAGCATAAAAATAAATAAGACCATAGGGCTTTACCAAGTTGTTTAAGCCATATATGAGATAACGCATCTCTGGGATTGACTCTAGACTTCGAATTTCTCGCCGAAAGGAGGCTCTCGTTCCTGCGCATCCTACGTGGAACCAGCAACTTCCGCACGTTCTAACTCCTTAACGGCTTGTTCTCCTAGCACGAGATTTAGAAGGAGTTTAGAAGACACTAAGGAGAATAAAAAGTTTTAAATACAGATCTTGAAAAGACGACACCATACCTTCGTACCACGCGAACTAAAGTTAGGGTTCGCACAGAACGAAATTGGGTCCTATTTATAGAGAATGGCCTAGGGTTAGGGTTTTGATTGAGATTAGGATCCCATTTAGATGTCAATTCAATACCCTAAGAGTCCTCAATAGGTTTCCTAACTAGATTACATCGATCCATGGCCGTCCCATGGATAGAAATTAGAATTTCTTGCAGTTATCTATTTTTTGATCACAGAATTAGGTAGTGGTCTGATCCGGACCGCCTTCTTTAGGTAGTGGTCTTGCGACTGACTGCCACTTGTTTCTCTCTCCAAAAATTGAAATTTTATCCTAATTCTCTTCCTTATCCCCTTATCTTGATTAGGGAACCTTTCCCTATTACGTCTCTAGGGTTTGGGCTTGGGCCTTCTTCGTGGGATCAACCCGTATTCATCACTTTACTCTAATTCAAGATCTTTTGTGAGTGAGTGCGGTATTATTTTGAAATTGTGTGCGTGGCATTTTTAACGATGAGTGTTTATGTGCACATCAGGTTGACGTCAATGTAAGGAAAAGGTTTAAGCACCGATCCAGACGTAAGGTCCGAATGGGTGGTGGTAGCCTAGTGGGACAGTTTTGGGGGTATGGGCATAGGCCAGGAAAGAATAATTTGGGCACTTGTCTTTCATAACGCCTGCACCATCTTTTCAAATGCACATAAGGCTGCATGATATAGCTTCAGATGTTTTCCATTGAGAGGAGAGAGTTGAACTACCCCTTTGTGATCCACGAGGACATAGGCACCGCCTTCATAGACTTGGTGGATGACGTAGGGACCCACCCAATTTTATATTAACTTTCCCTTGGGGTTGGATGCCATGACTTCTTTTCTTTTGACCATAACTAGGTCACCCTTCTTGAAATCTCATTCTTTGACCAGTTTGTCAAAAGCTTCAGCCATACAAGCTTGATACAACTGTATGTTTTGTTGGGCTCGAAGCCACTTTCCTTCAAGTTCGGAGAGCTCCTCCAGCCTTCTTTCTATATTCGATTAATCTTCACCAGTTAGGCCTTGTTGGACAGCAATTCGTAGGGATGGCACTTCAAGCTCGATCGGTACCACTACTTCTGACCCATACACCAAGGAATATGGCGAATAGCCAGTTGGGGTCTTATATATCATATGATATGCCCATAATGTCTCGTACATCTTTTCCTCCCGATCCTTCTTGCTAGCATTGACCGTCTTCACTAGTAGGGTGCATTGGGTTTTATTGAAAGGTTCAGCAAGCCCATTGGCTTGAGGGTTGTAGGGAGTCGAGGTCCTCCAATCAATCTTGTACTTATTGGCCAGACGGTAAATCTTCTGATTTCTGAAGTGGTTGCCATTATCAGAAATAATTCGACTGGGAATACCAAATCAAAATATTATATTCTGAAGAAAAAATCTAGCAACTAGCTCCCCCGCCACTTCTCTTAATGCCACAGCCTTCGCCCATCTGGAGAAATAGTTTGTAGCGGCTAAAATATATTTACATCTTAATGAGGATGCAGGTAGAGGGCCCACCACATCCATGCCCCATTGGGCGAACAAACAATTAAGAATGGTGGGATGCAATGGGGCCGGTGGCCTTCTCGGCACAATGGCATGTTCTTGGCATTTTTGGCCCGACTTGGCAAACTTACAGCAGTCATCGAATATGGTTGGCCAATAATAGCCCAACTTCTTTATCTAAATTTTCATTTTTGGGCCTGCCTGGTGTGCTCCAATCGACTTAACCGGCGTGCCCTGGCTTTCCCTTTAAATCGGTGCGCCCCCTTATGCCACACTTAACCTGCGCGCCCTCCATGCTTCTTGATGAATACCGGGCGCACCCCCATGCTTCTTGGCCTTGCTAACCGGCACCCCCTTATGCCCCCTGAAGCCATGAAAAATGTTGCCCCTACTATAATAAAAATTTTTCTTTTGAGGGCTCCGCCCCCGAAAACCCCCGCAAGGGGCACTGCCCCCTTGACCCCCGCGACCTGACCACACAGGTCGATCCACATGCAAGGGCGCACGATGGCGAGTTCGGGCTCAACACTTAACTATTCACTCCCCCGGACTGTGTGTGAAGAGAAAAGTAATGATGCCCCATGGCATTGGGCGTGGACCTTGGGAACCCGGATATGCCCATAGTCTAAAACCATCTCGGGCTAATAGTTTGCCAATCTGACCCGCTCCTTCTAGGATTTAATCTCGCACTTGCATTAAACTTGCCGTACCTAAGGCAGACATTTGTACGGTTTTATCATCGTCGTCTTCAATGCTACAAATGTGGACTTCTCTCCAAACAAGAAATGGTCCGTGAGTGACCAACATGCATGTATCTATGAATGTTTGCGCCCCAATGTGGGGTCTATTTAAACGCAATCTGAGATCTTGCTCTCGCTTTCATTATTACAAATTTCAGGCCATAGGGCTCCTTTTCCTGGCAATCAGTCAAGGGTTTTTCCCTCTTCGAGGGGATGTAATTAACGCCGTAGCCTTCATGGTACGACAGGTTCTCAGTCCCGACACGATACACACAATCGTCTGATTTGTCAGATCGAGTGCACCATGGACTTCTTTAAGCTCGAATAAATCATCACCTAAGTGACTGGCACACCCTCGCACAAATAAACCGAATAAACAAATGAACAAATGAATAACAAATTAAACAAAAGAAGCATCCTAATAGTGCTTCCATAAGTCTGGCATGCCCAGTAGGTATCTTCGTGTCATCATGTCAACATAGTTTACATGTTTAATGCTTTAGCTCTAGAAGCTGTGATAATAAAAGAAAATGCGATAAATCATGCGATTAAAAGCAATAGTAACATGTAGCAAGACTATATGTAAAGTGCAAAATTATGTCTCAAGAATGTAAGAGCATGATCTAGCAAGAATGTAAATTGGCCTTTCAATCAATAATGTACTATCAATCACAAGAATGTACTATTTCATAACCTTAAGAAGGCTATGCACGAGAATATACTATCATGTAACAAGCACGTAACGAGGATGTACTTTTCAAGCAAGCAAAAGTAATTTCATGAATTGCCTCATGCATTTGGCTAGTTTATAAATAAAGTACTCCCACCTAAAACCATTTTAGAATTCCCATTAACTAATTAACTAGGGGCCAAATAATGAAAAATAAATTAATAATTTACATAAACAATTTCAACACTTATTAAAATATTTTTTCAAAATTTTCTGGCATTTTCCCAAGATTTTACACCTTTTAAACTATTTAAACTAGGTGAAAACCCAAACAAAAAGGCCATTCAGGTAAGTGGGTGGGTCTGGATCCGCTTCGGACCAGATCCAGCCCAGGAGAGGACCCGCGAGGGTCACCCCTCTTGCCCGATACGCAGGGGGCGGCTGGGCTAAACCCTAGCCGCCACCCGCGCTTCACTTGCCCCCTCTCCGGGGTTGCCCGGCCACCGCGGAGGACCCCGTCAGTCATCCGCCAGCATCGTCGGCCTTCACCGATGCCGTCGCCATCACCGGCTCCTCTGACCTCCCCATGTCGTCCGCCGTGGTCGCGCGCCATGGAGGATCATCCATGACCCTTCACCAGTCTCAGGGGCACCGACATCCAATGATTCACGGCCTAAAACGGCCTCCTCCGTGGCGCACGAACGGCAACCACACCGATGATGTGGAGGTCGATTCTCACTATCCAGTGGGTCAAACTCTGCACTAAGTTGTGTGTTTTACTCCTCTTGATCCCAGGACCATTTCCCTGACATCAATCGGCTGTTGCTCATCCTATGAGTGAACCAATCAGAAGATAAACATCGAGCCTCATGCAAGAACGGGAATGACCAAAAATAATAGAATAATAGTGATTTTGATCAAACTAGCAACTTGGCTCTGATACCACTATAAGGTTTCGACCAGAATGCGCAGCGAAAAACATCAAAACCTTAGATTGCATATCATTACCGATTTTTCAAAATCGAATAATACGGTAATCCTGTGGTATAAAGAATGATTCTTTACTTTTGCGGGGTTGAGAGTCTCCCAAAATACCTGAAGATGAATGAGTGGAAGATCCTGGAGTCGCGAGCCGTTCAAACGTCCAGCCTCTAGACATATCCACACGAGTAGTGGAAGCAGACGGGATCTCCTCCATGATCTCTACGCGTCAACCTGATCTCAACACAACCATCCATCGGGGAGGAAGGAGAGAGGGAGAGGGAGGTGCACCCCTAGGAGAGAGAGAGAGGAGAGAAGGCGGTCAGGATTTCTGCCTGTAGCTTGGCCAAGGTTTCTCCCTTCAGTGTATTTTTAAAGACTTTTAGTGTTTTTCATAAAAATTCAATAATAGTCTATAAAGTCCACCCATCCCAGTCTGTTCACCACTCTAATGTGTGTGACCCTCTAGGCCCAATAGTCAGTTTGATTTTTCAGCCCATTAAGTAAAGAACTCCTTCTTAAAATTTGAGATCTTCAAGGGTATTTTGATACTTGTACCAAGTCATAGGCATTTCTGAAATTTCTGGGTTGGGGGAAAAGTACGAAAAGATCTCAGACCCCTGAGCACACTGGGGCAATTCCTGGCATGTTTTAAGGCTTCTAGGCCATTTCTAAGTCACAGAGATATTTTGGTAATTCTACCAGACCCGGAGCAAGCCTAAGTCTGAGATGACACTTGGGTGTAAAATTGGGCTAACAGGGTCCCTAAGCGAAAGGAGCAACCATGGACTTCGTAGAAGACGTTTGAGAGTCGGGGCTTAAGTGTAATTTTCCCTTGACCAGCCCATAAAGGAACAGCTAAGCACATTTTATGAACCATATGAGTACATAGATTGTCAGCGAGTTGTCGACTGTACAAGGAAAAGGGGGTCTCCGCACTGATGCGGGATGTAGGGGCGTAACCCTAATTACATAAAATTGCATGATAGAGCTGCGAACAATAGGACTTGAATTTTCTTGCAATCCTAAGAGGGTCATTTCTGTAATTCTCTATTATATGAAGGAACTACATAATTTGGCCATCCAGAACGCACGAAAAGTTACATACGCAGCCTCTAGAGGCATAAATGCAAAACCCTGGGATATTTATGTATTATCAAACCCTTAGTGGGTCTTTTACAAACGAACAAACTCCATCGCATTTTCTCTCCTTCGAATGCCTCTTCGTATGTCCGCCTTTGTGTCTGTGCGTCTCCATGTGTGTGTATCCTCCTCGGCCCAGAGGGCTATTTATAGAAGTGGGAGGACCCAGGTTGTCAAAAAAATGAGGATTTGCTTCAGTTTTGACAAAAGGCATGGTTTTAACCCCAATTCTGACAAGGTGGGGTGGCCCATCCTTTTTTTTTGTGGGAATATGGACCCCGGAGTCATTTGACCTGTGGGCGGGACCCGACAAGGTCAAGTGACCCCGCACGGGGTCGTTTGACCCTATTGGAAGCCCAGCAGACACGACCCCACGTGGGGTCGGTCAACCCTGCTTGGATCCCAGCGAGGTGGCTCGACCCCTCGCGAGGGTCGGTCGACCCCACTAGGGCCCAGCGGGGCGGACAGTGACATGACCCCGTGGGGTCAGTGGAACCCGTTGGGGGACCAGCAAGGTCATTTGACCCCCGGGGCAGCCTTTTGGCCCCTCTACACGCAGTTTTCGAGATTTTTTGTTGCCCTAGGTGGAGGAGAAGCCGCCGCCCTGCATTTATTGCCCTCCAAAACCCAACAGCACGTTGGGGGAGAACCGTGTGGGAGCGAAGGCTTGCTTGTTTGTAGGGCTGTCAATGGGCCGGGCCGGGCCGCCAGGCCCGCGGGCTTGGCGATAACGGTCCCCATTGGGCCGTTTACATCACCTAGACGGTGGGTTTCTAGCCGTGTTCATTCCAAAAGGGGCCCTTCACTGAGCTAAAGTTCCACGGTCATCCATGGACCATTTTGTTTAATGGGCGGCCCAGTGCGGACCGTGTACTTCTCATGCGTCTATCCCAATAACGGCATCCCTCCAATCGTTTCAGCGCCCCACAGTCCCCATCTGACCGTTTGGTATTCTCTCGAGCCCCCTATTGATCTAGGTTTACACGGACATGCCCGTGACCGTGTTCTTGGTCGGTGGTCAGATGGAGACCATGTTGTTCTCAACGATTCATCTTCTGAACGGTCTG
Source organism: Amorphophallus titanum (assembly GCA_024336825.1). Lineage (NCBI taxonomy): Eukaryota > Viridiplantae > Streptophyta > Magnoliopsida > Alismatales > Araceae > Amorphophallus > Amorphophallus titanum. Next base: position 14,879,886 of record JANBPO010004741.1, read on the forward strand.
ATATGGACCATTTATATTCTACACGACCTTCCTCAAACCGTGTTCCTCTCCAGTAGCCCGTCCGTTCATATCCCCTTGGATGGCCACACTTGAACTGTTCTACACACAGACGGTTCTATGTGAACCATATAGTTCTATTAAGCGGTCCCTGTGGGACCGTGTTTCCCTCGTCTTCCTCGGGGACGTTCAACCCCTCCCCACCGGCGGCGATGGCCCAAGGGGGGCCTCCCAACCGGTCTTACAGGGGTGGTGTACCCCTCTTCTACTCCCTAGGGTTACATGCGTGCTAAAATGGAAGTAGGGAGAGGGCTTTGGGGACCTACCTTAGAGGTCTTCGCCGGCTTGTCCACCACTGGCACCACCGCCTCTAACGACGCTTGTCTTTCCTCAGCCGCTCATGCAGCTGCCATGGCCATTTCTCCCTCGACCGCTGGCGGTGCTGGTGCCCTTCCTTCAACCGTGGATGGCGGCACCGTCTCCTCCCCGGGGGTCTCCGGCGAGGCAGACGGTGGCGGTGCTTGGGTGTTCTCTCCGGCCTCCAGCGGGTTCAACGGCGACGGCATGGTGACATCCTCTCGAGCCATCCTACACTCCAATGCTTGGCGTTTGAAGCGCATGCGAGAGGTAGGAGAGTGGGGGAGAGTGAGAGGAATAGAGAGGGAGAATAGATAGTGGGGGCGGTGTTCTTCTCCCTCGCCATCGGTTACGGTGGGAGGGAGGTGATGGGGATTGGTTTCTTTGTTTGAAACCGACAGTAGATACACGGTCTATCGATAGACCATGTGTATTTTGAAAGGTCATAATTGGACCGTTTACAAGTAGCGCTCCATATGCACATAGACGGTCCGATTATGACCCTATACAAATATGGACGATCTCGTATAGGGCAGTGTGTAGGTCACGATGAAATTCAAACTAGCATTGATCTCACGGCCCTATGTGGACTATTTAACTTCTTTAGCGGTCTAAGGTAGACCGTGTAGTTGCTGAAATGCTAAATGATGTTAAAACCCGTAAGGGCACACTGGAAAAAGCTAAAGGGGGCCAGTCCTGGTGAAAATCCGGAAGGGCGGTAGGCTAGTAAAGTGATAAAAAAAAAAGAAAAAAAGAAGAAGAAAGCACACATGCAAGAGGATGGAAGCAAAAGCTATTGAGCTCCGTCCTTTATTCATCAACGTAATCAAAGAAAGGAGCCCGAGACAAGCCCTCGGGGTAACTGAGACAAGAATGTGCATAATATAAAAGCTCTGCGTACAAGAATGTGCCAAAGCTCATCAAGCATCCGACTCGCTCCTCCTCATGTCAGCAAGGCGAGTCTCACTCTAGAGAGTCTCCTCCTGAAGCCTCTCGAGCTTGTAGCGAAGAGCATCTGCCTCGACTTGCAGGCAACTGCGCTCCTCCTCAGCCTCCTGCGTCTACTGTAAAAGAACATGCATCTCCCTTTGCAACTCCTCTACCCTCAAGCAGATGGCCCAGTCGCGCTCCCGAACGGCCACAGCTCGAACCTCGACCTCAGTCCGAGCTGCTCGAAGTCTGCCGAGCCGCTCCTCCTCCCGCTGGATCATCAGCTGAGTACTCCGTCTCCGCTCCTGAACAGCGTGAAGGCGAGCAAACTCCTCCAGCAAGGCTGCGACCTCAGCCATCCAGGCGTCCCGTGGAAGACCGAAGGTATGGTAACCTCGGGTGCAGTAGGCCAGGTGGCCCCGCATGGCCTCAACGGTGGGCAGAGTGTCAATCTGTAGCAGCAAATGGAGATTCTGGATGAGCAGGGTGCCCATATCAGCATTCCCCAAGGCTACACCAAGTTGGGGCCTGTCGGGCCACTCCAAGTCAAGGGCGGGAAAGTCCTGGGGCACATCTGGAGCCACCTCTGCCAGGCCTGAAATCAAAAAAAGAAGATAAAAGATTGTGAGTGTACCACCACCATAAAATCAATATGGGCAGAGGTCTAAGGTACAAGTCGTGATGGTCTTACCGGAAACAACTCTGCTCGTCTGGTCAGTTGTGGAAGGAGACCCCTCTTCCAAGACTGGAGGGGGAAATGTCAACAAGGGTTAACCCCTGTTCTATAGATGGTATAGGTGCGACCGAGCTTTCTATAAGTGAAATGAGAAATAAAGAGTCTCAATACTTCATTTGCACCAACAACAAGAATGAGGACTTCAGAGTGATGAAAGCATACCAATCTCTACAGGGGTATCCCCCTCAATCGCGGCGTCGTCAACCTCCGCCGCTGGCTCCACAGGAGGAGATGGCTAAAAAAAAGAGGGCACCAACATGTAGAGTGATGGTTAATGTAATGCCCCTGATTTTCTTTCGAATATTTATCGGTTATTTATGTGTGTTTTTGTCTTTATCTTGTAACTATCTAGCAATCTATCATAAAGCTCCATCAGATCATCAAAAGTCAGTTTCTCTGACTCAGAGTTTACCTCAGAAGATGAGTCATCTTTTTGATCACTACTGTGATCATCTTCATTGGCCATCAAGCATTTGTCCTCCATTTTCCCATTGACATCCATCAAGTTATCCAATATTGCCTTGGCCGTGCTGCTTGTAGAAACACAAGGAAGTGCATTAACATCAACTGCATCTTTCATCAATTTTAGAGCTCTTATATTATCAAAGTTCTTAGATCTATGAACATCAGTCCACTTAGATCTATCCTTAGGTAATTTATGTGGACCATGTGTGATTAGATTCCATAAATCAGGATCAACAAACAAATATACACATTCTACGAAGCAAGGCATCAAAATTGGAACCATTAAACATTGGTGGATGAGCCATGGAAATCAAATCAAAATAATGAACTAAAATTGATAATGCACCAAAATCAGCAGGATCTACTCTGCAGATCGTTGGATCTGAACAATCAGAGACCTGCTCTGATACCAATTGTTAGGTGTAATGTGGGATCTAGAGGGGGGGTGAATAGATCCCTCTATAAAAATTTAGCTCAATTAAAAACACACCCGATTTCAATCACAACAGAAGATAACACTATACACTAAGCAATCTACTAATGGTTAAATCTACCCACAATAGTAAACGAAGACATCTTACATCAATAAGCTTCAAGTTAAAGACAACTTGCAATTTATCCGTAAATTGATTAACCAAGTGATGAGCTAAATGGATTCAGGATTCAGGTAAAACACATTAAGGCATCTATCAGTTCACACTTAATAAGTACCAACCCACACAAGACTATTCTCGAACACTTAGCACACTATGAGCTTACAAGGCAAAACCATCTCACATACCAACCTGCGAAGGGGGTAGAGGATAGGGAGTGAACGCACAAGCCAAACCATAGTGGATAGAGATTTTTAGGTTGTTCGGTCTGTAACCCACATACCTACGCCCACCCCTCACTCAAACCGAGTGAGGCTTCCCCTTGTAAATGCAAGACCACAGACTCAGTCTGCAACAACCGCTGACTAACATTTTGAAATCAAGGGAGACAAATCCCTCACCCTTGATCTCACACCCAGCAAGATCAAACCCACTACCACTGGTAGTGACCAGAAGAACAATTCCTCCATTCTTCTGTAAACATAGAAGAAGTCGTGAACAACAACCCACTACTCACAAAACCTAGAGGATTCGATCCTCACTTCCTTCGAAACCTCAGAGGGAACAAATTGCTGCTACACAGCTTCCCCGACCCCACAACAGGGTATCGAAAATGCAAAGTGAGGGGGTGGGATTTGAATAGATGTATCCTTCCATTGTAATAAAAAATCTCTCCCTTATAAGAGTTTTTGCTTGTATCCAAGGTGCCCTGCTGCCACTTTTCCCCCAGGGACTGAAAATAAGGATGAGTAGAATATGACTGTTGAATCTGTGTAAACCAATCTGGTGTGACCATCGAGATAGATAGACAAGTAAAATTTTCACAAACTCGAGATAAAGCATTTGCGGCCTTGTTGTGATGTCCTGCTTTATATTCTAGTTGAAAGTCATAACCAAGCAACTTAATTAACCAACGTTGTTGTGCAGGAGTGTGCACCTGTTGGCTTAAAAGGTAACGTAGACTTTGATGGTCTGTTCTTATGATAAATTTCCTACCCACCAAATAGGGTCACCACTTTTGTACAACAAAAATAATGGCTTCCATCTCTTTCTCATATGTTGACATACCCAACTGAAGAGGGGAAAAAGCTTTGCTGATGTATGCTATTGGTTTCCCTAACTGCATCAAGACTGTCCCCATGCCACAACCACTTGCGTCGCACTCCAGCACAAAAGTTTCATTGAAATTTGGCAAAGCCAAAACTTGGGCAGGTGACATGGCTTCCTTGAGCTTATTAAAAGCATCTGCTGCTGCAGAGGACCACTGAAAACTGTCTTTTTTCAATAGCTAGGTCAAAGGTGCACCTATTAAGCCATAACACTTTATGAATTTCCTATAATATCCAGTCAAGCCTAAGAAACCCCTTAGTGCTTTAATGGTTTTGGGAATTGGCCAAGAAAGAATGGATTGCAGCTTCTCTGCCATTAAGGATACCCCATTCTGTGATATAACATGTCCGAGATACTCAATAGTTGTGACTCCAAACGAGCATTTGGACTTTTTAACAAACAGTTGGTTGCCAAATAGCAGCTGGAGGTCTTCCTATAATTAAGTGTCTCAAATGACTCTTCCAGTCCTTACTATAAACTAAGATGCCATCGAAAAAGACTAGAACAAACCATCTACGGCAAGGTTTGAAGATGGTGTTCATTAGGCTCTGAAATGTTGAGGGAGCATTAAACAATCCAAAAGGAAGAACAAGGAATTCATAGTGGCCCTCATGGGTTCGAAAAGCTATTTTGTGTATGTCATCAGGGTGCATGCGAATCTGGTGGTATCCAGATCGCAAGTCTAACTTGGAAAAGAATGTAGACCCATGTAATTCATCAACTAGATCACTAATGGGTGGAATGGGGTGGCCTCATCCATCTCCCCTTTCCAAGGTACGTAGTGCCCTTCTGTTTGCACTAAGTATTTTGGTGGCGATCACACCTGTTGATGCATGTGTTGCACTCTTATTAATCTATGCTAGGAAAGGAAAAGTAAGTCTCTACCTCTTCCAACAAGATGGTGGCCTCAAAAGATGGCAGCATGAAAGTATGGGTTTGAGGATGCCAGGTTTCTATCAAAGCTGAGATGCTATGACAATCTAAGGACAGCTTGGGGTAGTTTTTGCCTAAAACCAGGAGAGGGCGTAGGCGCCATGAGTTAAGGATGTGAGTCACCCCTAAAGGTAGTGCTCGGATCATCGGGGCCATCCATTTCAAGGTTGAATAGTGCCTGGGGCTAGGGAGCAGCTGAAGGAGGAAGAAAATAAAAAAAGAGGGGGGAGAAAGAGAAAAGAAAGAAGAAAAAAGGGAACATTAAGAATGAAACAACATGGAATTGAAATAAAACCAGAAACACACCTCTCTTGAAGGGCTAGAACAAAGGTGGCGGGGAATTGTAGCCAGCCGCTGGAGCGCCTCCCGCTCCTTTCTGGCCGACATCGGCCCCTCATAGTTCGCTCCTCCCATGGAACTCCCTCCTAGAGCCCATTTCATGGTATTTTGACAAAGGAAACAAAGATGTAGAAGGCTAGAGAGGTAGGTGAACAATGAGTCACGAATTTGGCACCCTTTTCCTTATATAGATCCCTGTTCTAGAGGTCTAAACCCATTAGGATTGGGTTGGGATAATCTTTGAAGGGGTTCGGATAGTGTTTGGGTCAAGTTGAGATAGAACACCATGGGTTGGGACTCTCTAAGAGAGTCCCGATCAGACTGGCTGCGTGGTAAGTTGGGCGGTCTAACGATAGACTACCCTTATCCTTTAAGCGACTCGTTGTCGGCCACACATCTCTAAACTCATACTACATCCTGTGGCCGGTTACGGGCCGCCCAATTGATATATACGGCCTACAATTGGCCGCATGAAACTTGTGCGGCCTAAGAGCAACTGCCCATCCCTTTGCTATTTTTTCTTGAAGCTCATCCTCTCTCTTGTAGAGTCAGCGTGTCTCTCCTCTCGTGTCGTCTCTCCCGTAGGGTCAGCGTACCTCTCTCCACTCGCGTCGTCTCTCCCGCAGGGTCAGCGTATCTCTCTCCTCTCGCATCCTCTCTCTCGTAGAGTCGGCGTGTCTCTCCTCTAGTGTCGTCCCTCCTGCAGAGTCGGCATACCTTTCTCCTCTCGCGTCGTCTCTCTCGTAGAGTCGGCATGCCTCTCTCCTCTCGCGTCGTCTCTCTCGTCGAGTCAGCGTGCCTCCCTCCTCTCACGTCGTCTCTCTGGTAAAGTTGACGTACCTCTCCTCTCGCGTCATCTCACCCGCGAAGTCGGCATACCTCTCTCCCTCTCACATCATCTCTCCCGTAAAGTCGGCATACCTTGCCTCTCCTGTGTGTCTCACCCATAAATCGTCACCTCTCTCCTCTCACTTGTTTTCCACCACCCAAGAATTTACATTTTCCTACATTCATTCATAGCATAAGAAAATCAACAAAAGGAGTACAAACTTGGTCACGATCATATCACATCATGTACAGGTGTCGGAGTATAAAGCAAAATCAGGCCGCCCCTCTGGCTTGTCACTATCACCTCCTCCCTTTTGCCTCTTCGATGGCGGGCCCATCATAGAGGTCGCACCCTCCTCTCTCTCTCATCACTGACGTCGGTCCTCCTCCTCATTCCTCTGCCGCAAAGAGGAAGTCGCAAGGAAACGCCCAATAGAGTCGTGAGTAGCCAGACTCCCGCTCGGGGCCACACTGCTACCACTCATCCTGCTACGGGAGCGGCTCATCTCTCTGTAAGCCCGCACCTCGCCGCGTAGCTCGAACGCCTCCTGTTGGTAACGCTCCAGCTCTGAGGTCACGGTCCGGAGTCCCTCCACCTCTGCCTGGAGGATCGCCATCTCCACCGAGTCTGACGATCTAGCCTGTGCTAACCGCCCCCGCAGGCAGGCTACCTCCTCCTACGCCTCAGCCTGGCCTCACTTCGCTGACTCCGGCAAGCGAACACTCTGCTCCAGCTCAGCGCGCAGGTGCTCTGTCTCCTGCCGCAAGTGAAGACTCTGCCCTAGCTCTCCACGCAGGCGGGTCGCCTCCTCCCTCAGGCCGCAACTCTACGCCAGCTCCTCAAGCAAACGGGCAGCCTCATCCTGCGCCAGTACGAGCTCCTCTCGCAGCTGGTCACCCTCACCTATGGCGGCGGTCAGCTCCGTCACCTGCACACATGCACCCACCATTAGTCAACTGCATTTCAGTATAAAAACATAATTCACAAGGGAAAGTGTAGGACATACCCGCTCGACAAGCACTGCCTCGGCCGCCTTGGCCCGATCAACCGTCCGCCGGAACTCTGCCTCCCGCTCCACTCGGTCGGCAGGTGTCTGCACTATAGAGGTAGACGGAGCGTTAGCCCCCTGTCTCTGGGCCTCCTCTCCCCGCTGAAATCAAAACTCTAGGTCAATCATGTCTCAGCATAATAGTAATGCATCAGTCAAGAAAACTCACCAAAAGGGCTAAGGCCTACCGGGCCTCGTCTCGCTCCCGGATCATCGTTGTAAGGAGCCCCGTCAACTCTACGAGGCATCCCTCAGGGTCAGTCTGCATTTAGAAGTCCAAGTGTTAACACATCATTGGGTAGAAATCATAAACATAATTGAAAAGGGTCCAAGGTTAAGAGGTCGTACCGGTCAGTGGGCGCCTCAGAATACCTGGTCCCGGTAGTGTCGCGCATACGCAGTGTAGTACATCGTGTCACTCTCAGCCCGGACAGTCACCACCTGCCCAAGGGCTGTCCAGTCAGTGACCTGCGTGGCGTTCCTTGAAGTCCAATCAAACGCCATGGTCAGGCCTCTCACTGTCCTCGAAACTCGCTCCCCTGCCTTCTCTGGCCCTGGGAACTCCACCACGGGCTGGTGAACCCCGATGGTCCTCATCACTAATCTGAAATGCAATGGCTCCACCACATTCATGCAATGGAGCCACACGTCTCGGCCTGCGAAGGCAAGGGCACCAACCACCCACGGCTGGTCCATCTGGCCCTCCTCTCTGTAAGGCATCCACCGCACCTGCAAAAATGAGAACCTGCATCAGCATCATATAGGAATGCATTTAATCAGAGAGTCTGAGTTTAGAATCATACTAAGGCGTACGGCAGAGCGTCTATATCATCCTGCAACTCCCTAACCTGTTGCCTCAGGGAGCCAGTCTCTAAAGGTGCTACCCACATCCGTGCTATCGGGAGAAGCCCAGGATGGACCTCCTCCCCTCTACCTAATGCCCGTAAGTACACATAGGCCCAAACCTGCATCACAGTAGCACATCAGGATTTAGGAAGCATATAGAAGTCATATGGTCAAGGCTAGGGTAAGAGTCATACCTGGAGTAAAGGGGAGAAGCCCCCGAGCATGGTCCGACGGGCCGTCGAACTCAACATGTCGAACAAGAAGGCGAGGACTGCCGCTCCCCACGCGTAGTCGCCCATGTGGTCGAGCTCCTCAAGGAAGGGGAGGAAACGACAGCTCATCGTGTCACGCCCCGAACAAGGCAAAAATATCAAGGCGTAAATAGTTATATAAGCGGGTCGATCAAGAGACTCAGATGATGAGTATGAACAACAAATGGACAAAATCAAATCTTTATTTTATAATCTGACATTTCCAACAAACATCCTTCAAGGACTTACAAAACTATTCAAACTTGATACATTCAGGAGATAGGGTTAAACTATTTCGAATATAAGACATGTACGGAACGAGTTATACAAATGTTAATTGTCCTTGATATCTGGGGGGTTAATTCAATGGAATAGATTAGGAAGGAAGATTTTACCTCAGGCAAAAATGCACATTCTAAGTCAACTCTCACTTAGCTGGTACATGCATGACCTAGTTGACTTTAGGATAGTTTACTTCCCCAAGCAAAATCAACTTTATGTTAATTAAAATCCCCTAACACTGGGACGTCAGATCCCTGATCAGGCAGGTCTTAAGGCACACCCTCGACATACTCCATACGTTACACTAACCGATGAAAATTGCCAATCTATGTTATGAATAAGATGAATCATCACCTCCAAAGTTTGATATGAAAAAGAGTGTCAAGGAATGAAGGAAAAATAATGCTAAAACTACATGTATCTTAATTAAGGAGATATTTGCTACACATTATACTAACCGGACAACGTAAACTGATGACAGGTCTCTATGATCTTCACAGTGTGGTGGGACACAGAGAGAGCGTACGTGAATGGAACAAGAATCGCCCTAACCAAAGAGGATGGGAATTTAGCAACACAAAACCATGCCCACGTCTGTGGAGGAAAAGGTAAGCTAAAAGCAGGCAGTGACCACTGATGGGATATTCCCTTTCCCATGAACAGAAGACGGGAATCCGGCTCGGTTCATTGTTATGGGGTTCGGAAGGAACACAGACCAGGCAGGGATGGTAGCCTCAGCCATAGGAAGTCATCCTTGTGTTAAGAATCTCTCCAGATACATCGGCAATTTTGTAAATAGTACGTTACTTCGATTAGCAACAAGAAACTATTAATTACTGATAATTTTAAGGTGCTTCTTTTAACATCACATTAATCATGTTATATTAATGGTCCAGGACCAATATTATTACTGGTAAATAGGCAACCAAGCATATTAAAATGATGTAAAGCTGAGACTTGAGAGTGCCGGTGCTCAGTCTTTGCAGGGCCTCATACTCGGACCTCTTCCACTCCAATAAAACAGATTATTGACTACGGTCAAAAACTGTCGCTAATATTAAAAAAAGTCGTTGCTAAAAGTATTAGCGATGATGCACAACCGTCGTAAAAGTTGTCGTCAATAAACTCGTCGTTAATATTTTCACAACGGCTTCAATCAAAATGTCACTAAACATTTCTTTAGCAACAACTGAGTGCCCTTGTTAGCAACGACTATTCACCGTCGCTATTATATATATTATTAAGAAGAAAATTATAAATATTCGAGATGAGTGTAATATCGTCGCTAATATAACTTGTGAAAAAATAAATAATTTAAAGGAAATCAACTTTATTTAATAGACAGAGGTGGAAAGCCCATATGAGAGGTGCATTGTTAAATTGGATGAGATGTATTGTTCTTGTCGAAAATGGCAAGTCAGTGGGCTGCCCTGCCAACATGTTGTTGCTACTATTGATGCCCGTAGGGGCCTCCAAATCAATCAATTTGTTGATAGATATTATTCCGTTGAGGCATATAAAGCCACATATGTAAAATCCATACAACCATTGTCAGATAAGAGCATGCGGCAAACTGTGGATTGTGTTGAGGTGCTTCCTCCTCGCTGCCAAAGATCTCAAGGTCGCCCTCGAAAGAAGAAGATTAGAGATTCTGATGAAAATGAAAAGGCAACAAGGAGATGCCATAAATGCACAAGATGTGGGCAATGGGACCACCATAAAACTACTTGCAAAGAACCCCTCTCAGGACCACAATCTGTAGTTATAGATGTTGGAGTAGGTACCACAACTATGGCCTGGAAGTAAGTTTGTATTATAATTAAGGCTTGTATTTGCTCTGTGCATAATATTGAAATTTATGTTGTAGGCAAGGCCCAAGAAGACCACCCAGGTTCATAAATATTAGTGGTAGGGCTAGCCAGGCTCAAACTAGTGGGGGGTGATGAAGGGGCACAAGTGGCAACTTCGGTTGGGCCAGGTACTATCACTTAATCTTACAATAGCACACCTTGTTATGCAAATCACTAGAAAATATGTATGCTTTTAGTAGGTCAAACCCATGGGAGGGGTAGGAGAGGTACCACCTAGGGGAGAAGTACTAGCAGGGCCAGCAGCACTGAAGGAAGCACCCGGGGGAGAGGTAACATAGCACACATTAATGCTCAAATATGAAAATTTAGTGTCATGAACTATACTGATTTTATTAAAATTATAACTCATGTAGGTTGCACAATTGCAATGGAGGCAAGGAGCTTCATAAGCACCAGCGGTGGAGACATTTGTGTGCACACGGTGATAAATGTGGACAGTCAAACATCCATCAACTTTGACACAGTCCTCCATATTCAACTTCCAACAATCTCCACCAAATTGTCAGTTTAAAATCTGAATGTTAAATAGGTGCTGTGAAGGATTCTGTTATTTCTAATATTTAACACCCCCTCTTTGTCACATATACAAGACTGTGTTGGTGTAAAGAATGATATAGCTGACTACGTGGGGAATGCTGTTGAAGATGTTGTTGCCCACGATGCTTTATGTGTTGTAACCATTATTGATGGGATTAACAATTGTTATTCATGTAATTGCTCTTTTTGTACACGAAGTGATGGTAAAACTAGAGAATGGTTAAACTATTTGTAAAAAAGTTTCCTATCAAAAGTGGTTATTAAATGTATGGATTTTGTGTTTTGGGTTAACATAAATACAGAAACTCAAAAAAATCTAGCGGTCTCATTTGGACCATTTACGAGCATTTAGCGATCTATCGCAGGGCCACTAGAGGATCTTGGCAGTCTAACGATGACAGTTTCTTTCCCTGTAGCAAAATAAGTAAAAAGTCGAAGGACTAGTCTAATCTAAGGCAAAAAGATGCATAGAAAAGATGCTAGTGGGTGAGTAAGGCCTGATTCAACTATATAAAAATGTGGAGATGCATAGGGGTGCATAATTTAAGCAAGATCTTCATCTTTGTAATTAGGGATAAGGTTAAGCATGCAGAATTTAACCTAGGTGCGCGATGATAGTAAAACACAAAATTCTCTTCGTACAATGCATTGAACTTGGAGAAAACAGAGGGTTTTTACTCCTAACACATTAATTTAGCCTTTTCATGAGATAACCTATCTTTGATTCAATTCCTAGACTTTGAATTTCTGACTGGAAGTAGACTCTAGTTCCTGCGCTTCCTGTGCCAAATCAGTAACTTTTCATCCCTCTATCTCCTGATTCTCTTGACCTAAACACGTGAAAATTGGAGGGTTTGGAGAAGATATAAAGTTGATCAAATTGTTCTGAAGGATGAACTCCTAAATACCTCGATTTGGACTTCTAATCCCTAGATCTTCTCTGGGCCAGTACGCAAGTTCCTGAGTGCCTTGTAGCGAAACAGAAACTTTAGGGGCTCCTAACTCTCTGGATGCATGACCTCCTAGGATGAAATTTAGAGGAACGTTAGTTAATATTAAGGTAAACAAAGAGATCTAAAGAACCAACCTAAAATATCAACTCCTTATCATCGAACAATGCGAGCCAAAACAAGGGTTCGACAGGTAGAAATTAAGGGTCTTTTTATTGGGTGTTGAGTTAGGGCTGAGGATTTGATCGAATTAAGACACCTAAATAGGTGTAGGATTGATCCCCAAGAGTCCTAAACATGTTTACAGGTCTACACACTTCGATCCATGAGGATTTGGATGCCAAAGATCCAAACTTTTCACGTTTCTTCCACTTACGGAACTAGAGTCGCTTAGTAGTCATAGACGGACCGCAAGGATGATTTTGGCGGTCAAGAGAGGACCATTTTCAGGAGCTTAGCGGTCTTGCGATAGACCGCAAGGCTACGGTAAATCTGAAAATCCAGATTTTCTTCTTATCCACCATTATCTCCTAATTAAGGCATTTATCGTTATTTATATTTTTCATAAATTATCATATTTACGTTTTTAATAATAATCTTGGGTCTAATGGCCTTAGAAATTTGTCTATGGGTCTACTTGAGTTGGGCTTAAACCCTTTAACAAATATAGGGCCTTCTCAACACTAGTCATGCTTGCCTGCGAGAGGCTTACCATGCCGGTTGTTTGTGTCTCCCCGAGCGAGTCTTCCGCTGTAAATAAAGGCTCGGGGCGTGACAATAAATTTATATTTTCACGTATGATTACTTTTAAGCAAATGAGAATCCTATGTCACCTCAAATGGCCATGGTTGGGTAGACTGAGCTTTGTTTCAGTCTAGCCATGACCCCAGGTCGACTGAGGATCTTGATTTGGTTGACTGAACTCCCTGCCTTGCCAGCCCTGGTAGCGGTTTCTTTTGAACAGCCATCATCAAGTTGCACTTCCCATAAGACCGCGTTCTGCTTCCCTGCCTATGTGCGTCGACCTGTTGATCCATCGAGTTGATGCAAGCCTGATAGCAGTTCAGTCTTGACCGCTTTCTCCTTGTAGCAGTTCTATGCTGACCGCGTCTTGTTCCCAGAATCTGTTTTCCATGATTTTTGTGTGTGCCTTGTCAAGGGGGTAGCCTTCAGGTTACTTCCCAGTCCTAGTCATGATCCCCCTTTAGTGAATCTTGGCTTCCAAAGTCATATTCTTATGACCATCATTTGGAATTCCTAGGTTGGAATACCCTTGTTCTTAAAGCTTGGTTACTTGAGCTTAACCTTGGAAATCTTGGTCGGAATATAACAAATGTCTAGATATTACTTGGGATCTTTGATCCACCTTTCAATGTCAACGCATCATAAAGGGCCCAGTTTGGTCTTGGGAGGAGAGCCCGAAAGTACTTGTGTCCTGGAGAGTTTGTAATGACAAGATGTGACATTACACTGAAGTACTTGCTAGCATGATAATCTATGACATACACTCCAATAAAAGTTCTTGACCTGATTGTACTCGCGTGCTTGTTCAGCCAATTTCATGAAAAGTTCTCGTTATACCTGCTATACCATTGCTTGATATCTTCTGCACTTTGATGATCCTATTACTTCGTCTCGATTGATTAATGTTTATTGCTCTTTTATTTTGCTTGTTTTTTCTTATTGGCATGAAACATATAATTGGCTAATTACTTAAACTTTGCCTGGTGATAGAGATACGAAATCCTACTGAGCTCTCGCTCACTCATTTTTCCACCACTTTCAGGTAGCTCAGATGAGGACACGCAACCCGATGGGGAAGGGCGAGAGTAAAGCTTTGGAGAGAGCCAGTTTAGCCAGCTGTCATGTCTTGAGTCTTCTGTTGTTGTTGTCTCCCCGTTTAGTCTTGATGGTTGTCGAGTCATAGTGGTGATTGTTAGTTTTCTTTCCTTTAAACAAGTAAATGTAAGAGAGTCGGTGTAGTAAGTCCACAATCAATTGTAATATACATTTTTATTTATTACGTTAGTGTTTCTCCTACTAAAATTTCTCTACACCATACTGGCTCTTTGCTCGTTTCCCACAGGCAGTGTCAGATGAAGAGGCGTGATCTCGTGCTAAAGCCTGAGCCGTATGATGCCCGATTGCTGCCATGAGGGATGAGAAATCTGTAATGTGGAAAAATGGATCAGAGGAACCCAGGGTAAAGATCTCGGAGAAAACCTTCCGATGCTTAAGTTAGTAAGACGGTAGAGCTATGTACGGAAACAAAAGAAAATAGGAGATGGGTACGAGATTGCTCTCCACCAATATGGGTGGCTAAGAAGGCTCAGGGTCACTTACCTTTCTGGAGGATTTTCCTTGACTTATATGGTGGTCCATTGTCGTTTCGGGTCCAGGGAAGAGTGTGTTCTGGGAGCGTTGCCCCTTGGGCGGGAGGTTTCCCCTCTTTTGAGGGCCCTTACCCTTATTTCTTCTTGACCCCCGAACTTCCTTTGGTCGGTTACGCACGGCAGCCCTTTGGGCTTTTCCAGAGTGACCATTATTCGGACTCCTGGGTCAGTAGGTCGCCTAAGTACGAGAAAGTTGGGCTTGAGGAGTGGATCTAATAATGGGACTGTCACTCATTGGACCTGGTGGGCCTGTTTCGGCCAACTTGGGGCATGCTTGCTTTGGGCCTCTAACTTACCCCTCTCTAATGTCACGGGGCATATATTAAATTAAATTCCTTAGAAAATAATATTTATGGTTAAATTACACGTGGATTCCATTATTGTACGGTGAATATCTTGTATAATAAATAGTTCACAAGTTTTGTTCTGCGCATGCACCGTTGCAGTCTCACCCCCTCGTTCTTCTGAACCAACCGCTTGTTCGGATCTTGTATTCCGTTGATGCGAATACCAGAAGTACGGGGAAGAAGCAGCACGTGAGCAAATGGACAATCTTTTGGGTTCCCAGCAGAAGGTCATTCAGTTCCCTGATGCATCTGGACGTTTTTTCGTCCATGTGCATTATTTTCCAAAGGCTAGTTTCTTTTCATCCTCTCAAAGTGCATCTGACCTTCAACGTGGTGACGATGCATCGTGTCACGCAGGCTCCATCCAGCCAGCGCTTCTATTTGAAATTCTGGAGCCTGGATCGAGCTAATGCAATCTCAAAATGGAGCCTGGACACGCTGGGCATAGGCGCTTCGCTGGTATGCGCCGTTCATTGCGTGGCGCTGCCGCTGTTGATTACCGCCCTGCCGCTGCTGGGCCTCGAAGTACTTGAAAATGAAAATCTGGAGTACGCGTTGCTGGCGCTCTCTTTTGTAGTAGGCTGTACCGCGCTGTGGCGGGGATACCTGAAGCATCACCGCCGGATGGCGAGTTCCTTAAATACCAAAGGTTCATATGACTTTCAAGAGTGAACATTAAATCTATCTTTCAACTCATCAAATCAAGATATAAAACATGTTGCTCAATGAAACACATACACAAACAAACACAATTATTTTGATATCATTGAAACCAAACACGAACTAGGGGTTGCAACATTCCCCAAGCTTCCCTCTCTCAGGTGATTGGCTCTCCTTAGTCCTCTTCTCTCCCTTGGCGTTGTTTCTCTCTCTTTGTATTACCTCCCCCCCTTGTATTTGATCAAACCACATGGCTTATACAGATGGGGCTTATTACAGTGTGGAGAATGCATGTCGGAGAAGCTCCACTTAGCATTTGGCACGTCGAAAAAGAGGGCGCCGGCAAGAGGGGTGCACCAGTGAAAGGGCGCGTCGGCTATATCCGCTTCACTTGACCTGGGTTAGACAGCGGGTCCCGGACTAGTTTTGGGAGTCACTGTGATCATTCATCTCGCCGTGACTTTGCAAAACCTTGGTGAGAATCCCTAACAAAGCTTTTGGGTTGACGTACGATAGCTTTTAGAATCCCATGTACCTTTAGTTTGGATACACGGGTTTTTCGCTGACACGGCCTTTGGCATTATAGTTTACGCTGCCAGCTTGGCTTGACTTGTGCTCGTAGCTTTCTCGGGGAGTGAAATACCACCTGGGATACTTTTGCCTTGACTGGGCGATCATTTGGCCATTAACGGACCCGATTTGTCGAGAAGCCATGCCCATGCTTGGTCATCGGGGTCTTCTACTGACGGAGCCTTCTGTCCCTTATTCTGAAGAGCCAAGGGCGTCCTATCACCTCAGAAGGGTTCTTCATTCAGGTGGGGGGCTACCAGGTATACCCTTGTCCTTGGTCGAACAACGGATGTTATTTATGTGACATGACCGAGTCGATGCCGGTTCATTAGGCAGGCTTGTCAGCACGATCGATTTATTGTGAGTTCTCCTCGATTCTCCTGAGGTGAAGTCCCTGGCGTTCATACTGGGTGACTTGGGGCTCTGGCAGCTTGAGAAGGCTTTAGTATATTAGCTTCCTTTGGCTTCCTTGCTTCAGTGGGCCGCATCATTCATATCCTTTAGGCTTGATCGCCACCGAGTATATTTTGAGTGCCAACAAGCCTCACTCAATTGAGTGAGGGGTGGACGTAGGTCTCTGGATAGAGACCAAACCACCTTAAAAACTCTATCTCATTGGTTTGTGTGTGTGATTGCTATTCACTATATGCTTGATTAGGCTCGATCTTCAATCTTTCTATTTGCATCTTGCAAAATAGGGGTATTCTATCTTCCTTCATTGCTGTAGTAGTTTCTATCTTTAGCTTTTTCACTTTTACCTTTGCAGGATAACAAAGGCGGAGGAGGCGGAGGTGACGGGGGAGGAGGCGGTGGTCGACGGCGGCGTCGACAGTGGCTGTGGGTGGCGATGGTGGCGACGTCATGTCCTTGTCCTCTTCTTCTTCCAAGGGAGACCGATCACGACGAGGAGGATGCGGAGGACAAGGCGGAGAAAGAGGATGCAGGACCGGTGGCGGTGACAACGGCGGCGACGGTAAGTATTTTTAGTATCTTCTTCTTCTTCTTCTTCAACCCTTCTTCTTCTTCGTCGTCGTCGATCTCCCCGTTACCATTTTTTTTTTTAGCATCAGTATAGATCGGCCATGGGGATCGCCCAGAACTGGGTGGAATCGGGCGATCCAACCCGATCCTAGCCGAGTCAAGCCGATCCCGACCGATCCCCATGCTCCTAGTGAAGGATCGGGAAAGGTTGGCTCGGGATCGGGTCGGACCGCCCGAAATCTGATCGGATCAGGCGATCCGATCCGATCCCGTCCGATTTTGCATACCTTGGCCATTACTGTGGCAAGTATGGGCATGAAATGCATGATTGTTTTTGGATGATGAATGATGATTTGAATTCAATGACAAGATGGACCATGTCTGTTAGAAGAGGTACTAACCCTCAAGGACCCAAGAAAACTTGGGTACCTAAAAATATCAACTGAAAAATTATGTTGTAGAGATGCCTTGAGGCTGAATAAAGGATAGCAAGAAATGGCTGCTCAAGGTACAGCTTTGGAAATAAATCCTCAATACATGTCAAGTTCTCTTTGAATTGTTATAGTTAATTCTTCCTACTTACAATAAGTTTTGCTCAAACTAAGTTTCCCCTCTGAATTATTGGAAACCCTCCTGTGGTTGAACATGGAGATCTAACTAGCTTATTTCATTAATCTTAATGTTGAGACTATTTGAACTTTTGGTATATCCAATGGTGATTTATGAAAGGACAGATTAAGTCTGTCTAAAATTTTTCACTATGCATGAGAACTATCTCCGCCAAGTAATGAAGGTCAGCCAACCTCATTTTTATGTAGTGATCCAAACTGATGGTAATATGTTGCATAGAGTCTCTAAATATGGGGGAGTTAGCAGAGTTTGTTTGCTATTGAGACAGGTTCACTGGACATTTGATAAAAAACATCCAATCTGGTCAGAAGTTATCAGGATTTTGTCTACTGGATGGGTGTTGGTTTAGTCAACAGACATGATTCAAGTCGACAAACATGGTTCTATGTTGACTGTCTTTGCTTGATATCCCTACAAACCTCCAAATATCTGTCGAATTGATGACTTATCTACTCTGATATTATCTAATCCTCTGATATCCATGAGAGAGAGAGAGAGAGAGAGAGAGAGGGGGTGTGAAGAGCAGAGCCTCCCCGAACAAGGAGAAGAGGAGGAATCTACTCTCATCCTTCTCCTACCTATGAACTGGCCGATTCCTCTGAATCCTTGAGTTCGTCGGATTCGTTCCACGCCTGGACTCTTCTCCGGTGTATTCGGTTTCTCTGTGGTTGCCGGTTGGGAGCCACATCGGTGTCGATTCCAATTGGCAGTAGTGAACAGATTGTCACGGCGAAGACCTAGGAGTGGCAGCTTCACGGGCTCTCCTGGTACGAATGCAGTTTCACAGATCTCTCTACATTCTGTTCTTCTTGAGTAATTTTTTTCGGTTTCCGAATCAATGGTTCTTTGTTGCTGAAGAAGATGGTGGAGTCGCAGCGCGCGGGGGCAAGAAGGATCGAAATCGGGACTGATCCAGCTCGGGCAAGTGGAGGAGAGGGGGCCCACATGATGCACGGAAGCAACATGGAGGAAGGGGGGGACAGCACCGACGAGAGCATGGACGAGGAGGAGGACAATGACGGTGACGACCCGGGCACCGTCGTCCACCTTCCTTTGCCACCAAAACCTTCACCACACTCCTCGATGCTGCCCGCAACAAATCACAGCCATCGGAAGAGCTTCCCTGTGAAGCTTATTTATTCTCCCCCCATTGTGGGAGGACTCCCCATTTCCTGGTGAAGTCATAGTATATCATGGCCCCTCACATTCTTTGGTAGTTCTAATTAAATAATACTAATACTACTACTAATAATAATAATCTGAGCATGGTTTCCTTTTTTTGAGGGGGGGGGATAATTTTTATGTTGTTTTCTGCTTACATGATGAGTGAGATATTAACTGAAATAGTGTCTTTTTTTATTGCATACTTCAAGTGTCCAATGCAGCCTCAAGATCTTTGACTTTGCTGTGAAGGAAAGTTCTGATAGAGTCAAGGGCAAAGGTTTGAAATCTTCTGAAGGTATGACAAGAGACCTACTGTGCCAGGTCGTTGTATGAAACATGATAAATTGTTCTGTTTTGTGAAGTTCTACATGTATTTTCTTTTAATTCTAGTTTACATATTTTACAGTTCCATCTCTTTTTCACACTCCTTTTCTTTTGTTATTTTTTTTGGTAATTAATGCTAGCAGAGAACATTATCCAGAGGGTGCAAGGGAGATTTAGGCATGCATACAGAAGGAATGACTCCTTTGCATGTGTTTTAAAATGTGCTCTAGGGAACCCTATACCTCATGTTATAATAAGATGTTTTGCAATTTAGTTTGAGCTGTTTGATTGTGGGTAAGCTCTTGCTATTATCTAAGACATGATATGTGTGTATATATGCGGATTATTTCTGATAAAAATTCGGCAGCATCTCCCCTTGACCCCGGGCGTAAGGGAGATGCAGGGAACACGCCCACATGGAGTGGTGAAACCCGACAAGTGGAGGTGGGCGTCTGAAGACGGCAACACCTTTAATAAAACATCAAAAAACCCGAGGAAATTGATGGAGGGAAGGCCTCTCTAGGGCTGCTCAAGGGCGTGCTGGCCAAAGACTGTGCCGGTGAAGAGGTGTGGGGGTTAGTGCACCGGCCAGGGAGGCTGTACCGGGCTAGGAGCGTACCGGCCAAGGAAGGGTTAGTATGTGCCGGTGAAGGCGTCTGAGGGTGGTTCAAGGCTAGTGTGAGGGAGAGGGCCGTGAGGCCTTGGGGTTTAGTTTAGCTGGCCAGGGGGCTTTAGCTGGAGGAGGAAATGCCAGGGGCTGAGAGTTCAAGGCAGTTTGGGGGGACAAGGACCAATGGTGGTCTTGGGGTTTAAGCTCTTAGAGAAGGAAAAGGGACCCTCCTCCATGACAAATGGGCGAGGGTGAAGGCCCGAGCTCCCTCAAATGGAACCAAACCACTAGGGGGAGAGGAAAGACGGTGGAAGAGCACATAAGGGGGACCCAATCCAACAAAAAAGAACAACACCAATGTCGAGAGTATGAAAAGAACAAAAGAAAAAGGGTTTTATTCATGGCAAATGGGAACTAAATACATCAAGCGTAAGAAGAAGAAGAAAAAAAAAGCAAGGAAAAGAAACAAAGAGAGGAATGGGGGCTGAATAAGGGCGACGGCTCCCTGCTCTTCCCCATCCCCTGCTACATTTCTCTCTCCCTCTCTCTCTTACTCTCTTGCTCTCTGGTGGCTGCCGAAGGGGAGAGTCCCTTCTTCTTCTTCTTCTTCTTCTTCTTCTTCTTCTTCTTCTCTTCTCTTCTTTCTGGTGTGGTCGTTGGTGTGCATTGCTCTCACTTCTTCTCCTCTCTCTTTCTCTTCTGTTCTCCTCTTCTTCTTCTCTTCTTTCGTTGTTTTTCCCGTTGTCTGCTGCCGCCGGTGGAAGAGGGGCTTTTAAACCCCAACGACAGGAGCCTTCGAGCATGGAGCGATGGAGGCGGGAACGTGGGGCATTAAATGGGGATTTGACTTCCCCTCATCCCCGCTGACAAATGTGTAGCTTGTGTGCCTCACTCTCGTGTTGCCACGTCAGTCGTCCCACTGCGCACCAAGAATCCGTAGGGGAGTGGCGTGTGATCCTCCCTGTCGGATGGGTCGTGGGAAGAGCGTGCCACTGAAGAAGTATACCATGCTGTTGAGTGGCATTTAGGGTGTTCCAGTGAATGGGACGCATGGGCGTGCCATCGAAGGGTGGAAGAAGCGTGCCGTTGAAGGGCACTTGATAGTGCACCATGGGAGTCTTCGTAGGCGTGCCTGGGAAGGTCACTCGAGGGCGCACTAGTGAAGGCCGCTGGGGTGTACCGTTAAGTAGCTGCTGGGTGTGTCGTTGAACAGCCGCTGGGGTGTGCCGTTGAACAACCGCTGGGCGTGCCGTTGAACAGCCACTGGGGTGTGCCGTTGAACAGGCGCTGGGGTGTGCCATTGAACAGCCGCTGGGGTGTGCCATTGAACAGCAGCTGGGCGTGTTGTTGAGCAGGCGCTAGGGTGTACCATTGAAGACTGGCCTCGAGCCCGCCTCGTGCACAAGTTGAGGTTCATTTAATTTTCTTCGGGGCCCATGGACCATGGGCTTCCTGGGGGTTGGTTTCTCTTCGCTGTTTTGACTTCGGAGACAGCTTCACAATAGTGTGTTGTTCGTTCAAAGAGTTCGGATGGCCCATCCTCTCCACAGCTCCTTTGGTTGAATTTGTTTGTCGATATTAGACTGGTCGGGACATATGGATGCGTAATTTTACACATCCACAGTAGCCCACGGGCTCCCTAGAGGCGAGCAATCCTACTCCCCTTGAAAATAAAGGTAACGAAGGTAGCCCACGGTCTCCCTAGAGGCAAGCACTCCTACTCCCCTTGAAAACGATGGTAGCCGACGGGCTCCCTAGAGGTGAGCACTCCTACTCCCTTTGCCACGAGCTCCTTAGAGGTGAGCACTCCTGCTCCCCTTGAAAATGAAGGTAGCCGATAGGCTACCTAGAGGCGAGCACTATTGCTCCTCTTGAAAATGAAGGTAGACTATGGGCTTCCTAGAGGCGAGCACTCCTGCTCCCCTAGAAAATGAAGATAGCCTACAGGCACCCTAGAGGCGAGCACTCCTACTCCGCTTGAGAATGAAGGTAGACCATGGACTCCCTAGAGGCGACCACTCCTGCTCCCCTCAGAAACAAAGGTGACTTCTAAGTCTCCTAGAGGCAAGCACTTATGCTCCCTCAAAAATAATGGCAGCATTCGAGCTCCCAAGGGGCCAGTACTCCTATTCCCCCCCAAAATCATGAGCAATAGTCTTTTTCCTACAAAGGGAAAACACATGCTCATTCGGGAAACTAACTGCGATGCATCATGGGCATAAAGAAACAAGCATTTGCGCATGACAGAGAAAAGTTGGGGACTGTAGACCAGTCCACTCTCATAAATCCACCGCACATGCAGAAGTATTCCACCAAGAGGTGACGTAGATATGAACTAAGGAATTTTTATTCTTTTGTCAAAATACAAATTGCCATGGTCCAATACGCCATTCTCATGCAAGCCTATGGAAAAATGAGAGGGACTAAGGCTACGATGGCGGCACGAGAGTTCCAGTATCCAACCTCCAATCCCCAGCGTAGTCGCTACCCTAGCCGAGCAACCTGTCAAAGATCGTCAAGGCACTTCGACGGACAACTCGCCTTATGGCACCACTGCTTCTGAGGAAGCGAACCAATAGGAAGGTCAACCGCTCAAAGGCCTACACTAGGAAAAACTCTGAGACCTTATCTTTCGAAGCCACGACCCCGGGAAGACCCTACATCGTCGTGTTGGCACCATGAAGATGAAGGTGGACAACGAGACCCACCAATTACACCAGTAGGCCAACACACTATACTAACAAGCCTACCCACTATCACTACTATTTTCAAGTAAGAGACGCCTTCCTTCGATGGCGGAAAGCACCTCCTCTTGCGCCTGTGAGTCAAGAAAGGAGATGAAGAACAAGCACACACCACAAAGCCAAAGCTAGATTGCAAAAAGAAAGAGCTTTATAAGCAGGGGGGATTACAAAGAAATTTCTCGTCCCCTTAGGGATGAAACCTGCCCGGTTCAAGGGATAGGACTCCCCTGTCAGAGTACAGGCAGTTGACCTTCTCCAAGGCCTCCCACTAGCGAGCCAGATAGCCTAGCTTATATTCCTCAGAGGCACCTCCACCGCTGTTCTCTCCCGGTGCCAGCCACGCTAGCCAAGGCATTGGCAACACTTCCCTTTGGAGGCGCAAGCACTTGTGGGGGACCTACGAGGCCCCATCATCAGACGAAGTGCCAGATTGCTCTGATGACATCTCGTAGGAACTCCCTCCTCGTAGCACAGTGAACCGAAGGGGGCCTGGAGGCTTAACGAGGGTCGCTACTTATAGAAGGAAGCAAAGTTCCCAGAAAGAGGAGGGCAACTCACCACCTTTTCAACTTCATAAAAATCGAAGCGACAGATCCCGAAGTTCGCGCCCTCTCAGAATAACTTCCGGGACGCTGTTCCCTATCCCCGGGGCCCCACGATCGGTCGACCAAAACCAGTCAAACTGATCTAGCCGAAGTTGCGTCTGAACACTTTTTAAAGGGGTTTTTCACCCCATTTCCTCATTCTTTCACCTCCATTCATTCTCCCAGCCTCTTCTCCAACCCTAGAACTCCCAAACTCCTCATTTCCAACCCTAAAAACCTTCCCTTTCTCCTCTCCACAGAAGATTGGGATCTTCACTATCTTCCAGAATAGATTTTGTGCAGTGGCTTGTGCAGCCTCGAAGCATCTTCCATGGGGTCCAGATTGTAGTGAATCTACTTCTAAGGTTTTTACTGTATCATCTACCCCCTCCTCACCCCTAAAGATGGAGGTTAGTTCCTCTAAGGGTTTCCACTACAGTTTCTAGTCTAATGGCGCCTAGAAGAAGATTTTTCAGAGACCCTCGAAAATCTACCCGGGGGGAGCCCAACACTAGGAGAGGTGAGGACCCGATTCCTCCACCCCAGTAGGCACCCGCACTAGCATGTGCACCACTGTTGCATCCAAGGCTAATAATCAACCCCCGACTAGTTGATTTTGGTGAGTTAAATGAACTCTTACCAGATTTGAGTGCTGCATTTAAGGTGCAAGATGGTTGGATTGACTTTGTAACAAGATACACCAAGTTCTATCCTAGTCTTGTCTAGCTGTTTTATGGGAATTTGAATATGAGGAATGAACATCTGTGCACTATTATGAAAGGAGCAGAGATCACCATCAATTAAGGTTTATTTGAGGGGGCCCTAGGAGTTTCGGCTAGAGGTCATGATCTGATTAACACTCATCCTCCCGTTGAGGGGACATTTCTCCTCATGACTTGCTGTCAGTATATCCACAGGGTGAGTAATTTGCTCAAGTTGAATGCCAATCTCTTCCCGCCACTGAAGCGAATCATGCACCACAAGTTTACTACTCTCATTTACCCTAAGGGGGGTAGCAGAAATGAAGTGACTGAAGTGCACAAGTTCCTGCTCTATTGTGTTCTGAATGGCTTACCAATCAATATGGGATGGCTTATGACCAACTTGATTGGGTCATGCCACACTCAACGCAGGCGATCCCTACCTTATGCATCCCAACTGATGAGAGTATTTACTTTTGCTAGGATCAGTTTGGCCGGAGAAGTGCAGTCACAGTTAGGCTAGATGATATTTACAACGAGCACAAGTTTTTTACATGCTTCTCATATTATTTGGGTCCCGATGGAGATTTGTACAGAAATGCGGGACTGTATGGTGAGGAATCCAAAAATGAGGAAGAACGAGAACCACAATAGCAGGAAGCTCAAGAACAAGCCATGCCTCTGGTTCAGGCCGAGGAGCAGCCTCCTCCCCCCAGCATTCTCCGCGCCGGCAAACGATTGAAGCGTATCGCCAATCTGCTTGCGCTGTTCGGGCTTCAGTACCTGGTCCGACGTTAAAAACACCGTCGAAATCAGGCCCTTCTTGTACACACGGCCCGACGATTTCTCGCCGGCCAGCGCATTGCCGATTACGTTCCGCTCCATGCCGATCGGCGAAATGCCGCGGTCGCAGCCGGGCAGCAGTGCACCGCGGACATGAAACATGCGGTCTTCGGTAACGCGCCGCTTGCCGCCCTTCTTGCCGGCGGCATACATGCGCTCCGTCACCTCGTAGTAACGGCGGTTGCTGTCGTCGCGCTTTACGTCGACAGCAAGCGGATCCAGCGGGATTAGCGAAACCAGCCTCTCGCCGCTGAATTTCTTCTCCGCGAAGAAGTTGCCATCCAGGCAAAGGCAAATCGCTGCCATCGCCCAAAAGTCTGCCGACGTGTCGTCGAGGTTCGGCATGTCATGCAGAATCTCGTAAAGCGGCGACTTCTGGTTAACCGTCGTGCCGCCCGCATCGTACACCAGGCACGGCAGCGTCTTAACCGAATTGGCAATCAGGTTGACACACGCCCAAACGGCATCCAACTGCATGGCGCGGTCGTAGTTTACAACCTCGCCGCTAGTCGTCTCGCCACCAAAAAAGCCGCGCCAAAAAGGCTCGCTGGACGCATTCAAATCAATGGTGCGCCCTAGCCATCTATCCCACCAGGCCATGACGCCCCTTCTGCTTGTAGCCGCACCGTTTGCGGCGCCGTGCGCATTACCACGTCACGGTGATCATGTTGTTTGCGAAGCCGTCGAGGTTTGCTTCGGGGACATCCAGCCACCGATTCAGCGCCATGATATGCGCCACCACGCCATCAATCTTGTTTTCCTCACGCTCCTTGCGCGGGTAAACCTGATCGCGCGACAGGTTCAATTTCGTGACGACGTTGGACAGCATCCACGCAAAGACCGGATCGCCATCGTGTGCAATCTGCTTTTCGCGAATCAGACCGTCCATTTCCTTCATCGGATCCGAGAAGTTATTCGCGGTCGGCGTGATTTCCGTGCAGACGACGCCTTCAGCCTCAAGCTCGCTAACCATCATGCGCGCCTGCGCCGGATCGTAGGCAACCTCAAGCAATTGGAACTTGTCGCGGATACCTAGAATGTCATCCCGAATCCGCGTCTGGTCGTTCATCTCGCCATCGGTGACGCGAATAAGCCCGTCATGGTCCCAAGCGTGATAGTGCTCATTTTCCGGTTGTTCGACACGCGCGGACGGCAGGTAGTAATAGCCGAACCGTGCGACCCCCCTTTTGGGTTTTCGTCGAAGCCAGCCCCCTCTCGCCAATAGCGACTCTGCCATCGCCATCCATAATTACTTTCGCAGTGCCCCCCGCACCAAGATTTACATGTTCTCCGGCCGCCGCATTGAGATACAAGCCACTGCCTGATGTGATAGTCAAGTTTCGTGTGTTTGGACTGCTGATCGTCAAATCAACATCCGTGGGGCTGGTAAGAGCCGGGGCGGTGACGGTATTAGTTATCATCAGCTTTCCCGTTCCGGTTAACGTAGCTACCTCCGTGGCGCCACCCAACCATCGCATCATTTCACTGTCCGTGCCGCCCATGTAGAGAGATACCGTGCCGTTTGCACTGTATTCCTGTCTTTTAACCCAAGTTGCGCCGTTATATATCCATGTTGTGAGACCGGGCGCAGCATCTGCGTTGAGCTGAAGGTTAACTCCGCTTGACCCTACCGCATTCATTATGCGAAGTGCAGTGGATTGGGAATTGCTACCGTTCTTAAAGATACCAACAGAACCGCCATCTGTACGATATTCACCACTTATCCGAGACCCGGCCGATTGTATTCCAGCGATCTGATTCTGAATATAATTCCCCGACCCGCTGGCGGGCGCAGCCCCAATATCTCCCGCTGTCAACGTCCGCTTACCACTCGCTGTATAATGCCCCGCAGAATTGAACGAAAACGAGGCAGGCACTTCAGCACCGGTGTAGGTGATTGAGCCAGTGACGCCAGTGGGGTGATTGCCTTCCTTCCAATACCCCGCACTCGCATGGTTCCCCCATCCGAACGCTGTCTGGCCGTTGTTGATCCGCGAATCATTGCCTTGCGCGACCGTGCCCGCTGCGGTGCCGAAGTTCACCGCAAAGGAGCGGTTTGCGGTAAGATTACCGCCGCCGGTAAGGCCGGTGCCCGCGGTAAGCGTAATAGCGCTATTGGCTTTCAAATTGAGCGCTGTCTGCGTTGCAGTGGAGACGGGCTTGCCCAGGTCGGTTGTATTGTCCACGTTCCCCAGCCCCACGTCGCCCTTAGACAGCACCACATCGCCGGTGTATCCGTTCACGCTGTTCACCGCGCTGCCGCCGGGAATACGCTGCCAAACCGATCCATTATAGATCACGTCGTCACCTACACTGAAAGCAATGTTCCCGCTGCCAAGGTCCTGCGTACCGGCAACATTGACGCGGTAATACTGCCCCGCAGTTCCGGAGCCGTCCGCAATGGTCGGCGTGTTCGTGCTCGCATTCCATGTGCCTTGATATAGTGAGCCGGTAGTCGGCAACTGGCTGGAGGGTACCTTGCCGTCCATTCCTAGCGTAGCTACGCCGCCGGATGCGGCCTTCTGGGCAAGCGGTATATAAGTAGCTGAAAGGTCGGGTATATGGCATAAAAAACTGGGGCATGTAAGCTTTCGTGTATTGCATAATCTTGTCAAACATGATATGGTTAATGGCCTACCTAAATTGTCATTTAACCACATAACCAAAACTTGTGAAGCATGCTCCCTAGGAAAACAAACAAGAAAATCATTTAAACTCATAACTGAGCCCATGTCATCAAAGCCTTTTGAATTGCTTTATATGGAGCTATTTGGTCCAACCAGGATAGCCAGCCTGAGTGGCAAAAGATTTGGCTACATTATAGTTGATGACTTTGCCTGCTTCACTTGGATTTTCTTTTTAGCTCAAAAGAATGATGCCTTCTCTGAATTTCAGAAATTCTTCAGAAAAGTGAAGCAAGAAGGTAAGTTTAGAATCTGCACCATCTAATCGGATCATGGAGGAGAATTTGACAACTCCTTGTTTACTGACTTCTATAGTCAAGAGGACCTAACTTACAAATTTTCTTCTCCTAGGACACCCGAGCAAAATGAAATTATGGAGAGAAAGAACTAGGACATAGTTGAGATAGCTCGAACCATGCTAGTAGAGAGCCAACTAGCAAGGAGATTTTCGACTGAGGCGGCTAGTACTGTATGCTATATTATCAACCGGGCCATGGTAAGACCTAAACATAAGAAAACTCCTTATGAGCTACTCATAGGTATGAAGCCCAACTTAGCTTACTTTAGAGTTTTTAGATCAAAATGCTACATTTATAACAATGACAAGATAGATCTTGATAAATTCGAAGCTAAGAGCGACGTGGACATCTTTCTATACTACTCAGATAGGTCTAGAGCATATAGGGTCTTTAACTATAAAAATCAAACTGTAGAAGAAACATCTCACGTCATATTCGCTGAAGAAGTTGAATTATCTGACAGATCTAATGATGGCAGGGATCAAAGTGCAGATGGGGAATTTCTAAAAATAAAAGAAGATCAAGCAAGAGAAGAACAAATGCCAACAGAGGGAGTGGGAGATGTTCAACCGAACAGGTCTGTGTCAACTAAACAAGGTGAGTCATCAAACAACATTAGGCTTCTAAAAGACCACCCTATTCAAAATGTTATTGGAAATCCACATGATCCATCAAGAACGATATCATTTTATAAGGAAGTCAATGCTCAAGATTTGATTGCCTTAGTCTCTCAAATTGAACCCCAAAATATTGAGGAGGCATTAATTGATGAATCATGGATAAATGCTATGCACGATGAATTACATCAATTTGAGAGAAACAAAGTGTGGACCTTAGTTCCCAGACTGGTCAACAAATCAATCATAGGAGGAAGATGGGTGCTCAGAAATAAACTAAATGAGGAGGCTGTCATCACTAGAAACATGGTCTTTTTCTTCTATCAAAGTCATCAAATGTGTCCTGCTAAACTTGAATATACTTTTTACTCTTACTTGATCTGAATAGTAGTTCTGTCTACCAACCTGTTCAATCTATTTTTAACACATTTCAAGGATGTGCACATACATATGACATCAAACATATGACATTATTAAAATATGAACCCAATGCACCAAAACCAATGCACCAATGCATGACTCATATCTGAGTCATAGTGTTTGACATCATCAAAATCACATGGACACAACAATCTCCTTCTTTTTGATGATGGCAACACTATGAGTCATGATGACCAAATTAGCATACAATTGATGTAGGTAATTTAGATAATGTACTAACTCATCAAACTATTCTCCCCCTTTGACATCATCAAAATGAAAAAAATAGTTTGATATAAGTAGTGGAAAATGTTCTCCCCCTTAGATATGGAATGAAATGCCTATCAATAGAATGTGAAAGATTTTTCTCTTCCTCGATGAATGAGCGCAGCATGAAATAAATGCACACATCTCCCATAAGAAATGACTTCGTAATGAAAATTGGAGATGATTGAAGCAATGAAATGATATAAGCAAGAAGGGAGTTTGGACAGTGAAAACTTCAACAACAAAAACATTTTTGCCTTGACATTATCATGAAGATTAGACAAGTTTTGGAGATAGTTAATAAAGAAATCATCAAAAGCACAGTTGACATTAGCAGTCATAAGAGCAAATGATTTCCAACAGTCTTAAGGCATTGAACATAATAGTTCTAGCAAAGATTTCAAGGAATTAGATCATTCAAGAAGGTTCAATCAGATACTAATTTCATAAATCAAAAAGTAATGAATTTTTAGATTCTTCCATTATAAAGGTCTTATGAAATGATCCTTATTTGACAACATGGTTTAAATCCAATGTCTTCAGAGTTTGATAATAAAATTTCTGTGTCCATATTTGAATTCAAAGTTTAATAGAAATGAACTGCACCCTCATATTGACATCTTGTTTAACCTCCCTTCATCTTACTCATTCAAATTTCAATGACTCCTTTAGGAGTTACAAAAATTAGTATTGAGGTTAAACACTCATGATAACATCTGATTTTGTCCTGAGTTTTAGCAATTTTTCTTTTCAATTTTTGCTACCAATTTCTGATTTTTCTTTTGTTCATCAATAATTTTTCTTCTTAGGAACAATTAAGTCAAGTACATACTTTGTATCTAGAGGACACACATTATTTAGATGCTAGTATCCCTAAGATCTCAATATGACTAACTATAATTTCTCATTTTGATTAGAGATAACATTGACACCTCATGACATACCTCAACTCATTTTATTGATTAGTGAGCGAACCACACCAAAGTTTGTGCAAACCCAAAAGGTAATTTAATTAGAAAGTATATATAAATATAAACAACGGCGAAGCCATCCATCCGAGAGGATGAAGGGGCCCCGGGGCGGTGCTCCATTTCCTGGCGCCCAGCTGAACCCTTTCCCGCCATGGATATTTCCAGCGCGGCGGCGCCCGTCAGGCTCGCCGCCCTCCCCACTCGCGCCGAGGGGAGGCCCTTCGAGCCCAACAACGAAGCCCTGAAGCAGCGGCTCCTGCGTGGAGGCGTCGTCCCCACGCCCAAGATCCTCCACGCCCTGCGGAAGAAGGAGATCCAGAAGGCCATCCGGAGGTCGAAGAAGCGGGCGCTCGAGGCTGAGGAGCCGCCAGTGTCCGCGAGCCAGCGGCAGGAGGCCGAGGAAGAGGCCCTCTTTCGGACCATATCGAGCGAGTACCGAGCCGTGAGGGAGGAGCTGCGGAGGAGAAATGGGGGAATTCCGGCCTCCTCAGTGGTAGGGAAGCCGTGGGTGAGGTCGGACGGTGTCGAGTTGAGGGGGTTCGGGGGTGCTGCAGTGGAATACAGCGGGGGAAGGCTGAAAGGAGAGCATCTGAATGAGTTGGCGGAGATGCTGAGTGAGAGGAACAGTGGGGACCTTCGCTGGCTCTTGGACAATGATGTGGAAGAATTGCCGGTGGAGGACGGCAATAGGCGGTTTCTTCCGGGTCGGATGAGTGGGGAGGAAGATCAGATTCGGTTCCTCGTAAAAGGGTGAGACATCTCTTCTCCATTCACTATATTCGAGCTCTGTTTCTCTACTGAATGCAGTGGTACGGTTATTAGATTTTTGATCCCCCCAGTGAAGTTAGATGTTGGAATCTTCTGACGAACTTTTAGCAATAGTATCCTTCAACTTTGAATCACTAATTTGGAGATTGTGTTTCGGACATCCCTTGGTTAATTGTTGCCTTAGAATTACTTGATTACAAATCCCTATTGCAAATTTATTTCTTTCCTGTTGGTTCACCAAGCTGCTGTCAGGAAAGGAGGCCATGGGTTCAACAACCATGGGTGCCGTGAGAGTAGGAGATGTCTTGCTGTCGGGTCTAGTGTACTCAGAAGACTTATGAGGTCTTATGTACTCTGAAGATTTATTTTGTCTCCGGGACATGCCCTTAAAAGAATAACTTTTCTTTCTAAGTTTCTGGCTGAGAATTTATTTCTTCTTTTCAAGTTTCATGCTTCCTCCCCGTCGCAAACTTAATTCAAACTTAGGTTATCAAAGCTAACCACTTGATACCACCTTGTAGAGGGTTGACATGAGAGAAGGATTTTGTCACGTGTCACCGCGTCACATTGTGAATATCACCATTCTCTCCCTAGTAGAAGACGGGAGGAAGTTATTCGTCACTAGGCTCATGTTGGAGCCGCTGGAGAAAGTCAACGGGCTCAAGGTGAATTTCAGTAAGAGCCAATTAGTGGGGATTAATATAGAAGATAGATCCCTACGAAAAGCAACTTGCATCCTAGGTTGTAATATAGAAGATTTCCCCATCTCTTATTTGGGCCTGCCATGTCTCCAAGGTCATATACATTGCAATGATTGGCACAATATGATACAAAGGTATAAATCCAAACTGACAAGATGGAAAGCAAAGCTCGTCTCACACAGGGGGAGAATGGTGCTTTGCAAATCGGTGTCAAATAGTCCCCCTATCTATTACTTTTCCATCTTCCAGATTTCGAAGACAGCTGAAAGGAAAATTGAGTCTACACAAGTAAGATTTTTCAGCCATGATAGTGGAGACAAGAGCAAGGGATGGCATGACATAGCATGAGATAAAATTGTACGTGGAGACAAGAGCAGGAGATGGGAGGATTGGAAAGAAGGTTTATCAGACTTCAATCAGGCTTTATTGTGCAAATGGCTGTGAAAGCTTGGTTCCAAAGAAAATGGGTTACGACTACAAGTCATCCAACATAGATACTATGAGAGAGTTAGGGACTAGGACTTGTACCCAGCAACCCAACACAATATCTCTTCCATTTGGAGGGATATCTTGCAGTGCAGAGATAGCATTTGGGGAATGGCCAGAAGTGTATGTTTTTAAAAGATAAGTGGTGTGGACTGTTTACATTGGACGACACCTTTCTAGAACTTTTTGCGATTACTTCTGCACATGCGGCATCAGTTTCCTAAGTTTTAGAGCCACAACTATCAGAGGGAACTTGGGCTCTATCCTTTAAAGAAAATCTTGGGTGGAGGAGATTGAACAACTAGAGAAACTCCATTCTCTTCTTCTCGACTATGCTCCGGAGGCTAACAGCATTGATAGGTGGTGGTGGAATGGGATAAAGAATGAGGGTTTTCAATCAATTCAGCTTACAATCTTATTTCAGATGGAGTGAGGCATGGACTCGCGCCACAGATTTAGAACCCTAGAAGTCCCCTTAAAGGCTTCAAGTGAGGCTACTTATATGGAGGATCTCATATGGGCATCTGCCGACTTGTGATAAGTTGGCTCCATTTATGACAGGTATCCCCACACCATGTGCTCTTTGTGGAGAAGAAGAGGAGACATTAGATCATCTCTTCATAGGATGCTCCTTTTCTAAGGAGGTTTGGACATAGGTTTTGAGCAGGTTCCCAAGTGGCACCATCCTTCAAGACAATGTGCAGCAATTGATTGGAAAATGGCACAAGAGATGGAGCCGTGCCGCATAAACAATATCCATTATTCGACCAAGGACAAAGATATACCTGGTGGTTGCCATATGAAAGAAAATCCCTCCTGAGGTAATAGAACGTCTTTGGCCCTTCAGAACAGGGGACCAAAGGCTCCATTGACAGAAAGCCCGGATGACCCGACATGGGTACTGTTTCTCAGCAAATTGGGTTTGTTAGAGACTAGATGATCATCCAGTCAAAGTGAAAGCACCTTGAGTAGTGTCCCACTCCCCAAGAAAGCCACAAGCATAGTCTTAACTGAGCTGATAGCACGAACCACAATGTCGAAGGCCGTGACAGCAGAAAACCCACATGTCCGAGCTGAAGACGCACGAGGTTCCGAAAGCGGTCGCCCAATGGCCTGAAAGCTTTATCAAGACTTCCCACCATGGTTCTGCAAGACCGCGGTGAGATGAAGGATCACAGTGACTCATAGAGATAGTCCGGGGCCCATTGTCTGGAACGTGTCAAATGGACGCGATGAATGGGGTTAACTTGGTGCGCTCCCTAAATCGGCGCACCCATTACTCCGGCGCCACCTTTCCTGGCACGAAAAATGATAGCCCATGCCTCTCTTTAGCTCACATTCTCCGCGCCGTGCATAGTCACACCAATAGACCGATATATAAAAACCAATCATCTGCGAGCAAAGGGAGAGAGGGAGGAGATGAAGAGAAGCAAGAGGGCAATAGAGCCAGGAGAGAACCAATCACGGGAGAAGGAAGAGGATTGGGGAAGAAGTAGGGTTTCTGAGAGTAAGCCTGAGCGCCGCCATCTTTCCCAAGTCCATTCACCCATCTGAAGAAGCTCGGAGCTGGGGAAGAGGTGTGTCATTCTGATACTCTGTTTCTGCTGAGAAGTCTAGGTGGGTTCCGGTGATTTCCCCGATCATTCCCCATTGTTCCTCCTTAGCATAATGTAACCAGAGGGGCGATGATATGAGCCCATCTCCCTCTCGTTATCCCTCTACCTCTTCTTCCTCTATAGTTCTTCTGTAATTGGGATATGTCCGTCTATATAATCACTGGGCGGTCTCCGTGCGACAATGTCGGACCGCGCCGAATGGGTGTGACATCTAATTCTCTTTTTTGTTATTTCCACTAATGGAATGAATAATAATTAGTGCGGAAACGTCTTTATATATGTTTCCTCCCCCTTCTTCAAATCCATATGTTCGACCGTCCCCTGTGCATGATCGCCAGGTTTCATTTTGTGACGCCAGATACACACTGGGATATCCTCTAAGGGCTATAGTGACACCCCCTCCCTCGGGGTTTACTGCCAGTAGGATACTTGTATGAGGCTTTCACTATACTCATCATGGGTTTGATGCCGACCCCGAAAATGCTCCGATGTGATTGATTTTTTTGGTCGGGCCCATACATGCTTATCTGATGTTACCCAGAGTAGGCGTCTAGGAAACTTAACATCTAGTGTCCGGCCGTAGCATCGACCAGTTGGTCGATTCGTGGCATGGGGAAGCTATGCTTTGGCGTAGCTTTGTTGAGGTCGGTGTAGTCTACGTACATCCGCCACTTCCCCTTGCTCATAGGGACGAGGACGACATTTGCCACCCAGTCAGGGTACCGGGTAGGCCTGAGTAATCTTAAGCGTAATTTCTCGCTCACTTGTTCCTTGATTATGACTTGTCACTCGGGGTTGTAGCGCCTCCTGTGTGTACCGGGAGACAGCTCGGTTCTAACTTCAGCTGGTGGGTGATGATCTCCAGTGGGATTTCGGGGAGCTTGTTCTCAGACCAAGCGAGCACGTCTTCGTTGGCTATGAGGAAGTTTGTGTAAGCTTCCTTCTCTTGTTCGGACAGGGTAGCCCTGATCCTTAGCGTTCTGGTCGGATCTTCCCCCACCTAGATGTGGTACAGGTCCTCCGCTGGGGTGCTCGCACTCAGACTGGGATCTTCTATTCTTGCCTTCTTCTCGGGTGGTGCTTCCTCGGCTTGCCTGTCATGCGTCGAGATGAGGTAACACCTTCTTGACTCCCTATGATCTCCCCGGACTTCCCCCACCCCATGAGGCGTGGGGAACTTGAGCTTCTGGTGATATGAGGAGGGGACGCCTTGAAGGGTGCCGAGGATTCCTCGCCCGATGATGGCGTTGTATCCACTCATCGCGCGGATGACCGTGAAATCTGCCATGAACGTTACATCCCTCGGCGCGGTCCCAAATGTAACTGGCAACGATATACGCCCTTTTGGGCGGATGGTGGTGCCGGAGAATCCGTACAATGGTATGTGCAACGGTGTAATTCGTGATAAGTCCACACCTATAAGTACTAGATAGTCGTACGAAATAACATCCGGGCCAGTTCCATTATCAATCAGAATATGTCGTACGATACATTGATTAATGGTGGCCGAGACCACCAAAGCATCAGAGTGGGGTGTAGTTACACCGTCTAAGTCATCGTCTGAGAAGACGATAGGCTCCTTCAGGTGCTCTCGGGCGGTAGCTTCCCGCCCGCTGATGTCGCCCTGCTCCATGACATTAATGGCCGATGCGCACCGTCAAGGTCTGCTAGCGCTATCTCCACCCGACGTCAGCCCTCCAGAGATCATCATGATCTCCTTTCCATTGGGTCGGTTGTCGAGGGGCAGAGGAGACCGTTTGTGTTGTAGCTTCTTTGCGGCCTTGGCAATGAACTTGTCAAGGAGACCTCGTCGGATGAGGTCCTCGAGGGTGTCCTTCAAGTTGACGCAGTCGGCCGTGTCGTGGTCGTGGTCGTGGTCGCGATGGAAGCGAGAGTACTTTCTCTTATTCCTCGTGCTCGGATCCGACTTCATCTTAGGAGGCCATTTAAGGAAAGGTTCCTCACGGATTTCCATCAAGATTTGGTTGGGAGGAGCTGTCAGGGGCGTGTAGTTATGATACTAACCCCTTTCTTTTTCTGGGCGGTCACGGCGATCTCAGTCTCATTGCTCCCGCTTGTTCTGCCCCTCAAGAGGTGAGTCAGCGCATCTCTTCCGGTCGGTCCGATCGGTTCCGGCCGTGCGACCCAGGGCCACAGTGTTCTCCTTACACCACGCATGTTTCTGCGCCAGGGCAAGGAGGCTAGTGAGGGTCGCCGGGGCTTCGACTCTGAGTGCACATCAAAGGATGGAATCCTGCGTCCCTTGAGTGAGTGCAGTGGTGGCGATACTGACGTCAAGGCGTAGAATCCGGAGCCCCTCTGCTCGAAAATGGGAGACGTAGTCCCAAAGCATCTCCTCGCATCCCTGCTTGAGGGCGAGCAGGCTTACCACAGACTAGGCTACCTTTCAGCAGCCAATGAAGTTCTCATTAAATAGTTCCTTCAGCTACTGGAAGGAGAAAATAGTCCTGGCCGACAGGAACTCAAACTATGCCCGGGCATTCTCGCGGAGGGTCGTGACGAATGTTAGGCATTTCACAGTGTCTGAGACCCGATGGAACACCAGGTGAGACTCAAAACTGTGCATGTGGTCGGCCGGGTCGGTGCTGCCATCATACGGGGTGAAGGACGGCAACTGGAGCTTCGGTGGGATGGGTGCTTCCATGATCTCTCTGGAAAAGGGTGCGTGGAAGTCTTGGTCATCGTCGATGAGGCCACGAGTCTTGGCAGTGATGAGGACGTCATCCAGATATCAGACTTTGTTCTCGATCTCGACGATGCGTTGAAGTCGACAATCCATCTCCGGGTTGGAGTGGAGTGAGTTGCGCACCCTTGGTGCAGGTGAGCTAAGCGATCGTCGAGTCCTAGCGACGGAGACGCGGGAGGTTTCCCGCACTTGGCGAGAATTCTCCATGGTCTGAACCCCCTCGTTCTGATGTCGTTCGGGCAGAGCGTACTGGGGGTCCGCGGGCCTTATTCAGAAGTTCCTGACATAGTCCTATCAGGGCCTGAATCTACTGGCATAACTCAGGGAGATCACCTGGGGTGACTTCTTGGCGTGGATGGGCAGAGGAGGCTTCCTGCGATCCACGACGGGAGTTGGGCCCTTGGTGAGAACCAAGCCCCTGGTTGCTGGCGTTGCGAAGACTCCCACGAGATGCCATGACTTTTCGTTTGAGATTTCCACAAATGGCGCTAAAAAGTGTAGAGGCAGAAATATGATTTCTATGCCACGTACCACACTCCTCTATTTGTTTGTTGTGGATGTCGTCTGACACCCGTGGAAGCCTACAAACATCAGGGAAAAGGGCGTCAGAAGGAGCTCCGGGTGCTACCTCATGGGACAACCCCTCTGATGCTTAAGTCAGCAACGGCATAAGTGAAGAACAGAGAAGAGTAGGAGAGAAAGAGGAGAGAGAGGTCGCAATAGGA
This sequence comes from Amorphophallus titanum, assembly GCA_024336825.1. Lineage (NCBI taxonomy): Eukaryota > Viridiplantae > Streptophyta > Magnoliopsida > Alismatales > Araceae > Amorphophallus > Amorphophallus titanum. Next base: position 14,916,772 of record JANBPO010004741.1, read on the forward strand.
GATCTGAGAGATGTGCAGACCCTCAAAACGAGTGCTCGTCACTCCCAGTCCTCACTCGGTGAGTGCTCGCTGGGTGGTAGGGTCGTACATGAGGGATTTTCTCTCTCTAGGAATGAACAATCATGACCTCTCTAGTAGTAGGGTGTATAGCTCTCTCGTTTGCTTCTCTGTAGATGTTTTGTTGGTGAGATTCATTGTCCCCTCTCTTCTCTGTCAAGATCCCTTTTATAGGGGGTTATCCTGGTGTCGAAGGCCAATCCCTTAGCAAGGAAGGTCGCGAGTCATGGAGTAACGTTCCCCGCGATCGTGGCCGGAGTTTCCCGTTGAGGGGCTATCACCCCGAAGTTGGCCGATCCCTGGGCGAGTCTTACGGCGCTCATGGGGCTTGCTCACCAGTTATGGGGTCGAAGCTAGCGTCGTGGGGGATAACGGTCCGTCACTGGAGGGTCATACGGCGGTCATTGCGCCTGGATCAAAACCTTCCTACGTTGTCGAATCTGATGTCGAGTCGTAGTAGGCTGCGCTTTTATGGGCCACGGCCGTCGGGCGCCCTTGGGTGTGTTGTAGACCGCAAGTCAAATTGGGCTCGTTGTAGACGGGCCTGACATGGGCCGAGCCGGATTCACCCTTCTCATATATACAGAGACAGAGAGAGAGAGAGAGAATAAAATATAATAAGCCAACATATATAGCCTTGAGATCAGTTTGCACGTCTTCATCCGAGCTACCTAAAAAGGGTTGGAGAAGTAGGGTAAGCGAGAGCTCAGTAAGATTTTATATCTCTATCATCATGCATAGTTTAAGTGATTAATCAATTGATCATGTATAACGAAAGAAGGCGATAAAAAAAACTATAACAAGCAATATATCCAGATGATAATTGATAAGCCAAAGAGTTGACTTTAGAATTGCAAGTAGAGGGCAAGTGCAAGTATAACGATAACATTTCATGTATATTGGCCGAAACAAGCACGCATGTATAACAAGTCATGTAGAGATAATTTCAGGTAGGAATGAATGTCATAGACAACACGCTAGCAAGTACTCAGTGCAATGCCACATCTTGTCATTACAAACTCTTCGAGACACAAGTACTTTCGGGCGCTCTTCCCAGGACCAGACCAGGCCCTTTATGATGCGTTGACATTGAAAAGTGGATCAAAGAACCCAAGTAGCATCTAGACATTCATTTTAATTCGACCAAGAGTTTCAAGGTTAAGCTTAGGTAACCTATCACTATGACCAAGGGTTATTCCAAATAACATTGGACAAGAAGTCATAGGAATATGACTTAGAAGTTAATATTCACTAAGGATGTAATGAATAGTAATAGAACATAGCCTGAAGGGCTATGATTGACCCAACTACTACATCACACAAGAAACTGCGAAAAAACCAGATCTGGAAACAGGTTGCGATCACGCTAGGGCCGCTACCATGATATAGCAATCTATGAAGGGCCGCTATTAAAACGACAGCGTTGAGGCCTGCGTCGACTCGATGGATCAGTGGGTAAACGCACACAAGGCAGAAAGAAGATAGCAGTCTATCAAGGGGCCGCTATTTGAAAGTGGTGGTCTAAGGAGGACCGCTACCAAGTCAAATCAGGCAAAAGGTGAAATTCAGTTGACTTAAATGGGTTCTCAGTCGCCCTGAGGCATGGCTGGACCAAACCAAGACTCAACCCACGTAACCTAGGTCAATTTGAGAGGCCATAGGTCAACCTGAACAGAGCTAAGGATAAGTCGACTTGGCAAACTGGCACACAGGCCAGAGCAGAAAGCAGGAGGCATTCATGCCGTGGCCGCTACCTCAAGGTAGCTATCTAGAGAGGGCCACCTTCTAGTTGAGACAGACAGAACAGTCATGAACTTGGACTATCCAAAATTGAGAATCAGTCGAGTCAGTGGGTTCAGGCTTTTAGGGTACAACCTGCCCGGCATCCTAGTGAGAATCTCAGGCTCATGGGGAGTTATGGAGGTCTCGAGATAGCGGTTCTAGTCCGACGGAAGGAGTATCCAGGGGAGAGCCCCAACTATCCCAAGACAATTTTCTCTCGGCGTTGGTCGCATTAGCAGGAACTTCACTGGTATGTTTGCCAATAATAGACCATTTATTCCCTTTTACAGTTTCATTCTGGATCTTGAAATCTAAGTGAGTGGGAAAAGAGTGATCTGACAGAGAGCGTGGCTTCATTTCAAGTTTAAGTCAGTGGATGTTTTCATTTCTTTCTGCATGGTGGAAGGAGTGACCAAGACATTGTCATTGTTTATCACAGGCTTTACTTCTAGGGAAAGATCCAGGACATTCTTCCTTGATTGAGGTGAGTGCTTGTTGAATTGGCGTGCTTGTCTTTACAATTTGTTTGGGTGACTAACGTTCCTACTTACATATGAATCTGTGCAGGGGTTTACGGCGGGTGGTTTCATTTATATTGCAGTCGCGGGAGTCCTCCCGGAAATGAACAACGGGAGTTCGAGTGTCAAAAGTACGGTGATTCAGTTAACCTCCTTCATCTTGGGGATGTGTGTAGCACTTTGTATTTCCCTTGTTGAGTGAGCGTGTGTTACACCTGTAGACTAGAGCGATCCTGGTTTACATCGGTGGCCTAGAGATGGGATTGCTACAGCCCATGGATGTGTTTTGAGAGGCGTAAGAAGCAGATACAGGTGTAATGCAATAATTCTTCCATGCCGTAAAATCCCCTGGAATTAACAGTTACCAGTGAGCAATTTGATTATGTTTAGCGTTAAACTTTACTTGGGAGATAAGTGGTTTTCATGATTTTTTTTTTCAAGGGAACAGGGAGAGGTACACAAGTACCCTCTATATTTCTAGCTTGCCTGCCTGCAGATGGCCTTGAAAGCATCGTAACCTCTATGACTTTATCTGCTCCCATATATGTTCTCCCATGTCATTCACGGATATAATATTATAGAGTATTTAGAGGATATTTTCTAGCAGCCTTAAGGGAAAGAAGTATTCATATCCTTAGATAACATAATTGGAAATTGTTAATGGGATGGACATGAGCTGAGGTCTTGCAGGTTCAGATTTAACTCAGATGAAAAAGAATCAAACTCTAACATGGTAACGTGAAGTTAATGAACGGCTCTCAAAAATTAATCACATGAATAGCTCTCCATGTTGAATAGCTTTCTCTTAAGGTGATTGGAACAAGGACACAGAATTCAATTGCGAGCACACTAGAACTTGCATAGGCTTTTCTTTAGATGGAAGGACGTTTCAGAATCTTGAAAGTCTATCTGGTCCGCTCTATACAGAGCATCTGAAGGGGTCTATGTTTGTCTCTTGTGCTCATATCTACAGGGAAGCGAACCAAATAATCTTGGCTGATCTTGTTTGTTTTTTAGGTTGTATATCTGTTTGGATGTAAGCAGGGAATTTTCAAAACAATGCCCCGTCAAAATTATGACTAACTCTCAGCCCCCATTGGTCTTTCATGTGAGGTGAGAGCGAATCACGTGATATTTCGAAAAACCCCTTTGATTAATTAGAGTTTTATGACCTCTCTGAGCTCCTGCCCTCATCGGGCAACATTTAAGAGTGTGAGAGAGAGAGGGTGCATGTAAGAGGCAAGCCATTGGGTGGTTTTTTGTCTCTTGGGGAAATCTTCATAAAAGTCCCCTAAAAAATGATCATTTATCCCCGCTCATAACTCCCATGCCCAGAGAGAGAGAGAGAAAATAGGGGTGCAGGGAATTAAGGGCCACATTAAATTCCTCCATTAGTTAGGAAGGAGGGAGAGAATGTAGGAGAGAGATAAGGGAAGGAGGGCGCAGCAATTAAGAGTCCTAATCGGACTCTTCTTTCGAATCTTTCCTTCTCTTTTTCTTCTGAAAATCTATTAAATCCCCTGTTAAATAGGAGGAAGGGAGAGACCAGGTGAGAGAGAAATAATGTGGCGCAAGAAAAATAGGGAAGGAGAGAGATAGAGTCCGATGGACTCTTATTCTCTCCCTTGTTTCTTGAGTAGGTGAGAGAAAGATATGTTTTTTTTGTTGAACTCCTCTCTATCACATGGTTGCCCAGAAATGGGTCTGAAATAGACTTTTCCTCACCTTGTTTGTTTTCTCTCTCTACCCTTTTTTTAGTTCGAACAACAGCTTAATAGTATAAAGTCACCGGATGACATGCTACAAGAGACTCATGTACTTAATTAAACTACAATGAAAATTTTTATATTTTTATGCATTTCAATAGCTTTTGAAAGGCCAAGCTGGGAAAGCTTCTAGTGCACAATCAAATTTTTGTTCTCCATAACTGCTACATCAGCAATTTGGGTCCCAGGCGCTGCCTGTTAAGCCTTTATTTTGTCTTATGCTCTGTTGCATGTATAAATATTTTTGCCTCCGAAAAAAAGTGTGATTCAGGATCTACACATCTATACATAAGTTATCTTCGTCGACTGGTCTTCCCTTTTATGCATAATTATCTCCTCCTCTCTCCCTCCCTATAGCGTTGTGTGTGTATGTGTGCATGCACATAACATTATCTGCAAGATGCCTTCATTTTACAGTACCCGCGGCGGCAAATCTTGGACAACAATGCTAGTGAGACATATAGCACCAACCAGCATTGGAAATCCTGCCAGAGGCGGTGCAGCCAGTGATGCATTACAGGTCTTGACTTCTGTGGCAGCCCTCTCTTTCTGTACTTGAGAGAATATGTGCCCTGGCTGACATTGCATTGCCTGTTGCAGAGGATCCCGGGGTCCAGTGCCTCACTCTCGTAACACTCTCTCTCCTCTCGTTGCCCACTCTTACTCTCTCTTTTCTCCTCCCTCTCTCCCCCGTTCTCTCCCTTTCTCTCACCCTCCCTTCTCTGGCGGCCGACGGAGGCGGTGGCGGGTGAGGAGGCTAGAGCTACGGTGGCGATGACGGCGAGGATCGAGGGGAGATGTCGCCGGTGGCGGTGGCGAGACGTTTTGCGAATTTCGTGAACTGGTCGCGGGAATCGCAGCATTTCGAGCGTGGAATGGCGTCCATTCTTTGTGGTTTCTCCGGAAAAGGTAAGGGGGATGGATCCTTACCCTCCTTTCATTAATTCCTCACATTTTCATGTCGATCGAAGCGAGATCGAGTGGGTTTCTTTTTTGTTGGGGTTTAAATGCATATTTCAAGACGAGTGACGATTTTGACGATCCGGGTGACGATTTTAAGTTTAATCGGCGTGAATGGGTGTGCTTGAGGTCGGGGCGGGGGGGTGTTTCCCCATGTTTCCTACTCGCAATGGAGAGAGTTGGGCATTGAATGGGACCTCGCGGTGGGGTTCCTATCACGGGCGTGTCGGAATCAGTCGACCGATTCATCGGGTCGATCGACCGGTTGGGCACTTGTCCTGGCCCAGACTTCACTGGGTGGTTTCAGTCGACCGCTAGGGGCTGGTCGGTCGACCAACCCACCCAGCTGGTCGATCGACCGGCCAGGCCGATGGACCGACCCAGCCTGCTGTTTGCGTTGGTCAACTGACCAACGCTGTTGGTTGACCGATTGGGGCATGTTCAGCCATGGTTGACTCCCGTGAACGGGTTTTCGCCCCCGATTTATAAAATTAATGTTTCATATATAAGAATCAATGGAATTCGGGCCATTTCAGCCTTGTGAGGGCGGCAGTTACCCGAGAATGGTTTCACATTGTTCGAGGTTCCGGGTTTCGACCTTGTGAGGACGGCGATTAGGACTAGAGGTCGAGGTTCCCTTACCGGGGATCGGGCGAGCGTAGAGGTTCCGGGTTTCCTTAGCTTGCCGTTCGTGCCGTCCCGACCGCTGATGTTTATTGTCGTTATTTTATTACTGTTGTTATTTTTGTTATTGTTGTTGCTGCTGTTACTGTTGCTTACCGCTTTCATTGTGGTTGGGATTCGCGGGACCCCTATTGAGCCAATGAGATGAGGCTCACTTCCTGCTTTTTAGGTACAACGTTTCTCCTAGAGGTGGAGTTTCCTGGTCAGAGGATCAATAGTACATCAGCTTGCCAGTGCCGGGATGTTACCCGTTGCAGAGTATGTTTTCTTTTCGTCAACTGTACTTGTGCACTGGACTCTGTAGATTTATTAATTATTATCAGATGTACTCAAGAATGAGAAGCATCCAGGAAATAAGAAACCAGAGCAGAGCGAGAATGGCTCTATAGACTGAACAAATATATTAGATGGCTTGAAATTTCTAGTGGAAGCAAATGAAAACAGAATGTAAATGATAACATCATAAACTCTTGTAACTTCATTACAGGTTCATGACATACTTTACTTCAAATTTGAAACAACATGACACAATCATCAGAAAAGGTACTACTTAATACAATCCTTGAAAGAAGTCTTTCCCTTCCCCATGATCTAGAAATCTCTCATCATAATACATTCACAGAACAAAAGATAGATTTTTCATTTTGATATCCATGTTTAGAATAAAATTTCAGCCTTCAAGGATGTGATAGAAGCTAGTGAACCATAATCTTTCAGAATGGTAACTGAAAAAATGCCTCATGAAAAGAACTCAGCCATCTAATGATAGCTTATTTTACATTGGACTTCATGTGTTATTGTGAGTGAATGGACTACTAAAAAAACCTTAAATTTTCAAGGAGGAAGCTTAGAATCATGAAGTGAAAATAGAAGGGAAGTGTCAACAGGAATGTGACAGGATCCGGAAAGTTAGAAATATTTTTCTAGTTTGCAGATTTTCTTTTACCATTTTCAGGCATCAGAAGTAAAGCACTTTGAAAATGGTCCAATGGCCAAATGAGCAAATCCTGCTTCTCAGGGGAAGACATCAACATACATTTCCAAGATGACATCCCTACTGCACAAGTTGTTGCAAGTAGAGAAAATGTTCAAACTTCAGACATACAGCATCGCTAAATTATGTTTTCTTTCAATAAGCTAGAAATGCAGTTCCTAACAAGCTTGCCCACTAGAAAACTGTACTGGAGAATATAGAAGGATAGTTATCAAATTATATGCTCTTTCTTATTTCATTAGTTTTTACAAAGACACAAGAAAATTTTTCTTTGAAAATACCAACTTCAGTGCATTCATCACCAAATCACAGTGTAAGAGAGACAAGTCATGCTCAACAGTCAAGAGTACAGTGAAAAACTTTAGAAGAAAAAGAAACGGAAAACATACAGCAACACGCTGAAGGTATCTAAGTGTCCACATCAATAGTTTTCTGAAAGTACTTTAATGCTGCACTAGTTGCCCACATGAGAGGAGAACCCCCATTGAAGATTTGGGGAAGCCCTGAAGCACCCACCTTCTCCATCTTGCATTGGATTACAGTTGAAATCCAAATCCACTAGTTGTCCCACTCGGGGTCCTCACAAATCACCCACTCGGGGTCCTCAAAATCACCTACCTTCTCCATCTTGCATTGAATTACAGTAGAAATCCAAATCGGCATTATAATACCTGCTTTGCTAGTAGGGTATATATTTCATGCTACAGTAAACCGCATCGCTAAAGTAGAGGATGACTATAGAGAAATGATGGAGCTGAAAAAGCGAGCAGAAGCAGCAGATGTTGCAAAATCTCAGGTATAACAACATTTCCATGAATAAAATGACAATCTGATTGGGCATTTGTCATCTCAGATATGATAACATTTCCATGATATTATAACATTTAGATTAGGCATTAATGATTGCTAAAATGTTTTCATTCGTCCATGCTTCCAATTTAACTTTTTTATTGTTGTCATTTTTTCCTGTAGTTCTTGGCAACCGTTTCCCATGAGATCAGGACTCCAATGAATGGTGTTCTAGGTGAGCATTGAAATATCTGTATCAAAGGTTCCACTTTTCTTTCTGGTCAAGTTTAGAAGTACTTTTTTATGTCTTATTTATTTATTTATTTATTGGTGGGGGGGTGACCAGGTTCTGGGGGAACATATTATGAGGGATCAGTTTATGGATCTTAGCTCTATTATACGTGGAACTTTGATGAAATTGTATGAACAGATCCAGATTTTCTCCCCGTAATTTTGTTCAGCTAGTAATGGTCTGCTAGAAGATTATTCAGCTTTATCTCAAACTTACCTATTTCCATTTTCATATATACTATTTTCAAAGTCTTAAAGAGCCCTAAAAGTTGACCCCTGGTTGCGTGATCTCAAAATTTGTGAACAAGTCCCTGGTTGCGTGATCTCAAAATTTGTGAACAAGAAGGTAGTTTTCTACTTGCGAATTGTCTCATGGGATTCTTGGCCATAGTTACCTTGACAGTACTTGGCGCCTCCTTGTGGAGGTTTGATGTTAAGTAGGTTGCCAATTAAATAGCTTCACCAAATTCTTTGCTCCCTCATTGGATCTAGATACATTGATGGGTACACCTACAATGGTGATTATCCAGGATTTCTCTTAATAGAACATGGTCAGCTAAGTACATTAATGTACTTAACGTACATCACGTTCTACTTGTGTGGAGCAATCGCCAGGCATCAACACACAAGTCAAGTGAGTGCTACACTTTTCATCCGTACATAGCATATATATATATATATATATAGTCACAGGATGCATAGCAATTAGGTCTGTTTAAAAATCGAGCAAGGTTAAAATATTCAACCTCGGGGGGTCGAATATCTTACCCGAAGTCGGGTAAGAGATATGTGTGTGAGATGAGAAGTGGGATTCATATTTGCTCTTTCATGAGTTAAGGAATCCTATTCTAATATCAAATCGGGCCCTATAAAACATGAAATTCGGTGTCCTAGTACTTACAAGCAGATGAATAGACAAGAATAACTAATCCCATTAACTGCTTCGCGGGCGCTTCATCGGTTCGCCTCATGGTGTATCCATCGTGGCTGGTGGTGGTGGTAGTCCGAGCTCTCCTACATGGCCACAACATTCATCGGCGGCACGCAGCTCGGGTCGCTCGATAAGCTCGCCTGGGCGAAGCCTGTCTACGACGCGTTTCTGGCCGGCGCCTGGCTGATTCACTTCACCGACGACACGCTGTTCTGGGCGGCCAAGCCGCGGGTGCACACCGAACCCGCGAGTAATTGGCGCGGCAAGCGGTTGCACGCGAGCGAGGGCGCCGCTGTCGAGTCGGACATCGAACGGCTGTACTTCTGGCACGGTGTACTGGTGCCCGCGTACGTCGTCGTAGCGCCGGAGATGATCACCATCGCGGAGATTCAGTCGGAGACGAACGCTGAACTGCGGCGGATTCTGCTCGAGCGTTACGGGTACGAGCGCTACATCACTGATATCGGCGCGGTGCGCGAGCAGGCCGACGACTATGGCGAGTTGTTCCGTGTGGCTCGACCCGATGACACGGATCTCGTGATGGTTCGTGTCGTGAACTCGACGCCGGAACCGGATGGTAGTTACAAGCGCTACATGCTGCGGGTCCCGCCCGATTGTACGTCGGCGCGTGAGGCAGTGGCTTGGACGTTTAGCATTCCGAACGCGTCGGATTACAATCCGCTTATACAGACTTGAGCATGAGCGACTTGCCGCGCGTGCCCGGCTGGGTCACGGATGGCTGGTATGCGAACAACCAGAGCGCGCAAGCGCTCGCGGTGCGGCGCTACCAGCAGCCGGTGACCACGGCCGCCGAACGGGCGGCGAGTCGGCGGTTTCACGCAGCGTCCCAGGGGCATCCCTGCGATCGCTGTCACCGGTTTTCATTTCCCGCGCCGACGACGTGTTACGGGTGTCGGCGCTCCACGACGTAAGGACCGAGTACAGACCATGGCGACACGACACATCCTGCGCGCGAGCGCGGTTGAGGACGACGTCGAAAATGACGTCGAGCAGGAGTTCGACGAGGGGATGGACGATGGCGAGGACGGGTTGGAAGCCGAGCTGGCCGACGAGTTCGAGCCGGAGAGCGAGGAAGAGGAGGAGGAGGAAGACGTGGAGGACGAGCTCGAGGTAGACGGCGAGCATGATGACGACGAGCTCGAGGCGCCACAGATTGCCGTATGGGGCGCGGGACGGCTCGAGCAGCTGCCGATCGAATCCATTGTGCCGGATCCGGATCAGCCGCGCACGGAATTCGATGACGATCAGCTCGAATCGATCCGGGCGCAGGGCGTGCTCGAGCCCGTGGTCGTGCGTCGCAATCCGACGCCTGGCTCACTCGTGCCGTGGATGTTGATTACATTTTCCAAAGGATGATCTTTAAGAATTCTAATGTCAGTATTGTCATTACCTTCACCGGTAGTCGGATCCCTTGAATTGTTTGATTCTCCCAAGTCATCATTTTCTCTTGTCTCCTCTTGTGGAAGATCATGTTTTTCCTTTGATTTCAGGAACTCCCCATCGTCATCTTTCCTGCAAGGCTTGTCATTGTTAGATTCATCAAAAGTAACATGGGGTGATTCTTCCATAACTTGACTATTGATATTGTAAATTCTATAAGTCCTAGATCGATCAAAATAACTAAGAAATATACCTTCATCGCTCTTGGGCTCGAACTTATCCAATTCTCTTTTATCATTGTTATGAATGAAGCATTTAGATCCGAACACTTTTATGTGAGAAAGAGAAGGTTTTTTACCTTTGAGCAACTCATAAGGAGTCTTTTTGGTGAATGACCTTACCATGGAGTAGTTTATGATGTAGCAAGCTGTATTCACTTCTTCAGCCCAAAACCTCCTTGGGAGTTATCGTTCAGCTAGCATTGTTCTAGCCATCTCTATAAGTGTACGATTTCTCCTCTCAACTACCCCATTTTGTTCAGGGGTCATTGGTGATGAAAACCTATGTTTTACTCCTGCAACTCTGCACAAGTTATCAAAATCAGTATTATCGAATTCACCACCATGGTCAGAAAGAATGTTGGAAATCCTGAAGTCACCTTCTTCCTTTATCTTCATGTAGAGTGCCTGATAGTCTTCCAAAGTATCATTCTTATGTGAAAGAAAGAACACCCATGTAAACCTAGAGAAATCATCTCCCAGCACATATCCATATCTCTTGCCATTTAAGCTAGCAGTTCTTGTTGGACCAAATAGATCCATGCAGATTAGTTCAAGTGGTTTCAATGATAGACTTTCAGATCTATTTTTGAATGATTTCCTTGTCTGTTTGCCTAGGGTGCATACATCGCAAACTTTATTATTTTACTTAAAGGAAAGTTCAGGCAACCCTTTTACCATTGAATGTTTCATAAGCTTATGCAAGACATTGTAGCTAACATGTCCTAGTCTACGATGTCATAACCATGCTAAATCAGATTTGAGTGCAGCAAGATAGAGATTCAAATGAGCTGGATCATCTAAGTCAATCATGTAGACATTGTTAACTCTCTTATCGAAAAATTTAGTCTTATCAGATTTTAGTTCTAGAATTTTACATTCATGAGAGTCAAAGATTACTTTATATCCTTTGTCACATAATTGACTTATACTCAGCAAGTTGTATTCCAGATCTTCAACTAACAATACATTTTCAATGGAATTGGAGAGACTCTTGCCTACATTACTTGAACCAATGATTGTGGTCGATCGACCCTGTAGCATTGGTCGACCGAAGTACTGTAGCTCGGTCGACCAACCCTATAGCTTAGGTCGACCGAAATTGGTAGAGCTGCCTGAAAATTCACCTGTAAAATTTCGGTCAACTGACCACATACCTCCGGTCGACCGAACCCCCCAAGGCAGCCTTTGTTGACTTTATTTTCTTCACGAGGGGAAAGCATCTATCTAGGATTTTTAATCCCCAAAGTCCCCAGACATCCCTGGAATTGTGGATCTGTGTCTTGGCTTGTCCTTGACCATCCTAGGTCTTATAAACCCACTAAACCAAATCCATTTGTGATCAAACTTTACCCATTTGCCCCTAGGGTTAATATACACATGTTAAGGGGGTTTTCTATGGGTATGATGAAGGGTTTATGTGTCTTTTCATGTCCTCTATATATACTCTTGTGTGACCTATGAATTTTGTGTGGAAAAACCCTTATGTGCTCATTGTTTCTATCTTGTAGGTGAGGAAAGGGAAGAAAGGAAGGAAGAGCTCAAGCCAAGGTGGATTTCATTTACATCCAAGAGTTTTTACAGATCTTGCATGAAGAGAAAGTGAAGCAAAATGATGAGAGGATCATGTTGACACTTGAATCATCATCATCCGACGTTCCTCTGACCCAAGCTTCAAGGAACATCATATATCGATTTTGGAAAACAAAGGGGGATCATTTTCCACATCTTCTATATGTTGTTTGTGATGTGCTTCATGATATATATTCTAGGTTGAGCATGTTTGAATATTTATTTTGATTTTTCTAAACTAAGAGAGAGTGTGTGTGAACCGTCTGCGTATGGTTGTAGATTATTGTGCTGCGGTGTTGCAGCTCGTGTGTGTTTTTGTGATTTCATCGTTGGCTCGAGTCGAAAACTCTGTTTCCATGTGTGTGTGTGTGTGTTGGGGTTTATTCTCCGTGTGTGTACATGTGTCGTTCTGTGTGTTGTTGGAGTGTTACCTCCGTGTTGGGAATTTATCCCCTAGTTGAGTCTCACCGATTTGGTAAGGGGTGGACGTAGGGAGCCCGTCGTGGTCCCAGACCACCTTAAAAACGCTTGGGTCTTGTGGTTTGCATTGTGTGATTGTGTGTCCCTTACTTACTCCGTTTAGTCGATCGTGTGAGATCGGAGAGATTGAGTGAATTTAAATTACCTTATTAGTTTATTTTCTTCAATCTTGTCAAACTTGTTGATTCCACTAAGAAAGTTTTAAATTCACCATATTGCGTTGGGACAATTCAACCCCCCCTTCTTGTCCGCTCGCCTACCTAGGGACCAACACTTTCTCCATGCTGGCAGGATACCAGAGCCTTTGAAATGCTTCTTTAGTTTAGCCAGCGGCCAAGCTGTGGGCAAATGTTTCGCCAGCGGACCGCCGCGCGTCCAAAATGAAAAACTTTGTTATTCCAGAGACTTGATCGCGCTACGGTTTTGGCCCCGCGATCTCGTCGAGCACCGCCTTGAGCTCCGGGGTGCGGCCGCGGTCGGCGATCAGCACCTTGCCGTCCTCCACCACGATCACCAGGTCGCGCACCCCCAGGGCCACGACGGTGACCCCATCCTCGGCGCGGATCAGGCAGCCGTTGGCCGCCGTGGCGAAGGCCTGGCCCGAGAGGGCGTTGTCGGCCTCGTCCCGCGTCGAGGCGTCCCAGATCGCCGCCCAGGACCCCACGTCCGACCACGCATAGCCCACCGGCAGCACCGCGGCGGCGGCGGTCTTCTCCATCACCGCGAAGTCGATGGAAATGCGCGGCGTCAGGGCGAAGTCGTCGCCCAGGCACAGCAAGGGGCCCTCGCGACGCGCGGTGGCCAGGGCGGCGCGCACCGGCCCCACCAGGGCGGGGGCATGGTGCTCGGCCTCGGCCAGCAGGGCCTGCGGCCGGAACAGGAAGTTGCCGCTGTTCCACAGGAAGCCGTCGGCGACATGCGCCGCCGCGGCCGCCGGGCTGGGCTTTTCGATGAAATCCGCCACATAGGCGACGCCCGGCGCGCCCGGCGTCGGCGAGCCCGGGCGGATATAGCCGTAGGCCGGGGATGGCGCGGTGGGCTTGACGCCGAAGGTGACGATCGCTCCGTCGACGGCCGCCGGCGCGGCCTTCAGCACCGCCTCGCCGAAGGCGGCGATGTCCGGCAGATGGTGGTCGCTGGCCACCACCAGGGCGATGGCGGTGGGATCGTGCTCGGCGATCCAGACGGCCGCGGCGAGGATCGCGGGACCGGAATCGCGGCCCTCGGGCTCGACGATCACCAGGGCCTTCGCGTCCAGTTCGGTCAGCTGTTCGGTGACCTTCAACACGTGGCCGGCGCCGCAGACGACGATCGGGGTCTCCGCGCCCGGCAGGCCGCTCACCCGCAGCACCGTGTCCTGGAACAGGGAGCGGTCGGCGAACAGCTTGAGGAAGGGCTTCGGCCGGTCGGGTCGCGACGCCGGCCACAGCCGGGCGCCGGCCCCGCCGCAGAGGACCACCGGACGGATCGGCGGCGAGGAAACGTCGGGAAGGATCGTCATGATGCGGACGCCTAGCGGTCGCGTTGGGTCAAAAGGAGGACGCTGAGCGCCGCGATTGCAACAACCGGCGCCGTCCAGGCCAGAGTTTCGCCCGGCCCGGCATGCGCCGCGCGCAGCGTGCCGGCGAAGATCGGGCCGAGGATCGAGCCGACGCGGCCGGCGCCCGTGTCAATTGACCGGTCAAAAATATGTGTCCATTTGACCAGTCAAATATTGACTAGTCAAATGTTTACCAGTCAAATGTTGACCAATCAAATGTTAACTAGTCAAGTTTTTATCTTTGACCAATCAAATATTTACACGAACCCTCCAACAAAAGAGGAGATCTGATGATCGCTAGAATAGGGGGAACCCATAACAACAGCACTTTCATTGATAGCCTCTCTACACTCTGAGGAACTTCCGGAACCAAAGGGCAGAGCTCTTGGGGTACCTCTTCAAGCCATCTCTGTAATCCACATGGTAGGTGCCGAACCGAACCGCGTAGCCTTCCCTCCACTGACACCGGCAACCAAATAATCCATATTATGTAAAAAGCACTTTAATTTACAGTTAAAAAACGAATTGTGATTAATGGCAAGATCATCATAATATATAGCATACACACTGTCACGCTGCTTTCAATTATATATGCAGGTTCTGGAACATGTTCTTCCGTAAAAATGATTCTTTGTATATAGGAGACAATAGCAAACCATCCGATTCATCACGGAATTAAACTTTAAAGAATATCCAATATATGTGGCTGATTTACTTTCCATACAAAGGGACTTAATGAATAAGTGGTATAACCAAATCAGATAGGCTAGCTTCTGTGTTCAAACATCAGCTCCCTTGCATCTCCAAGAAATGGAAATAACACAAAATTAACAAACAGCTGAGAATGGTAGCACATACGCAGATCAGGTTTCTAGCGCAGTTGGTTTATGTAGAGAGTCTACAGAATGGAGTTTTCACATGCATGCACAAAGTTATGTAAGGGGTAAGTGAATGCAATGCCATCGCTTTGAATCATTGATCAATTTTACCGTTCTCTGTAATATATAGATGATTGGATTGTTGTATTTGGCCCGAGTTATGTAATATAGACTGCCCTGTAGATCTCAGCCGTGTTCATGCTAATTGGGTGGGCGATTATGACCAAGATCTCTCCAGGCCTTCTCGGCCCTCCCGGCCTTCTCGCTCTCATCATCCTCTGCGCTGTTCTTGCTCCATGAGTCCCGGCCGCGATTAAGACTGATGTGTTATCTTCTCCCGGTTGCTTGTTGTTTGGATTGTACTTGTGTCTTTTGGGCTTGTCCCCCCTGTGGTTTTCCCCTGTCTCTTTGGGCTAATCTTTTTGTTCTTATTCTTGACCCCTCTGCGTAGGGTGTCCCTTGTTAGCCCACGTCTTCTTGTACTCTCTTTTTCCTTCTGTTATATTAATAAAATTGTCTAGCTGATCTTCGGATCTACCTAAGTATCGCCTTAGCTAAAAAAATATATAGACTGCTGCTTTGTGAATTTCGGCAAGATATCCTTGTACCAATAGTTACCTGAAGAAGTGGTAGAGGCCTGCACCCAGCACACGTATGAGGCCTATATCATGGCACTAGTAAAAGACCAAGAAAATTGGAAGACCATGCCATCAAAAATAAGGAGGGCAGCACCTCGATACAGTCCAAGATTCCAAATATGAGGTGTCACACCTCAGCTACCACCGCTGGTTGTAACCCCGGTCTAGTACGAAACCACTCCTCAAGTGATCTTTCGAAGGCCCACCGATAACAAGAAGAGGCAGATCTCGTTGCGGATGTACAAGAAAGCCAGCCCAACTGTTGAACGACTACAAGTGATTATAGATGGGTTGGATGAATATGAACAACCCAAGATTCATCCTATGCAAGTAAAAGAATATGTCCCTTGGGAGCATTTTGAATCCCTAGAGTTGGCCAAAGAAGCTGAAGAATCAAGTATATGGGATGAGCCTCCCTAGGAACAGCCACCGGCGGTGAAAGGGAAGAAAAAGAAGAAGAAGCCGAAGAATAGAAGAATGGGGGTTACTGTCTCCTGTAACACTTTGTCAGCCTTGTTCAACATGGCCCAAAACCCCGAAGAAGAAGATGAAGAAATATGCTTCACGCCAGCCGAAGCGAATCAAGCCGAAGCTTCCACCTCCAAACATGCCACTAGGTCTGGGAGGAAGTGGGGACGTCTGCCCCCAGCCAATCACAATATCATGTTTAGGGGTGAACAACCATATCAAATTCTTAAACCTGAGATAAAGGGTGAGAGAGTCCTACCTCTGCCAGGCTTTTACCCTGAAGATACAATCAGTGAAGGGGTTCCCTCATTCGTCAAATTTCTACTCGCAAAGAAGAGTAAACAACCTTGCCAGCAGATCGGGTCAAAGGCCAAAAGCCCCCCGACCTGGGCCTCAGGTGTGCCGCCTCTGGCAAATAATGGTGATGGCACTATCCCTATTGCCAAACCCATACAGATAAAAGATACAAATGATCAGGGCCAGCCGATGCTCGAAGAAGAAGAAAAACCACCTTCTGAGCTAACTTCTTCAGCACCAAAACATGACAAGCACAGCAAAGTCGAAGAAGCTAGGCTGGCCAATGTCAGAGCAGGCAACACGATAATGAAGCAACTGAAGAGAGTCCCGGTAAGATTCAGCGTTTGGGAGATACTCTCCTTAAATGAAGAAATTAGGCAGGTTGTCATCACAACCTTACAAACCCCAGTGCGCTTTAAAAGTTGTTTCGCAGATATGCGTTTGGGAACCGCCATCACCTTTGGCGAAGAAGATATGCTCCTGCCTTCTGCCAGCCATAATAGGCCCTTATATATGAAGGGGTAGTTAAATGGCCAGCCGATACTCCACCTATGACAAGGAGTTCTATGCGGTGGTCCAATCCCTCCGACATTGGAGACATTACTTGCTTCCCAAATGGTTTGTAATAATTTATTATAATTAGGGCCAAAAGAGATATCCCACCTGTTTTTTACGGTCGCTCTCGATGTTGTGACTTGTCATGGAAGTGGTCCCCATAGTCTTCTATACATACATAGCTTAACCCTTGTCATTTGATTTCTCATTCTCGTCTCGATGATCCAATTATGTGATCAGACAACCAACAGAGATGAACGCCACTCTCAAACTTAACGTTTGATACTCAACATCCACTATAACATCAAACTTGGATTCGAGTCTCCCAAATCTGATTTTCAAATCTAATAACAAAAAAGAGCGTCATCACGTGGCAGAAAATGTTGCCCAAGGACGTCCACTGTGAAATCTCTGAAAAACCCAAACACAGCTCGGCCGACAGAAACCTAGGGATCAATGTTACTCGCTCTGTGCCAATACTGCAGAACTATTAGCCCATCAGGCGTGCACCCCATCTCTTCTTCACATTACAGGCATTGTAAAACAGGTGTCGTTACTACATGGGACTTTCATATATCATGCCGACAGTACACGGTACCTTAGAACAGGAATCCAGCCCCATCACCAAAAAGATAGAATGAGTTATTTCAGTTTAACCTCGACTGATTTCAAAATAATAAAAAATAAATTACTCAACCTCGACTGATTTCAAAATAATAAAAAATAAATTACTCAGATTTAAGTTACCCTGATTTTCCCTATTCTGTTATCAAAGAGGGCCTAAAAAATTCGAGTGAATAAAAAACACGAAATATATGATCCCTGGTAACCCATCCGGAATTATTCTTTACACAGGTACCCAAACAGGAAACTAAGCACCTTCTCTGCGAATAAAAAAAGGATGGCAGAAACAGGAAAAAAAAGAATGTCACGGGGCTCGGGGAGAAGCGGCTCAGGGTTTGAGCAGCACTGACAGGCCGACCTTGGAGCTCTTCTCTACAGCCCTGGTGTCAACCTCCCCGGAAACGGTGATAAGGGATTTGGGCCTCCACTCGTGCTGGACGAGGGCACTGGCCTTGCCAAAGCTGTTGAACCGGGCCTTGACGACGGTCAGGGGGTCCAGGGCGTGCTGGGTGCCAAAAGTGAGGGTGTTCTCGTTGCTCGAAAAGCAGTGGGTCAGCTCCGCGCCAACCGCCGTCTTCGTCAACGGGCTGACCAGGTGGTAATACGATGCCGTCAGGTTGTCGCCCTTGTCATTCCTGCAAGAGTAACCAATAAAAGATTGATCAAAAAACCGTCATCGCAGTTGCAATGGGCGATGGGTCAATCACGCCATATCGCGTAGTCGATTCTCTTGCCCTTCAAGGCGCTCCAGCTCAGTCGACACGGAGGCCACCTCGACCTTCACAATGGCCAGCTCCTCAATTTCCTTGGCCCTGGTCGCCTCAGCTTCGGCAAGATCCGACTCGGCCTTAATGAGCCTGCCCTTGAGCTTCCCTATCCTGCTCTCCAAGGCATGGATGCTGTCAAGGCACTCAGCGAGGGCACTCTAATGCTGCTCTTTGTTCCCCTTCCGCACCTCTAGGGCCTGCTGATATTCATCCCTCTGGGTATTGATAGCTACAACTTCGGTGGGGGCTTGTGTCTCGAGGAACTCACAGCAATTCATATACTTCAACAGTAGCAGAACTCGTCGTGACCATTCCTCCAACGGGCAACCCATCATCTGCAGGGCCCCGGTCAGTTGCATGACCACAGTGTGCACTCCCCGGTACGTAAGTGAAGGATTAGCAAAGATCATCGCCTACAGTGTCAGTAGGGTCTGCCGAACCAGAAGATCTGAAGTAGCATGACCTATTGAAGGTACTGTTGGTGGGTTGAATTCAACGGCACTGTCCACAGCTGCCCACAACTCTGTGTCCACCACGGATGACGAAGATGGGAGGGTTGAAGCCAAGTTGCTGGATCCTTCGACCTTAGAAGATAGCCCTTGGCCAACCACTGCCAGGGGAGAAGGTGAGACCATGGCAGGACCACCCAATGCTACTATCATGAGGGGCTGCCCCACCTCCACTGTCGGGGTGAATTTGGGACTCGTTGCTGCTTCCCGCATTGCTAGAACCGGGGCCGCTACCTCAACTAAAGAATAAATCACCGCGGGGACCGAGTCAGCCACCACGGCAGATGAACTTGCTTCCATCTCCATCTCCCCGGTGGGGCTCGGACCCGCTGTCGCTTCGCAGGCCGGAAGTGCAAGAGTCACGACCTTGGTCGAAGGAGGGGCATCAAGTAAAGCCGGGCCTGATACTGCTTCTGAGGGACTTGTCACCTCCCCCTCCTGAGTCTCCCTTTGAGGCATATTGAGGCTTGCCAATAGCTCTTTTAGGAGTTGGTCTTCCTCTGGTGTCACTAGCTTCTGGAGAGGTGGAAGAGGAACCGCAAGCCGCAGGCTGGCCCCCGATTGTAGAAGGGATATCAAGGGCTCCGCGTCCGATCCCATGAGAGTCGTCAGCCTTCATGCCGTCTGTGGGCCGAAAGACGCCCTCCATTTGGGAATAGCCCTATGGGCCTAAGCAGCAGGCACTTTCGGGAGCACCGTCATTTCCTAGACATAAAAGGTAGGGTTAATCACTCATCGCATAAGGTGAATTGCTGAATCTTGAAGAAACAAAAAAAGGGCCCAGATGCCCCCCATGCTTACCTCGGCCACCGGCACTATGCTCCCCTCTGGTGTTATCTCTCCCTCTTCCGGAGGCTCGACCACTGGTGCATGGGCCTCCACGACCCCTTTCGAGGCATGACCCTGTTCAACTCAAAATAAATCAACAGCCCTGAGGAAGATTCAAAGAAGAAAAGCCTATACTTACGGTTGCCTCCGTCCCTGCCTGTGGTGGTACCCCAGCTTCTGGCACAGGAATATCTGAAGTCTTCACGGCAGCCTCCTGCCACAGGACCTTGACTAAAGACGCAAGCTTGTCCAAGGCCATAGTGGCCCCCTCCTGTCGGGTGACCTGCACACCCAGAATGCGTACCTCCACAGTCTCCGGTCGGGTTCACTCCTGGAGTTCAAAGATGACAATAATAGAAATTAGTGGACAACATCGAAAGGGGAGCCCGCATAAGCAAATTCATGCTTATAAGCACCTTTTCCACCAGGCTTAGAGAGGCGGGTAATAACGGAGCCTTCATGACTAGCGCGGGAGGATCGGGATTCCCAGACGTGCCCTTGTTTGGAGATACCTCATCAGAAGAGTAGTCATAGTCTACCTTTTCGCCTGACGAGGATTTGGTCAGAGCCGGCTCCTCTTTCACTTGGGAAGGAACCCTTGTCTCGAAGCCAATGGCCAGACGTCCTCGCGTGGGCTTGGCAACGGTGATCTCCCCGATCTTGGCCCCCTTCTCGCGTATGTTTGCTTAAATACGGGGACTGCAGAAGCCACCACTGGCGGGATAGCCATTATAGCAATGCCTGTCAGACAAAGAACAATGTAGATTAAATCTGGCCCGTAGTGATGTGACACCACTTAAGAGAATGTAGAAACTAGGTCGATGATCCTTGGACCTACTTCGCAAACACACGTACAAGAGCAAGGAATCCTCGCGAATTGCCGAACCACCGAGGGGCACACAATTTTCGGGGTGACTCGATGGTGTCGAGTGGGGGTAATGGAACAAGTCCCTTGCTGGTAGAGGGCCAGCAGGGTTATGGTTGCCCTCCCAAGGGTACGGTGCCCACACTCAAGGGGCTGGCTGAGTGCCAATTGGGGCACAAGGTCGTTCACTTTCTCACAACTCCACGGTGACCACGCGAAGCTAGGTGCTCCAGGATCGGGTGCTCTCTCTACACCAGCGAAGTAATTTGACGGATATGGAATGAACAAGAACTGAAATGAGAGCAAGGGTTTAGAGTTTACCCAGTCAATTTGAAGAAACTGACCCCCGTTAGGAGACGTGGACGAGCGGAGAAGTGTGGGTTCCCCGCACACTACGTCGGTGAAGCTTCTCCTTGTTTAATAGTTTACATGCACTACAACTGTCGCAAGACGATTGGACAAGGGGTGGGGAATTGTGTATTACATCAAAACTACCTCCACACAGGGAGGGGCGGTAAGCGGGCCAAGCGGGGAGGGAGAACAAGCTAAACTAGTGTCGTATGGGCACTTTCCTGGTTCTGCCCAGGTCTGGAACGGCAAGACAGGGGGTCGCTGTAGACGCCGCCAAGTACTCTGCTGAACTCAGAAGTTGCCAAAACTGGTGCCGAAATGTCGCTGAAGGGGTAAGGTACGCTTGTGAATTTTCGTGGGTGGACTCGACGTCGTCACTGGCCGGGGCAGATTCTGGATCTGAACCTCAGTGCTCTGGCTCAAATTGGACCTAGGATACTGCATCAAATGGAAGTAGTCGCCACGGCCGCTCCCGAAGTCCAAACGAGGCGGGACCAAGACGAGTATGACCGTGATCGAGTCCTCTTCTAGCAGCAACCAAGAAAACACTAGACGAGGTCGGGGCAGAGAGAGGGAGCTCGTTGAGTGAAGGGGTGTCAGTTCAGTTCCTGAGTGGCCTGTTCTGCGCACCTGGGGAAGAAAATTTGGAAAATGCTCCTCTGGATGGCGAAAGGGATGCTTCTTTTTTTTGATGGACGTTGACTAGTAGTAGAAACTCTTGGCCGAGCGGCGCCTCCAGAAGCCATCGGATGTGGCTGTGGGAGCTCCAGGAAGTTGCCTCAGGTCACTGGCCGGGCCTGATCTGTGCAGTCGGGGAAGAACAGATCCTCCGGGCAGTAGAAATGTCGGATGCTGGCAGGACTACCACGTCTATGAAGATGCCTTGATGAGCTTTCCGGTGATGTATGGTACATCTTCAGATGATGTCGAATGACTCCGAGACGGGATCTGCAACTCGGGCCTTTACTGCTACCTGTGAACTGGACATGGTATAGTGGTGGAAGGGGGTGATAGTGGGGAGATGAGGAGAGGGAAATGGGGTGGGAATGACGTTCGCCGTGTAGGTGTGGCCGGTGGAGTCGGAGCCCGTGTACGTGAACGGGTCGGGGCCCGAGAAGCCGGTCGCCGGCGTGTACTGGATCTTGCCCCCGACGATGGATGCCGTGCCGTTGGTCGGCGTGCCCACCGCGGTCACGTGGTCGCCGGTGCCGCTGTCGTTGGCGGCCGCGTCGATGGTGACGGCGGTGTTCGCGGGCGTCGTGGCGGTGTCATCGGTGCCGACCGGCCCGCTGGTCACCGTGACGGTGACGGAGGCGGTCGAGGTGACGCCGTTCGCGTCGGTGACCGTGTAGGTGAAGGTGTCCGTGCCGGTGAATCCCGCGGCCGGCGTGTAGACGATCTTGCCGCCGGTGACGGTGACGGTGCCGTGCGACGGCGAGCCGGGGTTGGTGAT
Organism: Amorphophallus titanum; assembly: GCA_024336825.1. NCBI lineage: Eukaryota > Viridiplantae > Streptophyta > Magnoliopsida > Alismatales > Araceae > Amorphophallus > Amorphophallus titanum. Next base: position 14,939,048 of record JANBPO010004741.1, read on the forward strand.
GCTGAGGCCCGAGCCGTGGTCGTTGGCGAGCACGTCGATCGTCACCGGGTCCCCCTCGGGGGCCGTGGCGGTGTCGTTCTGCGCGGACGGCTTCACCGTGACCGTGACCGTCGAGCTGGTGGTCTGGTTGGACGAGTCGGTCGCGGTGTAGTTGAAGGTGTCGGTGCCGCTGAACGTGCCGTTCGCGGTGTAGACCGGCTCACCGCCGGTGATCACCACGGTGCCGTTGGCGGGCTGCGTGACGCTGGTCACGGTGAGGCCCGATCCGTGGTCGTTGCTGGTCGCGTTGACCGTCACCGAGGAGCCCGAGAGCACGGTCGCGGCATCCGCGACGGCCTTCGGCGTGACCGTCACGGTGACGGTCGAGCTGTAGGTGTGTCCCGCCGCGTCCTGCGCCGTGTAGGTGAAGGTGTCGGTGCCCGAGAAGTCGGTGGTCGGCGTGTACTTGACCTGGCCACCGACGATGGTCGCGGTGCCGTGCGACGGGGTGCCGACGCCCGTGAGGGTGAGGCCGGTGCCGCTGTCGTTGGAGAGCACGTCGATCGTCTTCGAGGTGTTCACCACCATGGTCGCGCTGTCGGGGTTGCCGGTCGGACCGGGGTTGATCGTCACGTTCACGTTCGCGGTCGAGGTCGCGCCCGAGCCGTCCGTGATCGTGTACGTGAAGCTGTCGGTGCCGGTGTAGCCGGCCGCCGGCGAGTAGGTGAGCTGCGTGCCGGCGATGGTGACGGTGCCGTGGGCGCCGTTCGTCTTACCGGTGATCGTCAGGTTGCTGCCGCGGTCGTTGGTGAGCGGGTTGATGACGACCGGGTCGCCGACCTCGGTGGTGGCCGTGTCGTCGACGGCGAGCGGCTTGACCGTCATGGTCACGGTCGCGGTCGAGGTGTGTCCGGCGCCGTCCGTGATCGTGTAGGTGAAGGTGTCGGTGCCCGAGAAGGTCGTGATCCATATTTATATCTGATTAATAATTAAATTATCTAATATCGCATTAATTTCAAATAATTTGCGAATTTGAATTCAAACTCTTCAAATTTTAAATGAATAATTTCCGGACGTACTTAACAAGTCCTTACCCAGTGGGGGATCTGATGTACAAGTGAGACAGCAGGCAATGGGAAAGAGCAGGTGGTCTTCCGTTTACTGACGTCTGACAAGTATGAATCGACCGCACTAACAGCACAAAGGAGAACACTTCAATGGTTATTAAGGTGCAGCATGGATTGACATAAAAATAGTGAATCCTTCTATACTTGCTTCAGATGTAAAAGGAGTGAGAAAAGTATCAGGTTACCTTTCCCTCAAAGGAAGCGTTTTCACAGCCTAAATATACTCGTATGCGGAGAACACCTGTGAAGTTCAACTTATGTAAATAACCATGTAAATATATCATCGCATATACTATCTCCTCCTTGTTGACGATCGATTTCTTATGAAATGAGATGCCATTACAAGAAATAAATATTTAGGAGACTTTTCACATGCACTAAAAACATCATGAAATCCTTGGCACATACTTATGTCATCCCCCAAGGCAATCTGAATGGTTCCACCTTGTTCCAGAATGAAGCAAGTAACATAGCATTCCAGGTAAGATCCAAATATCCAATTCTGAGCATAGCACATCAAATTGAGGACTAGAAGCTAATGGGCATATATGCCAACAATGTTTCATTCGATCAAGTTAGAATAACACAATGACAACAACCTCCGGCATAATCTGCCCATGAACTCAATTGCTCCCTACTGCATGAAAACAACTGAAAATACAGGCTCAAAAGGCATGTGAAGGTGAGATGCCTGGCTTCTCTTTCTGAGGAAGATTTGACTCTTAACATCCAGACTTGATCTTGCAATAAGCGCAACAAATAAAATTTAAAATAATGAAGTAGGCACAGTCAATTGAAAGCATTTTCGGATTTGACAGGCTTCTGGATATATTTGGCGAAACTTATTTGGAAGCCACAATATGAGAAAAAAGGGGGGAAATGCATTAAGATTTGACACACTGATAATGTTATCTTCTTGAATATCTTTTATTTTGACAACTTTTAGCCCATTTTCTGCCCACCAACTTGATTTGAATGCATAGCCACCACTTGATTTGCAATAATGGCCAATAGTTTTCACCGCCCACTCCTGAGGGATCTCTCGTTTCAACTCCTCACTCCAAACCATCTTTCCGCCGGAAGTTTTGTAAGGTTTTCTATTTTCATCAGGTAAGTCGAATTGCACAAACCAGTAATCGTAAATCAACTTGGCCATGGCTTCGAGCTCAGCATTGATTTTGTTGTCAAGTCATCCGTCCTCTCGCACCCACTCTACCATGAAAGGTGATCAAGTAGGGGGTGTGCTTTATTGACTTTCTGGATCCGCCCGCTCCCGCCGCGCCGGAAGCCCAGGATATCGCGCTCGACATCGTTTATGAGGATGACGATCTGATCGTCATCGACAAGCCGGCCGGAATGGTGGTGCATCCCGCTCCCGGCAGTTCCGACAGCACGCTGGTCAATGCCGGCACGCTTCGGGGCACCGATGGTGGCGCCGTCTGGTTCAATACCGGCAACGACCTGCTCCGCCTCGAAACCGGCTCGCAGATCTTCGGCGACATCGGCTTCGGTGGCGGCGACGATACCGTCGACGTCTCCGGTTTCAGTGGCAATACGCTGCTCCGCGTCTATGACCTGGAAAACGTAGTGCCCGGCGACAAGCTGGTGCATTTCGACCAGCCCAATGACCTGCTTGCAGTCATCGAGCCCGCCGGCATCACCCAGCCGGCCCAGCTCGCAACGACCGGCCTGGCCGGCCAGGTCAACAATATCATAGGCCCCGTCCTCAACACGGCCGGTGCGAGCGCCGGCGACGCCGTCGAACCGATGGGCTACATGCCCGTGGCGCTGCAGACCGCGGCCGACCTGGCTATCGTCGAGCCGCCTGCCGGTCCCCGCATCTGGACCACCGCCATTGGCGGGGGCAGCACCGACTCGAACCCGGTCAACATCTCCAGCCTCTACGGCGCTCTTGTCGCCGGCACCCATGCCGAGCTCGCCGGAGATACGACCGTGGGTGGCCTGGTGGGCGTCGGTCGTGGTCGCGTGGATGTCGGCTCGGGCAACCACATCGTGGACAGCACCACCGGCATCGCCGGCCTCTATGGACGCCATACGGCCGGCATTGTCGACCTCGACTTTTCGCTGCTGGCCGGCGTCAGCGGCCACCAGAGTTCCCGCCAGGTCGTTGCCCTGGGCGGTCTCGAAACGGCCCGCGCCGACTATCGCCAGAAACGTTACCTCGAAGCCGAGGGCATGTTTGACGATCGCCATGTGGTCGGTATCGAGGACGGGAACGGGAACCGTGTCGATCCTTGACGATACGCTCGTCGTAATTCCGGCCCGTGGCGGCAGTAAACGAATCCCCGGCAAGAACATCAGGCCTATCGCCGGCAAGCCAATGATCGGCTGGCCTCTGTCCGTCGTCACGAACCTTTTCCCAGCGGAAAAGGTTCTTCTTTCCACCGACAGCGACGAAATCAAATCCGTGGCGCGCGGCGATGACCCGATGCACGGCCGCAACCGCTGCCGTCGCATCTCCCGCCTTCGCGGGCTGATACTGAATCGAAGTCAGCGCGTCTTTGGCGATAAGGACGGACTCCAGCTCGTCCGTCATCGCCTGGAGAGTGCTCATGGGCCGTCCGGAAGGAGAGAGAGGGCCTCGGGAGCACCGAGGCCCTGCGTGCCCGCCAGGGCGTTGCAGACGCCCTGGAGGTCCAGGCCTACGGTTCCGGCGGCCTCGTTGAGGGCGCCGACCAGGGCGAGGCCGTCCGTGCCCGCGTAGGCGTTCGCGGCGCCGTCCGGACCCAGGCCGGACGTGCCGGCGATGCGGTTCAGCTCACCCTGGAGTTCCAGAGCCATACGCCACCCCCGTGGTGTCAGAGATGTCCATGGCCCGCCGGACCTGGTCCAGGCGGGTCCCATCGGGCTGCACGCCCTGGCGGCGAGCGTCCGCGTAGGCGGCCAGCTCGCCCTCCCAGCGCTTCTCCCTGCTGCGGTCCAGGCCGCGGCTGGAGGCCGCGTAGGAGATGCGGATGCCCTTGGCGCGGACGCACGCCCCGAAGGTGGCGTGGCCCGCGCCGCAGGTGCAGCGAGTACCCACGGTCACTCCGTGGTGTAGGTGAAGCCGCCGGTCAGGGTGTCGCTGCCTTCGGCCGTGGTGATGACCACGTCCTTGGCGCCCGCGGTGCCCGCGGGGGTCGTGAATGTCACGGAGGTGGCGTTCCAGCGGACGCTGGTCGCGGCGACGCCGCCCACGGTGACGGTGACCGAGGAGGAGTTCGTGCCGGTGGTCGTGGCGGTGACCGAGGTGCCGCCGGCGGTCAGGCCCGTGGTGGGGCTGATGGACACCAGGTCCGGCTCGTCCGGGTCGGTGTAGGTCAGGGCGTAGCCGGACATCCCGCCGTACTTGTCGGTCAGGTCCGTGAGCTGGCCGACGATCCACGTGGAGTAGATGTCGGAGGCGCCGATGTACTCCTGGTAGGTGCAGCGCCCGTCAGGGTCCACCAGGCCCCGGACGTTGGTGGTGGGGACGGAGCCGGTGGTGATGCGGAACCGGCGCAGGTCGTAGTCGAAGGCCACGAGAGGGCTCCTTATTCGCTGGAGTCTGTGATGAGGCCCAGGCCCGCCAGGGCCTCAAGGAGGCTCTCCAGGGCGGCGTTGCCGCCCGTGGAGCCGGTGACGGTGGGTTTGGTGGTCGGGGTGGCGCCGAAGAGGCCCAAGGTCCCGTCGTGCTCTAGGCCCGCCGCGGCGACGACCGTCACGCTGACGGCCCACGCGGGCACGCTCACGCGCGACTTCACGGCGGAGGTCCGCCAGGCCGTCGCCGCGGCCCAGCCGGGGACCGTGCTGTACAGCTCGTGGTCCGGTGTACGCGGCTACAGCGACCCGAACCCCGTCCGCCGGGTGATCGGCACCGGCGCCCCCGAGGACGTGCTGAAGGGTATCTATCGCGCCTATAATGAGGGTAAGATTACGTCGCTGAGCGGCATCGATTCCTCGTTCGAGATCGGGCCCCACGATTTCGAATTGGATACGGAATCGCAGTCCATCGACGAAACCCTGAAAGATCTACTTGCGAAGATTCGCCTTTGATCGGAAATGAGTGGGAATGAAACCAGCCCTGGACTTCGTGCACGTCGAGACCCCGGATCTTCACATCGAGCGTCGGAAGGAGCTCATGCGGAAATATCCGAAGGAGCTGCGCGCGATCATGGGGAATAACCCTTCGACTTTCCTCTGGGTTTTCGCATGCGTGGCGTCCCAGTTCGCGGTCGCCTACGCACTGCGCGATCAGGCCTGGTACGTCATCCTCGGCGTCGCTTACGTCTTCGGCGCCTTCGTGAACCATGCCCTCTACGTTTTCGTCCACGACGCGGCCCATAACCTGATCTTCAAGTCCTCGAACGCGAACCGTTTCGCGGGCATGTTCTGCGATTTCGCGCTCGTCGTTCCCGGCGCCATGGCGTTCCGGAAATACCACCTCCTCCATCATAATAAGATGGGCCAGTACGACTACGACGGCGACCTCTCGCCGCTCTGGGAAGCGAAGCTCGTCGGGAACAGCCGGTTCAAGAAACTGATCTGGGTGCTCCTCCTCGGGATCTCGGAAGGCTCCCGTCCGATGCGTTTCAAGGCGCCGCCGTTCTGGGACCGCTGGATCGTCTCGAACGCGCTCCTCCAGATCGCCGTCATGGCGACCGCGTCCTACTTCCTCGGCTTCGCGGCGATCGGCTACCTCTTCGCCTCGACCGTCTTCGGTCTCGGGCTCCATCCGCTCGGAGCGCGCTGGATCGCCGAGCACGTCCTCTCGGACTCGAAGCAGGAAACCTACTCCTACTACGGCCCGATGAATCCGCTCATGTTCAACGTCGGCTACCATATGGAACACCACGACCTGATGACCGTGTCGTGGAACCGCCTGCCGCGGATCACGAAGATCGCGCCGGAGTTCTACCGCGATCTCGAGACGGTGAAGTCCTATCCGGGCTTGCTCCTGAAGTTCATCACGAGCCCGAAGATGAGCCTCTACTCGCGGATCCTCCGGAAATCGGAGACCCGCGCCGCCGCCCTCGCGCCGACGAACCACGGCGACGAAGGCGCGACGTACGTGCCGAATCCGGCTAGCGCGTAATCACCGCGAAGCGGTGATCGCGAAGTAGATCGCCAGAAAACCGAAGCAGAGCCAAGCTTCGATTGCGTAAAGCCGGCGTTGCACGAGAAGATCGTGGGGCATCTTGCGGGCTGCGCCCCAGAGGGGAGCGACGCCGCCGCCTTCGGGCCGAACGTCCACCTCAGGCTGTTTGCCATCACTAGCTGACACTCGTACGCCTGCTGGCCCAGCTCGACCGCGCACAGGAACCCGTGCCGCCAACTGCAGGTCGGTCGCACGCTGCGCAGTGGCCAGCAGCACAGATGCTGCAACAGCGGCTGCCGACGGATGCAGCACACTGCCACAATGCGCGCGGCCATGAACAGGGGAGGGCAACCCACTCCCACTGCTTGCACAGCCAGGGCGGTAACAAGCCCACTCCGTCAGGTTTCCGCCAGCAACGGCGTCCAGGCGCTGCCACGCTGTTGCACGGCGCACTGCCGGGGCTGCTGCTGCTGCTGCTGCTGCTGCAGGCAGGGTCACTTTGTCAACCCCTGCATTTGTTGCTTGCTCGGGGCACGCCGATGGCGCGACACGTCGCGACGATGCCGAGCAACACGCACGCGCGATGGGCGCCCTCGGTGCTGCCGGCGAAGAGCATGTTGAGGCCGTCCACGTCGTCGATCATGGCCAGCTCGAAGTGCCCGGAGGGATTGTCCACCGGGATGCGCCCGCCCTCCGCGAGGATCAGCATGAAAAAGGCCGCCAGCAGCAGCACATGCGAGGGCTCGAAGAAGTTCGAGAGGGGCGACACCCACTGCTGCTGGACAATGTAGGGGATGGTCGAGCCCGCCACGAACGACACGGTGAAAAACACGATCATGAACACCGGCTCGGCCAGGAAGCCCACCATGCGCGTGCGGCTCGCCCCCATCGGACCGTAGGGATTGGCCGTGTCGATCGCCGCGAGCGTGGCGAAGAAACCGCCCAGCGACAAAACGAAGCCCCCGCCGATCATGTCCCCCATGAAGGCGAAAAACAGCGGGTAGCTCGTCAGCACCGGGATCAGCAGCGTGACGAAGACCGGCGCCGCAAAGACGAGATAGGGCGTAAACCGGAAAATCCACGAACTGTCCTCCGAGAGGACCTCGTCCTTGTGAAAGAGCTTCCACAGGTCACGGTAGGGCTGGAAAATACTCGGGCCGCGTTTCGACTGGATGATCTCCTTGAGACGGGCGATCACGCCGGAAACCAACGGCGCGAAGAGTATCACCGTGGCGACCTGGACCAGGTTGAAGACGATGCGATGGAACATGAAGACGGCTGGAAAATGCGATGCCGCGCGGTCACGCCCGGGCCGCGGGGGACGCGCCGCGATAGTGAATGACGCGCGCTTTCTCCAGCGTCGCGAGGCCGCTCGTCATCATCTCGTCGAGCACCGTCAGGAAAGCGTTTATTTTCTCCTCGCTGTCCACGATCTCTATCACGAGCGGGAGGTCGTGAGACAGGCGCAGGATTTTGCTGGTGTGCAGGCGGCTCGGAACAGGCGCTTCATCTCGTCGGCGGTCAGCCAGCGGTCGCGCGGCTCGCCGTCGGCCGGCAGGCGGAAGGCCGGCACGTCTTCCTTTTCGATGATCCGCGGCTTGCGGAGCGGGTCGGCGCACCAGTTGATGCAGGCACGCAGCATGATCAGATCCTTGCGCACCGTCGCCGGCTTGACCCTGCGGCCGCCGATTTTCCCGCTCGTGCGCTTCTTTTCGTATTCTTCGACGCAATCCTGGTCGATCTGGCCGAGTGTCAGGTGGCCGAAATGCGGCTTCAGGTTCTCCCAGGCGAACCGGGCGCTGTCGACCGAGGCGACCTCGCGGTCCTCCTCGACGTGCTTCTTCCAGTAGAGATCCCAGAGATCGGCGACCGTTAGGGCCGCACGCCCCTCTTCGCTGATCTCCCCTTTGTGGCCGCCGAGGAGGAGCCATTGTGCGAACCGCGCTTCCGCAACAGCACGGTCTGTTGTGCCCATGCTCTTGCGCTTGCTGCGTCGGCCTTCTGACCAGAAGGCGTAGAATCGGCCGTTGTCGGCGACGTCGAGGACCGGGGTCGGCAAGGTCTTTTCTCCCTCTCCAGATAAGCGGCCAGGTCGCCTTCGTCGATCAGGACGGGGCGACCCGGCAGATACGCAAGACGGCCGCTGAGGCGCAGCCGTTTGACCTTCTGCGGGCTACACCGCAGTCGGTCGGCGACTTCACACTCCGTCAACAGCATCGTCGCTTTGCAGAATCTCGGCGATCTTCAGCGCCGACGTCACGCGGACGAGCCGGTTGATCCTGATCCAGGCGACCTCCGGCGCGTTCGGCGACACCTTCATCTCGAAGGACGGGCTGTCCGCGTCGATCGCGCTCTCGACATGGTTTGCCAGCAACTCCTCCGGCTTCACGTCGAGCGCGTCGGCCAGTTTCTGTAGGTTCTGAGGCGTCGGGAGCGATTTTCCCCTGACATATGTGGAGATGGCGTCGCGTGGCAGCCCCGCACTGCGTGCCAGATCAGACTGACGCCAACCCTTAGACAGCATGTGGCTGTAGAGTCGTTTACCAAACTCCATCTTTGTCAGATGCTTAGGCGCGTAGGCCGGGTCGGTAAGTGTGTCGTTGGGAAGATGTGTTCTGACGTTCCTAGGCATGGGTTCACCTCTATTATCCGCATCTTGTAGGGCGGGTGTAGCACAGGCGTGATACACGATCAAGACAGTTTGTATGATATTTTGTAGGTTGACCAGTGTGATTCTCTTTTATTTTTTTACCTTGAATTTGTTTATTTTTTTTTGATTAGTTTTGTTCAGGTAGGTTTGTTGGATGGTGATCTTCAACCTCTCTGCTTGATTACATTGGTTGTAGTGGTTGATGCGCGGCTGGGAGATGCCCGGCTTCACTAGCCAGTCGTCCTCGATCCCGAGCAGCTCGTAGCGGTCCACGGCCGCCGCGGCGTACAGGCGCAGCTGCGGGTTCTTCTCCGCGTACACCACGTCGCCGCGGCCGAACTTCAGGTCCAGCACCCAGATGACGCGGTTGTCGTAATCCAGCACAACGCAGTCGCCGGTGCCAGCAGCCACTGGCAACTGGCGCCGCTTCTCGGGGTCTGCGCTGTTGAAGTCTTCGACGTGCCATGTCGGCACGCCCAGCAGGCGAGAGTATTCCAGGTCCACTTCGATGAAGCGCTTGCCGGGGATCGCGCGCACCTGGTCCACGTACCGCTGCGCGGCCTCGGCGTTGTCGGCGTCCACGGTGAACTGGAAGCCCTGCACCTCGTAGCGGTCACCGATGTACGCGGAGCAGTCCTTGTCCTCGGTCAGCGCGCGGCGCGCGACATCGTGATAGACGGTGCCCTCGGCCGCGTAGCGGCTAGGCGGCTTGGGCGGCTGGCCCTTGGCCGCGGCCAGCGCGCCGGTGCACGCCAGCCACATGTGCGCCTTGGAGGGCGACAGCAGGGCGTGGACCGATTCGGGGATCTGGATGACGGGGGCGGTCACTTCTTCACTCCTGCAGGCGGCAAGTTGCCCATGGCGCGGAGGATATCCGCCCCGGCGACTGCGCAAAACCAGTCGGCGAAATCGAACGGCACGGGCAACGTGCTGAGAACAAGCGCAGCGGCAGCGGCCAGTATAAGCCGCGCTGCTGCGTTTACGAAAACCTCCTTCACTTCTTCCCCTCCCGGAAACGATCCCCGAGGTACTTGGGGCTCTCGGTTTCACCCGAGAGCCACCGTGCGAACGTGCGGGGGTGCACCGAGAATTCCGCCGCGGCGGTCGCGTTGCTGTGCCCGGTTCGCGCTTTCCAGGCGGCCACCTGGGCGGCGGTGGCCGGCTTCAGGTTGGCCGCGCCCATCAGATCAGGCTCTGCGTAGGGGCCGGTGCCAGCGCCTTCTCGGCCGCCAGGAAATCTGCCAGTGCCGCAGCATAGTGCTTCGGGTCCAGCTCTCGGCTCGTCGGGTCACCCGTGCGCTTGCCGAAACTGGTAGCGCCGTACTTGGCGAGAATCTTTATGGCCTGATCGCGCGGCTCGGCGCCCATGTCGGCCAGCAGCATGCCCGCGAACGGCCCGGGGCCGATGCCGGCCAGTTCGATGACGGTGATGCCTTTGAGGGGTCCTGCCAATTCGACTCTCCAGATGGCGATCAGCGGCGCCGTGTGTCTATTCGATCCAGACGGCGTTCATCCTGGCAACCGCGAGCATCAATCCGGACTGCAACACCCATACGGGAGGACACCATGAAGACCCTCTGCACCCTGGCCCTCGGCCTCGGCCTGATCCTCGGCGCCGCTACGGCCGCCGACGCCCACGCCAAGCTGGTCAGCGCCGATCCGGCGGCGGACAGCGTGGCCAAGGAAGCGCCGCAGAACCTCGACCTGATGTTCAGCGAGGAGATCTCCGGCAAGCTGTCGGGCGCCACGGTGAAGGACGCCTCGGGCGCCGTCATCGCCTCGACCTCGATGACCGAGAAGGCCAACAAGGGCCTGATGGTGATGATGAAGGCCCCGCTGAAGCCCGGCGCCTACAGCGTCGACTGGCACGCGGTGGCCTCGGACGACGGGCACCGCACCACCGGGACCGTGCCGTTCAGCGTGAAGTAAGCTGGACCCGACCTTCGCCCTCCTGGCCGGGGCGCGGTTCGTCCACTTCGCGGCGATCTGCGCCCTGTTCGGCCTCGCGGCCTTCCCGTTCTACGCCTGGGGCCCGGACCACGCGGCCCCGCCGTCGTTCCGCAAGGCGGTGCGCTGGAGCGGGGTGCTGGCGCTGGTCAGCGCCTGGGCGGTGCTGATGATGATGACGGCGACGGCGGGCGGGGGCCTGGCCTCGGCCGTCGACCCGTCGATCCTGCAGTCGGTCGTCACCGATACCGAGAACGGTCGGGTGTGGGTGGCGCGCATCCTGCTGGCGGTGGTGGTGCTGGCGCTGATCGTCAAGCCGCGGCCGGCGCGCGACCGGCCGATGCTGATCCTGTCGGGCCTGCTGCTGGCCAGCGTCGCCCTGACCGGCCACTCGGCCCTGCCGGGTGGGACCCCGGGGGTGCTGCACCAGCTGGCCGATGTGGTTCACCTGCTCGCCGCCGGCTGGTGGGTTGGCGGGTTGCTGGCCCTGGTGCTGACCGCCCGCGCGCTGGGGGACGAGGCCTATCACGTGCTGGAGCGCTTCTCCGGCGTCGGCTACGGCGCGGTGGCCGCGATCGTACTGACCGGCCTGTTCAAGAGCGCCATCTTGGTGGCGACGCTGCAGGGCGCCGACTCCACCGCCTACGGCTGGACCCTGCTGCTCAAGGTGGCGCTGGCGGCCCTGATGGGCCTGCTCGCCCTGTCGAACAATTTCTGGATCACAAGGCGGCTGAAGACCGGACAGAACCAGGCCCTGTGGCTCGGCCGCCTGCAGCACTCGGTGACCCTGGAGTTCGCCCTGGGGATCGCCGTGCTGGCGGTGGTCGGCGCGCTGGGCGCGCTGTCGCCGCCGATCTCGCAGTAGAGAGGCCCTGCACGGCAGGGCTGGGACTTGAAACCAAGCACACCAAGATCACCAAGAGGCCGTGTCTCCCTCGGCGCCTATTGCGCGGCCGGCCAGATGGAAAAGTCGGACGAATTGCTGGCGCAGGCCCAAAATGCCGGGATGCGTCGGCCGGCCAGCTACTTCGAGAGGCAGCGCGAAAAGATCTCTCTCGTCAAAGACGTCTTCAACCGCTGGCACTTCATCCAATGCGTGTCGATGGCGCGCGATGTGCTGGACAGCCTGCGCGAGCTGCATCTGCACGAGAATCACCTGGGCGCCGCCGCCATCTTCATGCTGGCCGCCGGCCGCTATGAGATGGGCGAGCTGGACAAGGCTGCCGCGCTGATCGCCGAATGGTCCGATCTGGTGGAGAAACACGGCATTCCCACCCATCTCTGCGGCCTGCACCGCATTTGGACACGGCTCGTCTTCATCAAGGAAGGGCCGGCGGCGGCGCTGGCTCATGCCAACCGGGCGATCGAGATCTGTCTGGCTCGTCAGGGCGCCGCCGTGATCGCCGTGCTGCAGTTGGAGAAAGCCCGGCTGATGCTATGGCAGGGCGACCGCACCGGCGCCGCCGACATTCTGCGCCGCCTGTCCCATGAGGAGGACGAGACCGGCACCGCCACCATCACCGCGCCCTGGTCGTCCCGTACCCCTTTGACCTTGGGGCTGCAGGCCAATCTGCTGGTGGCGCAGGGGCGGGGCGCCGAAGCGGCGGCGCTGCTGGCGGGGCCGGTCGAGGAATTGCGCCGGCATGGCGCCTTGTTGCGGCTCTGGTGCCTGGAAGCCATTCGCATCGGCGCCGAGGAACGCAGCGGCGCGAGCGGGGTGAGCGACCGCTTGCGGGCGCTGCTGGCCGAGACCGAGGCGGCCGGCGTGCTGCGGGCCATCGTCGATCACGGTCTCAATCTGCGCGAACCGATCGAGCGCCTGCTGGACGAGACGCGGCAGAAAGGCACGAACGCCCCTTCGTCCGCCTATCTCGAAACATTGATCGCCGCCTATGCAGCCGAAGGGGGAATGGCACCGGCGAGCGCCAGGCCGGCGCCGACCCTCGCGCCGGGCGAAGGGCGCCTGAGCGCGCGCGAGGTCGATATCATGCGCTGCATCGCCACCGGCATGACCAACAAGGAAATCGCCCGTACTCTCGATCTGTCGGTCGAGACGGTGAAATGGCATCTCAGGAATGTATTCGAGCGCGGTTGGACTGGCATCGCTCACGCTGCTTGAACCGCCCCAATACGGGGGGTCCGCAGCAGCGACACAGTTCTGCCCCTGCGGGTTACACGTGACTGTTCCCGCCATGTCGCCGGTGAACTCGGTACCGCCCATGCCGGTTACGTAAACGGTCGAAGCAGGAACGTCGACGGCCAGACCCATGGTTGCCGGGGGATTACTGAGGACGGACCGTCTCGTGGTGACTGAGCGGTCTATCGTCCGACCGTCCCTTGCCTCCCTGGTCAAAGGCGGTAACAGGTAGCGGTTTTGACCCTACCGTTTACATGGAGCGGCCCGTACCTGACCGTCCAATATATGGAGACGGCCTGATTCCGACCGTCTTTCGACGCGATACTTTCCACACGTGGTTTATCGATGGATTGCGCGGTCGATGGTGAACCGTTTGATCAGATAGAGCGGTCATCATCCAACCGTTGTAAGGTGGCTGAGCGGTCTGACCCTGACCGTGTGTTCATGGAACGGCCCAGAGGGAACCGTCTCTCCACTGCACGGCTTCTGTGGAACCGTTTACCTTGCCACCAATCTTGTCTTGTACCTGTATATAGATCCATTGGGTTTACATTTTATGACAAACACCCACTTGGATCCCGCTAGTCACTTCCCAACCGGAGGATCAAGCAATTCCCAAGTTTGATTCTTATGCAAAGCTTGCATCTCCTCATCCATTGCCTGCTGTCACTTTGCTTCTTTCACATCTTTTGTGAAGGGACAGGGCAAGGAAACAGTAGATAGCGTAGAAACAAAGGAGAAATAAGCAGAAGAAAGTTGAGAATAAGTGATGAATTAAGAAATAGGGTGTTTGGCACACCCACGATTGCCTTTGCGATCTGCAATAGGAAGATCAAGATCAAGAGTTTCAGTAGAGATGCAATCCGGAGAGTTGACAACTTCATGGGAAGAGACAACATCCACAAGAGGGGCTGCCACCACCTTCGACTGACAGGAGTAAGTGATCAGCTCTTTCTCTGCACTTGCAGTGTTACGGCCACCGACTGGTCAGGGTAATCTATCCAAGAAAGGTAAGGAAGATGTACGAAGGACAAGAGATGGATGTGTGGTAGTAGAAGAAAACTCTCCTGAGGAGAAGTGAGAGAACCAAAGGACTCTAATGCACAAAATGTGACATCTTTGAGGACTTTCTTTTTTACAAGTTTTGGGTCAAAACACACAACCCCTTTTGTGTGGGAGAGTAGCCCAAGCAAATGCCGTTGATAGTACGGGGATCAAGTTTGATGATACCAGGTTGCAGAGAACAAATGAAACATACACATCTAAAGACTCTGGGTGAAAGAGCAAATAGAGGACGTCCTAGGTACAAAAGAGAGATAAGAGCCCTGTGTTCGAGAACTGGATTTCCACAAATAGAAGACTAATATGATCAAATAAAGATGGGTATAAGACTCTCAAGGAATGAAATGAAAGGTGGGGTAAACGTGAGTGCCACAACTGGATTTCCTTCAGCTGATGATCAATGGTCCTGCTGGTTTCTAGGTGAAGAGCAACTCCAGCCTTTCACTGTGACCCGAGAGAATATTTTATAGAAGAAATTACAAAGACTAATAGGCCTAAAATCCGCACATGACTTGGGATCATTAATCTTGGGAACCAAAGCAATAAGAGATGAGGTAAACCCTTTCGGCACTGGATGACCACAAAAAAATGCCTGGACAGTAGCACAAACATCTCCACCAATGAAATCCCAACAAGCCTGTAAGAAGTGACCCGTGAAGCCATCTAGGCCAGGGGCAATACCCGGGGCCATGCTAAATACAACCTCTTTGATATCAGCTATAGAAGGAACATCACAAAGCATGGAGTTGTGGTCATCTTGTAGCACATGAGGGATTGAGGCCAACACCTCCGGGTGGATACAATGCGGCACTGAAGAGAAAGCCAACTCAAAGTGGGAAGCAAACATAGAAGCAATAGCATCCTGGCCCTCCACAATGAACCCATCTTCAGCAAGGAGTTTGGAAATGGAGGCACGTCGCAGCTGAGATGAGGCGTAAGCATGGAAAAATTTGGTGTTCTGATCTCCTTCTTTCAGCCACTTGATACGAGATCGCTACCTCTAGAACATTTCTTCTTGGACGAGAACCTAATCAAGATGCTCCTTAGCAGATAAGAGGGCAGAGTGGGCAGCATCAGAAGGGTGCTAGTCATGAACCTTCTGGGCAACAAGAAAAGATGCTTCAACGGATTTAACATTAGTAGAAATGTCCCGGAAGATATCCTTATTCCATACACGAAAGAAGTCCTTCATATGTTTCAGCTTCAATGCCATGGTGAGAAGAGGGAAGGAAGAAAGAGGGCCAGCAGTCCAAGCAATGCTAGAATCGTGAAGAAACTCCTCATGAGCAGTCCACATATGCTAGAACCAAAATCTAAAGGGACCCTGGGGAACCTCTGGTGAAGCCGAGACAACCAACGGAGAATGGTCGCTGCAGGCTCGAGAAAGGTGCTGAATAGAAATCACCGGGCATGAAAGTTGCCAATCACCGTTCAAGAGAACCCAATCAAGTCTAGGTAGGTGGGCCGAGACAGCCAAAGGTTGCCCTATCATGCATGGACTTTTTGGCAAAGGGTGGGGGACTGGGTCATCTATAAGTGAATCTATCATGCATGGGTGTGGTAAATGTCGGGGGACCCAGACATCCGTACATGCTCCTAGCATGAGTATGACCAAAAATGAATGAAGGAGGGCCATTACACCCGAATATGAACCAATCATGCATCCTACTTGACATGTGAGTGACATGAACGAGTGGACCCGTCTTATGAATCATGCCAAGTGGTGTTTCACGCCAAGACTCATGCTCTCTTGTGTCAAAGATGTCTCCTATGTGTGGATAATATCATTCTTGCATGGCCATGGTATATCAAATGCTAAAGTGTGGAAAGGCAGGTTATGCTTGTCTAGAAACACTTACCATGCGTGAGGATCACCTCCGCCAAGTACCATGTGTTACTGTTACATATAGGCCATACAGTTAGGGGGAGTTGTCTCCTTGAGACGTTCATGCATTTGTTTCATCTACACTCTGTTGCCAGTAACCACCCTAGCGGCACACGAAAGGCCTTTGCGTATTTTTCAGCCGTCTCGCGGCCGGGCTTCCGGTCTCCGTTTTCGTGTCCAAGGTAAGTTGGCTGCTTCCAGCCGAAAGCGGCCGCGGCGTCCACCGCATGCTTAAACCTCCGCTTCATGCGGATCCATTTTAGACGGTCTTTGATTTCAGGCAGATTTTCCATGCGTAATTTTCGCATTAAGCGTTACGCATTGGGCGTTGACATGTATTACGCATCAAGCGTAATATCCCGGAATGACATTCGAAGACATCTTCTCCCGCTATGTGACTGCGACTGCCCTTGGGGAGGCAATCGGGCGTAACCCCGTTCGTGCCGCAGAGATGCGCCAACGCGGTTCGATCGCCGCCAAATATTGGCCGCGGCTTGTGGCTGACGCCAAGGAGCGGGGTTTCGACGACATAACGTTGGAGGCGCTTGTTGAGGCCCATGCGGCTGCTGCTAAGGCATCGCGCAAGTCGGGAGCCGCCGCATGAGCCAGTCAGTTCGCCTTTTCTGTAGGGACGGCCGCCATTTCGATCTGAGACTTGATCGCGTTAACGAGGTTGACGGCCGTACTCACACTCATGCGCAGCCTTGCACAGACGACGATTTCAGGGTCGCTGCGGCCGTCTTCGCGGAAGTCGATAGAGAATTGGCCGGAACCAAGAATAAGGTCCACGGACCCATCGACGGTGGCCGTCGAAAGGATGTGGTTGACAACCTTCGTATCAATTCGAACTGGCTCGATTATCTTGAGCTTTGTCGGCTCGGCCATGTTTTCGCCCTCCAGGTTATCTCGCCATCGAACTTGATGGCCTGCGCAGAGTCAATCGCCAGTCAGCAAACGTGCTTCACGGCAGCTTCCAAATCCGGAGCCGCCGCATGACCGCCCTCAAATACATCGCTCTCGGCTTCTCTGCCTTCCTCATCATTGCTTTCATCTATGGGTGGCTAATATGAGCGAGAGTAGCCCGCTGAAATGCACCTTCTGCGAAAAGGGCTCCGATGTGGTCCAGAGGTTGATCGCCGGACCGAAGGTCTACATCTGCGACGAGTGTGTTGACCTTTGTACGATGATCATTGGCTATCATCGTTACATTGAAACCATGAAGCCTGTTGTGCTCGGCAAGCGCGAAATCCTCGACCGCACGCAAACGCTCCTCGCGCACGCGAAAAACCGCCGCGACGCCCGCTTCGTCGCGCATTTGCAGGAACTCCACCTCGCCGCCGCGCGGCTGGGCACGCGCGCCGTCGCGCTCCACGCCTCGCTCGAGCCGCTCGCCAAAGTCGATGCCTTCCCCCAGCTCGCCGCCTCGCTCGATTCGCTGCTGCTCTCGCTCACCAACCTCACGCGCTCGATCGCGCTGACCACGATCACGCACCGCCCCGAAAACTTCGCGCTCTCCGGCGCCCGCCTGCGCCGCTGCGCCAACCTCGCGCAAGTCGTCTCCGGCCAGCTCGCCCTGGTCAAAGTCGATGCCTTCGAGTCCTCCCTGCCGCGCGAAATCCTCCGCCAGATCGGGGAGTTGCTCGCCGCGATCGAGACGGCACTCCGCGAAACCGTGGACCGCGGCGAGGCCCCGGCGGGCTTCCCCGCGCGCATGCCCGACATCAGCATGTTTTCGCTCAAAACGCTGTCGTCGTGGATCACCCCGGCGCAGCGGATCGACCCCGTGCTCGTGCGGCACACCTTGCGCCTGGCCGTGCTCACGATGCTCGGCGTCGCCCTCTACAAAGGCTTCGGCATCCCGCGCGGCTACTGGATCGCGTTCGCCACCATCGTCGTCCTCCAGCCCGACTACGGCTCCACGAAAAAACGCGCCGGCCAGCGCATGTTGGGCACGTTCGCCGGCGCCGCGCTCGCCACCGCCTTCCTGTGGGTCCGTCTGCCGCTGCCCGCGCTCGACCTGCTGGTCGCCGGCGCGATCTTCGGCTTCGCCTATTACCAGAAGCGCCGCTACGGCATCGCGGTTTTCTTCATCACGATCATGCTCGTGCTTCTCATGGAAACGGTGACGCGGGTCCACCTCGACTACGCGCTGGACCGCCTGCTGTGCAACCTCGCCGGCGGCATGCTTGCCCTGCTCGGCGCGCTGTTCCTCTGGCCGAGCTGGGAACGCCGCCGTTTCCCCGCGATCATGGCCGCCGCCATCCGCGCCAACGCCGCCTACCTCGCCAAGGTCATGGAGCGGTTCCTCGCCGGCGTCCCCTTCGACGACCACGCGTTCCGCGTCAAGCACGCCACCGAGAACGCCGACCGCCACGCCCTCGCCTCATTCCAGCGACTGCTCGGCGACCCCGACAGCCAGCGCAGCGACAGCGAAACCGCCGCCGCGATTTTCCACTCCACCACGCGCATCACCCGTGCCATCACCGTCCTCCTGACCGCCATCCGCCCCGGCGAAGGCATCGACTCCCCCGCCCTCGCGCTCGTCGGCGAAAAACTCCGCGCCGCGCTCGAACGCCTCGCCGTCGCCTACGTGAGTGAGTCCGCTCGAGTGAAGCTATCGGTCCGTGAGTTACTTGCTTGCTAGGTTCGAGGGTCATTTGGTCAGTCCCTAGGTCATTTCACATCATAGGGGCTCATTGAATTTGACTGACTTGGGGGGGCCGGGGCATCCATAAGTGACTCTATCCTATATGAATGCAAATGCCGGAGGGCCAGGGCACCCGTATAGATACCTATCAGGCACTAGATCCATTGTGGTGACGACGACGGGTGGGGGAGGACTGGCACATCTGAAGGTAGACCAGCCATGCATCCTACCTAAAGTGATATGTGTGAGATGGCCTAACCTTCTAACCATGCCGAATGATGTGGTGTGCCCAAACGAATGCTTTCCTATCCCGCAAATGACTTCCATATATAGGGGTATGGTTTGGCCCTAGAGCTCCCATTCATATGGGTCGAAGGGGTCTAGGAAGGCAGATTGCATGGATTGGGACACTACCTCATTACCTAGGGGTATGTGGCCCAAGGTTATGGTTCCCATGGTGTGACCCAAGTCAAGGATTTGATGGGTTGGGTCAAACATGGTGGGTTGGGGTAGGGAAAGTTGGGTGGTGGGTAAGACGGTTGGGTCACTTGGGTATAGGAAGGGGTCAAAGGGGTCATAGTAAAGACTACCTAGAGAGAGGAACTCCATATCCTCAAGGTTCTCACAAGGTGGTGAGTCATCCACCTCTAATGAAATAATTGGGCCGAAGTCTTTGGTCGGTGGGTCGGCCATAAGAGGATGACTTGACTTTCTACCCGATATAAGGAACTCCAATTCAAGGATACGGTCGGGCTCATCAAGTGTGGGGAGGAAAAGAAGGAGGTCACTAGTGTAGCAACCAATGGTGCAAACTGAGGTGATAGACCCGACACATAGGTGTAGGAGGTCAAGGCTCCTAGGTTTGTTGGCCACTATGGTCAACATGCCAGTCAACTTCATTTGCCAAGTTAGGCCCTCAAGAAGGTCCCCTAAAGTTTCCACTTGGTAGGATGATTGGATGGTAGTGTGATAGGTGGAGAAGGGTACTATGGGGAGATGTCGTTCCATGGGAGGGTAGACATGGGGCAGGATAGGGTGAACTAGATTTTCCTCTAGCCATCTAACCAAGGGCTCACTTATGACAAGTTCACTCCCATTTGGAGGGGGTGGCGTAAAAGGCAAAGTTCCTTCCTTGGTTTGGGCAAGAGTTTCCCCCAAGGTGGGGAGTGGCTCTGGGGTGTTCACCACTATGATGTCGGGTGTGGGGGTCATGGGTTCCTCTACCAAGGAGGTGAGAGGGTCTCTTGAAGGTGGGGTGATGAGGGTAGGTGTATGGTGCACCCGGTTGAATGTAGCTTTGTACACATCATTTTCTCCCACTGTTGTGGTGATTATTCAGAGTGTCTGCCTGTTGCCCGGTCCGAGTGTTCGTACAGTGTTCATGATTCAATTATTTTTATTATAAGTGTTAATTGATTATTGTTCCCTTTTGCCTGTTGCTCCCATTTACCCTTATTGCATTCCGTCAAAATTTCGGCAGCATCTCCCCTTAACCCCGGACGTAAGGGAGGTACAGGGAACGCGCCCACATGGAGTGGCGGGACCCAACGATTGGAGGTGAGTGTCCGCAGACGACGCACCATAAATAAACCTCGGGAAACATGAGGGGAAAAGGCGATGGAGGGGGCTGCAAGGTTGGCCAAGGGGGGTTGGGCCCAAAAGAAGGAAGGGCAGGTGCACCGGTTAATGGCCAAGGAGTGTACCGCTGAAGTTTTTAAGGGCTGGGAGATGGGTGTACCGGCCAAGGGGTGTACCGCTGAAGGGTTTAAGGGGTTGGGCGATGGGCGTACCGGCCAAGGGGTGTACCGCTGAAGGGCTAAGGGGCTGGGTGCACCGCTAAAGAGTTGAGGGATTGGGTGTACCGGCCAAGAGGCGCACCGGTCAAGGGTGCCAAGGTGAGTGTACCGCTAAAGAAACACCCAGAGGCACACCCCCCAAGAAATACGCCGGTGGGGGGGCTTTGCTAAGGAGAAGGAATACCAGGCATTGGTCAGAGGAGGAGGGGGTTTTTGCTGAAGGTGTGGAGGGATAAACATGCAAGCATTACCAGGAACGGGAGATCACCAAACGTGAAACAACGACTAGATGTGGAAAGATGGCCCAGGCAAGCAAGGGGCCAAAGGTTTATTCACGCATAGCAAACGGGGATACCACAGGAATGGGGGAAGAAGGCAGGAATGGGGGGAGGAAGGAAGAGGGCTTGGGGTTAGACCCAAGGCCACAAGGCCTGGACTTTCCCCTTTACATTATAGCTAGCACTCTCCCTCCCTTGCTCTCTCTCTTACTCTATCTCCCTCGAGGGTGGTCGTCGTCGTCGGAGGATCCCACGGCGGGCTCCTACTTCTTCCTCTTCTTCTTCTTCTCTTCTTGTCTCCCTGGCTCTGGGTCTATCTGTCTCTCTCTCTCTGTGTGTGTCCATTCGTCGACGGGAGGGCTTTTATACCTCCCCGGCACAGTGCTTGTTCGAACGTCAGGCGACGGGGCGGGAAAAAGGCCCATTAATGGGGATTTGACCCCCCATCATTACGTTGACAAGGGGGGCTTCCGTGTTTCGGTCTTTGGTCGACACGTTAGCCAGCCCACTGCGCGCCAAAGATCTTCGTAGGGCGGCGTTGGATCTCCCGTGTCGGACCCCTTTTTGATGATGGCAACACTAATGGACAATTCAGAGAAGACGATGCATTTTGACATGTCAAGATGCTTGGTCAAATGTTATGCATGCAGATGCAGACTCTCTTCCTGAATGCATCTCTAAAGTGCTCCCCCTGAATGCATACATACTAACTCTGTATCTCTCCCCCCTTTACAAAATTCTCCCCCTGTACAATACTCCTCCTTAATCAAACAATTCTCCCTCTTTGACATTAGTAAAAAGGAGGAATAGATGAGAAGGGGTAGACAGAAGAAAGAGTAGTGAACAACCTATGCCATGGTTCATGAAGTGAGTAGAGCAACAACACTTAACCCATAAGAGGCAAGCAGTATGCAGTCTTGAGTAATATCAGGTTTAACAGTTATAGAGGATGGAGGAAATGGACTGACTTTTTGAAGTAAGGGCATAGACTCCATTTATAGTAGTGAACCTAAGTCTCATAGCCGTAATAGACTAGGTCAATACAATACCCTAGTATTGCCAGAAAAAGTGATTACCAAGGTAAGTTAACCTGAATTTGTATGGAGGTTGAATAGTTAATACTCATTGACATTTGTTTTCAAGGGTTACGACAGGTTTTCTTCTACTTTTGATTTTTCAGATACTGAACCCAGTGAACAGACCGGTGGCACTTATGCCTTTGACATTAGGTGTACACCTTGGTCAGAGGCAAGTACCCCCAGTTACTAGGCATAAACTACCATGTCTGTTTTAGATCAAATGTTATAGAGACAGATTGCACCATTGACATTAAGGATACACCTTGATTAGAGGCCAGTACCCCCAGTTACTTAGTGAAACTCCCCCTATAGATTTGATCCTATGAACAGAAGTAACCTGAGGCACTTCATGACTTAAGGTATATTCCATTTCTTTGATGGAGACCTCAGTTTCTTAGTGTATTCAAGTCATTATTCTGCCACTGTGTTCATGTCTTTACTTTAGTGTTCTTATTTTCTGTTGCCCTAACTTCTTTTAGAGTGACAGTTTAAAAATAATACACATTCTGGTTACCAGACCTAGACATCACTCAGTCTCTCAAGTTCAGGTACAGTGAAGACCTTTTCTACAGTAGTTATGAGAGAAAGGTTAAGAGCTATAAAAAGTTTCTAACACCCTTTCTTTTTCTGAAAACTAGTTTCTGAACTCTACAATCTATTAAAGTTAAACCTTCAGTTTAATCAAGAAGCAACTGTGATTCTTATAAATGAAAAGTTGTTGTAGCTGCAGCTCAATGTGATGAACCGAAGGCAAGACTGTTATTCAATCAGACTTCCAAATAGAAGGAGAGTTATATAGACAACTCAACAGCTTTCAAGGAGAGGTCATCACGCAAGTCTGCATGGCGGTGCCGCTCTACATCCTCTACGAGGCGTCGATCTGGATCGCGTGGTATTGGGACTGGAAAAAACGCCGCGCCGCCCGCCTCGCGGGTGAGGAGGAATGATAGGAGGCCGTGGAACGAACTAACTCTATGCCTTTGGCATAGACTTGGGTTGGACAGGCATGGGATTTCCTGTTCGCTGTGGACTACTTATGAGCGACACTACACCGGCGGGGGCGGACAAGAAAATCGCGGCGGGCGTATGCGGCATTTTGCTCGGGGCGCTCGGGGTGCATAAGTTCATCCTCGGCTACACCGCGCAGGGCATCATCACTCTCGTCATCACGATCGTCGGCTCGGTCCTCACGTTCGGCGTCGCCGGCTACGTCATGGGTGTCATCGGCCTGATCGAAGGCATCGTTTACCTGACCAAGAGCGACAGCGAGTTCGTGGCAACCTACATCACCGGCAAAAAGGGTTGGTTTTAGGAATTTCACGAAAACGTCCGTCGCGTCCTTTTTTGCCCAATCGGTTTCACACCCTTGCCAAGTGCCGGGCTCGTGGTGCAGTTTGGCGACATGAAGACGCTGGCCAGAACCGCAAAGCACGCGCTTCCCGCGCGCAAGACCGTCTCCAAGAAACCTGTTCGTCTCACGATAGCCGAATGGGCGAAGCGCGTTTCGGGCACGGCCAACAGCGGCAAGGGCGACCTCTCCACCCGCGAGGGCTTCGGCGATTGATTATTTGGTCGATGCCGGGCCGCTTGTCGGCCTCATCGACGCCTCCGATCAATGGCACGATTGGTGCGACAAGGTTTTTCGCGCCTTGGGCGGCGTCCGATTTGCCACCACCGAGACTGCGATTGCCGAAGCCTGCCACCTGCTGAGTTTTAACCGCGCATCAGTGCTCGATATCATGGCGCAAGTGCAGGCCGGCTTGATCGTCGTCGTCCCTACTTTGGCCGAAAACACGGCGCGCATTCGGCAGCTCATGGAAAAATATCCCCGCATGGACCTTGGCGATGCCACGTTGGTTGTGTTGAGCGAGCGGATGCCGAAGGCTCGTTTGATCACGGTGGACCGGGTGGATTTCCGCGTTTACCGCCGTTTGGACGGAACCTTGGTTCCTTCCATCATGCCATCGGATGCAGCGGTTTGATCGGAGTCCCGTATCCGTGCTCCGGCTCTGTGTCACAATCCGAAAAATCCGTCCGCCGCGCGTTCGCCTCCGTTTTCCTTCTTGCGCCGCCAGCCTGTGGTTGCGGTCATTGACCCTTACATGATCGCTCCAGAAACCTTTTCCCACATCGAGAACATCAAAAAGCGCGCCGGGCACTTATGGAGGTTACGGCCCCTCGGTTGGTCGTGAGGAGGCCTACCTTCAACAGAAAAGAACGGGTCCCGGTGCGGATCCACAAAGAAGTCAGTCCGGCAGTTGAAAGACTTCAAACCATTATTGACGGGCTTGAAGAGTATGAACAGCCAGAGATTCGGCCTGTCGAGCTGAGGGAATACGTCCCCTGGGAGGAATTCGAGAATCTCGAGCTGGACCCTGATGTAGAGACCCAAACAGAAGAAGAACCTCCCTTGTGGGGCGAACTTCCCCGCGAGCAGTCTCCGATCGCCGGGGGGAAGAAAAAGAAGAAAAGAAGGCCGCGAAGCAAGAAAAAGAAAGAGGTTGTCATTGCCTGCGGCACTCTCTCAACGCTGTTTGACACTGCCCTCTCTCTGGGCGAGGAAGAAGAGGAGGTGCCTTACGACCTGTAGGAAGCAAACCAGGCCGAGGCATCCACCTCTCAACATGCTACCCGGTCGGGGAAGAAGTGGGGTCGACCTCCTCAGGGCAACCGCAACATCATGCTCGGAAGTGAGCAACCATACCGGATCCCAGAACCTGAGGTCCGAGGTGCTGAGATCCCTCCACCAGTGGGCCTCTACCCCGAGAAGCCGAAGAGCCAGGGTATCCCCTCATTCGCGGAATTTTTGCCGTCGCGTGCCGAAAGCCAGGAATGTCCGCAGGGACTCCGGCTCCCTCCAGCTCCACTGGTCAATAAACTCCCGGTTCTACCGACGGCGGCCCCGTCCCAGCCGGTAGAAGAATTTGACGGCGTCCCCAACCTCGCCAAATTTATGCAAGAAAAGGAGGAGGCCCGTCAGAGTGAGCCACCCCAGGCAGTTGCACCCGATCCGACAGAAGAGTCATCCTCTGACCTAGTACCTCAGGTCCAGATTGGGGGCAAACGCGGCAAGGGCGAAGAGATGAAACTGCTTAAAGTCTGGGCTGCCGACCGAATAGTTAGACACCTCAAGAAGATCTCGGCCCAGTTCACCGTCTAGGAAATGCTGTCATTGGACGAAGAGACACGACAAGCCATCATCGTCGCGCTCCAGACGCCGACGCACCTCGAAGCCTGCCTGATGGAGATGTCACCGGAAGTGGCCGTTGCCTTCACCGTGGATGACATGCTCCTACCCACCTGTAGTCATAACAGGTCGCTCTACATGAAAGGACAGTTGAATGGATAGCCCATCAACAGGGTCCTGATCGACCCAAGAGCGGCAGTCAACATACTCCCCTACCGGGTGTATCAGAAGCATTACTTTGACGTGCACTTAGTCGAAGTCAAGAATATTAAAATCGCAGGCTTCAACCAGAAGTGCGAGGTGCCCATGGGGGTAGCAGAATTCAACTTGGCCAGGCCTCCAGCTAGATTTCCCTCCCCGTAGAGCGCTACGGTCGGACCGAGGGCCCACGGTACTAGCTTAAACCATTTGACGGGTATGCCCCTCCACCTCTCCCAGGTGGGTCGACCATCCGTGAAGTCTAGGGCTACGTCTAATGGTTCTATCACATGGAAAGTCGAAGCACTCTATTGGGATTGTAAGAGCGAGCCAATAACCATAAAATAGCGCAATTATAATAAGGACGTAGAATAAAATACATAAGACGGGAATTAAACATGAAATTCTAACATTCACAAACTAGCAGAGTGTAACGGACCCGAGTGGGGGCGTTATGCGACTTTAACGCGCCTCCCCCAGGCCGTTATGCTCACCCGTGCACGAAGAAAACCCAGACCTGAAGACTATAACGCACTACCTCAGGGGCGTCATGCAATGTATGACACGCCTCAGCCGCCATGTTAGATTCTCCACAGAACCAACCAAAAACACACAGACCATGACGCACCAGGACAAGTGCGCCATGTGACTATAACACACCAGGAGTGGTCCGTTAAAGCTACCCGAACGTTAAAAACTCAAAAAACTCCACAGTTAAACCCACCATATAACGCACCAGGAGTGGGGCGTTATACTGGCCATGGTGGACTGCGACTAGTCCGTCATGCCCCACAACCTACAGACCTACAGAAATCACGACTGACATAACGGCCCATAAGTGGTCCGCCATGCAATACATAACGCACCCTCTAGGGTCTGTTAAGTGTATAACGGCCTCTAGCAGGCGTGTTATACCGACTGGGAAATGAGAGGGACGAGTTCAGACCGATCTCCCCTCCGGTCAAGCCGGATCGGCACAAAACAAAATGAAAGGGGTAGAAGAAGTTGAATAACAAATTTTCTATAACTACGGCATGCATCAAAACTCAAATACAACAACCCTAACGAATTTTTCAAGTATTTTAACCTAAAAACTCCTAATATAGACCTTGCACAGAAAACGATGCAAATGTCTATGGATGGGCATGCATGTAGTACCAAAATATTCCTAGCAAAGTAAGGAGTCCATCTCCCTATCTCGATCATGGTGAAAATCTCGGTAAGCGTGCATGCGGGCGACAAAGCTCTGGGACACCTCACAACCTGACCCGTTCCCATGCTCCACGAACTGCGGAATGGATGGAACTAGCGCGATCCTCGCAACGAGCTGGTTCCAATGGTACCTCCTGCGCCTCGATCCGGGGTCGGCACAGCTCAGAACTGATAAAAAAGTGACGGAGGAGAGAGAGGAAGAAACATGCATGCATGTTCAACCAATGACCATAATATTTTTTCTTAATTTTAAATTCCGTGATCCCTCCTTCCCCATAACCAGCGCGCCCCACCCCCACACCTAACCAAGCCACCCTCACCAGCACCCCACGCCCCTACTCCCTCTCCCTCTGTAGCCCACATTCGCCACCCCCTACTCGGTGCATCCACAGTAGTCCCGGAGCCACCCTGTCGTCGTTACGTCTTCCCGTGGATTAATAAGTGCTGTTCTGCTGCTCTCTTCTACAAGCCTACAGTAGAGACTCGGTTGGCAGAGCTACTAGCGGCGTCCACAGTGGGATTCGGCTCGAGGCATCTTCAGAAGAGTCGTCCACCTTCGAGTCGGCCACGCTCCACAAGTGGTCCTGCCTCCGTTCGTCAACGGCATCAACCGCTAAAGGCATTTCTGTGCAACTGCGCCCGGACTACATCTATTCCTGTCTGCCACTTGGTAACGCCAACACTGACTACCCCTGTGTGAATCGGCCAAAGCTCCCTTCACGAGAGTTCTTCTTCTTCGAAGCGTCGATGAACAGATGTGGTCCTGCCTTATTTCGATAACGGCTCCGCCCGGGGCGTCCATTCTCCCTCAGTCGTGCTAGACCCGGAGCCCTCTGTTCGCCCAGGACAATCTGCTGCCAAGTCAGCCCTGACACTCCCTCTTCCACTCAGTTTCAGGTCGAGTAGTCTTATGCAAAGTTATGGATTTTGACGATACTAAACCAACGTAAGTGGTTTTGTCCCGTTCTGACATCGGCACTGAAAATTCCACAAGGGCCGTTGTTGGCCTATCCTCCTGTTTACCCAGGAACCTGGCACCGACCGTCTGGGTGACCCCGACCTGTGAGATGATCTGATGGCTGCAGGCTTTTGAGGGTTTGTAGTACCCCCTGTCTGCTACACCCATGAGTTGGTCCCGTCATTTTTGGAGTTCCACAGCGAGCGTGCCGGCCGACGCACCACGACTGCGCCATCCAGTCCTGTGCGGCAGAACTACACAGGCCTACAGCTGTGACCACCGCCTCCTTCTAGCGACACCGGCTTGACGTCGGACCTTCAGGCATCCTTCGACATCCCTCAGGCTTCGACGAGGCGTTGGCAGCACCTCGATCGGACATCCGAGCTAGGCGTACGGTCAACAACTTGGTTTCCCCTCCCCTCGATTCCCCTCCTCCTGCGTGAGGGTAGTGCATGTAACGATTTCCCATCCCTGTGATCCCCTCCCTGCGTGGAGTGTAGTCATTGAATTAGCAGGGATCGTCACCGAGCTTCCTCGACGCAGCGTGTCCGCCGGGTGCGCACGCTCCCCGGCTCACCCTCGTCTCCGACCGGAGCCGGTCCATCGGACGGGCTAGGTACGTGCGGCTGCCACTCCACTTTGCTTGCTTAGTAGGTCTCTTCGGTCGACTTTGCTGTTGCTGTTGGACTGGCAGGGCCATATGGGCGTGCAATTTTGCGCGTCCACAGGAAGGTCTTCAAGGCCTGGGCCGGCGAAGGGTTGAAGGGAGTGCTCCGGTGAAGGTCTGGGGGGTGAAGTCTGTGGAGGTTTTAGTTGGGCTGGATGAAGGGTTAAGGCCCGTGCACATCTGGGTGGGGTCGGTGCATGTTCTGGGATGAAGTCCATGTAGATTGGGGCAAGTCCGTGCAGGTTTCAGGATGCAAGAATGCATATGAAGTCCGTGTAGGTTTTTTTTGGGCAAAAGAACAAAGTCCAAGCAAGATTTCAAGCAAGTCCGTGCAGATTATGCACGGGGTTAAGGGACGAAGTCCTTGCAAGTTTTCGGCAAGCTCTATGCGTATGTGCAAGCAAAGTCCATGCAGGTTTTGGGGTTGAGAAACAAGGTCCATGCACATTGTGCACGGGGTTGAAGAACAAAGTCCGGGCATGTTATGCGAGGGGTTGGAGAACAAAGTCCGTGCATGTGATGCATGAGGTTGAAGAACAAAGTCCATGCAGGTTTTGGGGTTGAGAAACAAGGTCCATGCACATTGTGCACGGGGTTGAAGAACGAAGTCTGGGCATGTTATGCGAGGGGTTGGAGAACAAAGTCCGTGCATGTGATGCATGAGGTTGAAGAACAAAGTTCGTGCATCTTTGATGAAGTCCACGCAGATCTGGGCCGAGCCCATGCACATGCAGGTTAAGTCCATGCATGATAGGGGCAAGGTCAGTGCAAGGTCCATGCAGGGCTTGTACAAGGTCAGTGGACGTACGAGCAAGGTCCGTGCAGGGGACGAAGGCCAAGTTGGTGTATGGGCAGGCAAGGTCCGTGCACATGCGTGCAAGGTAGGAATGGGGTCCGTGCAGGCCTAGGCAAGTCCGTACAGGGTCCGTGCACATGGAGGCCAGGGGTTATGCAAGGTCCATGCAGGGCTTAATGCAAGGCTTGATGAAGTCTGTGCATAGTCTGCACGGGGTTGAAATTGAGAGGGGATAGATGCACCGGGGAAGAAGGTGTACCGGCAAAGGGGGTGTGCCTGCGAAGGGCGAATTAGTGGATGTGCCGGTGAAGGTGAGGGCAGCCTGCACCGGTGAAGGGTTGAACATGAAATAAAGGGGGTGCACCACTCAAGGGGTGTGCCGGCGAAGGGTAAGGGAGAGTGTGCTGGCGAAAGGGTTTTAAGGGCATGCCGTTGTAGGTTTGGAAGGGTGCACCGGGGAGACACTTGGAGGACCCCACTCCTCTTCATCCCTTTAAGGCCTTTCTTTTCTTCTTTTAGCATGCGTGTTGGGGTACTAGTGGTGCTGGTCCCCTAACCAGCAAGGGTCTTTCCCCATTACCTCGACTCGGCATCACCGAGTCACCTCAGGAAATGGGTGCGTTCGGTGTGACGACGACAAACAAGTTACTCTTCGGATTGTGGATGTGATTGCGAATTAGGTCCGAGGGTCATCATCCATTGCTGCCCACTTTGTGTCACATCACTCTGATATTGTACATTTCTATTATTGAGGACTTCCTAGGAGCTGTCCTGGCTCAAGTGGAAGATGAAGGAAGAGAAAGGGCAGCATACTATCTTTCTAGATTGCTTAATCCTACTGAGTCTAAGTATACTGCCATGGAGAAGACCTGCACAGCATTAGTATGGGTAGCTCAGAAGCTCAAACACTACTTTCTTGCCTATGAGGTCAAGTTGATCTCTAGAATGGACCCGATCTGATATCTCTTAGAAAATCTCATCCTTTCTAGCAGATTAGCTCGCTAGCAGAGCTTTCTCTCACAATTTGATATTACCTTCGTTGTTCAGAAAGTGATCAAGGGATACGCTATCGCTGAACACCTTGCTCACTCTCCAATCCCTCGCACTGATTCAATCCAGGACGAATTCCCAGATGAACACCTTACTACAATTACTCATCACCCCTTCTGGTCTTTACACTTTGATGGTGCACTCAATTCTTAGGGCCATGGGATCGGCACCGTTCTCCTTACTCCAGAAGGGGTAACCATCCCCATTGCTTATTAGCTCTCTTTTCCTGCCACTGACCGGGCTCAATTTGGAGTTCGGGGCTGTTTGTGGTGGCTTTGTCTTCCAGATGCTGTAGTGCTGAGTCAGTCCGAGCCAGAGAGCAGAGTCCCTGCTTCCATCTTCACCATGACCGGCGACTACTTCCCCAGCTCCTGCCAAAATTTCAGCATGCTCCTGGACCAATCCACGAAGTTTTGGCCTTGGTCCTGCTGCCAAAAGAGTCCGGAAGTGCCCACAAGAATTCCTGCATCGACTGCCTGTCCTCTATTTCTGAGAGAGGACAGAATTGACACCAGCGTTGCGTGAAGTTCGTGTCGTCATCTTCCCCCTCCCTGCTTGGCCGGCTGAAGGCCCCTCCCTGCGTGGAGGTAGTTTTGGTGTAATCCATTAACCCCCACCCCAAGATCCCCCCTCTTGTGTGAGGCGTAGTGGTGTAATCTTTTGAACAGGTCGAAGCGTCCTCGCCGTGGCGTGGGTAAGCCCCACGCTTCCCCGCGCGCCCACGTCTCCGATCGGGACCGGTTTCTTCAAACCGATCGAGTAAGCCCTCTCTCCCTTGCTCTTATTACTGTGCTTTTCATTCAATATTAGCTCTTAGCTACGCTGGCCGGTGCTCCTGCCAGGGTCGCCATTGTGCGGCTGGAGTGGTAGGGGCTGGCTGACCAGCCCGTGGTGTTGGAGCCTCGGGAGTGGCCTGGGGAGCAGGAGAGTGGATGATGTTGTCCAAGAAGGTACTCGGTCCCGCCTCTCAGCTAGCATCCTGCTCCCTGCGTCTCCGCAGTCGTTCGAGAGCCTCCCGATTATCAGTCCAAAACTCGAGTCATTCTGGAGCATGCTGGTAAGGCGACCCGTGCCCATTTTCCTGGGTAGGCTCAGGCCGCTCTAGTGCATTTCTGGCAAGAGCATGGGTTTCCTCAACAGCTTGTCGTAGTCGAACAAGTGCCATGGAATTCCCTTCGGCGTCGATCTGCTCCTGCCGGATCTGTTCCTCGATGAGGTATTGAACTTCCTCATAGGACTCGACTGCGTGGCAGGTTCGTGCATGAAAGGGACAATACTGAGGGTGGTTAAAGTCCCATTGAGTGTAGCCTACCAGCGGATCACGGGGCAAGATTTGTGCCCGCTCAACGAGGACGTGGAAAAGTCATCGGGTTCTTTCCCTGAGGAAGGAGAGGGGCCTGTGATCATGCCAGGGCCTCCACCCTGGGTACCAGATCAAATGCTCTCCCCGGTTGGTGTTGGGCTCCTATGATTCATAGTCAGAAAGAGAGAATGCCGCCATCATGTAGATCACATTGGCTGGGTGGTGAACCACATGTGCTGCTTTGGCTGGTCTGGACCACGTATGTGGCTGTGGAGGATTGACAAGATCGCTTTTCGTTTGAATCAAGCTGTCTCGGATCAGCTTCTGTGCCTGGGTCTTGAAGACGTAACAATCTTCAAGAGAATGACCCAGCATACGGTGGTATAGGCAGTAGTTGGGATCGTCAGTTTTCTGGGCTTCGTCCGACTTGCGGACTTCAGGTAGTTCGACGATCCTCTGAGCCATGCAGAGGTCTAAAAGCATCTTCGTATGTTCCTTCTTGAAGGAGAAGGGCATTTTCATACGCTCTAAGAAGGAGGGAACACCTGGCTTATCAGCTTGCCTTTTGTCAGAATTGCTCGCTCCGGCTCCCTTGTTGGCTTTAGTAGTAGGGGTGAATTCGATGATGTTCACCTCCTTACCGGGCTGGCCCTCCTGCGTCTGCTTACCCTTTGCTGCAACGTAGCTCAGGTTGTCAGTGAAGAACATTTCTATCTCGACGACTGCCAAGTTGAGCTGGTCGAGGCCCTTGACGTTGGTGCCGAGAAGCTTTTCGCTGACCCCGGCCACCAAGCCTCAACGACAGATAGTGATGGCATCCTCCTAGACTAGTGGGTTGACGCACCTCATACTGAGGTCTCGCCATTTCTTGATGAGCTCGCTCTATTTACTTCACCGCTGCGAGAGAGAGTGAGTTACCGTCCCGTGACCCGACCCGGGCACGAGAGTGAGAACCGACCACCCTAGCTCTTTGCCGGTTCCTCAACCGCGCACGGTCCGACCGCTTCCCTCGCTAAGGGACGGATCCGAGCTTGCCTAGAGTCCTAGGTCGTCTCGCGGGTCCGTCCCGCATCAGATTTAATACTCTTCTCCTTTTGATTCTCAACCTCGGCTAAGAAGTGCTTAAAATAATTCAGTGCTTCATAGCGGTGAGCGATCAAATAGACATATCCGTATCGCGAATAGTCATCTATAAATGTGAGAAAATAAGTATAACCGTGCTGTGCCCTCACACTCATTGGTCCGCAGATGTCGGAGTGGACTAACTCCAAAAGTGCTGATGCCCTTACAACCTTTCCAAAAAGCTTTCGGCATGCTTTCCCAGCAAGACACGGCTCACATACCGGCAAGCTGACCTTAGTGAGTGGCCCCAAAAGGCCTTCTCGAACTAATCTAGCCATTCTATCTTGCCCTATGTGGCCTAAACGAGCATGTCATGTCGCAGAATTTAAGTCTTTGTTATTCAACACACTTGTTAAAAGAGAAGAAGAACAAGAGACATTATCTATAGCAAGATCCAATATAAAGAAACCATCATCCATCTTACCATGCCCATACACAATATTGTCCAAAATAATATTTACACAACTGCCAGAAAAGGCCAAACAAATGCCTAGAGATAACAAGATAGAAATTGACTAGAGATTATAATAGATCTCAGGCGCATAGAGCACATTATATAGAATCAGCGTACGTCCATTCGAAAAATGAAGTTGGTATGAACCGACTCCGAGGACTTCTTCACTGGTTCCATTACCCATAAAAATTTTGTGCCTGCCTACAGGGATCCTATGATATTCCACGAAGTCAGCTCGATCCATGGTTATATGTTTGGTCGCTCCTGAATCCACAATCCACACAGGATTAGGACGAGCAGTTAAAATATGTGTACAAACATAAACATATGGAGAGTTAGGTACATTAATTACCTTCTTCGGCTCAGTACATTCATGAGCGAAGTGGCCTCTCTTCCGACAGTTGAAGCATCTTACACGACTTTTGTCTTTCTTTTTATTCTCGCCACATTTTCCACAACGGTCCTTAAAGGACTGATTTTCTTTGGGACCTGTTGCAGTATCTCTCCCTTGCAATTTCCTCTGTGGTCTCTTCCTACCATATCGACGACTACTCTGATCGACATTAGCAGTGGCGCAATGCAGAATCTCGTGCTCTGCTTCTAGCTCTACATGACGAGGGATATCTGAAAAATCTTCGATATTCTTCCGAGGGGAGCCCCGCATGAATAAATTCATACTCACAAGAGTCCTCTCCACCGAGGCTAAAGGAGCAGTCAGCATGAGGGCTTTCGAGACCAACTCAAGAGGCCAGGACTCCCTAGATATACCCTCGTCCGAAGCTACCTCGTCGGAAGAATAGTCATAGTCTACCTTTTCACCCGACGAGGACTTAGTCGGCGCAAGTACTTCTTTCGCTGGCGAAGAAGCCTCCGCCTTGAGGTCGATAGCTGGTGCGTCCTCACGTGGGCTAGGCAGTGGTGACTTCCCGAGCCTTGGCCCCTTCCTCACATATGTCTGCCTTTCCAGACGAACCCCAAGGAACACCACTGGCTCGGTAGTTGCTACATCGAGGCCTGCCAAATAAGGGAAGAGTCAGATTAAACTAGAGCCTGTGGGCTCATGAAAGATGAAGGAAAATAACTGAGCTGATGAAGATGAGTACCCCCTTCGGCTTCCACAACAAGGGCTGGCTCAGGGATAGTCTCCTCGGCTGGCTGCACCGCTCCGGGGACTACCGCTTCACCCACGCCAGGAATAGAAATAGGCGCTGACTTCTCCACAGCGCTTGAAAGGAAAAGCGCACGCAGGTGTAAGGGCCTTGTCCCGAAATGCAAGCACGTCCTGAAGAACACTAATGGTTAAGGAGCCTAACCTACGGGCTGGCTCAGCTCAGTCCGAACAGCTGCGAACTCCTCGAATGATGGGATTAAGGGCACCGGGGGGCGACTGTGGAGGCAGAAGCAGCCTCCGTCTTTCTCCGCTTCGCCTGCTGCCGCCCAGCTACCTTAGGAGCAGCCAGCACCTCCTTCATAGGTGACTTAGCTTGAGACCTCTTCCTGGCCTTAGGCAGGGGAGTTGTAATGGGAGCCGGTTCTACCGCCTCGAAGTGGGGGAGATTTTGTACAAGCTGGAGAAGGTTCTGATACTGTGTCATTTGGTTGCTAGAAGGGTGATCTATTTTTTTTAAAAAAGGGGGGGTTTGATTATCACTCGGCACCAAAGAGGGTCACAATGGTGGAAGTCAAGAAAAGGAAAAGCATTATACCATGAGGGACGGTGTACAGTCTCAGCGTCAACGGCCAGTAGTGTTGTCCCTAAGGTTCTCGTATGGACAAGAAGGGGGATTGAATTATCCCCGCCAAGCACGATGGTAGTTTTTAAAATTAATGTAGCGAAGTATAATTAACTACCAACTCAAGAACAGAAACAACAAGATTATCAATGAAGTTCTCTCAACCTCTCCGTTCTCACACGATTAGAATATGAAATGGTAAACACACAAATCACAATCACACAAATGCGAGAGAGATTTTTAGGTGGTTCGGGACCGCGGAATGACGACCACTTATTGTTAGTCTGCTTGATTCTTCCCTACTACGTGTTGGTACAGAGTGCAGCGGGTCGGGTTTACCCGATTTGGGGGACATTAAAGTAGATAACTAGGTTCGGGACAACGTGACCGGGTTCTGGGTGCTGGGAATTGGGAACTGGATACTGGGAAGTAGGGGCATAGGCCACATGCTAGGGGCTAGTCTCCTAACTGGGAAAGCCCATGTTGTACGGGGTTGTCGTAGGATGCATCGACCTACGAGGTTGAGACCATGGGTTAGTTCTAGGGTGCGTCGGTTATGGGTCGACACGTAGGGTGTTGGTTGTCTTCATGTTGTTAGCCGAAAATGTGGCTCATTCCAGGCCACAAGTTGGGGCAGTAGTGGTCGACCGACCTTGAGAGGCATGATGGCTCGAGGCTAGAACTGGAGGCTAGAACTGGCTAACTACCTTGTGCAAGGTGTGGTAGCTAACATGCGGAGCTGGATGTTGGCGTTGGGTCTGGGCGACTGGCTCACGAAATGTGATGGCTAGATTATTGGGCTGGTAACTGGCACTAGTGCTGAGTGGCTGGCCTGTGGAGGCATTAAAGCCACGAGACTAGAACTAGAGACTGGGACTGGAGCTGGGTGGCTGGCCTGCAGAGGCATTGAAGCCACGGGACTGGGACTGGATGCTGGCACTGGAGCTGGGTGGCTGGCCTGCGGAGGCATTGAAGCCACAGAACTGGAATTGGAGCTGGGTGGTTGGCCTGTGAAGGCGGTGAAGCCACAGAGTTGGAACTGGGTGGCTGGCCTGTGAAGGCGTTGAAGCCACAGGACTGGGACTGGAGACTGGGATTAGAGCTAGGTGGCTGGCCTGTGAAGGCGGTGAAGCCACAGAACTGGAACTGGAAACTGGGACTGGAACTAGGTGGCTGGCCTGTGAAGGCATTGAAGCCACAGGACTGGGACTGGAGACTGGGATTGGAGCTGGGTGGTTGGCCTGTGAAGGCGGTGAAGCCACAGAACTGGAACTGGAAACTGAGACTGGAACTGGGTGGCTGGCCTGTGAAGGCGTTGAAGCCACAGGACTGGGACTGGGGACTGGAACTGGAACTGAGTGGCTGACCTGTGAAGGCATTGAAGCCACGATGTTGAGACTGGAAGCTGGTACTGGAACTGGGGTGGCTAGCCTATAAAGGCGTTGAAGCCATGATGCTGTGTCACGCCCCGAGCGCAGAAGATTTCTCGGATGCGTGACGCGTCTATATAGATCGTGTCATTAGAGTGATAAGTATGTTCGACATACATAATTTACAGAGTGCGTAAGACTAATAACCATTAACAACCTCAATATTCCAAGTGATAGTTTAGCATATTGGTGTTATTTCTAGCTAGTTTCTGACTGTACATCCCGATATTCCGCGTCGGGGCGTGACACAAATCCTCCCTCAGCAAACGGCTCTCCTCCGCCTTCCGGATTACGGGGGCCTTCTGACGGTACAGGTGGTTGTGCTCGAACCACCACCTGGCATAGTGAACATAGAACCTCCCTCCACATCCCTGGCCCGGCATTGGGAACTGCTCCGGCTCCCGACGGCTGTAAAAGTCCCACCATGCTGCTGCAAGCAGGTGGGTGTCTCCGCCCCGGTACTGCCTGCCTGTCAAAGAGAACTCCCGATTTTGCAGGATCCCCTGGTCGTACCCAAAGTTCCTCGTGAACCGATGTGGGTAGTATGGCTCCAAAGAACTCATCGCTGACCGGTGCAACGTCAGCACCGCCGATCGGGTACCCAATATCCACTCCGTCCGCAGCCCGGCATCTGCCACCTCATGACCAGGATGGGGGCTGGTCGCCCCTCCACCTGAAGCCCCCGGGAAGAGGCTGGATTCCCTAGTGGCGCTGTCAAAAGGCAACCCCTCCTCACCCCTGGCAGGCAAGTAACAAAGGGCTCGCTAGGCCCCCTCTAGCTGCGTCTCTGCATCCCCGTCAGGCTGCCCGGGGAAGCTAAACAAGAGCGGTGCCGTCGGGTTCCTCACTATCCCCTGCGTCACCAAGCCTGGAAACAACAACCCGGCCCACGCACTGAGGTAGTGGGTTGACAGGAGTATTCTTCTCTCTCTCAGCACTGAGTGTGCCGCTAGAACTCTGAGCCCCTAGTAGATGTTGGCCAGTGTAGCGGGAGCTAGGGCCAATTGTCTCCCCTCGGCCAACAAACAAGCTGGCCACAACAACTCAGCTCTCAGTAGTCTGTCCTCTCCATGAGGTACTACAAAAGCCGCCAACCAATACGCCAGATACACTGCAAGGTATGTCACGTTTGGCAGACCATGGGGATTCCACCCCTCCTGTGGCACATACACATATCTGGAGTACATCCGAAAGCGTAGCTCCACCTCGGTGTACTCCTCCCATGGAGTCTGTTCTCTGGCAAACTCCTGATAAAAGTAGAATGACCCGTTGTAGAAATGACGGACCCATGCATTTAGTGGCACTCTCAGAGTCTGTGCTACTCTCTCTCTCCCTGCCAGAGCCAAGTCCCTCCAGGTCTTCAGGAGGTACCGATAGCTGAAAGGTACCCAGTACCTCCCCTGTCCGTCATTGTGACTGCAGTGGAGGTCATCCAGCACTACCTCCTCATATCCCTTGCCGCTGATCGGCGGCTCGAAAATCCTCAATAGAGACCACAAGTCCAGTGAAGTCTCCCCCTTTGCTGTGGCCACCGTGTTCCAACGGCAGTTGAAGCACTCTAGCAGCCCCTGTAGCAGCCCAGTGTAGCAGGGGTATGCGTACAAGGCGGCAGTCACCGCGTACCTGATCCCTGCTCACTCCAATAGCACCCGGTAGTGATGGATAATCCCCATCAGCCACTCCATGGCACCCTAGCGGTAGTAGTGCGACGGAATCACGGCTCAGCGACCGTGCCAGCTAGTGACAATCTGTCGCATGACCCCATCCAGCATGTTGTGGTCATCATAGCCCTCTCCAGCATACTGTAAGCCTGCGGGCTCCAATACCAGTCCGGCAGTCCCCTCTATCTTAGCGCGATGGTGATCGTGCAAATCCCAAGAAGCGGGCCCTAGAGGCCCAACTCTGACCCCTGACCTCTCTGCTCCGCCAAAGAACCCCAGGCACTCAGCATTGGGGAACTGTCGATGCCTCCAGTAGTCCTTCGAGAAGCTAGGGTAGCTATAGAAGGCTACCCCATGTAGGCTGTCCCTGTCGATCAAAATGGCTCGCTCAAGCCGACGACGGGCTCCAGGAATCCGCGAGTTGTCCTCCTTCATGCCAGGAGGAACGTAGCTCTAGAGAAACTCAAACAAATGTCGATCCCGGGGGAACTCCAACGGGTAGCCTCCACTCCTGTCATAGATGTACTCTCTCGCCAAGGGGACCCTCAGCCACCACTATATGCCCACTATCCAGCTGCTCTATGCTAGCCACAGTAACCACTGGTGGGCCCAGAGGGGGCGTCTGTCGATCGGTCCTCCACACCCAGTGATCCTCCTCGCGGGCCATCCGTCTCGAGACCCATCCATCTCTGCCAAAGCGCGCCATAGCTATAAAACAAAGCATAGAGAAAGGGTCAGAACACCGGTAAATCACCAAGCACAGCAAAAATAAAGGTACATGAAGTGTCAAAATAGAACTACAATAGCCCGAAACAAGAGTCTCACAGGCCGTACGCCCTCATCTCTGCCTCCGACGCACGACCTGTGGGGGGCATTTGTTGTACCCGGACTACTCCTCGGCAAAATCACAAGAAATAAGGGTTCAGGCATTTCACTAAACACCCTCCAGGCACAGGCTAGCCAGACCTTTCTACAATCCCATGGGTCCCCACAAGGGCCCTGACCGGCTTGCCGTGATGCACGGTGACACAAGCAACTCCCCAGAGTCAACTCCGATCACTCACAGACGGGCCTTGCCCGTATCCTGCATCACCGCCCGAGCCAACTCGAGGGCGCCCCGACGTCGAGCCACGCCATGTGGCACCCAGTAAAAAGGGCCAAGGGGCCATCCCAGAAGCATATCTTTCAACCCTC
Source organism: Amorphophallus titanum (assembly GCA_024336825.1). Lineage (NCBI taxonomy): Eukaryota > Viridiplantae > Streptophyta > Magnoliopsida > Alismatales > Araceae > Amorphophallus > Amorphophallus titanum. Next base: position 14,977,677 of record JANBPO010004741.1, read on the forward strand.
CGAGGTCAAAGGGAGACCTAACTAAGTCAAGCACGGGCTTTGGAGGCCCGCCGCATGCATATACGACTCACACGGGTATGTTCGACATTCCGTCAAACACCTTGTGGGCCCATATGTTCCAGCCCATCTACACCAAACCACGGGCCACCCTGTGGTTCCAGCCCCTCAATTGGGTCCTACAATGACCCCTCAGCAAGTCAGGGCCAACCCCGACACTTAGACACGTGGTAATAAGCCACCTAACTCTAGCACCCAGGCCAACCCGAGGCAACATTGATAACCCGCCGTACAACGTGACACATAGCCCGAGTCATGGCTCACGGCCACAAAGTGCCTCCCCTTAGCTCCCACGAGCTCCCGTCGTCAACCCAAGGCCCGCCATGTGCCCCCCCAGCCATCTACTCAAGACGTTCGGCAATCTGGGGTGTGTCGAGTATTTACCCAGACACCTTGCGGGCGACTATGACAACTCAAAGAATGGTGGCCCCCACGGGCCCATTCCAACCTTCCAGAGATCAAAGTCCAGTGAAGGACAACCCCAGACGGCACAAGAAGACCCCTTGGGGCCATCCCCCGGGGTTACGACCTCCCCCGGGGCCAGTTCGCCCCAGGGGCGGCCGCGCACCCCAGGGAGGGCGAACCCCCTGGGGGCCGCACCCCTCCCTCCAGCCCGGTGGTCCCATGGCCCCCACTCCGTCCCAGTTCGTTCGATTTATGATCTTACGGTGCAGTTCCAGTGCCGTGCCAGGTCGAGAAGCCGACACGTGGGTGCAAGAGCACAAAGTGGCAGCACGGGGGAGTTCCACAAGTCTGACATGCTCGCAAGCTTCCCCGTATCCTCCCAGTCAGTTAGTTCTTTTCTTCTAGGTCAATTTAGGAAGAAAATTAACTAAAAAGTCAATTTTATAGAGTGGGGACTGCTCCCCCTCTCTCTCCATGCGCCCAACCTGCCTAAACCCCCTGGGGGGGTTTAGGCGGGCCCACCCAGGAAGTGCATGGCCTAGGTGTTCAAGAGAAAACATGCACGGACTATGAGTTTAAGCAAAAACATGCACGGAGTACCACTGTGCATGCACAGGGTTGCAAGACCCAAAACATGCACGGGGTATCACTGTATATGCATGGACTATGTAATCAAAAGACCAAAACATGCACGGGGTATGGAAATATGCACGGGCTTACTTGTGTAGAACTAAAAAATGCACGGACTTCTGAAACATGCATGTGGTTGCTTTTCTCAGACTGAAAGATGCACGGACGTTATAAGAGTGAAATGTGCATAATGTGCACGGACTTAGTTACACGGCGTGCAGAGGCGTGCACAGACTAGTTTACAGTAATATGCAAGGACTTAGTTCTAGTAAGACAGCTGCACGGGGTTAGACATGCACAGACTCTATGAAGAAGTGCAAGGACTTTAGGTAGACATAAAGTGCACAAACTTTAGTGTTCACGGACATAACTTAGACGTGCACAGGGTTTGTTTTGGTCCAGAGAAGAGAAACTGCATGGACATATAGATGCTCGGACATAAGCTCAAAGGCCATGTGCACGGACTTGAAAGAATGTGCACGGACTTAACAAGTATAACATGCACAGACTTGGAGTGTAGGTCATGCATCAAATGCACAGACCATGCACGGGCTTTTGTATGCTCGGACCTTGCTATAGTATGCACAGACTTCAGACACAAAAGATGCAAGGACTTATAGACATGTGCATGCACTCAAATATGCTTAAACATGAAGTGCATATGCTCGAACCTTTGCTACAGTGCATGGACTTGTGAAACACAACATGCATGGAGTACCACTGTGCATGCACGGGGTTGCAAGACCCAAAACATGCACGGGGTATCACTGTATATGCACGGGGTTGCAAGACCCAAAACATGCACAGGGTATGTCTTCCACGGACTTCATGAAGGCGTGCAAGGACTTGATGAAGGCGTGATGGTTCATGCTCGGACCTTCTTCCCTTCTACATAGAGTGTGCACGGACTAATGTTCTTGGCCAAGGCCAGAACATACATGAACTTAAGTGCACGGACTTAGAATGTAGGACGTGCACGGACTTTAACAAGCAACCCAACAAAATTTCGTCTAAGTCCAAAATGTGCACGAACTTTAATCATTGTGATACGGTGGAATGTACAAGGACTTTATGATATTGTGCACGGACCATGCACGGAATGCTGAAGTGTAGCTCAGACTTGGCCTGAGCCTAACAACTATATATGCATGGACTTTGTCTTGCCTTGAACAAATATGCATGGACTCTGTTACCAGACAAGGTGCGTTGTTCATGCACGGACTTGACATGTAATGAAGTCATTCTGCGTGATAGAACGGTCTGTCTGGATCTGCTCAGAAGGCCTCAGTGGTCGGTCGATAGGTTATTTGAAAATTTATATTTTCTATAAATAGGGACATTTCTTTTCCCTTTTCACCTTTTCTTCTTCCTCCTCTTTCCTTCTTCCTCCCCCAACATGAGCGCCCCTCTCTTCTTCCTCTTCGTCCGGCAAGCTCGCGACGATGTCCCCTCCGGCTGCAGACGATGGGGGTGATGACATGGTGACGATGGCGATGGTGAGGCGATCGTAAAGGGGCGAGGGTTCTAAAAGCGTTCTTTGCGATTTGTTGTCGATCCGACGCGTCTCGAGGCAAGATCGAGGTAGGGTGATGTTCCCTATCCTTCCTTGTTCCATTCCCACGATTTTTAGCCCGAGGGGAGGCCGAGAGATAGGTTTCCATGCCGTGTTAGGGTTTTTCATGATTTGGGGAGAGTTTGCTCAATCTATGGATTTGAGCCACGATTCTATGTTTTGATGGCCTAGAAGCATGCTAGGGGTCCCCAGGGGGCTTCCCCCATGTTTCCCCCCTCTCCCAGGGAGGTATGGGGGCTTGGTTGGTGTTTTTGGCCATTTCTCACTAGTTCACCATCGGAACGGTGTGACGGTCCTTCCAGTGACTGTCACAGCTTGTGACGCCCCAGGGTGGGTGCGTCACAGACTGTGGGCGGCCCGTGGGCCTGACGGTCCCACGATAGACCGCCAGGGCATGTGACACACCTAGGTTGGACCATCAGAGTGACAATCTGACCGTTGGCATCCGACCGTTATGGTTTTTTGACTGTTGAGTTTCTGACTGTTGGGGGGCTAAGTCCTTTGACGCGCCCAGGGTGGGGCGTCAGAGTTTTGTGATGCCCCAGTGAGGGAACGTCAGAGCTGACACTGCTAATCACCCTAACGGTCCTATGTAGGACCGTTAGAGGCTGTGAATCCCTGAGGGGTGCACATCATAGTTGATTTCATTTTATCTTCTGACGTGCCAAAGGTGGTCTGTCAGAGCTGTGATGCCTCAAGCAGTGCACGTCACAGCTTGTTTCTACTCGTCTCCTGAAGCACTGGGTTAGGTGTGTCAGGGGTTGTGATGCACCAGAGTTGGCGTGTCACAGTGCACTTTGCACTGTTGGCCTGACACCCTTATGTTGCACTGTCAGACTACTGTGACGGCCCAACGGTAGACCGTTAGAGCATGTAGCGCTCCTGGGTAGGACCGCCAGGCTCTGGACTACATAGGGTGTGTTGGCCCAGATAGAGATGGCGGACAAGAAGGGGGGTTGAATTGTCCCCTTACCGAGATGGCGGATTTTTTAAACTTTTCTTAACAGATAATCTTCCACCGAGATCTCCATTTTAAAATTGGCATTTTTTTTGGAGATTGGTGGAGATCATGCAGCAAGATGGAGGAGAGGAAGGAGGAGGAGGAAGTGCTTTAGGACAGAGAGAATGGAAGATCGCATTGAAGAACGGGTCAGTGGATCGGAACCACATACCCGACAGATTGACGGGGTCATCAGGGGACCACCTAGAGGTGAGATTGACCGGCGGACAGTGCCCGCATGGACAAGCAACGATCAAAAATTCAACTGGCTGCTTAGGAAGAAGGGGAGACCGGAATATCGAAGGATCAACCAACAGAGGTGGTGATCGGGGAATAAAGCTGAGCTTTTGGAGGAGGATTCTGATGGGGGAAGGAGACAAAATTGAAAGATCAGGTGAGCTCACCTGTCCTTGGGGACGGCAAATTGGCTTCTTTGGCCTCCACTGCATGAGCTGAACCTCCTGACTCCTTTTCGGATCAACCACAGGCTCTTTGAATAGTATGGAAAATGCCTGGCTGAGATTTATCATATCATCAACTGGCCCCTTTAGCACCTGGGACGGTTTGGCAACTGCATATGCCGTACTTTTATGTTTTGACTGAGCTAATTGTGACTTTATTGTGCCTAGCTAGAGAGGGCCTTTAAGAAAGTGTTGCCGATAATCCCATGTGAGCGGGCCTGAATCACCCATCATTGATAGTGCGGACTCTCGGTAGCCGAGACCCCGTTTGTTCATTTTTCTACCTTTGGGTACCGGCTTAGTGTGTCTTTGGAGTTGTGCTCCGAGGCCTCTCCCTAGTTGATAGCCTAATTTAAGAATAATGGACCAGCCTTTAGAATCTCAGATCTTGGGCTTCTCTTTAACATTAAACGGTGCAGTGATGGGCTTGCGGGGTGCGTAAGCCCATGGGAAGTCCAGGTCCAGTACAAAAACAATAGGCCGATTGCTAGGCCATAATGTGGGCAAGATCTTCTCTGAGATAGCTTTCACTGACTGGGTCGAGGATAAGATCTTAACTTTCACCACCCTTCCCTGGAATCGGAATTTGAGACATTGGTGGGCGGTAGTGTAGACAGGAAAAGATCACCTTTCCCTTTCTTACTTGAACATACCGGCAATGGAGGCAACCAAGAGAATGGTGAAAAGCTGCTGAAAACCAGAAAAGAAAGGAAGAAGAAGGACTTCTGATCGCCACCCAAGACCCCACACGTTATAGACACACCGAGCATTGAGAAAGAGGGAGACACTCGCCTGTGGGGATGTACGGCCTCCAGAGAACCGCCCAAAGATGTGCGGCCCACTTCCAACCGCAAGATGAAGATGTGCGGCCCAAGGTCAACCGCACTACTCCATACAATCACTACGCCCTCACAGAGGGGTTGGACTAGGGGAGGGGGACTTAATATTACATCAAAATACTACCTCCACATAGGGAGGGGCGTTAAGTCGGCCAGGCGGGGTGAGGGAGAAGAGCACTAAGTTATCGAAAGGCCGATCGACTGGTTCTGTCGGCTTCTGGAATCACTGACCGACGGGTGCTATTGACGCCGCCACGGATCGTAATGAACTTGGATGACGCTGAAACCAATGCTAATCTTCCGCTGACAGGTCCAGGACGGCTCCAAAATTTTCAGGGAACAGTCTGCTGTCGTGGCTGGCTCTGGAACTGTGCTGCTCTGCTTGGACTGGGACTGCTCGGAGGTCGTAGCAGCAGGAAGTCGATGCCGTCCCGAGCGCTCCCGAAGTCGAATTGGGGCGAGACCAAAGCAGTCACATCCGTGGCTGAGCCTTCTTCGATCTCCAACTAGGGAGGACACCAGAGAGGTGGGGGCAGGGAGATATGTCCAGAAGAGTGGGAGGGGGTTTGGACAGATACTGACTGACCTGTTCTGCTACCTTGGGGTAGAAAAATCAGAACGGGCTGCTCCGAGCTTCAAATGATGCCCCGCTTGTTGCGTTGGACAGTTGACTGGTGGGGCTCCGCTCTGGATAAGTGGCGTGCCAAGGAGAGCCGTGGTGTGGTCGCTGGAGCCTCTGCAAGACATCTCTGGTTGCAGGCCGGACTGGTTCTACACAGTCTGTGGAGGACGACTCCCAGGAAGGCGGCACTGTCACGATCACTCCCATCATCGAAATGGTGCGGGACCAAAGCGGACGCATCCGTTTATGAGTCTTCTTCATTCTCCAACTAGGAAGGGCACCAGACGAGGTCGGAGTGGGGAGGTAGAGGGTGAACAGTGGTGGGGTACCGATGCTGGCTCTGAGTGGACTGACCTGCACACCCGGGGAAGAAAAATCAGAACAGATAGCTCCGGACTCCAAACGGGGCTCCGCCGATGCCTTTGGATAGAAGACTGGTAGAGGAACACCCCAGCCAAACGGAACACCAAGGGGAGTTGGGGTGTTGGCGTAGCAGCTTCTGCAGTAGGGCTCTGGTCTTCCCGTGGATGCTAGATGCACACTCTGACGAGAACGGACCTCCAGGACAGCCCCAAACTCGGATGAAGGCGGGATCACCTCACTGTCGAAGCTAACTTGAAGTCATTTCTGTCAATGTCTGGTACACCTCCAGAAGATGCCGGATGATGTCGAGACAGGCTCTGCAAAATGGGATGCTGCTGCTGACTGTGATCTGGTGTAGGGCAGAGTGGTAGAATGTGGGAGTAGGAATGTGGGAGAGGGGGTGGACGACCCTAGGCCCAAGAAGTTCCTCATCAAACCATGTTAAGACTTGAACATACTCCGAAAGGAAATCTTTATATTACTTTTTTACATCGGGCGATAAATCTGCCCCAATTTTCACTTCAAGAGTCGAGTCATCTTTGAGGAAGATCGGTAGCAGCCCCTCGCCAGGCTTGCCTACTGCTGGCTTATCCTCGATTTCCCTAAACTCTTTATTCTTTCCTTCTGGCCTTATGACTTCGATCGAGATGATGTAGCACCTTCTAGCCAATGCCTGGCAGACAACGATGATATGAGTCACTCTCGGGAGTGAGAGAGATTCTCCAATCGCGTCAAGCACTATTGGAGTAATATCAGAACTACTTCACTCTCATTCTTCATGCTGAGATCATCAGACTTCGATTCTTTAGAAACCACAGACCAACAGACCAGATGATTAATGCAATAAGCAGGCAAAGAGCACAACTTTGGAACCCCAGACTTCCCTAGTTTCGTACGTGATGGGAAACTCCATTTTCTAGTGATACGTGGAGGGCAACGCCTTTATCCAACCGAGAATACCTCGGCTGAAGATGGCATTATAGGCCGACATCCCTTTGATCACAACGAAGTTTGCCATAAACGTAACTATTTTTGGAGGGGTACCGAGAGTAACAAGCAGGCTTAGGGCTCCCTCGGGATAGGTTACCTGCCATTGAACCCACAGGGGGGGTTCGTACCGGATGGAGTCTGGATGTGTCCTCACCCATCTTTAAGAGACTGACAAGACATCAGGGGCGCTGCCATTTTCTACTAATATCCTATCTACGTTACAATGATTTATAGTAGCTGAGATTATAAAGGCGTCATCGTGCGGGGTGGTTACCCCTTCCATGTCTTGGTCGAAGAACATCAGGGCCTGCTGATCGCCTACTGGCGGAGCTTTGGGGGTCTCGGAAGTCTGGTTCGCTCGCTCGACGTGGTGCGTCCTTTCTCAGTTGCTATCTCCTCTCGAAGCTGATCCCCCCGAGATAACATTGATGTGGACTCCACGGGGGTGGTTGTCGATTTCTTGCGGGGGGACTCCACGATCCTCCTATCGCTCGGCCACATACTGGGAGAGGTGCCCTTGCAGATGAGACTCTCTATCTCATTCTTGAGTTGCTGACAATGTCACGTCCCGAACTGATAGCAGCGGAATGTGTCATTTGCTCAGAACGTGACAGTTAAACAGTCGTGAATAATCAAGAGCAGTCGCATAAGAGTAAATAATTTAGACTAATAATGAAATTTTATTTCTAATATAAGTCTCTTACAAATTTTGGATTTAAAATCTAAAGACTCAACTACATCACTATGAAAGAAATGGATTAGACACGCACTGACCTCGGCATCAAAATTTCCAAATTTTCCCTCCAAGGTGCGCCAGGTCAGTTTCTCCAAGCCTGAAATGACCCACCCCCACTTTTTTGGCCTACGTGATCAGATCCGACATCAGCCGACAACGCCGTTGGTCCTGGCTCAAAGAAGACTCGACCATGGTCGCAACGGCTCTAGTCTCGCCTTCAACAGAGCACGGGACTGTTCGTGGAGCCCCCATCTTCCAACAGCATCACTCTGGGAGCAACCAGAGCCAGAGCAGTCCAGCCCTGTCCCATACCCTGCCCTGGCCAGCGACATCAACAGGAAATTCCACGAAACTTCTGATGACCTCTTGGGTCAAGTCAGAGAGTTTTGGCACTGGTTGCAGCCTTTTCGGAGCTCGGCAGAGACCGTGGTGGCGCTATCTTCGACTATCATTCCGGCTGTTCTAAAAGCTGGCAGAACCGGCAGAGCTCGACTCATTGGTTCCTAGCTTCACTCCCCCTCCCTACCTGGCCGACTTATAGCCCCTCTCTGTGTGGAGGTAGTGTTTGGTTGTAAATTACTTAATCCCCACCCTGAGATCCCCCCTCCTGCAAGAGGTGTAGTGATTGCAACTTGTTAATTCAGGTTGAAGCTTCATCGGTGCAGCGTGCGGGTGGTGATCCCACGCTCCCCGCTAGCCCACATCTCCGACCGGGACCGATTTCTTCAAATCGGTTGAGTAAGCACTCTACTTCTACTCCTTCTTAGTGTTTTGTTTGGTCAATATTTGTTCATAGCTCCGCTGGTTAGGGAGAGTGAGCACTCGGTCCCGGCAGCACCATTGCCTTCGAGAGACCGTCGTGGGGAAGAGAGTGAGACCCATGCCCTCGACACCTAGTCTTCCCCTTGATTCGGGCATTCGTACCCTTGGGAAAGTACCCTTGGCCTTGCTGTCCCTCCACCAAAAAGGGTACAACCCTTACATCCTCAGCTCGGCATCAACGAGTTACCCTGGGTTTTAGGTGAGCGTCGGGTGAGTGGCCACCAACGTCAGTCTGTTAATCTTACGAATTGTGCTTGCTTCTTAGGTCCAAGGAGCATTGGCCTAGTGGCTACCATCCCTAGGCCATTTCACATGAAGTGGTATCAGAGCAAGTTCTCAACTTGTCTCTACAAGTTGGTCCTAGGGCGTGCATATGCATTTAGATTCTCCCGGTGCGTCACCCTTATCCACTAACATGGTCACCTCATACCGATCATACCCGTCAACCTTCTCCATGAGTCCCAAACCCCAAGGGAAACCCACCACCAACATGCATGACCCCCCTGGTCCCATCAACTACCTCGTGGAGGCCTTCACCGATGCCATTGAGCGGCTTGATCCTCAAATATAGCTAAGTTGTACTCTATATCACCGAGGTGCCTTTTGAAGTATCGGCTCAGTTCTTGTAAAGAACTCCAAAGTTAAGCGTGCTTAATGGGGAGTAGTACTAGGATGTGTGACCTCCCAAGAAGTCCCCAATTCTGGAGCCACAGCCGCCGACGAGCCTCCCCACTCCCCCTCCCCACGTCACACCGTCACCATCTCCCTTCCCTGCATGCCCGCGCCTCGGCCTCTCTCTCTGCCCAGCGAACCGACCCCCCTCTTCTCACCCACGTCCTCCGTAAATGAACCCCCCACGCCCCTACAACGCCGACAACCTCCCCTCCACCGTCACTCTCTCTCTCTCTAACCGCGACCGCCCCCTCCCTCTGCTAACAGCACACCGGACCATGCCTCCACTGCCAACACCGCTGGTGTGCCCTCCGCGAGCCCCGCTGTAGCCGTCCCTCTCTCATCCTTTGCTAGCCACCCCGCCGCCTACCACAGACCATCTGCCAACCCTCTCACGCACAGCCGTCGACGACCCGGCCTCTGACCACCCCTACAACCACGTCGCGAGCACCCCATTTCTCACTTCGCTAACCCCGCCGACGAGCCTCCCTTAGAAAGGGACAAAATCGTGAGGTCGGTAGGCCAAAGCGGACAATACCTCGACGGTATAGAGTATGGGACGTGACAGGGTCACTAGGAATCGCTGTGGGTTCCTTGTAGGTCACTAGGTCTGTCATATTAAAGGTAGAGGTAATCCCATATTCAGGAGGTAAGTCCACAACATAAGCATTGGAGCCAATCTTTCGTAGTATCAGAAAGGGACCATCATTACGGGCTTGCAACTTTTTAACGACTCCGGAGGGGAGTCGTTCGGGTCGAACCCGTACCATAACCAAGTCACCTTCTTGAAATTCATGGTGACGCCTATGCGAATCAACCAATCGTTTGTAAGTCTCATTACTGAGGCTTATTTGCTTGCTAATCGACTCATGCAGACTCTTGACATGTTGTGCAAACTCTTCAGCTGACTTGGACGTTCTAGACTCGAGGGGAAGGGGAATAAGATCCACAGCTTTCCTAGATTTGTATCCATGCACGACCTCAAATGGACTCATACTTATGGACCTATTGACAAAGCTACTGTATGCAAATTCGGCTCTGGGTAAGAGAAGATCCCAAGTGCCTGAATGATCCCCTATAAGACACCTCAATAGATTCCCTAAACTCCTATTGACGACCTCTGTTTGCCCATCGGTTTGTGGGTGATAGACAATGAAGAATTTGAGCTTAGTGCCAACTAGGTGCCAAAGTGTCTTCCAAAAATAACTAGTGAACCGGACATCTCGGTCAGACGTGTTTTTTTGCCGGGGAAGAGGAGCATCTTATACTCTAATGGTAGGGCTTTCAAACGCGAGATGGCAGAGGCGGGAACTTGGTCGGCATTAATGAGGATTTGACCTTGGTCATCCTCGGTGCCAGGAGGGTAGCCAGCGTGCCACCCTCTCCATTCGACACCTCAGCACACTCACTGAGCGCCCAAAATCCGTTGGGGAATGGCGTAAGATCTTCCCTGCTGGACGTGCTGTTGAAGAAGCATGCCGCTGAAGGCATTCGCAGCGTGCCGTTGAAAAGCATTGGTAGCGTGCCGGCGAAGGGCACTTGGTGAGTGTGCCGCTGAAGGCAGCACGAAGCGTGCCACTGAGCGGGCTTCAGGGGTGTGCCGTTGAAGGGCCCCTGTAGGTGTGCCGATGAAGGGCTGCAGGAGTGTGCCGCTGAGCAGGAGGTTGGGGGTGTGTCGCTGAGGGCGCCCCTGGGTGTGCCGTGGAAGACCCGCCAGGGCGTGCCACTGGAGGGCGGGCTGGGGTGTGTGACTGAGGGCACCCCTGGGGTTTGCCAGGGAAGACCCGCCAGGGTGTGCCACTGGACCGCGGGCTGGGGTGTGCAGCTGAGCGGTGGCCAGGCTGGGTGTGTCACTGAAAAGCCACCAAAGTGTGCCGTTGAGGGCTGACTAGGGTGCCGTTTGTGATGCATTTAAGCCCGTCACGAGCACAAGTTGTGGTTTATTGGATTTTCTTCGGGGCCCATAGATTGTGGACTTCCCGGGGGTTGATTTCTCTTCGCTGTCGTGACACCGGAGATGGCTTCACGTTAGTGTATGTTTGTTCGGAGAGTCCGGATGGACCGCCTTCTCCACAGTTTCTTTCGTTGAAGTTGTTGTTGATACTGGACTGGTCGGGACATATAGACGTGTAATTTTATGTGTCCACAGGGACCCATACCCGGGGCTGAAAGGAAGCTATGTCATTGAGTTCCCAACCTTTCTCGATCCTTTTGATCCATCCCCATGGGAACCGCTAGTCTATCTCTTAGTCTTCCACGAAACCCACCATCTTACCCCACCCAAGGTCAGGTCCGCTATGTCTAGCCAAGACCCCATCTTGCATACACTAACACAGTGGGTCTTAGTTAGAGAGAGAGACGTCATACATATAGTATTGCATGCATTTTCACATTTGTGTCAGGGTCCTCCATTATATGCTGATAGTAGTCAGAAGCGCCTGCATGACTGGTCCTCCTTAGGATGTCCAGGTCCTCCAAAGCACATCAAATTTGATAGGAAATCTGAGCATGATAGATTCAAATTTGAATGTCTAGGTCCTCCCAAGTTTGTCAAGGCAAGTAGGCATCATGCATATGCTCATAAAAATAAGAAAATACATCATATGACTCAAAATAGATAACTAGACCATGCTAGATGCGTCCGAGGCGAGGAGACAAGTCATGAGTGTGGGCAAGGGAGGTGATGTCCCCATCAGTACCGCCGCCTCCTGCTCGCGCTGTCATCCCCCGCCGCTGGTCCCCCAGAGATCATCATGATCTCCTTGCCGTTGGGCTGATTGTCGATTGGCAAGGGCGTCTTCTGCTGTCGCTCTGTGGCCTTGGCGAGGAACTTATCGAGAAGCCCTCTCCGAACGAGGTCCTCGATGGCATCCCGGAGGTTGATGCCTTCGACGGTATCGTGGCCATGGTCACGGTGGTAGTGACAATACTTCTTCTTGTTTCTCGTGTTCGGATCTGACTTCATCCGGGAAGGCCATTTGAGGAACGGCTCTTTGCGGATTTCCATCAGGATCTGGTCTGGAGGAGCAGACAAAGGTGTGTAGTGGCGGTAGCTATCTCTTTCTCTTTCGGAGCGGTCGCGGCGGTCTCCGTCGCGTCGCTCGCGCTTGCTTCGACTCTCACGAGGTGGGTCGATGGACCTCTTATGGTTGGACCTTTCGGTCCCAGTCGCGTGGCCCAAGGCCGCCGTGTTCTTCTCACAGCGCGCATGCTTCTGCGCCAGAGCAAGGAGGTCGGGAAGGCTCGCAGGGGCCTCAACCCCAAGTGCGCGCTGGAGGATGCGGTCCCGCATTCCTTGGGTGAGGGCCGTGGGGGCGATGCCGATGTCGAGGTGCGGGATTCTCAACGCCTCCGCGCGAAAGCGAGAGACAAAGTCCCACAGCGTTTCCTCTTTGTTCTGCTTGAGGGCGAGCAGGGTGACCACTGATTTGGCTACCTTTCGGCAGCCAACAAAGTTCTCCTTGTACAGCCTCTTGAGCTGCTGGAAGGAGGAGATAGTCCCAGCCGGTAGGGACTCGAACCATGCTCGGGCATTCTCCCACAAAGTGATAACGAACGCCATGCACTTCACCGTGTCCGAAGTCCGGTGAAATACCAGGTGGGACTCGAAGCTCTGCATGTGGTCAGCCGGGTCGATGGTATCATCGTAAGGCGTGAACGTCGGTAGCTGAAGCTTGGACGGGATGGGGGCTTCCATCATGTCCCTAGAGAAGGGAGCGTGGAAGTCCGAGTCATCGTCGATCAGGCCACGGTTTCTCCCAGCCAGGAGGACGTCATCCAGGCAGCGAACTTTATCCTCGATCTCGTCGAAGCGTTGGAGCCAGCGGTCCATCTCCGGGTTGGAGTGGAGTGGGCTGCGTACCCTCGACGCGGACACTCTACGGGATCACCGGGTCCTTGAGGCCGAGGAGCAGGAGGCCTCCCGAAAACATGACCCATTAAGCCCATACATGTGGCCCAATCAACATGAGACAACTAAAAATTATCCATTTGATCTTTTTGTTGAAGCCGCTTGTCGATCCCGTCAAATTCAACATCGAGTCTTGAATCTCGAACCAACGATTCCATTAGGCTCGGGAATTGCTAAGGTGGGCTCCCCAAAATATAGTGAAGAATCAGCCAAATGGCACTCATTTGGGTTGAGCGGAGCCTGATCTGCAAAGACCGTATATTGCTCCCCTCCTTTGATATATTTAATGCACTGGTGCAGAGTTGATGGGATGACCCAATTCTCATGAAGCCAGGGTCTCCCAAGCAACACCTTATATGATGTGTCAGTGTTGATGATATAGAACGTCACCTGGGTGACAAAGTCGTCCAAGGCTAGCTTGACTTCAACCCGACCAAGCGCCTCCTTGGAGTCTTGCTTGAATCCCGAGATCTTGATCGCGGTCACCTTCTGTAAGTAAGGTGCCAGGTATAGAGACTTAAAAGTGTTCAGAGGTATGATGTTGATGGCTGCTCCAGCATCGACCAAGATGCGATTTACATCATGCCCATTAATCATCCCCCGCATATATAAGGGGCGATTGTGGCACGGAGAGGACAGCAACATGTCTTTATCCGTGAAGGAAATATTGGCTGTAAGTGGCTCATATGCCTGGGGTTGCAATTCTGCAACATGGGCTTCATAGGCCTCCGAGTCTTGAAGTATCTTGATAAGAGCCTCCTTGAGATCTTTACTCCAGACAATGGCCTCCCAGATGGTGACATTTGTCGGGAACCGCTTCATATGATGAATGATTTTGCGGTCCACCCGAGCACGAGTCTTGTCAAACGGTGGCATAATCTCCTCCAAGGTCTTTAGTGCCTGGCGAGATTTCTCCCACTTTTTAGGAGGGCGCTCCTCAGTGTTCTGGCCTTCCGCATCTTCCTGGAACAGTGGGGCTAGAGACTCCTCTGGAGGTGGCAAAGCTTCATCCTGGTGGTCCTTATTAGAAGGTCCTGCTTGGCTTGCAAGATCGACCCCATCAGAGGGGCCGGCCTTGTCTGATGCCCCCTCGGCACTGGAGGATTGGTTGGCTCTTCTTCTTCATCAGAAGAAGCGATTATAAAAGGGACGTCGTCCGATTTAGCTTCTGAGCTGGAGCCTGAATCCTCTCAGGGCTGAGGATGAAAGGGATTCCTCAAACTTGAGTTTCTAGGACAAGACCCGACTTTTTCGCTCTCAAAATTATAACCCGATTGAGAGTGAGGGAACCTTCACATCCACATCCTCATCCCCGACCACGCCCCCGATGGCTCCTCGCTCATCCTACATCCTGCATCCATCTCTCCTGGGTGCGCAGGTCAGTCCACAGAGAACCAGCATTGATACTCTGCTACTATTCACCCTGTATCTCTCTGCTCCAGCCTCTCCTGGAGGCCTTCTTGGTAGGAGATTGAAGAAGACTTGTAGACGGACGTGTTGGCTTTGCTCCCGCACCATTCTGACTCCGGGAGTGTTCGTGACGGTGCTAACTTCCTGCTGCTGTGCCCCGAGGACAGATCCAGTCAGAGCAGAGCCGCCCTGCCCTAGAGTCAGCCATGACCAGTGATGTCTCTAGGTCGTTTCCCAAAAATTCTGGAGACTTTCTGAACCAGATAGAGACGTATTGGCGCTAGTTTCGGCGTCATCCGAGTTCGCAACAGGCTGTGGAGCCGTCAACAGCGACCGTTGGTCAGCTCGTTCCAGAAGCTGGCAGAACCGGCCGAGTGGCTCACTCGGTTAACTAGTGATCTTTTCCCCCACCCCGCCTGGCCGACTTAACGCCCCTCCCTGTGTGGAGGTAGTATTTTGATGTAATTTAAGGTCCCCTCCCCTAGTCCAACCCCCCTGTGTGGGGAGTAGTGCATGTAAGTTTGATCAGGAGAAGCTTCCATGACGCAGTGTGCGGGGAACCCACACTTTCCCGCTCGCCCTCATCTTCGAGCAGAGTTGGTTTCTACAAACCAACTAGGTAAGCTCTATACTTTGCTCCATAGCTAGTGCTTGTTTGTTTAATATCTGTAAAGCTGCTCCGTTGAGTGAGTGAGGGAGTGCCCGACCCCGGAGTACTCCACTTCCGAGTGGTCATCGTGGGTTATGTGAGAGAGGGTCCTAGTGCCCCAATTGGCACCCAGCCAGCCCTCGATTCATGGGCTTCGTTCCTTTGGGAGGGCCACCGTGGCCTTGCTGGCACTCTACCAGCAAGGGACCTAATCCATTACCTCTACTCGACATTACCAAGTCACCGGGATCGCGTGTGAGCAATGGTGGATTCGGCCACTACCGAGAACTTCATTTGTTGATTGTGTTTGCGTGATAGGTCCGAGGACCCATTGCCCATTTGCTGCATACCCCCCTTGGTCGTGTCTCATCAGCATGGGCACGTCAGATGTGGCATTGGCATCCAAAGACATGGGAGTAACAACATGCATAAGCTAAGTCTCTAATTGGGCCTGGGCCTAGCAGTGGCCATCTATAGTAGAAGATGGACTCAGGGTAGCCCCATTAGACTGGACTTCTTCAATAGGGTTTAGGCCTTCCAAAAGATCAATGACCCTGCTGAGTGGGTTTCGTGGGCCACCGTTGCAAGATCTTCACTACCGGGCCGCGCATTTAGGCAAACCCCTCGGCAAGGAGAGCCATAACATTAGCTAGCCTCTAAATGGACTGGCGAAGAGCAGTGGGCTTCAGCGTGTGCTTGTTTAGCATCACGGTGAACTTAGCTTCGATCATCTGCATGGTGGGAGCCCTCTGGGAAGGACAGAATCCCCCTCTCTTGGGAGATCACAGAGGCCTGGTCTTTTACCAAGGGGCGGCTTGACTGCATGCATGCCTAGAATAGACTTTACCGGTTAAGCGGCAATGGTGATAGCTGGGATGTCAAGAGAGGAGGGCAGCTAATAACATCAGAGGAGGGTATGGATGTCAGATCTACTGGAGGAGCTTCCTCCTTATGCTTGGCCTTCTTCACTGGGTAGAGTCTAAAAATCGCAAGGGAACCAATGGAGGTAGGCTCCAAAGTCACAGGTGGTTGTGTGCACTAACCACATTTAGTACCTAGGTTGCCGAAAGATCTTTGCAAAAGTCAGCCAAGCTATCGAAGCCATCAGATGGGAAAGATTCAGCAGTAGCATTGGCGACTTGCATGTTGCATGTTGCATGCACCGCTAACACCGGAGCAATGCCAGAGGCGACGGGTGGTAAGGGTGACATCGTGTAGGCACCGGAGCAAGAAGCTTACACAGTGATAGAAACAACATCGGAGGTTGGGTTGGGCGATAACTTTTTCAGAGGCCCGCTATAGGATAGCAACGTCTTGGTCGGTACGACCGCAGGGTCTGACCCAGCCAACTGATTCTCGCTAATGACCGCAGAGGCAGTAGGCGATGGAAGCTGGATGGGCACTAAGACCCCATTGTCAGTCAAAGATATCAAGGGCAACCCCTCATGATGCTTTCTATGGAGCCGACAATGAGGGTGATTCTCCTACACCTTCGCCTGAGAAGGCACACCCGTTAGAGCATGCGATTGCTCTGAAGAGTTGGCCACACTGTGACGATAGGAGGCCGCTGAGTGTCCTAGCAGGTGGCAGCTGGTATTAGGATTGGTTGCCAATAGCCATTGTAGACACTCATTTGTAACCCACAAATTGAGTCACTTCTCTTGTTCATATTAATAAAGCCTCAAATTGGTCATTGCTTTGGAGTCATTCTTTGATTTATTTTGAGCCCATTAAGACCATTTTCAAGCCTAATACCATCTTGAAGGTCAAAATCTCGCGTTCTGTAATCTTCAATCTAAACGTAGTTAGTTAGGTAATCACATTCAGAATGAAGTCACACGATAGACTGCATTCTCAGAAATTCATGCAATCCATGTGAAATCAGCCATCTCTTCTGGTCATGATCACCATGGAATGCAAATTTGGGAGATTTTGGGAAGATTCATTTGATCCAAGTTGGTTCCTATAATCATCCTAGAACCCTTTTCAAACCAAGTTTTGCTGGAATTATCATCTTAGGACTCTTTTTTCTTGTGATTATCCTCCAAGACTGAATTAGAGTTTTCCACCCCTATAAATAGATCTCTAGGATCTAGGGTTAAGGGAGGATGCCAAAATCAAGGTGGAATAAGATCATGCTGCTCTACTAAACCTCTACTTTGTCTGCCATTAGTTGGAATAAGATCAAGCTGCTCTACTAAACCTCTAATTCATCTACCATTAGTTAGGGAGTAGCCTAGGCATCTTCTTTCTCTCTTATTCTCTTATTTTGTATTATTCTCTTCATCATGACATGCTAGAGTAGTTTTATTTCATTCACACACAAGCACACACACACACACTTTACTTATACATACGCTTTGCTTATACAGGGGTTAAAAACCCACCCCCATGGTAAGCAACCCTCCTTTTGCATGTTTCATTATATGAGGGATGGATGCTTCTAGTTACATAGTTTAATTGGGTTTTTCTTGGTGTTTAATCACTTTAACCAGATCATGCAGGAAGCAAGACATGAAACCCTCGCTCATTGGTCGGTTAAAGAGCGAGGAAGAAAAGAATCTCCATCTCCCACGCACAAATTAAGAACACAGTCACTACAGAGACTGCGTTCAGAATGCAACACTCCCAGAGACTGTGTCCAAAGTTAGATGATTTTTTGGTTGGTCTCTCATCAGGTCTGAGATAATTAGCCAAATTTCATCTTGCTATTTTATGCATTTAACCTCGGTGGCGAACACTTTCCTGGTCCTTTCTATTTTCATAGTGCCCATCCCGGTAGTTACAACCACCGAAGTCCCAACATATCCAGATCTGGTGTGGGTAAGACCGAAGCCCATACGTCAAGTTCTATGAAGGCATATTTAGCCACTGCGTAGGTGAGTTATGATGTGTATAGAGTGTTGCACCCCCTCCTCATATACAATGCCTTTTGGTTTTGATGTTAACTGAAATTCTCTTTGACCCGGATGAATGGGGACTAAGGGAAGGGAATTAAAGATTACACCAAAATACTTCCTCCACGCAGGGAGGGGCGTTAAGCCGGCCAGGCAGGGTGGGGGAAGAAGACCGCAAGATTGCCAAAGTAGTCACTCAGCCGATTCTGCCAGCTTCAGGAATAGGTTGACCAATGGTCACTGTTGATAGCTCCACGGTCTGTGGCGAACTCGGATGACGCTGAAACCAGTGCCAATACGTTGCTATCTAGTTCAGGAAGTCTCCAAAATTTTTGGGGAATGGCCCAGAGACGTCACTGGTCATGGCTGACTCTATGGCATGGCGGTTCAGCTCTGGCTAGTTCTGTCCTCAGGGCGTAGCAGCAGGAAGTTGGCGCCGTCACGAATGTTCCCGGAATCGGAATGGTGCGGGACCAAAACCAACACGTCCGTCTGCGAGTCTCCTTCAATATCTGACTAGGAAGGCCTTCAGGAGAGGTCGGAGCAGAGAGATAGTGGGTGAACAGTAGCAGGGTATCAGTGTTGGTTCTATGTAGACTGACCTGCGCACCCAGGAGAGAAAATTCGGAACGGGCAGCGGCAGACTCCGAACAAGGTTCCGCCGGCTGTGTTGCATAGAAGACAGGTAGAGGGATGTCCCAGTCAAGCGGCGCACCAAGGGGAGCAGAGATGCGATCGCTGGAGCTTCTGTAAGCCGTCTCTAGTTGCAGGCTGGACTGATTCTGCACAGTCTGTGGTGAACGACTCTCAGGAAGGCGGCGCCGTCACAATCACTCCCATCATCGAAATGGAGCGGGACCAAGACTGACGTGTCCGTAAATGAGTCCTCTTCGATCTCCAACCAGGAAGACCACCAGGGGAGGTCAGGACAGAGAGATAGGGGATGTAGAGTGAAGGGATATCTGCTCTGCTATTGAATGGACTGACCTGTGCACCTGGGGAAGAAAAAATCGAAACGTGCAGCTCCGTATTCCAAACGAGGCCCTGCCGGTGGCGTTGGTCAGAATACTGGTAGAGGAACACTCCACCCAAACGGCGCACCCAGGGGAGCTGGGGTGTGGAAGTAGCAGCTTCTGCAGCAGGGCTCTGGTCTTCCCACGGATGCCTGATGCGCGCTCTGACGAGAACGGACCTCCAAGACAGCCCCGAGCTCGGATGAAGACGAAACTATCTCTCAATAGAAGCTGACTTGAAGATCTTTCCGTCGGTGTATGGTACGCCTCCATTGGATGCCGGATGACCTCGGGGCAGCCTCTGCAAAATAGACTTCTGTTGTAGTCTGTGATCTGGGTGTGCAGGAAGGTGATAGGTGTAGTGGGGGGTGAAGGGATTGTGAAGGGGTGAGGGCTAATGACAAAGAAGAAAAAAGGGAAAAGCAGAAATACATTAGGCCTCGGGCCCATGCTATGGCTCAAGAGACAAAAGCTCTTCAACGCCGGACAATCTGCCCCCGGTATCCTCAGCGACGGCTGACCCAAGCACTGACCCTACCGGTGTGGGAACTGCCTTGGTTGTGCGCCCTCCCGAGGCTGCCGGAGTTGGCGATCTCTCGGACGCTGTGGAATCTCCTTGGCTTGCACCCTCACTCAACGCCGAGCTAGAAGAATCAGAAGATGCCGCATCCGAGTCGTAGCGTTGCCCAGACAGGAAAGTGACCACCCCTGGCGCCTGCTCCTCCGACCAAAAGATGGCTAGGCCATAGCCCTAGGCGAACCCCTTTCGGATGCCTCGACGAAAGCCCGATTCACAGTAGGGGAGGGCAGCCTTCTGGAGGTCAGCCTGGTAGGCCTCTGAGCACCTGTACTGCTCGAGCGCCTCCACCTCAGCTGACTCCACCCTACTGGTGAGCTCGGTTGACTTCTGCTCTGCCTCGACCGACTTCTTCTCTGCCTCGGCCCGTGCAGCTTCAGCCTCCGTCCAAAGTCGCTTGGCCTCCTTAGCTCGGTCCATGAGCTCAGTGCGCTCGGTCTCCCACTGACCATCACGCTCAGTCTGAGCCACGCCCTCCTGCTCTAGAAGCTTGCTCTTTAGCTCAAGAGAAGCACGGACCTGAGCCAGCTGCTCGGCCGATGCCCGAGCCTCCGCCTCGCTCGACTTCGCCCACTCCCAAAGCAAGGCACTCTCCCGTCGAAGCTCTTCGAGGTTGGCTGAGAACCGAGCAATCTTCTTGTCATATGTACCAGCGGCCCACGCGAGAGTCGTTCGCTCTGACTCTGACTGAGTGTATGCATCGGCCATGGTAGCCCCCATCTGAGCCATAAGCAGACCGCCCTACATGATCAGCTCGAGGATCACAGACGGAGAACGCTGCCTATCTCCTCCTCGTACCAACCCCGAGGCTATATTATAGCACCTCCGATACAGGGGGCCCCAGATGCCGGCAGGATGGCCAGCCCTTTCCGAAGTAGCCGGAATAGGGGCTCCCCCTCCGAGCGATACTCCCTCGGGATCCCCGCCGGTTGTCTCAGATTGGGCCTGTGGCGACCCGAGATCCAAGTATCGAAAAGGAACCGACGCAACTCGAACCTCGGCCCGCCTCCCGCGAGCCCGAAGACTCGGAAGGGAAGAAATGATGGTGTGAGGGTGTAACATCCGTGTTTTAATGGATCCATAGTGTGTTGGACCAGGATCTGCTTCTGTCAGATCTGCCAATTTTTAAAAAAATTTTGACTATTTTTTGGCATTTTTCTGAGAGAGTTGGCAAGCTGTTTGTCAGCATTTGTTAGCAGACTGAGTCTGCTGTGATCTCGTTGCATCTTGCAAGGAAGCCTTACTCTGAGGAGTAAGAGGTGGACGTAGATTGCGGGTAGCAATCGAACCACCTAAAAACTATCTATCCCTTGTGGTTTGCCTTATCCAACTGTTATTCGATTGCTTGCACGTCTAACGCTCGATCAAACTCGTCTCTGATAGTGCTTCTCTTCTCGAGTGTTGGGTCCAATTGCTTGTGAGGTCTCGATTTGTTCTAGCTAGATCGAATTGGGGGTGATCTATTCAACCCCTACCCTTCTAGCTCACCTTCTGCGTAGTCTGTCTATTGGTATCAGAGTGGGTTCCACGAAAATGTGGTCTAACGCTCAGGGAAATGTTGGAACGAACGGTCCTCGCAGCTTCATGGCTGAAGGACAATCTATCAGTCATCCTCCTTTCTTCGATGGGGCTAACTACTTTTTCTAGAAGAACAGGATGGAGGTTTTCATATGAGCGCAGAGCCATAGACTGTGGAGAGTGATCACCACAAGACCATACGAGGTACCCCTGAATGAGGATGCATGGTCAGAGGAACAAGTAAAACTTTCAGCCCTCAACTGGACTACGCTTAACATTATTCAGTGTGCAGTTCATCCAGAGGAGTATGCACGAATCTCGACCTGCAAGATGGCGAAGAAGATATGGGATGATGATGTGGCATAGCCCTACGTTGATGTTGGATGCAATGACGACCCTAGGACTTAGACCAGCAAGTGTATATGAAAGATCACGGACTCACGCGGACGGCTTGCTCACATGGCGCACAAGATCCCCGAAGGTGACTGGGCGATGATGATGAGGGTCCAGGGCGGAAACCAATCGTTCAAAGGGTCTTTGCTTACTTAGGCTGACCCTTAAGGGTCTGGGATTCCCAGCTTGAGTAGGGGCCAGCATGCCAGGGGCATGGATTTGGGGTGGCACTCTCTCGCTTTCCGCAGTGGGCACACTAGAAGAGGTGTGCAAGTACAGGCTCTCGGCTCACCGTCCGATGGGCATTCAAAACAATACGAAATGAGCAAAATGAGTAACCAGCCGAGGGGTAGCAAACGCTTACCTGACCAGTGTGAAAACACCGATCCTGCTCGGAGACGAGGGCGAGCGGGGAGGCGTGGGTACGCACCCGCACGCCGCAGCGATGGCGCTTGACCTGAAAATAATGGGAAGCTACAACACTACACCTCGCACAGGAGGGGGATCTTGGGGTGGGGGTTAAGTGTTTACATCCAAAACTACCTCCACGCAGGGAGGGGCCTTCAGCCGGCCAAGCGAGGGGAGGGGATGGAGCTAGCACTAGAATAGATAATTGGACCCATGTGAAGTGGAGCTCGAGCTCAAACCAATCCCGGGTGTGTGGACGACCCGAGCCAGAGGTAGGTGGTGGTGATGCCTCCATCAATACGACCGACTCGGTAATCCTGACAGTAGCTTCGACTTCAATCCACTTCATAAAGTAGTCGATGGCGACGATGACAAACTTCTTCTGGGTCTGAGTCGTAGGGAATGGCCCCAGGATGTAGATTCCCCACCGAGCGAAGGGATATGGCTCGGTAAGGGTGACGAGCTCCGAGGCAGGCCGGTGGACTAGATGGTCGAAATGCTGGCATCAGTCGCGTCTTTACACATAGGTCGAGAAGTCACGCTAGAGCGTAGGGCACTAGTAACCCTGTTGAAGCAAGATCCTGGCAAGTGATCTTCCTCCTTGATGTGCGCCGCAAATGCCTTTATGAACTTATTGAATTGCTTGGCTGGCTTGGTCGGCGCCGAGGCACTTGAGGAGGGGGCCAGAGTAAGACCTATGATATAGGGCATCATCTAAGATGATGAAGCGCTGGGCTTGGTACTTCAATCTTTGAGCTTCCCGAGGGTCGGGGGGCTCTTGAGAGTCCCGAAGCGAGGATACGTAAGGGGTCCGCTAGTCACTCGGGGGTGCTGAGTCGATGGTCATGAGTTCAGATTCGATGCTCAGTCATTCTAGCTCCACGAGGAGGACCGACCGAGTACCTTCGGGGATGAGAGAGGAGGCCAGATGAGAGAGGGCATCCACCGGGGAGTTTTCCTCCCAAGCTATCCAGACTACCTCAAAACTCTCGAACAGTTGGGCCAACCCTCTGACCATTTGGAGGTACTTGATCAATGGCGCTTCCCGAGCCTCGTAGTCACCATTGACCTACCTGATGACTAGTTGGGAGTCGGTGTGGATTCTGACTCACTCGGCCCCCCGCTGACGTGCCATCCTGGTCTCAAAATGAAGGCCTCATACTCGGAGGCATTATTGGACGTCGAGAAATTGAACTTCAAAGCATACTACAGCTCCGCCCCTTCGGGGGATTTGAGGAGGACACTGGCACCGCTTATGGCTGAGTTGGAAGACCCATCGACAAATAGGTCCCAAGTGGGTCCGTGCATGCACGAAAGTGTTTCCTCGATCGGGACAGTGCTCTCTACGATGAAGTCTGCGAGGGGTTGTCCCTTGATGGCCGAGCGGGGGTGGTAAGAGATATCGTAGGCCCCGAGCATGATAGCCCACTTAATGAGGCATCCCGAGGCTTCAGGGTGAGAGAGGATCTTCTTCAGGGGTTCACCGATTAATTAGACAATGGAGTGCCCTTGGAAATAGGGTCAGAGGGGCTTGGCCGAGGACCTAGCACTCTTTAATTATGCTTATGCTTTCTATATGATTGTGCACTGACTCTTGGACTTTCTAAATGCAGATCGACACACAGGGTAGGATTCTGGAGCTACAGGGGCTCCTCCACTCGACCATCCGGGAGCGAGATGAGGCCCGATAGGCACTGGGCCTTCTGGTGAGTTTCCTTAACCCTTAAACTCAATTATGCATTTGATTATGATTATGACTGACCCTGGAGTTTCTAAATGCAGCGAGCCGAGGGGACTCAGTGACAGGGGACCAACGCTCCTTCTTCCTCCTCTTAGACCCTTGTCGATCGAGCAGAGCGGGAGGCGGAGTTCAGACAGATGGTGGCCCGAGCCAAGGCAGCCGAGGTAGCACTCTCTGAGAGGGTACGTCCGCCACACTTTCCCTGTTAATTATGTTTATATGAAATGCAATCAACTAATAATGATGCGTATATGCAGGTGATCGAGCTGACAGCTACCCGAGAGGAGCTCGTAGTGGCGCAGGACGAGGCTACCTGTCTCCAAGAGGAGATGGCATGGAGCCGGCCAGTAGACACAGTGGAGGGGGCACTCCTATAGGTGGAGTTGGAGCGACTCTAGGCTAGGGCTGGAGAGGTAGGGCGATATTGGTCCGAGGCGGAGCGATCTCCGCTTCAAGTGGCGAAGCTAGAAGGGGTAGTGGAGGGCTTCAGAGAGTTGAGTCGGGAGCGTAGCAGAGTAGCCACGAGCGGCACCCACGGCATCGATGGTTCCTTTCGTAGCTACTTCATGACTTCCTCTGGTCGCTGGAGGAATTAGGAGGACGAGCGACGCCGACAGTGCCAGCGAGAGGAGGAGACCAACTCTGCAATGGCCCCGCCATCGAAGAGACAGGAGGGAGGAGGAGATAGCGACAGGCCAGAGGGAGCGGCCTGACTTTGTACCCCGACACGACTCTATACATGGATATGATATGATATGATAATGGTATGATTTATTTTTCAGTTGATTTTCTTTTGTTATGAATGAATGTGAATGTATGAATGTGCAAAGTTGTGGATGTGAATGCTAACCGGCTCACGACTGACCCTAGGGAGACACGGGAGAGCAGTGAGGAGAGAGACGTACCAATTGAGAGCAAAGAGACATGGGAGAGTGGTGAGGAGACAGACACGTACCGACTCAGGGGCAACAATGCAAGAAGGACAAAACTGGGTGGCAGGGGCATGAACAGTCACTGAGTGGCCGCTCCATGCTTTACATGGTCCAAGATGGACCGCTGAAGGTAAAACATAATGAAGCAACTAACGGTCTATGCGTGGCCGTTCAACGGAATAGAATGGTCCAACGTGGACCGTGGGGAATATGGAGGTTCCGACGACTTCAAGACATTGCAGGGTCCGGATACCAACGTGGCCAGCTACCAGCTGCGGCAGGCTGTCGAAGCCCGTCAGAACGGGACAAGCCCTGGCGCTGGTTCGCTGCTCAACCTGATTGACTCCACCGAAGGCGGTGGGCGTTACGACACGCTCTACGGTCATTCCCAGCGTCCGGGTGGCAAGTTCGAGGGTGTCGACGTCACCAAGATGACGCTCAACGACCTGAACCAGTTCGATGGAGACTATGGTTCCTGGGTCAAGGATCAGGCCGGCCGAGTTGCGACTCCGGTTGGGCGCTTCCAGATCGTCGGTGATACTCGACGCCAGGTGGCCAAAGAGATGGGTCTGCCTGGTGACACGGTGTTCACTCCCCAGGTACAGGACGCCATGTTCCTGCACCTCGTCGACAAGCGTATCTCTGGTCCTCGTTCGATGGACGCCAAGATCACTGGTCTTCGTCAGGAATGGGAGGGCTTCAAGAACGTGCCTGATGCCACGCTGGCTCAGGCAATCACGGCCTACCAGGGTGGTGACACTTCAGCACTGCTCGGTATCGCTGGGCAGGGACAAGGCCAGAACCAGGCTCAAGCTCAGTCTGCACGTCCGTTCTCGACCTCGGGTGATCTCTTCCAGTCGGCGCTCGATGCCCATGGTGCACTCACCAACGAACAGAACGATGCCCTGTTCAAGGGCACCACTGAGTTTGCGAACCAGGCTGCAGCTGTCATGGACGCCATGACGGTCGATGGTTTGACTGGTGATGCTCAGCTGGCTTCGTCGTTGCTCGATCAGGGGCTCGCTAATGAAAGCCAGCTGGATAGTGTGGCTCGAGTTCGTGCTGCTCTGGGTCCGGACATGGATCTCAAGGACCCCGAGCTCCTTCAGAACATCAACACCATCAAAGACAAGTACGACATGTCCTTCGGTCAGGCAGCGTCGGTCATTGCCAATTCCCTGCACCAGGAACCATGGATCCTGCAGTGGATCCAGGGCAAGACCAACGTTGACTTCGGTTCTAAGATGGATGCCCTCGTCGGTCGCATCTACAACAAGGATGGCAAGACCAAGGGGGAGAAATTCCGCCCTGCACTTAACCTCCTTGAGACGTTCCGTTCCAAGCAGAACGCAGCCAGCAAGCTCTCCGAGGGACAGGCTCAGGTTGCCGCGGCACAGCAGCGTTATGTTAATCTCCTGGAGCGATCCAAGACCAACTCCACACCTACCCTGGAACGGGAACTGCAGCGGGCACAGTTGGAGTATCAGGCACTCCTTGGAACGTTCGGGGATACGGTTACCTCGATCAACAAGGATCCTCGGATCGGCTTCAATGCCGAACAAATTTTTAACTTTTTCTTCAATAATTCTATGCAAATATTATTACAAGAGATATTAAGTAGTAAACCCTAGACCTAGGACAAATGGCCACATATACCCTTGATCAAGGGGGCATATTGGGGAAGGGAGACAAAAGAAGAATAAAAAAATCCCATAAGGGACAAAGAAGGGGGCGCCCTCTTTAAAGAAGGGAATTTTGATTTTCTTCTTTCTTGGTCCAAGTTTGAATGCTCTTGGTCTAAGCCCACCTTGGACCTTGGACCAGCCCACATGGGCCCTAGAAGCTAGGTGGCCCAATGAGAGAGATGGTGGGGGCCCCGTCGGGCTAAGTGACCTTTTACAAAGAAACCTATTACATTTTACCAATTAACTCTCTCTTGAAACCCAAAATTATAAATACACATCAATGACACTCTAAACAAATACACATTCCAAAAAAATTAGTGGCCCAGCTCCGATGCCCCATCAATTCTCCCCGGGTGGGAAGAACTCGGCCCCGTCGAGTAAGGGGGTGCCGTCGCTTGGGTACCACTCCTGTAGATCCAGATCTATCCTTTGTGCTCTGCCCAGATGGTCCAAGTGTCAGCGGACATAGACCATCATCTCCATCGCACCTGGTAGCGCTGATATGCTCCACTCCTACGCGTTACCTGCTCATCCAGTATATGTCCTATTTGCTCACGCTGCTGTTGAAATGAGGCTGGTGGTGAACACTCCAGGGTGGGGTCACTCTCAAGGGAAGGAGACGGCTCAAGCAACTCACTCGGAATCACCGCTGGGTCCCTGTAGGTGACCAGTCCCGACACACTGAAGCTGGAGCTGATCCCACAATCCTCAGACAAGTCCACAACATGCGCGTTAGATCCTACTCGCCTCAATACTGGAAAGGGACCGACACTGCGAGCTTGCATTAGACTGACTCGACTCGACGCATGCAGACTCCCAACAGACTGTATGAAACAAAGACTCACACATGACCCTAGACAAACCTAATGCTATGCAGACCCATGTAATGGTGGACCAGGACATCCGAATGTGTGACTAGCATACACTCGACGCAACCAAATGTTGGTGGAATCCTAGACATCCTAATATGCACCATTCATGCAATGACTTCCTGTTGGATTTGGGAGGTTTAGGTGGGCCAAGAGAGTCGAATTCACTTTCTTCATTACCCCAATGACCGGGCTCCTTGCTACATGTAGGATGACTGGCCTGTAGGGTAGGGGTGTGATAGTGAACTTCTTTGAAGAAATGGAGTGGATATGGTAGGTCAAGAGGCTCACTAGGGAAGGGGTCGAAGGGATCAAAGAATGTGTGACCCCTCGAGATGGGTTCCCTCATGACAATCATCTCCTTGTTTTACGGTTGTGTGGCTTTGGACCTAATTTCTGTGTCGAGAGCTGTTGCGTACCGTGTCTCATCATGCCGTGCCCAACGGCTAACGTGTTGAGAGGCTCAATTGTTGTTTGCAGGACGTAAGGGTAGGCCGAGATTAGTGCTTTTCCTTGGGCTTTATGCTGAAGCTGGTGCTCTTCTCTGTTGCACTTAGACTTTTTTCCACTCGGTTGCTCGCAGGATCAGTGCTAGAGGTGTGTTACATTGCGACTTTCTGTGATTGCGATGACGCCTAGTGTGTATTGAGATGCGATGGCCGAGGTTCTTTCTGATACCTTCATGCATTGTGGAGTGCGCAGCGGAAGCGTGTGGGCTAATGACCCATGAGCCAAGAATTCTTTTCATACAATTCTACCTGGTTGAGAGAAGTGCTCCTTCTCGATGTGACTCCGTCTCAGCTGCATGTGCCTAGACATTGTCGTGACCGTGCTATTGTCGGTCATTTCTCTGGTTTTAATGTTGGCATTTGAGATTGTTGGAGAAATTGTCAGCTTCCCTGCTGATAAAGTACCCTCTACTCTGCATTCCTTCTCGTGGGTATTGTGCTCTTGAGGCGTGTTCGTAGTCCTTGAGATGCGTTCCCTGAGATTGTGGTGTCTCTTGTCGTTTTGTGATCAGTTTCAATTGTTATAGGTCTTTCCTTGGTGAACAGCCTGATGCATGACTTGTTCCCTGTAGTCATGTGCTTAGCTGCCGCGTGCCTTGATACGACCCTACTTGCAGTATGTTCCACGGTTCTGTGTGCCGTACAGAGCCGTAATCCTACAGGTGCTGTTGTCATTGGCGGTTGTTTTTGTAAGTGTCATTTTCGTATGAGTCTGCATTTATGTGCTGGACCATTGTCTCGTCAGTAACTGGCTGTGCTCCTATTCCCGATGGAGTAGCTCGTGACTCGATCAGATGTGATATCTGAGTGAGGACTGACTTAATGCTGTGTGTGGTCCAGTATTGTTGATTTGACTATCGTTCTTCTGTGTAATTGTCATTGGCATCCTATGTGCCTGGTGTTCCCTGTCTCCTTTGGCACTGGAGCCGATGATGTCATCAGGCTGTCAGCTAGAAGGACTATGTTTCCTTGTGTAAGCTGATGCTGGTTGTGCCTGTCACTTCTATCGATTCATTTCTTGATGCTGTTTACTCTGGCAGTCGTGTCTCTTGCCTTGTGAGACGTAAGAGACGTTGCCTTGTTTCAGAGGTGTCGGACTTGTGTTCACTTATGGTCATGCTCACTCCTGAGCGTGCATCCATAATAACAGTCAGATGTTGTTCCTCTGAACTCCGTGTTTCTCGTGCTTTGCATAACGGATCAGGCCTGGTTCGTTATTTGAGTATAACACCCCTGTTGAGGCGCGTTATGCTCGGGTTGTTTTCGAGGCCTGCTACTGTGTCAGCCCTCGATGACCGTGCTTCCTCGAAGACCGCGTCAGTCAGTTCACTTTAACGGATCATTTCCCATGCATTATGGTTCAGGCGATGCACTTGTGTGGATCCGTTACGGTGTGTTTGATTGATGTTTGACTGGGTATGGCAGTTGATATAACGTGCCTAACCCTGTGCGCCATGTGACTATGACGGACTCCGTCTGGTCCGTTATATGCCTCTTGTTCGTGTTAGTGTTTTAGGTCCGTTGGATATAACGCCCCTGTCCTAGCGCATTAAGATAGTATAACACGCCTAAGGAGGTCCGTTATATTCCCCTTGGTTTGAGTTTTGGTCCGTTGGTCATAACGTCCCTGTCCTGGTGCGTTATGTTGATATAGCGCCCCTGTCTTGGTGCGTTATATTGTCTGTATCTGAGTTTTAGATATGTCTACCATAACGCCCCTTCTGTGGTCCGTTATAGCAGGTAACGTCCCTATATTGGTGCGTTATAGCCTTGTTGTTGGCCGTGATGGTCCTTGTTTTGTCCTATACGTTGGTCAGTCTTAGGTCGTGTTCTAGGGCTGTGTCTATCTGTTGGTGGTTGTCTGGATCGGTCGGCTTAGGTGGCTGGGTGTAGTCTTTTTCTTGACTGCGACAGTACCCTAACGACTCAATCTAGAACTGCCAGTGTCTTTGTCTCTGGTTGCGTAGCGACTGTGCCTTGACTGCCAGGTTCGCCTAGCGGTTGAGCGATGGTTCGCTTTGCCCAGAGTGTTGTTGTCGTCTACCACTCCAGTTTCTGTTTATCTTGGCTTGGCCTCAGGGTTCGCCCGTTGACCCGTGGATGTCTTTTGATATCCTATGAGGGCTAAGACCGTGACGAGGTAGCTAGGAGTGCTCATGCATCGAGTCTATTTGTGTGTGTGTGTCTGTGCGTTATCAGCGTCTGGTTGTGTAACGCACCTTGGCTAGTGCGTTACGTCGTGACGGAGCGATATGGGTCTGTTACGTTCTGTGTGACTAGTGGATTTTAGTGTGTTCTGGTGACTATAACGATTGCTTGTAGGCACGTCACCATGGGTGTAACGCCCCTACCCTGGTTCATCACATATTGTGATGCAGTGTTTTGTGACCGTTACGTCTTCAGGCGCATCAGGTGTAGCATGCTCAGTCTTTAGCGCATTACACTTGGCATATGCATTGTGTTTATGGTATTGTGTAATACTACTTTAGATCCTGATAGATTAGCCCCCTCGTCCCTCGTGATGGAGCCACTAGTCGTGCAGTGATGCCCCCACTCTTGTCATTGTGAGGACGAAGGCAGGAGATTGGCTTCTGAGAACATCTGACGATGACTCTGGGAGGGGCTCAGTTGGCCCAAGGGCTTGACTAGAGAGAAAGATTGGAAGGGGTGACTGGGTCGGTCTCCTAGGAGAGAAGACCAGTTCTATTGGCTGGGACTGGGAGCGTACGCCTTATTCGGCATGGTGTGCGAACTCGTGTTCTGGCACATGGTACAGCTTTATATGCTTGCCGTTGAGAGGCGGGAAAGGTTTGTGGCCCTTATGGTCCATGACCGTGTAGTCCCCACCCTCATAGGCGTCTCAAAAGATGTATGGGCCTCGCTAATTTGGCTGAAGCTTGCCATTGGAATGCCCTGCCATGACTTCTCTTTCCTTTATCATGACAAGGTCGCCTTGCTTGAAGGCTCATTCCTTGACGAGCTTGTCATAGGCTCATGCCATGCGGGCCTGATACATCTATAGGTGTTTGTAGGCTTTGAGTCGTTTGCCTTCCAAATCAGCAAGCTCTTCTGGCCTTCTTTGATATTCATTTTCATCAGGGCCGGCAAAGATGGTGTGCACCACTACGCGGTAGGATGCTAACTAGATTTCGACAGGGATGACGGCTTCCACTTTGTAGACTAGGGAGAAAGGCGAACATCCCGTGGGGATTTTGTAGACCATCTAGTAGGCCCATAATGTATTAGAGACCTTTTCACCCTAGTCACATTTTTGGTGGCTAACAATTTTAGCCAAGAGCTTGTAGAGAGTCTTGTTGAAGGCCTCAGCTAGACCGTTGGCCTATGGGTTGTAGACTGAAGAAGTCCTCTAGTCGATGTGGAGCTTGGCTGCCAACTGGTGTACAACCTTGTTCTTGAATGGCGTCCCATTGTCGGAGACTATGCAATTGGGAGTGCTAAATCGATAGATGATGTTATGCCGGACAAATCGAGCGACCCGCTCGGCAGTGACTTCCCGTGGAGGAAGGGCCTCTGCCCAACAAGAAAAATAGTCAGTGGCGGCTAGGATGTACTTGTGGCCTTTGGAGGACGGCGGGAAAGGCCCCGCGATGTCCATACCCCATTCTATAAATGGCCAGGTAGGGGCCGTGGGACGTAGTAGGTTAGGAGGCCTTCTGGGTACTGGGCCGAAGGCTTGGCATTGATGGCAGGTGCGAGCATACAAGACGCAGTCTGCGTACATGGTAGGCTAATAAAAGCCTTTCAGTTTGATGTTGTGTTTCATTTTGTCTCCGGCTTGATGTGTGCCGCACAGTCCAGAATGAACTTCACACATAATAGCTCGAGCCTCGACTGGGGAGACGCATCTCAAGAGGATGGACTTTATTTCTTGTCATTTTGCCAGGAAATAGTTCGGGTACAACAAATGCCCCCCACGGGACATACGTCGGAGGCAGAGACGAGGACGTATGGCCCATGAGACCCCTATTCTGGGCTGTTGTAGTCATATTTTGACACTTCATGTGCCTTTATTTTGTTGTGTTGTACATGTTGATTTGCTGGTATTCTGACCATTTTTGTGTGCCCTGTCTTGCAGCTATGGCACGATTCGATAAAGATGGTCGGGTCCCGAGATGTATGGCTCAGGAGGAGGACCACTGGGTGTGGCGGACTGAGCGATAGATGCCCCCTTTGGGCCCGCCAGTGATTACTATGGCTAG
Organism: Amorphophallus titanum; assembly: GCA_024336825.1. NCBI lineage: Eukaryota > Viridiplantae > Streptophyta > Magnoliopsida > Alismatales > Araceae > Amorphophallus > Amorphophallus titanum. The sequence continues at coordinate 15,009,578 of JANBPO010004741.1, forward strand.
TGTGGAGCGGCTAGGCCGGGGTCATACGGCCGTGGCTGAGGGTCCCCTCGGTGAGAGAGCAGCTGGAGTTGGGACCGTGGAGGCGGCCAAGATTCTGGAGGCAGATGGCTTGTACATCTATGACCGAAGCGCGGGCTACCCATTGGAGTTCCCCCTGGATCGTCACTTGTTCGAGTTTGTCAGGAGCTATGTCTCTCCTGGCATGGAGGAGGAGGACTCGCGGATTCCAGGAGCCCATCGCCGACTTGAGCAGGCTATCTTGATTGGCAGGGACAGCCTGCATGGCCTAGCATTCGGTAGTTCTCCGAGCTTTTCGGAAGACTACTGGAGGTAGTGGCAGTTTCCCAGTGTTGAGTGCCTGGGGTTCTTCGGCCTGGCAGAGCAGTCTTGAGTCAGAGTTGGGGGGTTAGGCCCTGCTTCCTGGGACTTGCACGGTCACTACCACACAAAGACAGAGGGGACCACTGGGTTGGTGCTGGAGCCCGCGGGCTTACAATAAGCTGGAGAGGGCTACGACGACCACAACATCCTAGATGGAGTTATGTGGTAGACTGTCATCACCTGGTACGATTGCTGCGTAGTGATCCCATCACACTACTACTGTCAAGGTGCCATTGAGTGGCTGATGGGGATTGTTCACTGCTACTGGGTATTGCTAGATCGAGCTGGGATCAGGTACGTGGTGACTACCACTTTATACGCATACCCGTGCTACATCGGGTTGCTACAGGGATTGCTGGAGTGCTTTAACTATCGGTGGAATACAGTGGCGAAAGCGGAGGGAGAGACCTCACTTGACTTGTGGTCTCTATCTCAGAATTTTGGATTGCCGATCAGCGGCGAGGGGTACGAGGAGGTGGTACTAGATGACCTCCACCGTAGCCACAGTGATGGATAGGGGCGATACCGAGTACCTTACAGCTATCGATATCTCATGAAGACCTGGAGGGACTTGGCCCTGGCAGGGAGAGAGAGAGAGCTACATAGACTCCGAGGGTGCCGCTGAATGTATGGGTCCGTCATTTCCACAACGGGCCGTTTTGCTTCTACCAGGAGTTTGCCAGGGACCAGACTCCGTGGGAGGAGTATACTGAGGAGGAGCTTCATTTCTGGACTTACACTAGATACATCTATGCACCACGGGAGGGGTGGAATCCCCACGGCTTGTCGGACGTGACTCACCTCGCCGCCTACTTAGCGTACTGGTTGGCGACGTTTGTGGTCCCACACGGAGAGGACGAGCTACTGAGGGCTGAGTTGCCATGGCCAGCTTGTTTGTTGGCAGATGGGCGATAGTTGGATCTGGCTCCTGTTACCTTGGCCAACATATATCAGGGGTTGGGAGTTCTAGCGGCACACCCAGCACAGAGAGAGAGGAGTATACTTTTGCCGACCCAATATCTCAGTGTATGGGTCGAGCTACTATTTCTAGGACTGGTGATGCGAGGGACCGTGGTGAACCCGACAGCACCACTTTTGTTTTGCTTCACTGGACAACCCGATAGGGATGCAGAGGCACAGCTGGAGGGGGCCAGGAGAGCCCTTTGCTACCTGCCCGCCCGGGGCGAGGATGGACTACCTTTTGATAGCATCGCGAGGGACTCCGACTTTTTCCTGGGGGCTGTAGGTGGAGGGGCGACCAGTGCCCACCCCGGTTAGGGGGTGGCAGATGCAGGGCCATGGACTGAGTGGATACTGAGTACCCGGTCGGTAGTGTTGACATTACACTAGTCGACAATGAGTTCCTTGGAGCCGTACTACCCGTATCGATTTGCAAGGAACTTTGGGTACGACCAAGGGATCCCACCGAATCGAGAGTTTCCTCTAACAGGCAGACAGTACAGGGGCAGGGATACCCACCTACTTGCAGCAGCATGGTGGGACTTTTACTGTCGTCCGGAGCCAGAGCGATTCCTAATGCCAGGACAGGGACGTCGGGGGTAATTTGACGTACACTATGCCAGGTGGTGGTTTAAGCACAGCCACCTATACCGACAGAAGGCCTCGGCGATTAGGAAGGCAGAGGAGAGTCACCTGCTGAGGGAGGATCTGCCTCCGATTGCACTGGATGAGGGGTACCTGAGGACCCGCATTGCTCGGATCCGCCAGGAGATCGAGCGAGTTATGGTGCAGTGGCCTCGGAGCGGCCGGGGTTCATCTTCTGGGAGTAGAAGCAATGGACGGGGATTGAAGCCCCTAAGACAGGCATCTGCGGCAGCGACTGGAGCGAAGGTGTCTCAACCGAGGGCACCTAGGGCCTGGTGGGCTCAGTTCTTGGCCGACTGCAGCCTCCGAAGCAGAGGGTCGCTGGATCGGGCACTCCCGCATGGGAGCTTTACTGACACTGCGGTCGATGACTGGAGACGGCATATCGCTCATGCGATCAGGTTAGCTGGACCTGTGGAGTTTGTGTCCTAGATCGAGTGTGTGCACACTCTACGGGACATTTGGGGGGCCGTCATGATGGCAGCCCGAGCACTGGCGTTGAGGCCGGAGCAGCTAGTGCCTTTGCCGCTGACCCCTTTGGGGCTTCAGGTAAGGCTTCTTTCTTTAGTCTGCCCCCTCCCCTTTGCTTTTGTAGTTTTCTGGGTATGGAACTGAGGCATTGTAGAATGCTATGTCTATTGACAGGTTCTATGGCAGAGGGGGATCACCCCTCCACTGAGGCGTCCTCGGGAAGTGGGGACAGAGGTTTGCAGCCTAGGCGAAAACACCCTCGAGTAGAGGCTGCAGTAGCTGAGGTTGGTGAGTCCTCTGGGGGACTCGAGACTGGCGGGCAGGTTGAGGCAGAGACAGTCTTGAGTAAGTGTCGCTTCGCCTTCTTTGTCCTTGCTTGATTTAGCCATGGTAGTTGGCTAATCTTGTTTTGCTGGATTTATTTTCTTGTAGCTCCCGTAGAGACTGGTGCGGAGGCGACCTTCTCACCCCCTCGGGAGGTGGACCTCCCATATGAGGAGGGAGTAGAGTGTGAAATTGACGTGGAGGGATTTCTCCAGGTGATGAATGAAATCGCCCCCAACCTTAAGACCTTCCCCGACTTTGAGTCGTGGAAAGGTGCAGGAGGAGCCCATTCAGGTAAGGGCTTCTACACCTTGGTGTAAGCTAGGACTTTACTTGCTTTCGGTTACTAATATAACCGTCTAGATTGTGCAGAGGAGGTAGAGGCATTGGGGGCCAAGGCCCCTGCTGAGGTACTGAGTGGAGCTGAACAGGCAGAAGAGCCAGCACCCACAGTGGCTACTAGCTATCCGGGTAAGTGTCCAATTGCTGTTGAGGGGATCTTCCCATTGTTGTTGGACCCTTGTTAGTAAGTAAGAATTGTTGGCCGGTTCCTTAACCGCGCACGGTCCGCGCTTTCCCTCGCATGGGACGACGAGTGAGCTGGCTCTTCTGTTAGCGACATGTATCCCGTAGGAGCTCTCTGTGTCGAGCCGAGGTTGCTCTAGTGGCCGTGTTGTTGCTGGTCGAGGCGGGTCCATTTCATGTAGTGTCGTCTCCTCGTGTCCGTCCCGCATCACCTGGCTTCTAGCCTCAGCCCCTGCGGGTCAGACTGGGATAGATTCGAGCGTTGTGACTTTTCCCCTTCACTCGCTTGGCCGGCTGAAGGCCCCTCACTATGTGGAGGTAATTTCGGGTTGTAAATCACTTAACCCCCACCCCGAGAACCCCCTCCTGCGTGAGGTGTAGTGTTGTACCAATCTTAAATTTCAGGTCAAGCATCACCGATGTAGCGTACGGGCACGTGCCCAAGCTTCCTGGCTCACCCTCATCTCCGATCGGGATCGGTGTTTTCACACCAGTCAGGTGAGTGCCTGGCACCCCCTTGGCTGGTTGCATTACTTGCTAGTTTAATATCGTCTTTTCTTGCCCATCAGTCGGTGAGACCAGGGCTCAGACTACACACCACTTCTAGTGTGCCCACCGCGAACCGTGAGTGAGTGCCACCCAAACCCACACCCCGGCCTACCCACAGAGTTGGGAATCCCAGGCCCTTAGGGGTCAGCCTAAGCCAGTTAGGCCTTCTAGAGCATTTGGGTCCCACCTTGGACCTTCGCCATCATCCCCTGATCACCATCGGGAGATTGTATGCGCTGTGTGAGTGAGTCGCTAGCGTGAGTCTGTGTTATTCCATGTATGTTTGCGGATCTAGGTCCCAAGTTCATTGAGTCATCCAACATCATCTTTGGGCTGTGCCACATCAGTGATGTAGAGCAGAATGCTGAACACCATGAAGAAGAGGGTCAGGGAGAACAACCTCAAGCTCAACAAGAAGCAGAGGAGGCACCCCCACAAGAACTACCAGATCCTGCTTTAACCTTTGGTCCTTTTTCACGAAGAGCTATTCTTTTCGGATCTCCACATACACCACCCCCTGAAGACCAACCCTCTACCTCTCCGGAAGCTCCAGACTTCAGTTCTACTGGACCAATATTAGGATCAGTATTTGATACACTGTATGCTGCTCTGTCAGAACAAATCATGAACCAGAGTTTGCAGTTACACGCAGCCATAGACAGACTTGATGCCAGAGTGCTTCATGTGGAACAGACTGTTAATAGTCATTGGGAAAAATTTGTGGTTGACAAATATATGTCTTATGATAGATTGAAAGATTTCTTGAATTCATTGATCTTAACATGTCAGCAAGCAACAGAATTGATAGAACGATTAGTCAAATAAAACACGAGCTGCATGACCATAGATCATAATAGTACCTTCAACCAGATGGGATGCCATTGCCTCAGAATGAGTTATATGCATGACTCTCCCTTTTTGTTTCTTTCCAGCTGCAGTAGACTACTGCGATGACGATACTGAAGCTTGAGAATATTGTTGAGATTGTGGTGGTGGAGGAGGTCAGAACTGCTGTGATTGTGAAAACTGAGAAAAGTGAACAGGTTGCTTCGGCCTTTGCGGACAACCACGGACCACATGTCCCACCTGATCACACCGGAAACACACCACCGGCATTGAACATGGTCTACCCGGATGGCTGCCACCACACCTCAGACACAGTCTCGGCAGACTAGCCACCGGTCCTGGTCGCTGAAAAGAAGAGGGTGCTGCTTGTTGGATGGCACCAGAAGAAGCTTGTCGGTCATACTGCTTCTTTGATTTCCTGAACATCCGCCTGAACTTGGATTTCATAAATGAAGTACCACTAGCAAAAGGAACAAAAGGTGGTATCCCCATCACATTAGGTTGACTAACTTGCTGATGCTGCACACTCTGCTACACTGGCTCAACTTGGGTTCATCCGCGCAATCTTGCCATGTCTAACTCTAATGCTGCAGCTGCCTGATAAGCCACATCTAATTCTGCCACTCTGGTTGCAATCAGAGGTTGCCTTAACTTTGCCGTCAAACCACATAAAAATTGCTCAATTTTTAGCCCTTCATTAGCAAGAATGTGAGGACCATATCGACCTAATTCCATGAATTTATTGTGATACTACAAGACTGTCATATCGCCTTGAGCTAATTCCATAAATTGATGCATTTTGTCCATCCTCAAATATGCTAGACTGTATGTACGCTCGAATGAAGTGACAAACTCCTGCCACGTAATTTGTCGAAGAGGACGAGACTTGAAAGTTACCTCCCACTCCGTGGCCCCCCACGCGAGTGCTGCCCCTTGCAATTGGAATGTAGCCAGCATCACTTTTTCATCTTATGTGCATTCCATGGAATGGAACACACGCTCAGTCGCATCTAGCCACACTCTCACTACATCTGGATCTGCTTGCCCTTCATATGTTGGGGGGTGGAATAGAAGAAATTCTTTTAAAGCTCTACCATGACCACCCCGAGGCACATCATCACCAGGAGCAGGATTGACACGGCCTTGTCCTGGAACATTCACTGGAGGAGGCAAGGTACCACTCTCCTCCCTTGGAATGTGAGATCTCCCTCTAGGTGGCATCTTAATCAACTAGAAGACATACAACAAAAGACTATAAGTAATCACGGAAGACAACCTAAGCCAGCAGTAGTATACCCATGGACTTGTTCTGGACTAAATTATATTTTAACCTCCCAAGAATTCCAATTTATGTATATGCCCATTAACTTTCAATAATTCTTTAACAATTTCAATTAAATGCCTAACCAAGGCCTAAAAATATGTAAAAATAGCCAAAATGATCCTGACGAAGAGTACAATGCAACTGCAGCGTCCACGAGTCGAGGAACAAAAGGATAAATGGGACGAAGTATTCTCAACTCGGGAGCTACAAAAGTAGTTCAAAACTCTTCTAAAAGGATCCAAAAACCCAATAAAGATCTGCCAAAGATCCGGGGTGTTACAGATACTGACAAGCATCACGATCTCCCGGGAGGAGGGAGCACAAGCGAAAATGGTGGGTCCGGACTCTGCCGGGGAAGTGCAGGGGGAGAAGTGCTTGTCAGCCGCGACAGAGGTGGTGCAGCCCCCCGCGATGACGGAGTCGGGTGATTCGGTCACTATTCTGTCGACTCCTCTGGCGATGGCCGACCGGGAGATGTCCGTTGAGGTCGGATGCTCGAGCGACCTGGCCTCCACTCTCTCGTCCTCCTCGGGTGCGGTGGACGTAGATCTATGGGCAGTTGTGGATAGCTTGGTCGAGTTCGACCCTCCGGCCATGCAGTCCATTGGCCACGCCACCTCGGACGCTCTGGTTCGACAGCTGCTACTGGCATTATGGTCGATGGTTTTCACCGATCCCTCCCTCACATATCAGGGGGTGTACACCGTGGTGGCACAGCTGACCAGGGCACTGCAGGTGCTGGGCTGCCCTTTAGAAGAATGGTCGTGGCGAATCTTGCTGTTGCTAAAATATGTCAACCGTCGCGAATTCCTTGAGGCCCGGGCTCCTAGCAAGTTTGTCGCCATCTGTGCTCAGGAAGACGAGTACCTGCAGGCCCTGGAGGTGCAGAAAGGCAATGAAGAGCGACATGAAAAGACCTTAGATGAAAGCCATCGTCGTATCGACGCCCTCACAAGCAGAACAGAAAAGCTGAGAGGCTATCTTACTGCAGCCGAGGCCGAGCTGGTTGAAGCCAAGGTGACTGTGGTCAGGGAGACCGAGGAGCTTGCCGTTACCAGAGTCGAGATGGCATCTGTGATGTCTGAGCTAGCGTGCCTTGAAGAACAGAGGAACCAGCTGCGTGACATGGCAGAATTCCCTTGCGTCGGGATTCTTCCTCTTGAGGAATTCTTTCGGGGAATAGATTAAGCATCTTCCCCCTATTTGTTGACATGTAACACAGGGGTATGCCCCGAAGTATATGTAGCCCTACCTTTTTGAAATAGAATATCATTTACGCATATACTTTTTGTATGATGACCCACAATTATTTTCTTCGTTCTTCTTGTCTTCCTTCTAAAGGTACAAAAATGGTTGAAAACTTTGGTGCATTTGTACATACTAGGCAGCTTTCCCCTCTATGCCAGACCCTCGACCAGCCGATTGTACTCTGAGCGCAACCTGCCTGCATCTGTGGCCTTGAGACTTTCCTAGCAATGATTGGCACTCTCCATTCACTTGAGTTTGTCAAATTACTCAATAATAGGAAACCCAGTTCAATAAATAGAACAAAGGAAGAAAAGTTGGGGGCAGGTGTTTGAGAAGAAGAAGAAAGGGACTTCCTTTCTCTCTTTCCTATCTTCCTCTTGTCAAATCAGGTTGTACCTGTCACTTTCCTGTGACATCCGGGTGAGGTTGTGAGTGGCACCATCCAATGTTTGGTGGTAGACACTTACGCTGAGGGCCTCGGTGCAAACATTATCGATGTTGTAAGCCTCGTCAAAGATGACAATGCACTCGTGTTGCATCTCCCGAGAGATGATCCTAGCGACCTTGGGGTCCAGTAGGTACTGGCAGCTATAGACGATGATGTTGGCATAGTTCACCATGTGCCTTGCTAGGAAATAGAGGCACCACCCCCTCTCCCTCCCAAAGGCTCGAAAGTCCTAGAGGGCGTATACATCAGGGGGGAGGAAGATAGCGTCGGGGCCCCCCGCGGTGGCACGGTCGTAAGACTCGAAGAAGGAGTAGCTAGGGACAGAGCCAAGGGGCTCTCGGCGGCGAGGGCGCGAACCCAGCTAGCGGTGAGGCGGCGACAAGCGGAGTCAACTGAGTTGTGGGAAGAGGCAGACATGATGGCGGGGATGACGTAGAGGTTCATGCAGGAGCTGAGGCCGATGTAATGAAGGTGGGTGGTGGGGGGAAGGTGGGCATGGATGAGGCAAAGCTCGGCGAGGCTCTTCTCCATCTCGTGGACTATGTGGGTGCAGTAGATGAGCTTGAGGGGCTAGTGGCGGTGGACGAGGATGTAACTGATGATGAGGGAGAGGAAGGCAATGGTCTTTCGGGTGTCGGTGGGCATCTCTAGGACGCAGTCCCCCCAAGCGTCCAGGGTGCGCTTCAACTCCACCATGTACTCGTACTGCTCTGGGTAGATGTGCTCATACGGGAAGTATACCGTCACGTCCTCGATTTGGAACTTCATGGTGGCAGGGTATTGACACTAAAATTCTGCCTAATTTTTCAGCTGCACCAAGCAACCTAGGCTCCCTATCAAGCAACTTCTTCATCTAAATCACAGTCAAGATCATCTCAATTGTCTGAGATGATGTTTGTAGAGGTAACTTGGCAATTTAACTGATGTCTATGCAGACTAGAGAGTCTTCACTATAGGCTAGTTCAACAGTCATTTGTGTTGCACCTTGTCCATCCCCTCCATCTCCCCTCCACTCCCACTATCCTCATATACTACCCCACAGAAACCTGCAGCAGCAGAGTGCCAGTGACTTTCAGTGACGACCCCGGTGCCCTTGCAGATCTTCTAGAGTCAATGCCAACATCAGAGGCTTCTGCTCCAAGTCATCTTTTCAACAATTGGTCATGCATCTCATTCTGAGGTCGGAGCTGTCCGAGACAGCTGTTCTCGTCCACCTGCGCACTTAGGGTCCGGCCAGCGACCAGTTTGGCTTGCAGAGACTACTGCAACCCCCTCCATCTCCTCCTGACCTTCCCCTCTAGTGGTGGTCTAACTAGGGAGGCCAAGCTTTCAGCCAAGTCTGGCCCTGCATCATTCAGAGCCCCCGTCCAAGAGCACCACCCCCGGAAAGTCGACCTTGATCTGCAGTCCGGCCAGCCTGATCCCTGAACAAAAGGCTGACCACAAGAAGTACCATGTCCACCTCCCACCTCTTCTGCTTTGGCCCTTTGGAGGAGCTCAGCATGGGTCTCCCAACTTTCCACTGGGACTGGTCTCGCCCCGATCTGAACTCCCAGCTAGGAGATACACCCCCGGCAAGGCTTCCCTATCTCTCTGGTGGGCTCGCCTGCGCGACCTCAGGAGAACAGGCGGTGCTAGCGCTCCCCAGCTCAGATTGAGTCCATTCCAGCTCAGTGACCTTCCTGGAACGTCTCTCTTCGAGTTGGATCCAGCCCCGCATCAATCCGGCACCGGACGTGGAAGATACGACCCCGGTGAGTCGAGTCTAGTTTCCTGCCCTAGCACTTGGTCCGATCCCACCGGAATTCAGGAGCTACTGCCTAGCCGTCTGGGTGAGTTCGAAGAAGATTTTCAGTCGAGGACAACTAGGGATGACACTCTTTCAAGCTGAGGTGGTCCCGCCACAATCCGACGTCCCAGATGAGAGTACGACCCCGACAAAGTGCTCTCTGGTCGGCCAGAATTGTCACCTGCACAACTCTACAAGATTCGGCGGCCCTGGTTCGTCTGAGCTCAGAACACAACGATTCTTCTTCCTGGTGATTCCAAATTCGACCAGCTTTCCAGCGACGCCAGCCCAACCTCCATGGGACGTCCCAACAGGAATTTATGCATCCGACAAGGCGCTGGTTACAGCCAGCCAGGGCAGTGAGTCAGTCTGCGCAGGCCGGGAACCAATCTCCTTTGACCTCACCGATCTCCCCTCCCCGCCTGGCCGACTGAGCGCCCCTCCCCACGCGGAGGTTAAATCTGGTTGTAATATAATTATCCCCACCCCTTGGTCAACCCTCCTGCGAGAGGAGTAGTGTTGTAACATTGATCCACAGGGCAGATCTGCCTGAAGACAGGTCGATGCATATTTTGCATCTGTCTAAGGCAAGGTCGGTGCACCTTTCACTAGCACAGAGTAAGGTCGATGCATGTTGCATATGTAGGTTGATGCATATTCATAGTGTTGCAAATGAAGGTCAGTGCATGCTCATTATGATGCATATGCAGGTCGGTGCATGTTCATACATGTCACATATGAAGGTCTGTCCATGTCTACATGTATCGCATTAAGGTCGATGCATATGAGTTAGCGAGTGCATTGAAGGTCGCTGCATGTATCTCTTCTAAGCATGTAAGGTCGATGCACATTTCAACTTTAGTTAACTAAGGTCGATGCACATTTGCGTATGCGTTTAGAAGGTCGATGCATGTACTATAGCTAGTGTACAGAGGTCGATGCATATACTGACTGCTTGCTCATAAGGTTGATGCACATTTGCGTGTTCATTTACAAGGTCGATGCATGTCCTGTAGCTAGTGTACAGAGGTCGATGCATATACTGACCATTTGCTCATATGGTCGATGCACATAAGCTATCATGTGTAATATCTCTATGCACATCTAGGTCTGTGCACTTGTGGAGTCTAGAGTCCATGCACATTTCTCTTCATGCCTTGTAATGTCTACGCACATGTTCAAGTCTATGCACATGTTGCATCAAGGTCCATGCACATGCAGAGATCGAAGTCTGTGCACATTTTAAGGTCTGTGCACATGTATAGACCGAAGTCTGTGCACATTTTAGGGTCTATGCACATTCATAATTCAATGTCTATGCACAAATTCTAGTCTGTGCACATATAGGTCTGTGCATGTTTAAGGTCTATGCATATGATGAAACAAGGTCGATTCTCATGCAAGACCAAGGTCAATGCACATCTGGTTTTCACATTACTAAGTTTGTGCATCATAATCCATGTTCTAAGGCATTTCCAGAACACTCATGTGATAAGTCTGAGCATAAGAAGTCTCTTATTATTTTCCAAGAATGAACTCTAGTGCATAAGGTGTTCGACTAAATACCTTTGTTCTGATTGGCAGGGACTTAGGTCACTGAAAGACCCAGGATCAAACATATGAAAGGCAGCATGCCTTACATTCAGTATGGTCACGTGGCTCGAGGTCTTTATCCACAGGCACGTGATCCAAGGCAAGTCTCGTCTGAAGATTTTGTCATGTGGACAGTGCACTTTCATCTCCTGACACATGGACTTCCAGCGCACCTTCTAGATGGAGCTTTTTGGCTGGGAATGCGTTTCCCACGCGCCAAAATTTTCGGAGCCCCTATTTTCCTATAAATTGGGATCCTCCTCATGTAGGCGGGAAAAAAACTAGAGAGTAGAATGCGTATCGATTTGCAAGGAACTTCGGGTACGACCAAGGTATCCCGTCGAACTGAGAGTTTCCTCTGACAGGTAGACAGTATAAGGGCAGGGATACCCACCTACTTGCAGCAGCATGGTGGGACTTTTATTGCCATCGAGAGCTAGAGCGATTCCTGATGCCTGGACAGGGACGTCGGGGGTGATTTGACGTACACTACGCCAGGTGGTGGTTTGAGCACAGACACCTATACCGACAGAAGGCCTCTACGATCAGGAAGGTGCAGGAGAGTCGCCTACTGAGGGAGGATCTGCCTCCGATTGCACTGGATGGGAGGTACCTGAGGACCCACGTCGCTAGGATCCGCCGGGAGATTGAGCGAGTTCTGGAGCAATGGCCCCGGAGTGGCCGGGGTTCATCTTCTGGGAGCAGAAGCAATGAAGGGGCATTGAAGCCCCTGAGACAGACATCTGCGACAGTGACTGGAGCGAAGATGTCTGGACCGAGGGCACCTAGGGCCTGGTGGGCACAGTTCTTGGCCCACTGTGGCCTCCAGAGCAGAGGGTCACCGAATCGGGTACTCCCACACGGGAACTTTGTTGACACTGCAGTCGATGACTGGAGACGACGCATCGCTCATGCGATCGGGTTAGCTGGACCTGTGGAGTTTGTGTCCCATATCGAGTGTGTGCACACTCTACAGGACATTCGAGAGGCCGTCGCGATAGTGGCCCGGGCATTGGCGTTGAGGCCAGAGTAGCTAGTGCCTTTGTCGCTGACCCCCTTTGGGGCTTCAGGTAGGGCTTCTTTCTTTAGCCTGCCCCCTCATTGGAGGGGTGATCCCCCTCTGCCGCATAACCTGTCAATAGACATAGCATTATACAATGCCTCAGTTCCAAATCCAGAAAACTACAAAAGGGGGTGATCCCCCTCTGCCGCAGAACCTGTCAATAGACATAGCATTATACAATGCCTCTGCTCCCTCCACTAAGGCGTCCTCGGGAAGTGGGGACGGAGGTCTGCAGCCTAGGCAGAAATGCCCTCGAGTAGAGGCTGTAGTAGCTGAGGCCGGTGAGTCCTCTGGGGGACTCGAGACTGGCGGGCAGGTTGAGGCACAGACAGCCTTGAGTAAGTGTCGCTTCGCCTTCTTTGCCCTTGCTTGATTTAGCCATGGTAGTTGGCTAATCTTATTTTTCTGGATTTGTTTGTATTTTGCAGCTCCGCTGGAGGCTAGTACGGAGGCTACCTTCTCGCCCCCTCGAGAGGTGGACCCTCCGTATGAGGAGGGAGCAGAGTGTGAAATTGATGTGGAGGGATTTCTCTAGGTGATGGACGAAATCGCCCCCAACCTTAAGACCTTCCCCGACTTTTCTGGATCGGTCGATTTAGGTGACTGGCTGTGGTCTTTTCTTAGACTACGACAGTACCCTAACGACTCAATCTAGAAGCTACCATTGTCTGTGTCTCTGGTCGCATAGCAGTTGTCTCTTGACTGTTGGGTTTCCCTTAGCAGTTGATTGATAGGTTGCTCTGTCCAGAGTGTTGTTGTCGCTCGTCGCTCTTGTCCTTGTTGGTTCTGTTTGTTTGTGCTACTGTGGCAGTGGACGTGTCAGCGTGTTAGTATGTCCGTGTCGTGTCTGGTTCCGGTCAAGCCGGGGTTACCTAGTGGTTGACAGGAAGTCTTGTTGTGTCTCGGCGGCCTTGTCCAATTTGAGACATTGGTTCTGGATGTCTCGAGGTACCATTCTACCTCAGTTTATGTGTCTAAGTGTGCTAAGGATTCTCGGTGTCCCCTCAGGTCTTCGTGTTTTGGTTCTCGTGGAGCGTTGTTTTCCCTGGCTTAGGATTAGACCGATTGGTGACTTTGTTCCACTGTGTGCAACGATCCTGATTCAGAGTCATAGGACTCAGGGACCGTTGTAGTGATAGGTCTAGTTTGCCTTGCCCTGAGTGGTCAGTAGTTTCCTGTACTGCCGTGGTGAGCGTAGTATGGCCTGTCTGTACTCTGGCACTTGTGTTTTAGAGTCTTCGAGTTTTGTGGCTCCTCTTTGGTTGGTGCCTTACGGCACACTTTGACGTGACGGCTACTTGTAGCGGGGCACTTTTCCTAAGACATGATTTTTAAGCTAGTTCCATGGGCTCCCAACCTTATCGTAGTGTCCGCAAGGGAGAATACTAGTTAGAGGCCTGGCTTAATGGTCTACAGCCAGTGTGTGTACACAGGGTTAGGGGCTTAGGACTTACGTCGATGGGCGTGACCCTGACTGGTCCTTGCAATGGTGGTTTTCACGTGGGCCTGCGACTCGGCCTTAGCTGTGGCAGACCATGTTCGGCTAGTAGTCGAGGCACTTGTGGAGTGAGTTGTGGTGCAGTGTAAGATGTTAGTGGGCGTAGCTGATCGCTCCTCTTTCGAGTCACGTGTTGTGTGACTCTCGATGTTTCTCGTGCGTCGTGACCTTCTGGGTTAGCCCTTTTGTGGCTGCACTCAAGGTCAGTTTCCTGTCGCATGCGTGACGTTCTTGTCATGTGCGTGGCAGTGTGCACGACGTCCTTGTCGTGTTGTCCGTTGTCTGTGTCGATCATCCGTCTATCCTTTTCCTAGGTTTCTTTTATCTGTTTTGCAGGTTCCTTGCGTCGGCAGTTCGGCAACTCCTGACTCTGTCAGCTCTGAGTCACCCTCCTACCCTTGCTTGGAGTAGTTTGGGGTACCGAGGTTGCCTCATCAGCCTCTTGGGTGGCGTCCCCAGGTCTTGGTGTCGGTTTACCGGTACCCGGATCTCTGGGTCGTTACACTCTCTCTCTCCCATTTGATCGCGATGAGGTCCCCTCCGGCTACAGATGACGGGGGGCGACGGCGTGAGGACGTGGGTGACGGCGGGACGATCCCGACGACGTGTGGCGAGCGAGGGAAGCGTGAAGGGACGGAGATCTTAACGATGTTCTTCATGGTGTGTGGAAAATCTGGCGTGCCTCGATGCGAACCAAGGTAGGGGGATGATCCTTAGCCTCTTGCACTCCATCCCCACGAGTTTTAGCCGGAGGCGAGGCCGAGAGGGGTTATTTTCGCGCCCATGCCACGGGGAGAGTTCGCCCGATCCGCCGTTTTACATCCCGATTTCACGTTTCAAGGGTGTAGAAGCATGTTAGGGGGCTTGGGGGTTGATTTCCTTGTGTTTCCCCCTCTGTGGGGCTTGTATGGGACTAAAAATGGAGTTTTCTGGCCGGTTCACCATTTTCGCGCTGGTGAGAGAGAAACAATCGAACCAGGGCCCGTTTATCCCTTGTGCGGCCCTGGCGCGACTGCCCTTCTGCTTGGCATGCAGTGGGCACTTCCTTGTGCGGCCATGGTCTGACCGCCCAATGGCTTGGCGCGCACTGGGTATGTGAGGCCAATCATGGGACTGCACATCCTATGTGCGGCCCCAAGGCAACCATCCATCCCGTGAGTTTTGACCGTTGCTTGTGACCGTTGCATAGTGCACTTGGGTGTGCGGCCAGGGTAGGCCGCATGACCCTTCGTGCGGCCAGGGGTAGGCCGCACGTCACCTAGTGCCATTGGCAGTGGTGCGGCTAGAGTTGGACCGCACCTGCCTTGTGCGGTGGGATCCTAGCAGCCCTTCCCTTGTGCAGCCAGGGTCCAACCACACATGTGTTTTTACCGTTGGAGGATGGACGACTGTGCTGGACCACCCATCCCCCACGTGTGGCTGGGAGTCAGCCGTCTTTTCTTTGGGCAGCCAGATGTTGACTGCATATGCCCCATTTGAATCCGGAGAAGGACAGTCTGTGGATGGCCGTATATCCCCTGGTGTGGCCCCTATTCGATCGCATGTCCTTGAGCGGCCCAGAGTGGACCGTCCAGGGGTACCAGCTTGACTGGTGCTTTGATTTTGGCCGATTTGAGTCTCGGGTGCGTGAACCTCGATCCGCCTGTTGACCCATGCTCTGACAGATGCTAGGTATCGTGTCGAGGCCAGGTGTTGTACTACTGTGTAGTACCAGGAGATGTGTTTTTGGCTCATGTCACCGTGCGACGGTGCTGGTACGAGGAGCATTCCTTGTAGGGTACTCAATCAGCAGGAATGCCGACAGATTCCCCAATACTCACAAATGCCAATGCCAACACCAGAAGGACTCCAGCAATAGCATGGCAATCGATGACATCAAGGCACGGGAAGCAAAGATGAAGTCACATCGAGGAAGACAATTCTCTCGATTGGCCAGAATCTTACGACAATGATCCTCAGCCCGTGGGTAATCAGCCCACACGCTTCCGCTGTGCACTCATACAACGCACACATGCTTCAAAAATATAACGGTATCTGCATCTCAGTACACATTCGGTGCCATCGCAATTCATAAAAATCGTAAATAGCACGCCATGAGTACTGATCCAGCAAATAATCGATCATAAGAAGCCAAAGTGCAAAGAAAGAGAGCACCAGCATCAACACAAAGCCCAAGGAGAAATGTCAATCTCAGCTTACCTTCACGTCCTGAAATAATAAATGAGCCTTCACAACACGTCAGCCGCTGGGCACGGCATGACAAATACGGTACACAATGGCTCTTAACACCATAACGGAGTTGCAAGCCAAGCACCCATAAGACAAGGAGAAGGTCAGGCTCAGAATAATTTCTGTCCACACTTAAGCAGACACAGGACAAAGGCATCACTAAGACCGTAATTCCAAGGCTTACCTCAAAAAGACTCCACCAAACGGGATGAGAAGCATCAAGCTCACTAACAGAAGCTCACCAGGAAGGGAAAATCCTTGGTCGCCTGAGCATCTTCTCAATCAAGGAATCTAATCGAGCATTTCAACTAGAAGCGAAATGCATCAGGAGCTGAACAGACTCAAGCTGGGGTGACCAAAACAACGTAAGAACATGTACGGCCATCATACCAACGCTAAAAGTCACCAGCCATCTTGAACAAATGATACAAAAATCTCGAACAATGTATCGCAGATTCAAGCCTTTCGGCAAACACTGTGAAGTACAACATGATCGAGATAGACATCATGACGAAAAGAAGCACCTCGTCACATCCTGACAGGAGTAAAACCATATCGCACAGTGCTAATCTAGCCCGCACAAGATGACACACGAAAAATAAAGCGATTATGAATCGGGAAACCTAAGCTAGCGAATGATTGTACTAGACTTTTAGGACTCTGGAAACTGTATATCTCAGATTCCCATGTACTTCACACAACAATGCTATGATACCAACTATGACGACCCGGATATCGGACATACCCGATAGGACTACCGAGCAGACCTGATACCGCTTGGAACCCGTGAAGCCTCCCAAGAGCTGTAAAGCTTCGAAGGGAAAAAGGATTGTCGTGTAGTACATTGAAGCCACAGAGATATAACAGTAAGTAATTAAATTTCATTAGATCCTGCTCCTTGGGAAGAAAGTAGTGCCTCATCTCCTCTAGTGATTGTTTCAGATCAAGCTCAAGCCGTTCCAGTTCCTGCTCCAGCTCCTGCTATTCCGGCGCAGGAAGATGTGCCTGGTGGCCATGGTCGTGCATTGAAGGAATTTTTGCTATTCCATCCATTGACTTACGAATGTCAAGCTGATCCAGATGTAGCTAGGGTTTGGCTGGATGCAATTGAGCACGTGTTCCGATCTATGGAATGTGCCGAAGATAAGAAGGTGATGCTTGGAACTTTTCAGCTTTAGGGCGCAGCACTTACTTAGTGGACTACAGAATGGGAAGTCGCCTTCCATTCCCGTCCACTCCGGCAAATCACCTGGATAGAATTTGTCGCCACTTTTGAGCGTACTTTCAGCCCTACATATCTCCGCATGAATAAGATGCATCAATTTATGGAGCTCGTGCAAGGTGGCATGTCAGTGCTGGAATATTACAATCGATTCATGGAATTGGGTCATTATGCGCCCCATGTTTTAGCAGATGAAGCCCTCAAGATAGAGCATTTCGTGCATGGTTTGAGGCCCGATCTAAGGTAGCATTTAATTGCAACCCGAGTGTCTGCGATGAATGATGCTTATCAGGCAGGAACAACACTTGAGCTAGATATGGCTAGATCTCATGGTTTTTCTCAAGCGGCGTCGGTTCAGCCGACTGTTCCACTTCAGTCGAGCTATCAACCTTCTGTGTTGGGAGTTCCTCCTGTCATTCCTACTGCGAGTGGTACTTCTTCCTTCCAGCCTAAATTCAAGAAATTCAAGAAGTCAAAGAAGAGATTTGAGCAACAGGTATCTTCGGGCACTGTATAGCAGTCTGCTCTGCCTTCTCAGTAGCAACAGAGACAAGTGATGGGACCTCTGAAGCTGTGTACGAGATGTGGTGGTAGTCATCCTGGCAGGTCTTTTTCCTTGCCAGTGGTTTGTTATCGTTGTGACCAGTCGGGTCACGTGATTCAATATTGTCCTTTGTGACCAAAGCCGGTGTAATTTTCGCAAGCTTCTCAGCCGCAACAGTCTTAGTCTCAGTTCAGACCTCCTCTCCCACCACCACCATCTCAGCAGTTCTTCCCGTAGGCTTCAGCAGCGCCTTCCTTCCAATCTTCTACAATAGCCAGTCGGAAGTAGAAGGGTAAGGTTTCTCAAATTATGTGAGCAGAGGCCATGGCATCCAACCTCTTTGAAGGTCTGATTATGATTTTTGGTCATGTAGCTCGTGTCTTATTTGATTCTAGTGCTTCTCACTCCTTTATTTCTGAGGATTTTCTTGCATGCATTGAGGAGCCCACTTCTGAGGTCACTTGTGATTTAGACAGGCATGCATGCATGTCTTCCTCTTAACTTCCATTGCTGCGACGCCATTTGTGATAATATGATCGGGTCGATAGGCTCTAAATCACGGAGGTACTCCGCGGTCTAACGATATCGGCGCTACACCGTATCTTTTTCGTCGGTTGTTTCAGAATGAAATTCTCGTAGTATTTCGAGAAAATTACGGGTGCAACACCTGCCCAGCCTGTCGCAGGTCCCCTTTCTTGCTGCCATTGCCTCCTCCGACAGGACTCTTCCAGGAGCCCTTACATCGGCCGCCCGAGTGACTGCGTCGTCTTTGCCCCTGTGGCCGGTTCGCCTAGTCGGGCTACCCGCATTCTGTCTTGGCCCCACTTATGGCAGGGTCCTACCACCCCAGCACCACCGGTAGTCCCTTGGCGCAACCCCAACGGCTGTCGGAGCACCCCACGACAACTGGAGCCACCCTGAGGTCCATCTACGCTGGACCAACACCACTGTCGCGGTTGCTGTAGCCGTAGCAGCGGCTCCACCTACCAACGCTTGCCATCTCTGGCCACGCTTCCTTCTTTCTGCTCTTAGGGCAGCCACCGTCCACCATCTCCTTCCTCTACTGCACTTGCCGCCCGGCCATCCACGCCCGATGTAGCAACTGTACGACCCAGTCGAGCACCGCAGCTAGCTGTCTGTGGACCGCTTGTGCGGTTACTGTAGCAGTGTTGGACAGAGCAGTCTTTACTAGTGCCGTGACACAGCGATGCTGTCTATCCCAGCAGCAGCCCTTTGTTCGTGACGACATCGCTCCACCCTTGTAGGTTCTACGTGGCCTCAGTTTACGTGCCTCGCTCCTCAACGAGTCGGTTAGTGGTTGAAAGCTCGCTTAATTCTTGCTTATCACGTATTTGGTTAAATTTACTGCTGTGAGTGAGTTAGGAATTCTTAACCCATTGTATTGTTTGCTGTCGGATTGAGTATGTTGTAAGCATTCCCTTGAGAGCGCCGATTTGACGTTGTTGCGTGTGTGTGCTTGATACCCTATATCGTGGTGGTTTTACCTACTTTTCTGTCCGACGTTTCTCGCTGCGAGGGATGACTTCCTGGAGTGTAGCTTCTGTTACTATCACGTTTTATCACTCTTGGAGTTCGTGTGCCCGACGGTTTATTTGCTGATTTATTGTAGTGTATTGCTGATTTCGTTTAGTTGCCTAGTCGGACCTATTTAGGTTAGCCGTTTTCACATAATTTTTGGTATTAGAGACAGGTTGACAGTCTAGGGTAGTCATCACATTGTTATTCCATGCCTTGCATTCATTGTTAGATCATTGCATTGTACTTAAAAAAAATTGCATCCATATCATATCACATTGTACCAAACAGCTTGATTCTGCTGATCCACAGCTTTAGGGATAAAATCCCTACAACCAGCTGAGCCTTACAACTTGCTGTCCAAGCCATGATATCAGTTTCGGCTTCACCCGGTGATGACTTCGCCAAGGCTACGGCTCCACAGGACACCCGCCGCAACAAGCAGCTTATGCCTCCAGCTGAAGAGAACAAGATGAAGAAGTGTTCCTCTGGGATCCTCTCCACTGCGACTACAAGGGGAAGACCTCACCCTCCTCTGAAGGGTCAACCTCAAGGGATCACATCACCAAGGTCCCCTCACCCCCGTCTATTGGCGAAGCAAGAAGCTAAGGTGCCGACCGTGCTTCAGATCCTTCCCAATACGACCCCGTCGTGTTGGTCTTATATCATAGGCAACAGCGGGAGATCGAGATCTTAAAGGCACGACTTGCCGAATTGACTGCACTAGTGGTCGACCTGATCCAAGGCTCTCTCCACCCAAGGAGTGAAGGCACAGCTTGGTCCCGGGGCACTAGTCTTAACACCTCCATCTAGTCAAGGAAGGGAAAGGAGAATATGGCCAGCCCCTTAGCCAGACGGCCAGCCGGGCAAGGCCTTACATTACAAGGGAAGTTGCAGAAGCCCTACTCTTTCCCAAGGGAGAAGACTCAAGGTATCTTCGATTGGGCCTATCACTATGGCAAAGTTTTCCTCCCGAAGTCCAAGAGGCCTCAAGATACCCGAAGAAGTGGTGACCCTCTGTTCTGCCCCTACCACCAGATATTGGGTCACCCAATCGAGGACTGTTATGTCTTCAAGGGCATTGCCCAAGACCTGATTGACAGGGATGAGCTCAGAATGGGAGATTATGTAGTGGCCCCACCATACCCCCATGTGGCAGGCGTCCCCAGGAGAGGCATCTACACAATATCAATTCAGCACCAGGTTCCTGAGGACACGGTCATCTCGGCCCCCACTGAAGTTATCTATGATGATTACCTGGACGACCCCGGAGCAGTCCTATGCCTTTCCACGCCTGAGAGCCCCTTATGTCTATCGGCCGCGATCCAAGGGGAGAGCGAGGTGAATGCGGCCTCCGTGCCCGGCGAGGCAGAACAAGAGGAGGCCTACGGTGTCCTCGAAACCGAGGATGGTGAAGATCAGCACTTTGTCGACCTGCTGTCGACGTCGCTGAAAATTGAAGATGGCGGTCAGGCCACCGTCGATGAGCTGATTGAAATTAACCTTGGCACGGGAAGCGATCCTAGACCGACCTTCCTGAGTGCCCTTATACCTCTACAAGAGAGGGAACAATATGTGAAATTACTGCAAGAGTTCCGGGACTGCTTTGCTTGGAGCTATGAAGATACAGACCTGAAGAGCTGGATCCTGGGGACTTCATGGTTGAGTGCCTTGGTTTATTTGCCCCCTTTGATTCATTCCAAGACACACCTGTAACAAATAAATCATTTTGATTCAGTAGGAACCCAAGCAGTCTTGGGTCCTATAGTTGCCCTAACAGGTGTTCTAAACTGTCTCTTAGCCATATTGTCATCAAATTCCACTAAATAGCAATCAGTCATGGAATGTCCGAATTTGCCACAGTATCTACATGAAACAACAAATTTTCTGATCATATGATGCATATCAACAGCATCATGAGACCTATGGATATGAGCATTAAATTTTCTGTTGTTCACATGGACAGTTTGTTTCTTATTATTAGACATCCAACATTCAGCAGATTTATGACCCGGCTTACCACAGTTGAAACAAGAAAAATTCACAGGTTGTTTTCTACGATATTTGACAAAATGGGAATTAACAGAAGTTTTCAGAACATGCCAGTAGTCCTTGACTGTGTGGCCATGCTTCCCACACTCGAAGCACCTGAGGTGCTTGGCTGTAGAATCATTTTTACCCCAATGAGGCCCTAACCAGCACTCAATGACCTTGTGGCCAGGTTTGTTACAGTTGAAACAAATAATGTGCTAGTTAAAATTAGCAGACGACCTAGCATGCAGTTTATCATCTTTTTTCATGATGAAACATGTATTCATGAGATGACCATGCTTACCACAGTGATGACAAGATGCATTAGATTTCCTAGTTGCATGGTTTCTACCGAATGATTTTCTAGAACGCAACGTTTCACTTGCATGCTCATCCTCTAACATTAATCTGCAATCATCCATTACGTGGCCTACCTTGCCATAATAATGGCATGAAACACTCTGATCAGATGCATACGAATAAGTAAATGAGTTATGAGCAGTATGCATTAACCCATCAGATGCAGCAGGGCTAGCAGATTTCAAGACACAAACAGAGACATTTTTGACCTTATTTTTCTTACCATTCTTGTTTAATTGTTTACCCTTGTTTACAGTTCTTGTTTGTTTTCCACTTTTCTCAGCCTTGAATTGAAAAGCAAATGATGGAGGTGTTTTAGTAGGCCCAGAGCAGCTAGCAATGTCAGAACTGCGAACAAAGGTAGTGTACAGCTTTTTCTTAATAGAGTTCACAATTTAAGAGTTGCAGCCTTCCTCTCCACTTGATCAAGTGACTTTATCACACAAAGGAGCATTCATTTTCTCTTTTCCCTTGACAGATTTAGGCATGGTATGAGTGAATTTATTTATCTCATATTACAAAGATGAAATTTTGAGTTCTAAAATTTTCCAGTCTTCTTCACAAACAAGAATCTGTCTCTGCTATCCCTGACATGAACAGTGTCAAGGTCGGGGTAGTAGGGGTGCCGTAGGCACTGTTGTGCTGGAGTAGTTGGCGTCGCCACGGTCGAAGCGACCGAATGACGTAGGCGCCACTTGTCGCTGGAGCGACCGGGCACTATTGAGACTTGAGTGGTTGAACGACGTGAGCATCGCAATGACTGGAGCGACCAAAAGCCGTTGAGCTCAGGGTTACCGGGTGCCGTGGGCCCCGGTAGGACTGGATTTTTTGAGCGATTGGGCATTGCGGATCCCGATGTGATTGGTGTAGTTGGCAGTCGGGTGTCGGGGGCACCGTTGTGACTGAGGTGGCTGGCAGTCAGGCACCGGGGGCACCGTTGTGGCTGAAGTGGCTGGCAGTCGAGTGCCGGGGGAGCCGTTGTGGCTGGCAGTCGGGTGCCGGGGACACCGTTGTGACTGAAGTGGTTGATAGTCGGGTGCTATGGGTACCGTTGTGACTGAGTTGTTGAGTGATAGGGTGCCTGGGGCACCGTTGTGGCTGTAGTGGTTGGCAGTCAGGTGCCGGGGGCACCGTTGTGACTGAAGTGCTTGACAGTCGGGTGCCGGGGGCACTGTTGTGACTGAAGTGGTTGGCAGTCGGGTGCCGGGGGCACCGTTGTGGCTTAAGTGGCTGGTAGTCGGGTGCCGGGGGCACTGTTGTGACTAAAGTGGTTGGTAGTCGGGTGCCAGGGGCACCATTGTGACTGAGTTGTTGAGCGATCGGGTGCCGGGGGCACCGTTGTGGCTGAAGTGGCTGGCAGTGGGGTGCCGGGGGCACCGTAGTGACTGAAGTGCTTGACAGTCGGGTGCCGGGGGCACCGTTGTGACTGAAGTGACTGGCAGTAGGGTGCCGGGGGCATCGTTGTGACTGAGTGGCTGGCAGTCGAGTGCCGGGGGCACCGTTGTGACTGAAGTGCTTGACAGTCGGGTGCTAAGGGCACCGTTGTGACTGTAGTTGATGGGCGGCACTAGACCTTGATCCACGTGCTCGGGGCCCGTTGATAGAGGCAGGGGCCTGGCGCTTCATCTTGCATCGAGACTTGTGAAGTACACCCATTGTTCGAGTAACAGTACTGAGGGCACGCTTATCAAGGTGGCACCGAAGTGACACACGATCATCAAGTTAGGGAACTAGGCTGGACGCCTTGATTGAGCCATGTCTGATGATGTGTGACCATTGGGACAGAGACTGGATCAGGTGCTCTCATCGAACGATGTCTGTGTCATGCACGAACGTCGAGGTAGAGATCGAGCAGGGTGCCTCGATCGAGTGACGACTAAGAGTGCACGATTATTGAGGCAGGGACTGGTAGGGGCACTCTCATGAAGCTCATGACGGGACCCAGTGCCCTGAGGTGCTCCACCAGTCATCGGCCCCTTTCCCTTGTCATCACGACGGGCCGGGGGTGGTGGAAGTTGGGGTCGGGCAGGAATGGTAGGCTACTTGGGCCGTGGGGCCGAAGCTTTGGGGCAAGGGGGATAGCCTCTCGGAGAGGGAGGACGAGGCCGAGGAGAAGTGGGGTCCTAACAAACGGGCTCTTGTGGATGAGCCACGAGCCCCTGAGGATAAGGTCCAGGTGTAGGACGAGGATTCGACCCACGATGATATGTGGGACCTGGGTGCTAGACTGAAGCAAATTGGGACTCAAACTGCTGTAGCTCGCGAGTAACCTGATAAGCCTCCTCTAGGGTCGTCACATGATAGCGAAATAACTCGTACTAATAATGTAGCCGCAGCCCCTAATGGAAGCGAGAGATAGTCATGACACTCTCCTCCATGACCCCACATCGCAAGAAGTACTCATCGAAATAAGCGATGTACTCTACTACCGTCTAATCCCCTTGATTGAGACTCTACCACCGATCAATAACCCGCTATCGGTAGGTGGCAGGAAGGTATTTCTACCTGAGCTTTGCCTTCATATCATCCCAAGTCTCAATCTGGGGCTGATGTCGCTGCATTAGCAGGCTCTCTATGTTCATCCAATATGTTAGTCCCTGGCCAAGCAGCTTCATCTTGGCAAATCAGACTCTTCGGTGGTCCGTCATCCTGAACCACTCAAAGTAACGATCCATGCCAGCCTCCCAATCAAGATAAACCTTGGGCTCCATGGGCCCATCAAAGGTGGGAGGGTCCGCTTGCACGGACCTAAGGACGCACTCATCCTCCTCATCCCTATTGGGCCGGTGTCCACGCCGGGCACGGCCATACCCTTCGAACTCGTTATCGGACCCAAAATCCTTAAACTCTTGAACACGCGGTCTCCAATCATCAGCCCTAGGGTGTGCGGGCCGAGGGGCAGGGCCAAGTGGGATTTGGGCCTGCCCAGGGGCATCCTCATGCGGAGCTCTACCCGGATTGGGCCGTCCAACCAAACCTTGGATGGTCCAATCGGAAGCCTCCATTCGGTCCTCCATGGCCTTCATCCGGCCCTCCATGAATGCAACATGATCCCTAAAGCTCTAGTCAGACTGATCTATCCGATTCATGAGAGCCTGCATCATATCCTGAAGGGAAAAGTCACTAGGGGCAGCATTCCTAGGGTTAGCCATCGGGACCGGGTGTTGGTAATCGGTACCACGTCGAGTGGGCATGCAAGACTCTAAGGGACAAGGGGGGGGCTAAAACTCTAAGCACCTAGACACGACTCTAAATGGTGATGCAAAGAGGTAGATGACGGCAGGTCATAGGTGCCAGTAGCAATAATTGGTTTATCTTTTTCTTGTCCTTTTGGCCGGGGTATGCCCGTGTAGTTGTTTATTTTGACTTTTGTATAGTGATTGGACTTGTAATAGTTGGATCTGGACTATTATATAAATATATCACTCTGATATTGTAAATTACTTACGCTTAAAGTTTAAAATCATTACTTTACTCTATATTGCGCTTGTAATTCCAGTTCATTATGCATCTCCTCAACCAATCCTCCCAACCCTTACGGGGCCTCATCAGCCTCTTGGGTGGCGTCTCCGAATTCGTGGTATCGATTTACTAGTATCCGGATCTTCGGATCGTTACAGTTGGTATCAGAGCGGTGTTGTGGTGAAGTATAAGGAATTGAAATTGCACTAGTCCAGAACAAGTCCATGTGTACTGCTACTGCTGGCTTTTTGCTTATGGTTTCTTCTGATGTGTATTTTCTTTTATGCTTAGATTATAATGCTGCCTAGACGGAGAGTTCGTGTGCCCCAAGACGTTCCAAGGGAAGAGAGCGGTACCTCGCCTCATCCAGCGAATGTGCAAGGGCAAGGCTGTGTTGATCCTGCTCCTGGTGAAGAATTACCTCAAGGTGGTCGTGGTCGAGTTCTAAAGGAATTTCTTCTATTCCACCCATCAACATATGAAGGGCAAGCGGATCTGGATGCAGATAGGGTTTGGTTGGATGCAATCGAGCGTGTGTTCCATTCCATGGAATGCACCGAAGATGAGAAGGTGTTGCTAGCTACTTTTCAGTTGCAGGGAGCAGCACTCGCATGGTGGACCACGGAGTGGGAGGTGACTTTCAAGTCTCGTGCTCTTCAACTGATTACATGGAAGGAGTTCGTTACTTCATTCGAGCGTACATACAGTCCAGCTTATCTCAGAATGGACAAAATGTACCAGTTCATGGAGTTGGCTCAAGGTGATATGACAGTCTTTCAATATCAGAATAAATTTATGGAATTGGGTTGATATGCTCCTCACATTCTTGCAGATGAAGGGCTGAAGACTGAGCAATTTCTGTGTGGTTTGAAGTCAGAGTTAAGGCAACCTCTGATTGTAACCAGAGTGGCAGAATTAGATGTGGCCTATCAAGCAGCCGCAGTAGTAGAACTGGATATGGCAAGATCTTGAGGGCGAACCCAAGTTGAGCCAGTACAGCAGAGTGTGCAGCATCAGCAGGCTAGTAGTCAACCTAGTGTGGCGGGGGTACCATCTTCTATTCCTTCTGCCAGTGGTACTTCTGATGAGGACATCTCCCGGCATTCCCTATGGCACGAGGCGTCTCCGACCTCGTGACCCCTTGGAGATGTGGTCCTCTAACCAGGTCCGCCCTCCCCTGCTCCATGCGTCCATGGCATCCCAGAGTCGCCCCGTCATCACTACGCCCTCCCGTGGATCGAGAAGACCACGCTGCTGCTCTCTGCAACCAACCTGTAGCAGAGGTCAAGCTTCCAGAGACTACCCCAGTGTCCACGGTGCAAACCGGCCAAAGCTTTCTTCTTTGGAGTTGTACATCGTCGAGTCAGCTTCGTCCCAGAAGTGATCTCGTGGTGATCCGACCCCAGCACCGTTTGCGCTGCCCATTCTTGTGCAACTACACCAAACTCGGGTCTAAACCTGAGCACCATCTGGTAGCAGCTCCACCACCCACCCCTGTGTGATTCAGCCAGAGCTCTCTTCACGAGAGTTCTGCTCCTCCGAAGCACCGATGCTCCAGAGGTGGTCCCTCCTGGTTTTGACATTTTCTCCATCCAGGGCGGCCATTCTCCCTCAGTCGCACCAGACTTGGAGTCCCCTGATCACCCAGGACTGGCTGCTGTTAAGTCGGCCATGATACCCCCTCTTCCTCTCCATTTCAGGTCAGACAATCTTCATAAAAGTTGTAGCTTTCGATGATACGGAACTAACACAAGTGGTCTCGTCCCAATCCGATGTCAGCACTGAGAGTTCCCCAACAGCTACCTACAATTGGTCCAACTATTCTTCCAGAAACCTAACACCGGCCATCCCCATGAACACGTCCAGCGAGGTGAGAAGACAGCTGCCATCTTCTGAGGGTTCGAAGACCTCCCTGTCAGCAACGTCCACGACTTGGTCCCGTCGTGATTGGAGTTCCACAGCGCCTATACCGGCCAACGCACCACGACTACGCCAATCTATCCTGCAAGGTAGAACTGCACAGGTCCACAGCCGCGGCCGCCGTCTCCATCCAACGATAGCAGCTCAGCCCCAGACCTTCAGGCATCCTTTGACATCCCTCGATCTTCATCCAGGAGCTATCTGCACCTCGAACGGATGCCCGAGCTCGGCGTACGGTCGATAGTTTGTTTCCCCTCCCCGTGATCCCCCCTCCTACGTGAGGGTAGTGTGTGTAATTGGTAGCCCCCACCCCCGTGAACCCCCCTCCCTGCGTGGAGCGTAGTGCATGTATTAGCAGGGACGTCACCAAGCTTCCTCGAAGCAGCGTGTCCGCCCGGTGCGCACATTCCCCGGCGCGCCCACATCTTCGACCGGAGCCGGTCCTTCGGATGGCTAGGTATGTGCGCTTGCCTCTTCTCTTTGCTTGCCTAGTTTTAGTTCCAACCACCGCGCCGAGTGAGGAGTGCCCGGTCCACAATTCCACCATTATATGTGAGTTCTTGCTGCCGGTGAGCGAGTGCACAGTAGGCCAAGTGTAGCGGCTTGTTCAGGATGGTCCTCCCTGGGTCTTCAATCTTCAGCCCGTGCACCCGAAGAAGAATATACATCCAGGTCGTGTCCTTATAATTTTCAGCTCTCTGCTCCTCGGCCCGCACAAAGGCACGATACGGACAGGTGAGGTCGACCTCTGAGCGCCAGCTTTTTGCCAGAGTGCCTTCCTCCTCTGCCAGGAATGGGTAATTAACTAGGTCCAGGCGCTCGCCCCCAACGCCGTAAAGGTCCCGCAGGGTCTTCCTGAAATCGTCCTCCACTACTGGAGGTAGCTTCACTTGCGGTGCCGGCCGGGTCTTCTGCACCTCCTTGCGCGCACGTAGATAAGCGGCCACGTCATCACTCTTACCGTGCCACAGTCGGAGGAGGTGCTCCAGATCGACGTCGAGCACAGGCACAACTTGCCAGCTGAGGAACTTCCTTTCCGGTCCATCCCAGCAATCGGTCTTGTGCAATCGATAAAATCCCATCCGAGTATTCCACCACTTTAAGTACTCAGGCATTACTCGAGGGAGTCGACCGGGGGCTGGCACTCGGAAGGTAGCCGTGTCCGCCCGATGGAAGAAGTCCCACCAGACCCGGGCGGTCTCAGCTGTCAGATTCCCCCAGAGATTCCACATCGCTATCGTAAACTGGGCGCTGTATGGAGGGATGTGCTGATCATATCCAAAATTTCGCCCGAAGCAGAAAGGGTAGTATGGCTCCAACAGCAGGCTGTCCCCCTTCCTGAAAGCTAGCAGGCTCGGGTGGATTGACAATGCCCAGTCCCTGAGTTCGGGCTCCAATAGTGGGCAGACGATGTTCTCCTGGCTGATTGGGTGCACATACTTGACCACCTAGTCATCTTTGCACTCCCGCTTGTTGTTCACCAGGGGGCTCGAGTGGGCCGCCAGAGTCCAGAACTGAATGGAGCCAGACGCGCCTTGAGGGATTATCGTCAGGCGGCCCCGAATGTCGTACAACCTCAGCGAGGTGGAGCTTGGCTCTGCGCTCGTGAACTCCAGCATCCGCGGCATCAATCCCCAATCTTGGACGGCATGGGGAGCAAACTCTGGAAACAACAAACAGACCTATGCGTTGAAGAAATGCAGTGGGAACACGAAGCGGGCCTGCCATGGAATCTGGTGGACGCTCACCCCCCCCCAAGCGTCTTGTAGATCATACATCCATTAATTGCATCCTGAGTCATGAGCAGCTCCCCTTCAACCCGGCCCGTCCTCTCATCGCTGGATGAAAGATAAAAAGTTAATGCCTTAACGTGCATGCGAATCATCTTTAGGGTTCCAGTATTGATTCGCTATTGGTTTCCTCTTAATGGGAAAGCAAACTACACTTAACTACAGAAAACGAGAACAACAGGATCAGGTACCTTGAAAATAGAAAGCTGATTTCCCGTATGGCTGAAAGTAGACTTTCTTAGATCCGCAGTCAACCACGGCACGATATCGCTCTAACCAGTCCATGCCTAGAATCGCATCATACTCGGCCAACTACAACGCATACAACTTCGCTGGCAACTACCGGTCACTGACGATAACAAGAGAATCTTCCAGGCAAAATGGAGTGGACATGAAATCTCCGGAGAGCAACTCAACGAGCAGATCACAAGGTGACTAGGTCACCGGCTCCTCGAGACGAGCAAGAAAATTCTCAGAAATAAATGAATGAGTGGCACTTGAATCGAATAGCACACGAGCAGGACGACCAAAAATTGAAATTGTACCTTCTATAAGATTTGACGCAATTGCTTCTGCACGAGTGATATGCGTAATCCGGCTCCTCGACTTCCGACTAGAGGCTGCAGAAGATTGCTAGGAAGAAATAGGAACTTGTAAAAATGACGGCTGAGGCTGAGGTGGTGCAGGAAGGTGAAATTGTGACTGTTGCAACTGGGTGACCTGCGAGAACTGTGCCAGAACTAACTTCATCGAGCAATCTCAGACAACGTGACCCGACTGATCACAATGATAGCAAACCACCGGCAAGGAATAGGGTACACCGGGATGGCTGCCACCACACCTCAGACATGGTCTCAGCTGATTCACATGAAACTCACGGCGTTGTTGAAACGAAGGAACAGACTGCTGAACAGAATCGGAAGACACTGACTGCTACGGCACAAAACCCAAAGATGCTTGACGATTGAAACACTTCTTAGATGTCTGAAACATTCACCTCGACAGACCACCAGAAGTAGCCACGACAGACGAAACGCCAGGTGCTGACGGCTGAAAGGACTACTGGAATGGCACAACCGGTTGAGCAACACTGGACTGAGAGAATCTTGCAGATCTCACCAAATCGAGCTCAACCGCGACTGCTGCCTGATATGCATCGTCCATGACAGTCACACGGGTAGCAAGAAGTGGCACTCTCAATTTGGCTCGCAGATCTTGGAGAAACTGCTCAGTCTTTAAGGCTTCATCAGCAATAATATGTGCCGCATACCAACCCAACTCGATGAACTTGTTCCAATACTGCAACACGGTCATCTCAGACTGCACCAGATCTAAAAATCGGTGCATCTTATCTATACGAAGATAGGCTGGACTGTAGGTACACTCAAAGGTAGTCACGAACTCTGTCTAGGTGATCTGACGAAGTGGTCGGGAATGGAAGGTGACTTCCCACTCCGAACTCCACCACATCAATGCTGCACCCTGACCCCCCTCCTAGCTATGCCCCCCTTTCTCTCCCCTCTCCCACACCATCTCCCCTCTCGCCAGGGAAGGCCTGAATCCCCCTCCCACTCCTTCTTCCCTCTATTCTTCCTTCTTCTCTCCCCATCTCTCACTAGCTGTCCAGGCAATAGCAGTAGTAGAGTAGTCCGTTCGGTTTCAGCACCGCCCCGACCTCCCTTGTGAAGCTTCTGATGACAAGCCCAGTAATGATGGATTTCTCTCCGAGCTAGCTATGCTACGAGAGTTTGAACGCCCTCATCCAACGTCGGAGCTATGTGGGAGAGCGGTTCCCGTTTGACTACGCAGACTGACTCTAGTGAGCGACCAGATATCAATTGCAGAGACCCCCACGACCTCCACACTGAGCTTATGGGCGCGCCCTTTGACCAAGGTGTTCCCCTACGAGTCCTCTTCTAGCACCGGGAAGAAGGAGTCCATTTGGCCACTGGAGCACCCCAGACCGATCATTTTTCATGGTGTGTACAGACTGCTCGCCCCCTGCTCATGTTGGACCACTCTTTGCCTTTAGGTCTTTTTATGTAACCTCCATCCACGAACTGGACTGTCCCTCGCTGTGCTCGTCTATTGGGTCCAACAGGGTCGTCCTGACTACTTAGTCTCCCAATGACTAAAACTAGGCCCATATGTCATCAAATGGACCTGTTCCTTCTACAGTGCGAAGAGGGATCAACGGAAGACGATTTGGCATCGACCTCGCCTTCAATAGCATCCGGAGGAGCCGTAGGTGTCTCCTGCAAGCACTGGTCATCCTACGAAAAACAATGCAGATAGACTGCATACTTCATCCTCATTCTCCTCCCCTGTCTGTCCGACTGATCTCCCCTCCCTGCGTGGAGGTAAGATTTGGTTGTAACTTCAATCTCCCTACCCGACGTTCCCCCTCCTGCATGAGTTGTAGTCCTGTACTTAGATCTATAGCAGGGAAAGCTCCACTGGCGCAGCGTGCAGGGAGTCCCACACTTTCCCGCTCGCCCTCATCTCTGGCCTAGGATCGGTGTCTTCACTTTGATCAGGCATATGCTAAAACCCTCCCTAGTATTGTTCTATTCCTTTAGTATCATCTCTGAGCTCTGCCAGTGAGGAAGAGAGCGCCTGGCCCCGACTAACCAACTACGTTGAGTGGCCATCACAGGAGAGTGTGTGAGCATTACCCGCGCCCCCAAGGTGTGTGGTCTGCCCCGTTGACACGGGAGCTTCGAAATACAAGAGAGAGTCCCATCTCAACCTTGTCCTTATCCCCAACCAGCAAGGGTCTGGTCTCTAGACTCAGCCTGTTATCCCCAAGTCACCCCAGGATGAGAGGCGCGCCGTGTGATCTAGTCCGCCAAAATCGAGTCTGTTCCCTTACTAGTGTCCTTAGGTCTAAGGGCCCCAGTGTCATCCGCGTTGCGCCCCCAAGTCGTGTCACGTTAGTGATATGATGCATGGCCTGTTTGAGGCAGTTGAAACCCAAATTCAATCTCTCAAAAAACTAGTTTATGAGAGAACCCAAAACTTTAACACTTCTATCAGTACAGTGCTTGACCAGCTATCTCAGCTTGCTCAAGTGAAAACCACCTCAGATGCCTCCACTCAGACAGACCCCATAGCTGAAGAACCCAATGACAATCCAGAGGTAGATTTTTAATGATGGCAAAGGGGGAGAGAAAAGGTCATTGCATGGTTTTCTTTGATTTTGGGAGCAAAATGAAAATGTAGTTCAATGCATTGCATCACATATGTCTATCATGTCATGTGTGTCCTATAAAATTGTTTGTCTATAGTCGTGATGTCTCTTGTTCCTGAACTGAATTTTGATAAGAATGCCAAAGCTTGCAAAAACACTTTCTATCTTTGCACAAATCTATGTCCATGTGAATGTATTGTTTTAAATGGCAATGACTCATAGTTGTCATCATAAAAAAGGGAGAGAATGTTGTGTCCCTTACTTTGATGATGTCCTACTATGAATCATTGATAAATTCTTGAAACCATTACTTGTTGAATGGTCAAGAAAAAGGCCCCAAAATTGTTGATTTTGAATACTTTTATGGGCCCAGCAGGTACACAAGTCAGAACTTAAAGGGTAGGTTGAAACAAGAACTAAAGGCAATTTCAATCAATTGAGTTCCAAACTCAGTTGACAGATGTAAAAGTCGGTCAACAGATGTGAAAGTCAGTCGACTGATGCGTAAGGAGTCGACAAATATTATCGAAGACAGGCAGAGGATGAGTCGACGTAGAGTTCATAGAGTGTCGACGCAGCAGAAGAAGAGGAGAAGATCTAGAGGATCTATCATTCCAGGCCATATGAGGGCTGAGTCGACGCAACGTGCTTATGGCGTCAACCCACTTTGGAACAAATAGTGCATACTCATTAAACCGAGTGAAGATCGAGTCGACGCAATGAAGCTATGGCGTCGACGTAGTAGAGCTATCCAGCCAGCACTTGTCCAAGCAATAAGAAGACTGAGTCGATATAGTGATGTTTAATGCGTCGACACACCCCATATGGCGGGGTTCGGAGTAAGTGGCGGGTCCCACCTTGGCACATAAACTGAGGTCCAATCATTGGGGAGTTGGTGTACGAGGAATCCACGTTCTAGAAGGTACCTTTTTGGTGGGAAATTATTCCCCACTGTCACCAACCTGATCTTGTTGGCCCCAAGAAATATCCTCTGCCCCAAAAGAAATAAAAAATAGATAAGGATCGAAGAGAATATATATAGAGCAAAGAAGAAGGGGCTATTGTTGCTTGTGCAAGAAGAATCTAGAGAAAGAGAGAGAGTCTTTGTGAGTTATTCTTCCTCCTTGAGGATTCCATGGATTTCTGAGCTTCCTCAATCGTTGTTGCTGTGCGAGAGAAGAACAGAGTACCAGACTCTATCTCCATTGCTTCCTGCTGTGCCAACCATTTAAGCATCCGTGAAGATCTAAAGTTTTCTAAGGCTGGGAGGAGCTGCATCAAGGAATCCGAAGCTGCAGTGCAGTAATCATGGCTGTCCAGGCTGCATTGGACCAACCTCACCATAGATTGAGCTTCTGCTGCCTTGGGAGAATCTTCTTGATATCGATCTGTGTTCATTCTTTTTGATTCTTTGCTTTTCTTCATTTTTCGCTCTCCACTGTATTGGGAAACCACTCTGAAGAGTAGGGATCAATTCGAGCTGTGTGCGCTCAGAATTGGGTGTTGGGCTGAGGGCCTCAAGCTCTGTGTCGACGAGTGTGTGAGAGGGAGGATCTCTCAGTCAAGTTGTTTGTCAATGGGTGTGTGAGGGGAGGACCTCTAAGTCAAGTTGTAAGTCAGCAGATTCATATTGGGGTGTGATCCCCGGTCGTAGTGTGGTGCACTTGTGAAGCCCCACTTGGTTAAGTGGGGGGTGGATGTAGGTCTTGGGATCGAGATCGAACCACCTAAAAATCTCTTGTCTCTGTGTGGTTTGATTGCTCTTCTGGTGATCATCTCTTTGGCGCTAGATGCATTCCTAGGCTGATTAGACTGTGTATTATTGCTGCCATATGCACCAGACTGATTGCATAGCTTAGTCATTTAATTCTGTCAATTAACTAATTTTTTAAAATGAAAGGAGGTCAGATCTATTCACCCCCCTCTAGATCAGCCATTCCACACTCTACAAAGATTTCCCAGTATGAGACCCAGCTCTTCTGACCGGCCAGGAGGGGTGGAGGTTCGAGTTCCACATCACACTTTCTAGGTGCACGTAGCGGTCATCGTCTGACCGTCGGGACTACCCTTGCGGCCATCTTCAGACTGTTTGCCTCTGCCTTGTAGTCACAGGAAGACTATTGTCTCGTCTGCACCTAAGTCTTTTTCTCCCGCATGCGAGTGTGCTTCACTCGGCTTCTTCCCAATGTATGTAGTGTGGTTTTGTCTGCATTATTTACTTTGGTGGCAATCACATTTGTTGATTTGGGTATTAGTCATCATATTTCCCTATTTCCTCTTATTTCTTTGCTTCTTAGTTGCTCCATGCCTACGGCATGTGTTTACTTTACTTTTCATCAATGTTCCATGCCCAGGGCGTGTGTTTAGTTTATCTATTACTTTACTTTCCACTGTTGAGATGACATACCCATATGCTTTAATGCTCATGTTATTGCTTGCTTGAGTTTGGAACATATCACACACTTCATAGTCTATCTCACCCACTTTTCACCCACCTCACACATAACTACAGCGTTTTGACCGCCGGACTGCACCCGACGACCGTCAACGACCGTCGCCTCCACAGCATCCAGTGCTCCAGCAACCATGGCGACCATGACATATGGCCCCATCGTCATCGCCACCCACGCATACGTGGGCTAATTGGCGACGTCGATCGCCTTCAGCAGCTTTGCCCCATGTTGGCCCGGTTAGGAAGGCAATCGAGAGGGGGGTGAATTGATTGCCGATCCTTTTGAACAAAATTAAACTTACTTAAAGCTGATGGTAGATAAATACAAGCACTCTCTCAATAAAGTGCAGAGACAATGATATGAAATATTAAAACTCTCTGAAACAAGGTTAATTAGAATGATTAAGAGGCAACCAAACAACCACTCACAGCTTCACAACGCAAGATGATGATCACTCGAATGACAGTAAGTGTGCGGACAGTTGATAAATCTCTCAGCTCACCGATCAGACTCATAACACAAACAGATAAAATGAAATAGCAATCTCACAGATAGCAAACTACGGCACAACGGTTTTTTAGGTGGTTCGGACGCACCCAAGTGTCATCCTACGTCCACCCCTCTCAACTTGAGAGGATTCCACTAAACACGCTGCTCGACGATAGCAACCACCACACACGGGCGCGACGGCCCACACACGTGGGTTATCGCACGACGATGAGAAACCGCACACACACGGAGCAAGCTCCAAAATCGTCTAAGATGAGAAAATATAATGCCCAGTTTAAGATAAACAATATAAGCTCAAGAGATGATAAACAATGTAGATCTTCCCCTTAAATCTTCAAATCATCTTCCCTTGCTTGACGGGGCACATTGGAGCAACAAGAAGGGAAAACTCATTCGGCTTGAACCATCTTCCCTTGCTTGACGGGGCACATTGGAGCAACAAGAAGGGAAAACTCATTCGGCTTGAACCATCTTCCCTTGCTCGACATAAAGGCCAGCCAGCGAAGTGGCGTAAAGGCCGCAACAACCAGCCAGACGACCACGCCCGCAAAGTGGAAGAAGGGTACATCATGCGTCACGGCTGGGCCAATAGGGGTAGCTCTTCAACCTTGTGGAGGCCTCTTCGCAGACGGGCAGTTAGGCTGTTATCGACGTATCTGCCTTTGGACTGGTTCATTTTACTACCTTTGTCTTCAATACTGCTCCCATCCTGCCAGCCAAGGCGGGGAGCGCCTCGTCGCGTGCCAGCCATGTTTGCAGACTGGATAGTAGGATAGCAGGGTCAGCTACCCTATCCACCGCCCTCTTTGGGCACGAGAGCACGCTCCTCAACTTGGGGAGGCTCCTCATCACATACCTACAATCACGAAAGGTAGTCACAACGATGCAACAAGAAGACGGCGAGAGAAGTAGTATTGAAGACAAAGGTAGCAAAACAAACCAGTCCAAAGGCAGATATGCCGACAACAGCCTAACTGCCCGTTTGCCAAGAGGCCTCCACCAGGTTGAAGAGCTGCCCCTCTTGGCCCAGCCGTAATGCCTGATGTACCCTTCCGTCCGGCCTCCACTCGCTTCTACCTCCCTCCTAAGGTAGTGTCAGCAGTCCAGAAGTAGAGAGAAAGTACATTGCCACGTGCTAACAATTCTCATACGCTAGCCACCGATTGCTAACAGTTCTCCTACGTTGAGGTTGTGGGAACACCCCTACAACCGCCTGCGTCTTCATCCTCTGAGTCACCCTCCATGCCACCCCACAGAAAAGGAGAGGGAAGAAGTCACGGGAGAAGATTTGAGTAGTAAAGACGCCCTTCGGGACCTTTTTATAGGCCAGAAGGAGAGCTCAGCTCCAACTGAACGCGCGAGGGAAGTACTCCGTTGTCCTCGATGGCCCTCCCGTTGGGACGCGCGAGGTGACAAGTTATACCAAGCATGAAAAAATGAGAAGATGTCAGTGCCGGACCAACTATAATATACACCGGGTTCGCAACCAACTAGTTGCCTAGTGCTGACAGATGCCGGATAGTAGTGAGAAATAGCTGCCTAAGTTTGGAAAATAGCTTGCAGTGCTAAAATTGTAAAAACCTAATAACATCGACGCATGAAGCATAGGTAGTGGATAAGGGTGAAAAATACTCTATCAGTGGCGACAAGTAGATCTGCAGAGTAGACAAATACAAGGGTAGGGGTGGGAGTCGGGACCGTGGAGGTGGCTAGGATACTGGAGGCCGATGGCATGTACACCTACGACCAGAGCGGAGGCTACCCATTGGAGTTCCCCCTAGATCGGCACTTGTTCGAGTTTCTCCGGAGCTACGTTCCACCTGACATGGAGGAGGATGACTCACAGATTTCGAAAGCCCGCCGTCGGCTTGAGTGGGCCATCTTGATCGGCAGGGACAGCCTGCATGACATAGCCTTCTATGGCTACCCTAGCTTCTCAGAGGATTACTGGAGGCAGCGACAGTTTCCTAGTCCTGCGTGTTTGGGGTTCTTTGGTGGAGTGGAGAGATCTGGGGTCAGAGTTGGGCCGCTGGGCCCCGCTTCCTGGGACTTGCACGGTCACCATCACACTGAGACAGAGGGGACCACCAGATTGATGCTGGAGCCCGCGTGCTTGCAGTATGTTGGAGAGGGATATGATGATCATAGCATGCTAGACAGAGTTATAAGGCAGACTGTCACGAGCTGGTACGGTCACTGGGTCGTGATTTCGTCGCACTACTACCGCCAGGGTGCCACCGAGTGGCTGATGGGGGTTATCCATCACTACCGAGTGCTGTTGGACTGGGCTGGGATCAGGTACGCGGTGACTTTCGCCTTGTACACGTACCCATGCTACATTGGGCTACTGCAGGGGTTGCTGGAGCACTTCAATCGCCGTTGGAACACAGAGGCTACAATAGAGGGAGAGACCTCACTGGACTTGTGGTCATTGCTCTGGATCTCTGGGTTGCCGGTCAGTGGCGAAGGATACAAGGAGGTAGTGCTGGATGACCTCCATCGTAGCCACAGTGATGGACCGGGGAGGTACTGAGTACTTTACAGCTATCAGTCTCTCATGAAGACCTAGAGGGACTTGACCCTGGCAGGGAGAGAGAGAGCAGCACAGACTTCGAAGGTGCCACTGAATGTATGGGTCCATCATTTCTACAACGGGCCATTCTTCTTTTACTAGGAGTTCGCCAGGGACCAGACTCCCTGGGAGGAGTACACGGAGGTGGAGCTTCACTTCAGGACCTACACTAGGTACATTTATGCTCCAAAGGAGGGGTGGAACCCCCAAGGTCTTCCAGATGTGACACATCTCGTCACCTATTTGACATATTGGTTGGCAATGTTCATGGTTCCGCACAGAGAGGATGGTTTACTGAGAGCCGAGTTGCTGTGCCCGGCTTGTTTGTTATCTGAGGGGAGACAGTTGGCCTTGGCTCCTACTGGACTAGCCAACATCTACCTGGGACTGGGAGTTCTAGTGGCGCACTCGGTGCTGAGAGAGAGGAGTGTACTCCTATCGACCCACTACCTCAGTGTGTGCACTCTCTCCCAGCCAAAGCTAAGTCCCACCAGGTCTTCAGCAGATACCGATAGCTGTGAGAAACTCGGTTATGTCCCTGTGCGTCAGTGTGGCTGCGATGGAAGTCATCCAGCACTACCTCCTCGTACCCCTCACCGCTGATCGACAGCTTGAAATTCTAAACAGCGACCATAGATCCAGCGAAGTCTCTCCCTCAACTGTCACCACAGTGTTCCACCGGTGGTTCAAGCACTTCACCAGTGCCTGTATCAACCCCGTGTAGTAGGGGTACTCGTATAATGCTGCGATCACTGCATATCTAATGTCAGCTCTGTCCAGAAGCACCCTGTAGTGATGCACGATTCCCATCAACCACTCGGTCGCCCCCTGATGGTACCTGTATGAGGGGATCACCACCCAGCGGCCATACCAACTGACAACTGTCTGCCAGAGAATTCCATCCAGGAGGCTGTGGTCGTCGTAGCCTTCTCCAGCATATTACAGCCCTGACGGCTCCAGCACTAACCCCAGAGTCCCCTCTATCTCCTCCCGGTGGTGGCCGTGCAAGTCCCAAGAAGCAGGACCCAGTGCTCCGACATGGACCCCGAATAGGTCCACCCTGCTATAGAAACCCAGGCACTCAACACTGGGAAACTGACGCTGCCTCCAGTAGTCCATCGAAAAGCTCGGGAAGCCGTAGAGGGCAACCCCATGCAGGCTATCCTTGCCCACCAGAATGGCCCACTCCGGTTAATGGTGCTCTCCAGCTACACGGGAGTCTCCCTCCTCCATGCCAGACTGGACAAAGCTCATGATAAACTTGAACAAATGGCGATCTAGTGGAAACTCTGTTGGATAGCCTCTAGTGTGGTCATAAGTGTAAATCCCACCTATCTCAGAAATTCGTGCCAACTCCACAATCCCGGCTCCAATCGCCCCCTCTCCAACGTGGCTCTCAGCAACCAACGTGTGTCCCAAGTTGAGCTGGTCCACACTAGATGTAGTGACAATGGGCAAACCCAGATGAGGCAACGGCCGCCCGGTCCTTCTCACCTAGTGATCCTCCTCGCAGGCCATGTGCCTCGACACTCACTTGCCTCTGTCGAATCTTGCCATAGCTGCAAAACAGATTGCGTAAAAATGGTAAGCACGCCAGAAATCAACATATACAAGACAACAAAGAAAGGCACATGAAGTGTCAAAATACAACTACAAAAACCCAGAACGAGGAGCTCACGGGCCGTACGCCCTCGTCTCTGTCTCCGATGCATGCCCCATGGGGGGCATTTATTGTACCCAGATAATTTCCTAGTGAAATATTAAGAAATAAGGGTTCAAAAATTTTCCCAAACACCTTTAAGGCATGCCTTTTATAGAGTATTAATGACAAATTCTGGACTTTGATATTGTTACTTGTTGAGTTGTCCCACTTCTTATTCCATGAAATAGTGTTGAATGCAGGGGATGGCGACCACTTACTATTAGTCTACTTGATTCTCCCCTACCACGTATTTGTACAGGGTGTAATAGGTCAGGTTCACCCAGTTTGGGGGGTATTGACGTAGAGAACTGGGCTTGAGGGACACTGTGACTGGATTTTGGGTACTGGGAACTAAGAGCTGGACACTGGGAAGCAAGGGCATAGGCCAAATGCTGGGGCCTAGTCCTCTGAAGAGGAAAGCCCTTATTGTATAGGGTTAGCGTAGACTTGCCAAGATATGGCGATCTACGAGGTTAAGACTAAGGGCTGGTTCTGGGACACATCGATTATAAGCCGACGCGTGGGGTGTTGGTTGTCTTCATGTTGTTAGCCGAAAATGTGGTTTACATTAGGTTGAGAAGCTGAGGTTATGATGGTTGAATGTCTCTGAGAGGCATGACGGCCAAAGGCTAGAACTGGGGGCTAGGACTGGCCACTACTCTGTGAGGCATGACGGCCAAAGGCTAGAACTAGGGGCTAGAACTGGGAGTTGGATGTTAACGCTGGGTCTGGGTAACTGGCTCACGGAAGCGTGATGACTGGATTGCTGAATTGGCACTGGGACTGGGGCTGAGTGGCTGGCCTATTGAGGTGTTGTAGCCATGATACTGGAATTGGGAGTTGGGACTGGAACTGGGGGGCTGGCCTATAGAGGCGTTGAAGCCACGGTGCTGGGACTGGGGGCTGGTGCTGGAACTGGGTGACTGGCCCGTGAAGGTGTTGAAGCCACATTGCTGCAACTGGTAATCGGTACCAGAGCTGGGTGGCTAGCCTGGGAAGGCGTTGAGGCCACGAGGCTGGGACTGGAGCTGGGTGACAGGCCTATGAAGGCGTTGAGGCCACGAGGCTGGGACTGGAGGACTGGGGCTAGAGCTGGGCCTTGTCCGGCCATTGAGGGAGTAATGGTCGCCCTCGCTGTGGGATGATCTGGAGATAGTTGTCGACAAAATGTTGGAATTGACGGCCCCTGTCAGTGAGTAGAGAAAGAGAAGTATTTTATTTTTTTCTCTTTACCAGCCCTACCACCCTTTCAGGTTTTCGCTAGAGCTGGCCCCCTTTAGCTTTTTTCGGTATGCCCTTACGGGTTTTCATACCGAGGGGTTACTCGATTTTGCCTGGGGCACCCTTGCG
This sequence comes from Amorphophallus titanum, assembly GCA_024336825.1. Taxonomy (NCBI): domain Eukaryota; kingdom Viridiplantae; phylum Streptophyta; class Magnoliopsida; order Alismatales; family Araceae; genus Amorphophallus; species Amorphophallus titanum. Next base: position 15,050,113 of record JANBPO010004741.1, read on the forward strand.
GGTTTTCACCCCAGCTAGGTTGATGGCAATTTTTGCCCCCAGTGGTCCGGCAACGGGAGCCTACTGAGGCCGCCAGGATATCTCTATATTTTTTTTGAACCAAGATTCGGACAAACAACAACCTTCATATTGTACACAGGGTGTTAGTCTGCATGCTAGTCAGTTTACATGGTAGTCGTGCATGTAGGACATTGTGTCATTTCCTATTAGTGTTGCGTTTCTCCTTGGGGTGATGTATGGAAACACTATATGTGATGAATGGAACTCTTTATCCGCAATGTTTGGATTTTGACTGAATAATTGTTTCTATGAATGAATGGTGTGAATGATTGAATCATTTTTGCCTTGTGTGAATGTTTACAGTACTCATAGTTGTCATCATCAAAAATGGGGAGTTTGTTGGAACCCTGATTTTGATGATGTCACACTATGAATCATGTTGAGGCAAATTTCATAAATAATGATTGCTTGAGATATCATTTTAGTTCATGAGTATGAATGTCATGTAGGTTGATGCATCTTAATCACTCAAGTTACATAGGTCATTTATATTCTAAGTGTCAGAAATCAAGGTCGATGCACATATAGGCACTTAGTCATATAAGGTCGATGCATACTCATGGTTGAAGCATATCAGGTCGATGCACATTCATGGTTGAAGTATATAAGGTCAATGCGCATTCTAGTTTAAAGCTTGTCAGGTCGATGCAGCTAAGCATTACATTGAACATTAGGTTGATGCACATGCGTGCTTGTAGCTTGAAAGGTCGATGCAGATACTCGCATGTAGTCGATCCAGTCAGTGCACTAGTGAACCTTGTGTTCAGCAAGGTCGGTGCACTAGAGGACCGTGTGCTTAGCAAGGTCGATGCACATTGGACCTTGTGTTCAGCAAGGTCGATGCACATTAGACCATGTGTTCATCAAGGTCGCTGCACATTGGATCTTGTGTTCAGCAAGGTCCATGCATATACATGCATTTAGTCTACAAGGCCGATGCACATGCAAGCGTTATGGCCATCAAGTTGATGCACATGCAGTAACATACTCTATAAGGTCGATGCACATGTAGAGTTTATGTGATAATAGGTCAGTGCAGCTACACTTGTTCTAGCTCGATAGGTCAACCTGTGTTTCACATAGGTCAGTGCATCCTCATAAATTATTGTCTTCATCCATCATCTCTTTGCATATAAGGTCTACATGTGGTTTACACAGGTCAGTGTAGTTGCAGTTAATCTACCGCATTCGTGCAGAGGTATACCGACACTGTTGACACCCATTTTTTGCCAATGAGTCGAGTCATTTCTCTTACTATTATTTATTGATGCCCCGAGGCATCCATCGCTTATTGGTTCATTCCCAAGCATGATTTCGGGCTTATTTTGTAAGTGCCGCCCTCCTTGGCTATGATTTAAGCAATAATCTTCGCCAAAGTCTAAGGGTTTTCCGGCGACACCTTCGGCACGTCGTTGCGGGCGAACGTGGTCGTTCACCCAGGCGTGAGTGGTACCGTTGCGATCGATGCGTTCCGAGGATCGCGGAAACGTGATTTTCTATTTTTTGATATTTTTTTAAAAATTTAGATTTTCTATAAATAGGGACATTTCTTTAATCTTTTCACATTTTCTTTTTCTTCCTCTTTCCTTCTTCCTCCCCCAACGTGAGCGCCCCTCTCTTCCTCCTCTTCATCCGGCGAGCTCGCGGCGGCGTCCCCTCCGACTACAGACGGCCCAGGGCGGCGGCGTGGTGACGACGAAAATGGTGAGGCGATCGTGGCAGTGTAAAGCTTGTGGGAGATCGTGAAGGGGCGAGGGTTCTAAAAGCATTCTTCACGATTTGTGGACGATCTGACGCGCCTCGAGGCGAGATCGAGGTAGGGTGACGTTCCCTAGCTCCCCGCGTTCCTTTCCCACGATTTCTAGCCCGAGGGGAGGCCGGGAGATGGATTTTCATGCCGGGTTAGGGTTTTCCATGATTTGGGGAGAGTTCGCCCGATCTATGGATTTAAGCCGCGATTCCGCATTTTAATGGCTTAGAAGCATGCTAAGGGTCCCTAGGGGGCTTCCCCCTTATTTTCCCCCTCTCCCATGGAGGTATGGAGGTGTGGTTGGTGTTTTTGGTCATTTTTCGCCAGTTCACCGTCGGAACAGTGTGACGGTCCTTCCAGTGATCGTCACAGCTTGTGACGCCCCAAGGTGGGTGTGTCACAGACTGTGACGCCCCATGGTGGGTGCGTCACAAGTCACTGTCTTGCCAACTGGGTGGCTCGTGGGCCTGACGATCCCACGATAGACTGCCAGGGCGTATGACGCGCCTAGGTTGGACCGTCAGAGTGACGATCTGACCGTTGGCATCCGACCATTGTGGTTTTCTGATCGTTGAGTTTCTAACCGTTGGGGGGTTAAGACCTGTGGCGCACCCAGGGTGGGGCGTCAGAGCCTTGTGACACCCCAGTGAGGGAGCGTCAGAGCTGACGCTACCATCACCCTAACGCTCCGAGGAAGGACTATTAGAGGCTGTGACATCCCGAGGGGTGTGTGTCACTGCTGATTTCATCCTGTCTCCTGACGCACGAAAGGTGGTCCGTTAGAGACTGTGATGCCCCGAGCAGTGTGCGTCACAACTTGTTTCCACTCGTCTCCTGACGCACTAAGTTAGGTGCGTCAGGGACTATGATGCACCAAGGTTGGTGCGTCACAGTGTGTTTTGCACTGTTGGCCTGACGCCCCTGTGTTGGGCCGTCAGACCACTGTGACGGCCCAGCGGTAGACCGTCAGAGCCTGTGGCACTGTGCTCGATTAGATTCCGTGATTGAGAAGTTGCTCAGGCGAGCTAGGATTTTCCCTTCCTGGTGAGCTTTTATTAGTGAGCTTATTATTTCTCATCCTATTTGGTGGGATCTTTTCGAAGTTGGCCTTGAAATTACTATCTTAGTGATGCTTCTATCCCGTGTATGCTTAAGTGTGGACAGCTTTATTCTGAGCCTGATCTGCTTCTTGCTCTATGGTTGCTTAGCTTTGGACTCCGTTATGGTGTTAAGAGCTGTTGCGTGCCTTGTTTGTCGTGCCGTGTCCAACGGCCGATGTGTTGAGAAGGCTCAATCATTATTTTAGAACGTAAAAGTAGGCTGAGATTAGCATTTTTCCTTATGTTTTGTGCTGTTGCTGGTACATTTTCTGGTGTTGGCGTCGACATTTGTGAGTGTTGGGGAATGTATCAACTTTCTTGCTGATTGAGTACCCTCTACTCTGCATTTCTTTCTCTTGGGTGTTGTGCTCTCTAGCCATTGTCTGTAGTCCTTGAGATGCGTCCCTTGAGATTGTCGGTTGTGTCACTTTCCCATGGTTTTGGGTCATTCTGGGTGAGCTGCTCGATGCATGACTCGTTCCTTGTAGTCGTGTGATCAGCTGCTGTCGTGCCTTTCCGTGACCCTGCTTGCAATTGTGTTCCATGGTTCTTTGTGTTGTACGGAGCCGGGATCTAGCTGGTGCTGTTATGTTGTTATTTCTGTTTCTCAGGAAATCTGTCATTGGTGTCCTGTGTACCAGGTGTTCCCTGTCACCTTTGGCGCTGGATCCGATGATGTGGTCGAGCTGTCAGCTATGAGGATTGTGTCTCCTTGTGTAGCTGCCGCTTGCCTTGTTGTCATGTTGTTTCCTCGGTATCTATTGTTATGGAAGTCGTGTCTCCTTGTTTGTGAGATGTAAGCGACATTGCCTTATTTTCAGAGCTGTCAGACTTGTGTTCACTTGTGTCGTTCTCACTCCCAAGCATGTACTCATGATTGTGATCTGACTGTTGTTGACACCCGTTTATTGCCAATGAGTCGGGTCATTTCCCTTACTGTTATTCATTGATGCCCCGAGACATCCATCACTTATTAGTTTGTTCCCGAGCACGATTTCGGGCTTATTTTGTAAGCATCGCCCTCCTTGGCTATGATTCAAGCAATAATCTTCACCAAAGTTTAAGGGTTGTAGGTTTGGTGTGTACACGGTATGGGTTAGACCGTTTTACTCTATAGAACGGCTAGTCTATGACCGTTCCATAATTATAAGTGGTCCATGTCAGACCGTGTACATGCTCAGGTCTACAGAATTTGAATTTATCTGGGTTTCGATTTTCCACCGACTCATCAGGCGCGCTATAGAACTATAACGCACGGGATCAGGTGCGTTAAAGTCAATAGACACACAACACAATAAACCAGGGCTATAATGCACCAAGGGCGGAGCGTTATAGTAACATAACGCGCCACCGATGGCCCGTTATGCTCACCGGAATGATCAGAATCCACAGTTAAACAGGGGATATAACGCACAAGGATGGGGGCGTTAAAGGCAACAGACCTTCAACACAACAGACAGGGGCTATAACGCACCAGACCAGGGGCGTTACAATCACCCGAACTTGAAAATCCACAGAAAACTCACAGTTCATGCATGACATGACGCACCCATACTGAGGCGTTAACAAACAATAACGGACGCAGAGGAGTCTGCCACAAGGGGATATAATGCACCTCTACATGCGCGCCAAATGACTATAACGCATCGAGGCAGGTGCGTTATGTCACCTGGGTTTCGAGACTCCGAAGTTCGGAACCGAAACCCCCTCCCGATCGACGAAAATCGGCGGGGGACATGAGGAAACACAATTCTAAACTATCCTACTGTGCCATACCATCATTCAACACCTAAGCATGCCACTGGAATTAAAAGATGAAGCCCATGGAGATAATTTCAAGCATTAAAGGCTAAAAATGAACTAAACAGGGACATGCACGAAAAATGAGGCAAAGGGCATCGGGCCACGGCGCAAGTGGTACCGGCGGTGTCCTAACGAGGCAAGGAATCCATCCCCCTACCTAGACTACGAAAAAATCGATGATTCAATGTCGATCCGGTGAGAGGGCGGCACGGTGCCTCCCGACACGACTCGGCTCCACGTTCTACGGATCGAGAGAAGATGGGCGTCAACGCGATCCTCGCGACGTGACTAATCCAATGGTACCTCCCTTGCTTCGATCAGCGACAGTCTGGACCAGAAATCGAGAGAGAAACGTAAAATGAGAAATTAGCCCAAAATCACCCAAAACTAGATTTACACGAAAAATGATGAAGATGGCGATGGATGGCGACGCATGAGGCGTCAACGGATTCCTGGAGAGACGAGGAGTCTGTTCCCCTACCTCTTGCGCGGTGATGACCGCGAATCGGTGTAGATCGGGCGACGGGGGCCATGTCGTCCTTCCACTTGCACGCGTCTCTACGCTGCACGATCCGAGGGATGAAGGGTACCGACGTGATTCTCGCGTCGAGTCCGTCCCATCGGTACCTCCCATGCGTTGACAGGGGTCCGTTTGGACTGCAAACCGAGTGAAAGGGGGAGAGAGGAGAGAGAATGTGTGAGGGAGAGAGAGAGGAGAGAGAGAGTGATCGAGAGAGTGAGGAGAGAGAGGGAGTGGCGTGAGATTTTTATACGTACCACACTAGCAAGGCTGCTGAACTAACCTCAGCACCCGAAGCTACTCCTAACAACGGTAGAAGGGTCGACCCTAAACTCGGAAGATCAGACATCACCGATCTGTCGATAACCACGAGGCCAAAGACAAGGCCTACGAGACCAGACCAAAAGTCTAGAAAAGATCTAAACAGACACGGATGCGCCACGACTAGAACGTCGTGCATGCGACGAGACACTGACCTCGAGAAAAGCCAAGAGAAGGCTAACCCGGAAAGGTCACGACATGCGAGGAACGCGAAGAGAACCACGAAGAGTCAGGTGCTACGTGACTGGAGTACCTCTCACTAGAAGAATAGCCAGCTGCGTCCACTGATGTCTTATGCTGCGTCTACTAGTGTCTTGTCCACGTACCCTACCGCAAGGACTAGGCCGAGACTAAGACACTGCCAGAACCAGAACAGTACCATAACGCGAGTGACTAGTTAGGGTCACGTCTAACAACGCAAGTTCAAAGCCCCTGACCACGTGTGCACACACTGGCCCACTGCCTAAGCCAGGCCTCTAACTAGCATTCCCCCTCCGAAGGACGCTACGGTTGGACCGAGGGCCCACGAAACTAGCTTAAAAACCGCATATCGAGAAAGTGCCCCGCTACAAGAGCCGTCACGCCGAAGCATGCCGTAAGGCTACGACTAGTGGAGGCTCACTAAACACAGACTCCAAAGCACAAGTGCTGAAGTATAGATAGGCTAACCAAGCACTATCACCTGTACTCCAAAGCACCAATGGCAGCACAAAAAACTACCGACAGAGTCAGGACAAGGTAGCCAGACCTACTCACATAATGATCCTTGAGTCAGACGACTCGGAGGCAAGATCATCACAGACAGTGGAACAAGTCGCCAATCAGTCTACTCCTAAGCCAGAGGAAACAGCGCTCTGCAGGAAACGACTCACGGAGAGCCGAGGGGACACCAAGAGCCCTCAGCACACCTGGACACGCAATCGAGGTAGAATAGTACCCCGAGGCATCCAGAACACTATCTCGAGCTGGACAGAACCACCGAGACACAGACAAGGTTGCCTGTCAATCCCTAGTCTCACTGGGTTGACCGGAACCAGACATGACACACACACAGATACACACAGTAATACACAAGTAGAGAAGACGACACTCTGGGCAAAGCGAACCACCACTCAACCGCTAGGTGAACCCGGCAGTCAAGGGACACCAGGTGGAGAAGTGGTTAAAATTGTCAAAATGGAATCTCATTTGGTCAAGGGGGCGCCCCTCCTTTATAGTAGTTTATTAGAAGTTATTTATTTTTTATTTGTTGGGTCAATTATGTGGAATGGGATCTAAACCACTTAATGAGTCCTTGGACTTAGGTAAATGACTAACCAACTTAGTTAATAGACTCAATAAAAGGTAAAATTACTTGATTATGACTCAAGAAAAATATGAAAATTATATAGCTAGACTCCACAAATAATGGCGAACACAATGGCGAGCAGCAGGACCCCTCGGAGTGAAAGGGTAAGTGATGTCACCATCAAAGATGCCTGACTCTGATCTCTGCACTCCTTACGCTTCTTACCAAAGTTCTTCCTGAAGAACTTCTTAACCTTGGAGCCAAAAGACGCAGATCCTATCACCGGCGTCGGAGCTCCCGAACTACCCATGGAGTGATGAATGGTGCTCTGCTGCTGGGTAGCTGTCTGCTGGCTGTGGCCTGACTGGGACTGCCCTTAGCTAACCTGTCCTCGAGTCCTCTGCATGTCCAGCTCCAATGATGCTGCTACACGGGAAGTCATCTCCAAATCAGTGGCAGCGTTTGCTATCAGATGGTGCCTCAGCTCCTGCCTCAAACCCTGAACGAACTGCTCGGTCTTCAGCTCCTCATTCTCCATGATATGGGGAGCGTAACACCCCAACTCCACAAATCGAGCCCTACACTACAACACCGACATGTCGCCCTGAGCCAGCTCTAGAAATAGACGCATCCTCTGCGTACTAACATATGATGGGCAGTAAGCACGCTCGAAGACCTTGATGAAGTCCTTCCACACAGTCTGTTGAAGTGGACGAGACTGAAAGGATGTCTTCCACTCCGAGGACCACCAAGCTCGTGCCATACCCTACAACTGGTTACAAGCCAACATCACCTTGTCCTCCTCGGCATAGTTCATGGAACTGAACACTCTATCCCTCTCGTCAAGCCAATCTCTAGCCACATCTGGGTCTGGCTAGCCGCCATAATAGGGTGGATGGAACTGTAAAAAGTCCCTCACTGCAAGGCCAGACCCACCGCTGGACGACGAGCCCTCACCATCATCTCCGCCGAACTGCTGAGTCATGAACTGAAACATGCCCCGAAAGAAATCCTCCGTCCTCGGAACTCTCGTTGCATCCCCTGCCTCAATGGCAACTGGTGGCACTCTGCTCTACTCATCCTGCTCATCCTAAATCTCTACCGACTGTCCCTACTGGGAGCGAGTCCTCCGCCTCGGCGCCATGCTCGCCCTGATGCAAAAGACAGAAGACATGAAAAATGACGAAGTCAATGAAACATTCAGTGCCCTAAGCCAGTGTCTACTGTATATCATAATTGTGGACTAGTGGACCACTGTAATTATTTATGATTCTTATGTATTTCCACAACCATGCTCTGATACCAACTGTAATGACCCAGGATTCGAATACTGGGCTTCAATGTACTCTACACATACCTTTTTACCCCTTCAGAGCTTTACCACTCTTGGGAGGCTTCACAGGTCCCAAGTGGTATCGGGTTTACCCGGTATCCAAAGTCTAGGTCATCACAGTTGGTATCAGAGCATGTTGTGTGAAAGTACATGGAAATTTGAGATATTACAGTACTCAGAGTCCTTAAGGTCCAATACAGTCGGCAGCTGGCATTGGTTTTGTGATTGTTTACCACTTTGTTTTCGCGTGAGGTCTTGTCCGTGCTGTGTTCGCACTGTGCGAGATGGTTTTGCTCTCGTCAAGATGTGGCGGAGTATTCTTCTTTTTGTCATGGTGTTTGTCTCGATTATGTTGTACTTGACAGAGTTTGCCGGCATGTGTGAATCTGCAGTGCATTGTTCGAGATTTTTGATGGCTTGTTTAGGTGGCTGATGACTTTTATCGTTGGTGTGATGGCCATGCACATTCTTATGTTGTTTTGGTCATCCCAGCTTGAGTCTGTTCAGCTCCTAAGGTGTTGAGGTTGTGTCGAAGTGGTCGATTAGGTGCCTTGATTGAGAGAATGCTCAGGCGAACCTAGGATTTTCCCTTCCTGATGAGCTACTATTAGTGAGCTTGCTCTTCTCATCCTTTTTGGTGGAATCTTTTCAAGGTAAGCCTTAGAAGTGCTATCTTGGTGAAGCCTTGTCCTGTGTCTGCTTAAGTGTGGACTATGTTAGCTCTGAACCTGACTTACTCCATGTTCGACGGTTGCTTGGCTTTGGACCTGATTTTGTGTTATGAGCCATTCTGCACCATGTATGGCATGCCGTGTCTGGCGGCTGATGTGTTGTGAAGGTTCAGTAATTGTTTCAGGACATAAGGATAAGTTGAGATTAGCATCTTCTTTATGCTAAAGTTGGTACTCTCTTTGGTTTGCACTTAGGTGACTTGTGATCGGTTATTAGCAGGATCAATACTCGTGGCGAGTTATATTATAGTTTCGTGAATTGCGATGGCGCCGAGTGTATGCTGAGACGGGGATACCGAGATATTTTTGATGCCTGTGTGCATTGTACGAGTGCGCAGCGGAAGCGTGTGGGCTGATAACCCACGGGTCGAGAATCATTAGTTGGAAGATTTTGGCCGATCGAGAGAATTGTCTTCCTCAATGTGACTTCATCTTGGCCATGTGTGCCTTGATGTTGTTTATTGCCATGCTGTTGTTGAAGGCATTATGGTGTTCGCACTGGCATTTCTGAGAGTTGGGGAACGTGTCAGCATATATGCTGGTTGAGTACTCTCCGCTCCTCTGTAATCTTTTTCTTGGGTGTTGTGTTCTAGGGGCGTGACCGTGGCCCTTGAGATATTTTTAGTTGCCAGCTTTGCCAATGTCAGGCTTCCCCTGACTTGAGGGTACGTTTCCTTTTCTGTTGGACTGTACTTATCTTTAGTTGGACTGGACTCGGTTAGCTATTGTAGCTGTAGTTTAATTTATTTAATTGAACATGTAATTTTATTTTTGCTATTTTATCAATCCTGATTGAACATAGTAATTGTTTACTGCCTTATCTGGAAGTTCAATGTAATCCTATGCACCTTCACACACTCCTGCACCTTCACACACTCCTTTTATCCCTTCAGAGCTTTACCGCTCTTGGGAGGCCTCTCAGGATCCAAGTGATTTCGGGTTTACCCGAGCCCAGATTCTTAGGTCATCACACCAATAGCCTCCACTCCATCGGCCTCTGCCGAACCTCCCACTAAACCTCCACCAAGTATACCTTCATTAAACTCCATGCCATTGGCCCCTGCTGAGCCTACCACTAAACCTCCTCCAATTAACCTCCCATTGCTGCCACCTCGGCCCTCCATTACCCCTTTAACCTCAAAACCAACTTTGCCTTTCCCTCCACCTATTCCTTTACCCAAACCCATGGCTAATCCTGAGCAGGGTCCACCCTTTTCTGCACTCGAGCCAACCTCGTCTGCTTCCGAGCAAGGGGAGAAGCTTGACGTGTTTCCTCCAACACCTTCCATTACGCCTCCACCATCTATGGAGACCTCCGCCTCTGCTTCATCTTCTTTTACCACTCGGAGTGGGTGTATTGTTACAAGTACTTGTGTCAAAGATGATCGAGAGCTGGGCAAGAAGGATTTGGCTGTGGCTATGCCATTCAAAGTTCAAGACTTCATTTGCCAGATGCCAATCCTTGTTTTTGTGCCGAGCATGGTTGAGGAGGCCAAGTCCCCACCACTGCTCACCAAAAGAAAACGTCAAGCTTTGATGTCGTGTAAGTCCATGCCTAAGGGCCGGGCAGGGCACCCATGTTTCAACCCTCCAATGTCAAATCCATTCATCCGTACAAGGGGCGAATGCCCATTTTGTTCAACACCCTTTATACGCCACAATCCCTGGACAACACGATGCTTCCCATTCTAACTTTTCAACTCCCTCACATTATTACTCTTCGCTCTCCAAGGGAGTTGTCATTCATTGTTGAAGCTTCGTCACGGGCTTTTACTTTACTCATTGGGCCGTTCGGCTCCACACTTTCACCTCCATAGAGGGGCAAGCATTCTTCTTCTAGGGGGCCTTCCGCTACCCTATCCATCTTCTGTTCTACCTCATCCACATTCTTGACAATCACCGACTTCATCTTATGGGCCATCCGTTGGGTGAGGAGGGAGTTCTCATCCTCTCACCCCTCGTGTCCTCTTTGGGTCTCTCGGCATGGGGTGCACACCGTTGTGGAGCTGGCCGAGGCGAGGACGCGATGGAGTGATCGGGGCGCGGGATAGAGTGGCGGTTTGAGCGTGGCGTGGCGCAATCCCTTGGTGGATTCCGAGAAGGCGTCGTTCATGTTCCTGGCGATTTTTGACGTGGATTAGTCACTTCGACACACGATTTCTTCAGTGGAGGTAGGGCGATGGATCACCTACCATTCCTACACATTTTCCCTGTAGTTTCACATCGTTTGATGCTAGAACGAGCGAGTTTGGGCTCATTGTAGTTTTTTAGTGTTCGTAGGCTTTACCGAAAAATGGCGACGGTTCTGCGATTAGTTAGTGTCAATGGACTCCCGGGAATGTCAGTGTTCCATAGTCACTGATTTCGTGTCAATTGGCAGCCATTCGAGACCGTTAGGGGCCCGGGAAGTCCGGTTACTCCATTTGGGTCAATTCCGTAGAACTATCCGTTTCTCGCTATTTCTCAGCCGATCTGACTTCCGTTGGAGTCTATGTGTTATGTATGACTATCACCATTGTATCCCCTTCATTTTGGAATGAATGAGGCATGGAAAGGCCATGATCGGGCCGATCCCACGTTTTGCTCATCGTAACGCCTTTGCGGTTCAACGGCAACCGCTTAAGGTGCATGGGCGGCTGACTTCGGACCGTTTATTGTGTCTCAGTTTTAGGTTGAGTGGTCAGTCGATAGATCACTTTGGGGGTTGAGCGGCCAGGAGTGGTACGCCCATACCTCCGTGAGCAGTTGGTCCTCAGTCGTTCATCTTTCTCGTTGGGTTGAGCGGCCAGGTCCTGCCTACTTATCCCAGTTGACCTTTGGTCAGCAGTTTTGAGTTGGTTCAGATAGGTGGTTTGGTCAAAACCATTCTGACTGACACTGTAGTAGGTCGGTTGGCTTGAGTGGCTAGCCCTTAACCGCTCTAGCCTTTGGGTGGCCGAGCCCTAACCGTCTATCCCTTTTAGTGTCTAGGGGTCAGTTCTTTTGAGCGATTGGCCCCCAACCGTTCATCCCCCTTGAATGGTCCATTCTTGACCGTTCATCCCTCTCTAAACAGCTTCCATCTGGACAGTTCATCTCACCGAGCGGCCTTCTTCTGACCGCCTAGTGAGTCTTGTCCATTCTCTTGCTCGTTGTCTTGTTCGTTGGCCATGATGGCTTGTCTCGTGTCTGTCTGTCTTAGGTACATGTCATAGGGCGGTGTTTGAGTGTCATTTCCTGATGTTTCGATTTCCGTATATCTTGGCTTGACCTTATGGTTTGCCCATTGTCCCGTGGATGTCTCTTGATGTCCTATGAGGGCTATGACCAGGAGGTGTTGGTATTATGAAAAGCATAAAATGCATGTGCATGAGATACACGTACATGCAATAGTGGCAAGACCTTGAGCTTAATGTGAAACACATGCATGGTGGTTCCATACGTGGGATGCATGAGATGGCGGCATTATAACAAGAGCGTATAAGAAGGTTATCACATGCATGGGAAGGCAAGAAGTCTACGCATGCAAAACCTTTGGCTGTGGGCTCAACCAGCAGATCAACTGAGGATTGTATGAGGACTTTATTTGGCAGCTTTTTACATGGGCTCAAAGTCTTGGTGCATGCATGAAGACACACACATGGGCATCACGTAGATGGCCAAGTGGGTTGCATGAAATACAATACATGCATTTACAAAAGCTTAGTCACGTAAATGGCTTTAATGGATTGCTTGAGGCAACAGCAAGATGGCAACAACTTCATTACGTGCATGGCTAGGAGATGCATATATTGGCATAACCAGTGGCATATTTGCACGTATATAAAAGCAGCAGGAGTGATCACGTGATAAAGTGGTTGCTACCGTGGCAAACCGTTGATGGCCTTTGCATCACCAGGGTGGCGTCCTCATTGATTGGTAGCAGGTGGTTTGCGATGGCGATAGTTTCTCCATCACGTAAATGATGGCAGCTGCGTGCACAATGGTAGCTGGAGATTCGCGATGGGTGTTTGCATCTCCATGATCACCACGGGAACATCGGAGCTGTTTACTGCATGGTTTCACAAAGATGCCGTCGAAAAGATAAGTGGATAGCAGCAGCTCGTGTGCTTGTGGAGAGATGCTCGCGTGAGCTGCAGGCGGTTGTTCGCTCCGTGGGTGGCGTTTGCAGTTGCGTCATAGATGACACCGGCGAAGGATAAGGAACCGGCGTTGATTGTGGAGGTGGTTTCGGGGGAGAAGTTTAGCGTCGCCCATGCTTCTATAAATGGGAAGTGCAGAGAACGTAGCAGGAGGGATTGGTTTTTGGTTTGAGAGTTTTGGTTCTCTTCGGGTGTAGTTTTTTCTGTCAGGCTTGGGGGATTTTCTTTTGAAGCTTTCGGTTACTGTTTTCACGTCGGAGCTCACCCTTTCCCTCATTCTGCATGCGAAGGACGTCGGCCTCGTTCCGCAGCCAGTCTCGTCCCGCAGCGAGCCCCGTCGCGAGCCCCGTCGAGCACGCGAAGGACATCGGCCTCGTTCCGTGGCCGGCCTCATCCCGCAGCGAGCCCGTGGGCCGTCGTCCCCTTGCTGCGTCGGAGGCCACCATCTAGCCTCATCCTGCACACGAAGGCGACGTCGGCGACACCTGCAGACGATCCCCGTCCCGGAAGTGCAGTTTCTCGCTGGTGGTTCGTGTACTGTTGTATCATGTATAGCATGGCGGGGTCAGTTGTAGAGGGAGTGGGCATGCCCCCTGTCTCTTCGGCCGGGGAGTCCTCATAAGATGTGGAGGGTGCGCCACTCGTTCCCCCTGTAGTGACAACATTGGCTGCCAGGGCCATGGAGGGTTCTTCGGAGGAAGTGTCTTCGACACCCGCCCGCATCGCTTTGCTCACCACTCTTCTTCTCCTGGTGAGGGGGCCGGGCCTGGCGGTGAGCCTGGCCACTTCTTCGGGGTTGGTAGGTAGAGCCCCGTACCGACTAGAAAGTCCTGCCATGTTGCAGGTGAAAACTCTCCAGTCCCTGTTTCTTTTCGCCATCCTTCTTGACGGCTTATTTGGGAGCACCAGCCTGTCGAAGACCGACCGTCGGGGCGGCGCTTCCTCCCGCCCAGGGGACTGGCATCGTTCCTCCAACCGGTTCCTTGATTCTGTGCTAGGCGCAGGTTGGATTTCCTCTTCTTCTCGAAAAGCGGAGGCCACTGCCCCTAGTAGTCTCTGACGACCCATAGGGGTGCTACCCAGGCCTCTGAGGTAGTTTCTCAGGGCCTGCTCGATCCCTTCCCACTCCTGGTCAGGGAGAGCGGCCAGTGGTTGCATGTCGGTGGCGACAGCAGGATAGGCGTAAGTTGTGAACGTCGGGCGGTCAACATGGTGAAGACGCCTGCGACGTTGGCGGCAGGCATTTTCGGGCAGCGCTGGCGCAGCAGCTACCGGTTGGTGGGTCGTGGCCGTCACCTTGACCCTAAGATCTCTTCGTCCCTTTCTGTGGCGGGTGTAGTTGGGCCCCGCCTGGGCAGGTGTCGTGGGTTGGGCTTCCTTGGGAACCCAAACTTGCTTCAGCTTTGCCGGCTTGTGAGCCGGCGTGTCTTTCGGCGCTGCAGTCGAAACGGCGGGTGCCATCTTTTCTTTCATCTTCTCCAGTCCTTGGAAGGAGTTGCAGACTGGAATGGTCGGCACGATACGGTCCGAGATTACTTCGGGCCTCTGTCCATTCAGATGGACTCGGATGGTTCCGACAGTCATGGACTTGCCGGAGCTAGAGATTCGGCGCCCCGTGGCAGCACCAGCATAGTTCCTTCGGAGCCTCCTCCGATGGGATGTTAACCCCTGGTGCGATGGTCCGACAGTCTGGTGCACATGGTGCACGTTGCAGCCCAACGTCCTTGGCGGTACGATGTTGTTGTTCTCAGCCACAGCTCGGCCGGTGGCAGCTTCAGTGACTCCCTAGGTGGGAGTGTTGGGCTCAGGTTCGTCGGACGCCTCCATGTCCAGGATGTTAACGAAGGCTACCCCCAGGAAGTTAGGGAAGCCCACGACCGCTTTTTCTTCTTCTTCTTCCTTTCTTCTTCCTCTCCCCACCGTGGCCGCCCTCTCCCTCTCTCTCTCTCTCTCCCGTTCGACCGTGGCGATGTCCCCTCTGGCTGCAGATGGCGTGGGGCGACGGCGCGAGGACGTGGGTGACGGTGGGATGATCTCGACGGCGTGCGGCAGGCGTGGGAAGCTTGGTGGAACGAGATTCTAACGACGTTCTTCGTAGTGTATGGATGATCCGGTGCGCCTCGATGCGGACCAAAGGTAGGGGGACGATCCCTAGCCTCTTGCATTCCTTCCCCGTGAGTTTTAGCCCGAGGCGACGCCGAGAGGGGTTATTTTCATGCCAAGAAGGGTCATCCATGCCACTGGGAGAGTTCGCCTGATCCATCATTTTACGCCCCGATTTCACGTTTCAAGGGTGTAGAAGCATGCTAAGGGGCTTGGGAGTTGATTTCCTTGAGTTTCCCCCTCCGTGGGGCTTGTATGGGGTCCGAAATGGAGTTTTCCAGCTGGTTCTCCATTTTCGCACTGGCGAGAGATAAACGGTCGAACCAGGGCCCGTTTATCCCTTGTGAGGCCCTTGCGCGACCGCCCTTCTGCTTGGCGCATAGTGGGCACCCCCTTGTGAGGCCATGGTCTGACCGCCCAATGGCTTGGCGTGCACTGGGTATGTGTGGCCAGTCGTGGGACCGTACATCCTATGAGCGGCCCCAAGGCAACCGCCCTTCTCGTGAGTTTTGACCGTTGCTTGTGACCATTGCACAATGCACTGGGGTGTGCGGCCAGGGTCTGGCCGCATGACCCTTTGTGCGGCCAGGGGCAGGCCACACGTCACCTGGTGCCATTGGCAGTGGTGCGGCCAGAGTTGGACCACACATGCCTTGTGCTGTGAGGTCCTAGCCGCCCTTCCCTTGTGTGGCTAGGGTCCAACCGCACATGTGTTTTACCGTTGGTGGATGGACGGCTGTGCTGGACCACCCATCTCTCATGTGCAGCTGAAAGTCAGCCATCTTTCCTTTGTGCGGCCAGAGGTTGACCGCATATGTCCCGTTTGAACCAGGAGGAGAATGGTTCGTTCCTGACCATCCAACCCCTGGTGCGGCTAGTGCTTGACCGCCTGTCCCTGAGCAGCCCAGAGTGGACCGTTCAAGGGTACTAGCTTGACCGGTGTTTTGATCTTGGCCTATTCGAGTCCCGGGTGTGTGGACCTCGGTCCGCGTGTTGACCCGTGGTCTGACAGATGCTGGGCATCATATTGAGACCAGGTGTTGTGCTACTGTGTAGCCTCGGGAGGTGTGTTTTTGGCTCGTGTCACGTGCGATGGTGTTGGTATGAGGAGCATTCCTTGTACTTCCCTTCCGCCAACCTAAAAAATCAAATCTGCTTCTCCCAGCACCCTTGCAACAACCAACCCACTCAACAAAACCCTCAGCTTGTCTACTCCATTCCACAAAACCCTCCACCTACCTACTCCACTCCACAAAACCCTCTGCTCACCTTTGCTGCTCCACAAAATACCTTTGTTGCACCACCACAACCTCCGCAACCCCTACAATACCACAACTTCCCTCCCCCTAACGGCAACAATAACAAGCACCCGGCTCCAAAGAGAGCCCAATACCCTCCTCTATCAGAAACTCTCGCTAACATCTTTTTGGCTCTCATGTCAGTCAGTGCTATACAGATCCCTCCAGAATAGCCCACATGGAACCCGGCCATTGATCAGACAAAGTATTATATGTTCCACAGGCAGCCGGGGCATACAATTGAAGGATGTTTTCAGTTTCGAGATTTGGTGTATGACCTCCATGAAGGGCACCGTATTGATTGGGTAGAGATGCACAAGGTTATTGTTGAAATTAAAGAGAAAAGAAGGCGAGCGTCGAGGCAGCAAGTGCAGTAGTAGCAAGCACCACCGCCACAGCAGCAGCCGCAACAGCAACAGCAGTCGGTTCAAGACTTGGGGATCCATCATAACCCAATGCCGAACCACCCTCCTGCTCCGCCGCCTCAGCCGTCGGCACTGGCTCAGGTTAATGTAGTTCAACCCTGGCTCCCAACGTCGGGTGGTCTTTTGGCGATGATGGTTCCGCTACACAAATCATGGCCCTCCACCATCGCTATCCTTCACCTTTCCCCGCTTCCACTATCCTTACACCCTCACACCAAGCCTCTCCTCCGCCCGCTACGTCGTTCGTCCTCCCATTTACTATCCCCCATACTCCCACACCAGCACCCATCTCCACGCCTCCATCTCACCCATTGCTCATCACTCCCGCTACCATCACCATACCTCCCACCAACCTTCCGCCTGCGCCTCCGCTAGCCTTTACACCTCCATCAACCCCTACGACTATTAACACTACGCCGGCCACTAAACCTTCACCTGTCACCTCTTCCAACCCTATCATCTTTCCCATACCTTCTCCCACACCTCTCATCTCCCCTACTGGGCCCATTATATCATCATCAGATGCCGTGCCGGCACAAAATCTTGCCCTGTGGAGCGGGCATTTGTTCCAAAGGAATTATGCTTGTACTTCGAATCCCCAGTCTTCTTCGCTAGCTGTTGATCAACAGGAAGAGAATGAGCCATTACTGGGTACTCAATATGACCTGCTACATCATCTAGATAGAGTGCCCGCCAAGATATCTGTGCTAGAACTTATTAAGAGATCTACCCTTCACCAAGATGCAAAACTCAAGTGGAGACTCCAGACTATCCCCCAGCCACAAGGATGTCGGCATCGCCCAAGTCGTGCTGTGTGTCTGGTACCGGTGGCCTGCTGAGTCGAGCCGATCTCTGACTCAGGTGTCCGCACCAATTCTCCTCGGGTGGGAGAAGCACGACCCCATCGAGTAAGGGTCTCGATCACTCTGGTATCGCTCTAGTAGGTCTGGTTCTATCCGCTGTAGCTTTGCCCGGGTGATCCAGGTATCCTCGGTAGCAGGCCGACCGCTTCAGTACACTAGGTAGGGTGGGTAAGCTCCACTCCTGGTAACGGTCACCTACTCATCCAGTATATGCTCTATCTGCTCGCACTGCTATCGGAATGAGGCTGATGGTGGACACTCAGGGGTGGTGTCACTCACAAGGGGTGGAGATGGCCCGAAAGACTCACTAGGAATCACCGTTGGATCCCTATAGGCAGCTAGATCTGACACGTTGAAGGTCGAGCCGATTCCATATTCTTTAGGCAAGTCCACAACATTTGCATTAGTTCTGACTCGCCTCAATACTCGAAAGGGATCGGCACCGCAAGCTTGCAGTTTCTTCACAGTTCTAAAGGGAAACCGTTCAGGTCTGACCCTAATCATGACCCGCCCTCCTGGAACTCACGGTGGTGTCTATGTGCGTCGGTGATTTCCTTGTACCGTGCATTACTGGTTTCAATGTGACGACGAATGCTGTTATGCAGACTCCTAACATGCTTAGTAAATGACTCGGCTGACTCTGACACTCAAGCATGAATGGGTAGGGGAACAAGATCCACTAGTTTCCTAGGTCTACGACCTATGACAATTTCGAACAGACTCATACCTGTAGACTTATTGACCGAATCATTGTACGCAAACTCAGTCAGTGGTAACACTAAGTCCCAATCCCCTATACGGTCCCTAACAAGACACCTCAACAAGTCGCCCAGACTCTTATTGACAACCTCGGTCTGACCATCTGTCTGGGATGATATGCAGTGGAAAACTTGAGGTGTGTACCTAACATGTGCCACAGTGTCTTCCAAAAATAGCTGGTGAACCTAACATCACGGTCAGACATTATGGTACAAGGCAACCCAAACTTACACATCACATGGGAAAGGAATAGGCGGGCTACCCTGGAAGCATCCGAGGTCTTGGAGTAGGGAATGAAGAGTCCCATCTTGGAGAATCGGTCCACTACCACATGAAGTCCCACGATCAATGACACCCAAGAGGGGGGTGAATTGGGTGATTACAAAATTTAATGAAATCTCTACTGATTTAAACAAGTGTGTAATGTAGTTACAATCATGTTCAGATCTAAATAAAAATATCATATCAATACTCAGAGTCGTAGGACTCAGGGACCGTTGTAGTTGTAGGTCTAGTTGCCTTGTCCTGAGTCTGTTGGCAGTCTCTTGTGCTGTCTTTGGTGTTTTGAAGTACGTGTTATAGGGCACTCTTGCCTGTATGTACTTTGGTACTTGGGTTTTGGTGCCCGGTTCTGTGTACTACTTTAGTTCACCGATAGATTTGCCTCCTCGTCCCTCGTAATGGAGCCACTAGTCGTAGCCCAGTGATCTCTAGTGTCGACCCACCTGGAAAAGGTGGAGGGATACTTCCCGCTAGATGATTTTTAAGCTAGTTCTGTGGGCCCCCGGCTTTGTACTGCAGCATCTGCAGGGGGGAATACTAGCTAGAGGCCTGGCTCTAGGCAGGAGTCAGTGTGTGCACATGTGGTTAGAGGTTTGGACTGGCACTAACGAGTGTTACTCTGACTAGTACTTGGTTCGGTTCCTTTATGCCTCTCGCTTATTGTGTTTGTCTGACTTGCGAGTTACTTGAGATGTAGTGTAAGCCGTCAGTGGACGCATTTGGTCTCCCTCTTCTAGTTCGTCTCTTCTTTTTCCTATCTCTGGGGGAAGTCGTGATTTTTCTTCTATTGGTGGATGTAGTTCGGTAACTCTTCGCGTTTTTTGTGTGTCGTGACCTATTGGGTTAGCCCTCTCGTGACTGTACTCGAGGTCAGTGTCTGTCGCCTGCACGACGTTCTGGTTGTGTATGGGACTGCATGCACGACGTTCTAGTCGTGTTGCCTGTTGTCTAGCATCTACCTAGATTTTCCCTAGGCTTTCTTGTTGTTCTTGCAGGTCTTTGTTTGGAGCCTGGTGTCATGTCGACAGTTCGGTAAGCTTCTGACTTTTCCCAGTTCAGAGTTCACCCTTTTGTCCTTGTTTGGTGTTGTGTCTGTTTGGAGTAGTTTCGAGGGTCGAGGTTAGTTCGACAGTCGTGCTCGTTTGGTATGACTTCTTGCCTTTTCCTGTTAGCTCCCCTTTCTCTTAGTTTGTTCCCTACTCCTGCTACCCTTTCCTTATAGCTTTGTAGTGTAGCTTTCCTGCTTTACTACTTCTGTTATTTACTTGCTATTTTAGCATGTTACTGCGTGTTTTCCAGTGGGGATCCGCGTGACCCCTACTGAGCCAGTGACATGAGGCTCACCCCTGCTTTTCAGGTGGTTTTCACCATCGTTGTTCATTCTGCTTCCACAGTTCTTGGAGTTGCGTGCTCGTAGTGGCTAGCTAGTACCTTCGTCAGGCTTCCCCCGACTTTCTGGTACGTCTTTACTTTTCTGTCGACTGTACTTAGCACTTGTTGTCTTTCCTTTGGACTTGACTCTGGGCTATAATTGGCGTCCATGTGTGTTTGCGTGTCCCCCTCTTCCCAGCCAGGAAGGCCCAAAGGGGCTGAGGGTGTACTGGCCAAGGATTGTGCCAGTGAGGGGAATACAAAGGAGGCTAGTGTGTGTGTGCCGGTGAAGGCATGGGTGGTTTAAGGCCAGAGGAGTTTTAGCTGGGAGAACTAGGGGCTGGAAACCTAGGGATGTTTGAGGGACAAAGATCAGAGATGGCTTGGAGACCTGGGGTTTTAGGGAGGAAGGAAGGACTCCCCTCCAAGGCGAACGGATAGGGTGGAGGCTAGAGGCCCTTCGAAGGAGGGGGCTAAACCATAAAAAAAAGAGTGGAGGAATACACAAAAGGGATCCCAATCCGACGAGAAACAATGTAAATAACCAAGGTAAAGAAAGAACGAAGAAGGTTTTATTCATGGCAAATGAGAATCAAAATGCACCGAGTATAGGGTGGGATGAGAGAAAAGAAAAAAAAGGAAAGGAAGAAATGGGAACGGAGGTTGAACAGGGGCGACGGCTCCTTGCTCTTCCCCCTCTCCCTACTACATTTCATTCTCCCTCTCTCTTACTCTCTTACTCTCTTGCTCTCTGGTGGTTGCCGAAGGGGGAAAAGCTTCTGCTTCTTCTCCTCCTTCTTCTTTGTTTTCCGTCTGTCTCTTCTTTGCCTCCTCCCTTCTTTTTTCTCTATGTGTCTGTCTGTCTCTGTTTCTTCACCATGGAGAGGAGTCTTTTTATACTTCAATGGCACAGGGCCTTCGAACGCGGGGCGACGGAGGCGGGAATGTGGTCCATTAATTGGGATTTGACTTCGGTTGTCTTTTGTTGACAGGGAGTGGGGAGCATGTCTCCTTCCCCATTTGACACCTCAGCCATCCCATTGCGCGCCAAAAATCTGTAGGGGAATGGCGTGAGATCTTCCCTGCCGAACGGGTCATGGGGAAAGCATGCCGCCGAAGAAGTAGGCCATGCCGTTGAAGGGCTTTTATGGTGCACCGCTGAAGGGCCTCACAGGCATGCCGTTGAAGAGCTTCACAGGCGTGCCATTGAAGGCCTAGCCAGGGTGTGTCACTGAAGGCACGAAGGTGTGCCGTTGAGCAGAAGTAGGGGCGTGCCGTTGAAGGCCACCGCGACCGTGCCGGTGAAGGTGCACGGGGCGTGCCGTTGAAGCGGCGCTGGGGGCATACCGGTGAAGGCCACAAGGGCGTGCCGTTGAAGCCTGCGCTGGGGGTGCCGCTGGGGGGCCGTAGGGGTGTGCCGTTGAAGGGGATTTAGGCCCGTTTTGAGCCCGATTAACGATCCACTTAATTCTCTTCGGGGCCCACGAATTGTGAGCCTTCCGGGGGTTGGTTTCTCTTCGCTGTTGTGACTCCGAGAGTGACTTCACGGCAGTGTGTTGTTCATTCAAAGGGTCCGGGCGGACGTGTTCTCCGCAATCCCTTCGGTTGAAGTTGTTGTCGATACTGGATTAGTCGGGACACGCGGACGTGTAATTTTACATGTCCACAAGCTCCTGATTCCACAATCGGGGACTGGACCGCCTAACACCACAGCTACCGAGGGAAAACACATGGCAACACCGTCGTGGGGGCCCATCTTACAGACGAGGCCTAACCAGGACCACGCGGTCCACGGATAGCCAAGGGGTGAAGCCCCAGGTAGCCCTACTGAGTGCCCCCTGGCCTCAGCCTCAGGATAACATATATATATAGAAATGGTCCAGAAAATCACGCCTTGCGGTCAGAAAAAATAGAATCTCAGTTTACGGCAACTCACGTCACGTGACAGGAGTACCTGCCCACTAAAAGCAAGGCCAGAAGCGTCCACTGACTACTTAGTCCGCTCCTCAGGTGTCTCCCCCCTCGCCCCAGGTGGAAACTGAGACACAACATAAGCCACCATAGAAATAAGGGTCTAGTCGGTGTCGTACTCGTCTGTACTCGTTCGAAGCCCCCGACTATGTGTGCACACACTGACAGATTGTACCACGTCAGGCCCTCAAGCTAGTTTTCCTCTCGGCCCGGACTCGAGCCACTACAGGGGAGGCCCTATGGTAAACCAGTCTAAAAATCGTCTCTCTCGGGTGTAGCTATCCACCTACCTCTAGGTGGGTCGGCACCCACGTGCCCAGGCAAGCCACTGTAGCTCTCCACCTATGCCCAGGTAGGTTGGCACAAGTGTGCCCAAGAAGCTATGACTAATGGGGGCCACCACACAAATGACTCTCGGCGGAAACCACCAGAACCCGGATAGGCTACACACAAGACCTATTACATGTGGCTCGGAACACAGGTGGCACGATGCCACCGGACTCTATGCAGTCTGCTAGACCTATTAAACAAACAGTCCTCGAGTCACAGGACTCAAGGTCAAGACCGTTGCACAGGACAGTCGTATGCCGTCAATCTGGCCTATTCCTAGGTCAGAAACCACGATAATATAGTTTATCAGGCGGTACACAACCGCCAAGCCTAATCCCTTTCAAAGGGCACCTAGGAAAACCCTCCAGTCCCAGGCTGGATAATTGGACTCGTAATCCATAGGCCATATACATGGCCTACATGGAAATCACTTTTCAGAAAAGTCAACGACGTGCGGGAATAGCCGTCCGCACTCACGCCAACCCCTTGGTGACTCGATCTAGCGTAACACGAAGGCCCGGAACACAAGTGGGTCACTCGGATTCTTAAAATCATGAGCACACTAATCGAGATAAAATGATACCTTCGGACACCCAAAAATACTGTCACGGTACCCACGAGGTGTTTAGGACATCTACCGGGCCATAGGTCGGTCATTGGGTCTCAACCAGACCGACTGGGGCCCAAAATGGGCTTGCCCACTGTAGTTCGTTCGACCAACATGGGTCAGTCGACCGGCCCAGGAGGGTTGGTCGACCGCCCCCCGCAGGGGAGGTGGCTGTCCAGGTCGGTCGACCGGCGCTGGTCAGTCGGTCGACCGAACTGGGGAGAGATCCCCCTGTTCACCACTGTCGTTCGATCGACCGGCCTCAATCAGTCGGTCGACCAAAAATGACAGGGAGCCCTCCGAACCCAGCACTAGGGTCCGGTGTCCACGACCACTCGTCCCCGGTCGAGGGGGAAAACAACGAGGACCATTCCTCAGGTCCCAAAACATAAAAAGAAGTGAAAATACCAGGGGAAACCTCGCTCGATTCTACGAATCCGTCGCACGCCCTAAAAATGCTTTCAACCCCCCCCCCCCCAGCGAGCAATAAACCCACGCTCGGCTCACCACGCGCTACCAAATCCGCGAGAATTGAACTACAGGGGTTGAGGAATCATCCTCCTCCCTCCACTGAAGATTTCACGCACCGTGGACATCGTTCCATCGTTAAAACCCCTCGCGAACCCCCGCTGGCGTCCCGAACTCGCGATCGAGCTCGCCACGTGCCACCACCTTGATCCCTGACCATCCTCAGCTGCTCCCTGTCCTCGCGTCGTCTCTGCCTAGACCTCCTCTGCCACCGTTGGCCGTGTGGGGAGAGGGGGAGAGAAAGAGAAGAGAGAGAGGGAGAGGAGAGAAATGAGAGATGGGGGAGAGAGAAAGGGTGGGTGTGTTTAAATAGAAAGAATTTCGAGATTTAAAAACCTCAAAAAACACAACAATTAGAAAAAATAATTCTCCCGATTCTCGAAAAATGCGTTCTAAGGATGAGATTTGAGGGAGAAATCAACATATCAAACTCTTAATTCGACCACGAAGTAGCAGAGAAAGAGCAGTTCTGCTAGAACACTTCAGATTGATGTAATGGTTGCACGATAGACCGCCACAATGAGGTAATGCGCCAGGTCTGGTTCGTTACACAACCTTATCCAATAAGACATAAGATGAACGGTTGAAGTTTTCTAAAAGAGGACTCTGGAGGAATGTGACGGACTAACAAAGGGGCGTTACGTCAATGTGACAGATGGACGAAGGTCCATCAGAGAACAAAGATGATAGATGAGATGGAAGATGAGACGATGGGGAAGACACTGATCTTGGTTATGTAACGATCGGATGTAGGTGCGTTATACCATGGTGACGTGCCAAGAGAGATGCGTTACAAAACAAAGATGATAGAAGAGACGGAAGATGAGACGATGGGGTGAGACAGTGGGGGAAGACTGTTGAGTTACGTAACGGTTAGATGTACACGCGTTATATGATTGTAACGGTTTAATACTGATGCGTCAGAGACCATTGAGCGGCAAATGAAATGAAGAGTTTGCTAAACTTCATCTAGCGAAAAAGGATGAGGAACCAGACCCAACCAAGGAGGAAATGACCCACGAAAGAGACCTCAAGATTGTCCAAGGAGTTCAACAAAGGTGGATAACTTAAAGCATCATTTAGATGAGTAAGGGGACGACCTAACTTATTGGCCATAAACGGGTGTCGACAGATATCCCTCCTTAACGTCCTCTTTGCAGGGGAGCGAGCGGAGGTATAGCAAAAGTGAAATGGAACATGGAGATGAAGCGGAGATGAAGCGGAGTGGACAAAAAAGTGGGCGTTAAGGCAAACAACACCCGTCCTCAACCAATAAGCGATAGGAATCTTCTGAAAAACTTCAGACTAATCACAAAGAATGGCAAACCAAATGACGCAAGCCGGGAGTGACTAATAACTAAGGAAAGAAAAAAACGGCCAGCGGCCAGAGCAACGGAAAGGAAAAAGAGACGATTAACTAAACTCCAGGCAGGAATCTTCAGCTAACCAGACCGAGTGAGCAGACCGAAGGAAACCTTCCGACTCAGAGTGGAATGACTCTCCTTACTAGAGATTACGGACATAGCTATTCACCATCATTGAGACGCTCTGGACAGATGAGGCTCGTGAATGCTCAAAAATACGTATGATGCATGTTGTGCTAAAGAAAAAGAAATCTTCACAATGGATGCGAAGAAAGATAAAATAACAAGATACTTGAGAATAGTATTGCTAGACTGGAGAAACCAGAGTCAGGACACCATCTGCAACCATGGCGTGCAAGATAGAACCATCGGTTGCCCGTTCGGCACCGATTCGCGGTCTTCGCCGCGCAAAAGGTAGGGGATCGGACTCCTCATCTCACCAGGAATCTATTGACGCCCTCTGCATCGCCATCCGTCATCATTTGCCTCATCTTCTGTGCATTTCTTCTTTTAGGAGATTTTGGAGTTTTATTCTTGATTTACGTGCCTCTCTCGTTTCGTAGTCCAGACGACTGCTGATCGAGGCCGGAGAGGTACCATTCGAACGTTCGCATCGCGAGGATCGCGCTGACGTCCTCAGTTTCTCGGTTCGCACGACGTGGAATCGAGCCGGGTCGCGAGACGTCGTTCCTCTCTCACGCCCGTTCGCATTCGGATCGTCGTTTCTGCCGTCACCCAGGTAGGGGGATGGAATCTCTATCGCGCTAGGACATCGTCGGTACCATCTGCGCCGTGGTCCGACGCCCATTGCATTGAAATCTGTGCATTTCCCTGTTTAATGTATTTAGTTCATTTATTGTGGAATTCATTGTTTAATTGTTAATTTAATTCAATTGGGCGTTGTATTTCAATTCTAGTGGCATGCTTAGGCCCGAGTGATCGGTTTGGGTTGGCTTGATAAACAGGTTTTGAGTTTTGTCGCGTCCCCCGTCGATTTCGATCGACCGGGCGGGGTTTCCGAATCTGGTTTCCGGAATTACGGAACCCAGGTGACATAACGCGCCTCACCCGGTGCGTTATGCCAGTTTAACGGGTCCTTGAATGTGCGTTATATGAATAGTGCCCTGTGTTTTCTGAGAATTCTGACGTTCGGGTGACCTTAACGTGCCCAAGGGGGTGCGTTATAGTCCTTGATTTGGGTTCCAGGACCGTTGAGTTTAACGGCCCGACTCTATGCGTCGTGTAATGTATGACGCGCCCTTCGTGGTGCGTTATACTCTGGATTTCCTGTCGAGTTAGTCATTCTGGAAGGCATAGCGGCCTACTAGAGGAGCGTTGTGTATTGCATAACGCCTCCTTCTCGATCCGTTATAGCCCTATGCCTAACGTTGTGTTGCTTGCTGACTTTAACGCCCATGTGCCGGTGCATTATAGTTCTATAGCGCCCCTGTTAAGGTGCGTTATAGTCTGGGTTTTCTGTGGATTATCAGGGTTCTGTGAAGCATAGCGGCCATGAGCTGGTCCGTCATGGTACATAACGGCGCCGATCCAGCCCGTTATATACTTGGATATTTCAAAAGAATGCATGTGTAATTTCTATTCAACTCATGTTTTATGTGAGCCCTGTTTAAACTATTTTCTATGCACTGTGGCATTCTTTTACATCCCATATGAGCAGCTTTCTCTTACCTTGTGATGGAGCCACTAGTCGTAGCCTCAAGAAATTTCATCCTCGAAATTTAAGGACTAACAAGAAGGAAGAAGCAGAGAAGAACAACCCAACGGATGCAACTACGAAACAACACTAATCTCTAAAAACACAGTTCAGAGGAACATAGTCAGACCACAATCACAAGCACACGCTCAGGACAGAGCACCATGCGAGTGAACACAAGTCCGCCACCTCCGAAACAAGGGCAATGTCGCTTACGTCTCAAGACAAGAGACACAACTGCGACGATAACAAATCACGGATAACGAAACGATAGACACGGCAAGCATCAGCTTACACAAGGAAACACAGTCCTCGCAGCTGACCGCCTGACCACATCATCGGCTCCAGTGCCAAAGGCGACAGGGAACCCCTGGCACATAGGACGCCAATGACAAATTCACGGAGACAATAGCACTTACAAAAAGAACAGCAGCACACGGCAGCACCTATAGGATTCCGGCTCTGTACAGCACACAGAACCATGGAACACAACTACAAGTAGGGTCACATCAAGGCACGATAGCAGCTGAACACACGACTACAGGGAACGAGTCATGCATCGAACAGCTCACCAAGAAAGATCCATGACCATGGGAAACGACACAAAAAGACAATCTCAAGGGATGCATCTCAAGGACCAAGATAATGTCTCGAGAGCACAACGCCCAAGAGAAAGGAAATGTAGAGTGGAGGGTATTCAATCAGCAGGAAGGACGACATATTCCCCAACACTCACAAAT
Organism: Amorphophallus titanum; assembly: GCA_024336825.1. Lineage (NCBI taxonomy): Eukaryota > Viridiplantae > Streptophyta > Magnoliopsida > Alismatales > Araceae > Amorphophallus > Amorphophallus titanum. The sequence goes on from JANBPO010004741.1 coordinate 15,077,495, forward strand.
GCCAATGCTAACACCAGAACATTATCAACAACAGCACGGCAATAGATAATATCATCGCATAGGAAGCCAAGATGAAGTCACATCCAGAAGAAGCAATTCCCTCGATCAACGAGAATCTCATAACAATGATCCCCGGCCAATGGGTAACTAGCCCACACGCTTCCGCTGCGCACTCTAGCATGTACACAGGCATCATAAAAGACCTCGATAATCACATCTCAACACACATTCAGTGCCATCGCAACTCATCAGAATCACAATTAACACACCACGAGTACTGATCCAGCGAACAACCGATCACAAGGAGCCTAAGTGCAATGAAGGAGAGTACTAGCTTCAGCACAAAGCCCATGGAAAAATGCTAATCTCAGCTTATCTTCACATCCTAAAACAATAAATGAGCCCTCAGAACACCTCGGCCATTGGACACGGCACGATGAACAAGGTACACTATGGCTCTCAACACAAGAATGTGACCAAAGCCAAGTAATTATAAAGTAGAACTTCAAATGGTGCCATTTGTATGCTGGCCTAATAACTGTTGTTATATGTAAATTCTACCAGAGGTAAGTGATCATGCCAACTTCCTCCAAAATCAATAGCACAAGCGCCAGGAGTCTCCCCCACACATATCCACCCCCATTCCTATCCCATTTACCTCATTCCCCACCTCCGCTCTTCAACCTATAGTTCTGGGTCACAAGTAGCAGAGTACCAGTAGCTTGCAGAGGTGACTGTGGTTTCATCCAGACGTTTCAAGAGGCCCAAGTGGTACCGTTGGAAGCGACTCCGAGTCTTCTTCGCATCGGTGGTTGTCTCATCCTAGTTAGAGCTCGTGGCCGTCCGAAGGAGTCATTCTCCCCCAACTGCGCATCTACCTCTAGACTGCCAACCTGAAGCTGACTCCAATGACTCCCACGGCCCGCAACCTGAATATTTGGGAACGAGAGTTGGCTGAGGCCTTCCACTACGAGTCTTCATCCAGAATCAAGAAGCAGAGTGAAGTTTGGATCCCGGCATCAAGAGTTTAGAATTTTCTTCCAAAGTGGTGCCATGTCGGTTCCCCTATTCCTGAACAGACCCACCTCCACCATTCTGACCAGTACGATCAGCCCCGACATCTGCTGATAGCGCCGTTAGTCTCATCTAAAAGAAGGCTTGTCCGTGGTCGTAACGGTACTAGACCTGCATCCAACCGAGTTTAGGACTGTCTGTGGTGCCACCATCTTCTAGTAGTACTACCCTGTGAGCAGCCAGAACCAGAACTATCTGACACTATTCCAAGTCCTGCCCCGGCAAGCGACCTTCTCATGGCAAATCAAGAAAATTCAAACGTCTTTTCGATCCAAGTCAGAAGATTTTAGCACTAGTTTTAGCTCATTTGGAGCTCGTTAGTGATCGTGGCGGTGCCATCTTCGACCGCCTATCTAGTGGTTCCAGAAGCTGGTAGCATCGACGGGGGCTCGGCACCACAATTTTCTAGCTTCGTCCCCTCCCCTCGCTTGGCCAGCTGAAGGCCCCACACTGCGTGGAGGTAGTTTTGATTGTAAACACTTAACCCCCACCCCAAGAACCCCCTCCTGCGTGAGGTGTAATGCTGTAACCATTTTAAATTTCAGGATAAAGTGACACCAATGCGACGTGCAGGTGCATACCGGCGCCTCCCCGCTCGCCATCATCTCCGGCCGGGTTCAACGTCTTCATGCTGATTAGGTGAGCCTCAGACCCCTTCTTTGCTGGTCTTAACTTGCTTGTTTAGTATCACTTTGGTTGTCCATCGGCTGTGAGTGAGTGCTCGGTCCAAAAGGCCAATCAATCGAGTGACCACCGCTGGTGAGTTATGAGCGAGACACTACATCCCACACCCTCGGCGTGCTAGCCACCCATGAGAGTGGGCATCCCAGGCCCTTAGGGGTCCGTCCCAAGCTAGCCATACCCCTGGAACAGCAAGGTCCGATATTATGTCCATGGGAAAACAATGCACCTAACATCACTGACGTGATGAGATTTTGACTGCTTTCAGGGTCTACTTCTCCCCCGTCCTCATCCCCATCCCCTCCGCAGTTCTCTCTCTCTCTCTTCCGGGACAAACGCCAGCTCCAGCGAACCCACTCAGACCTCCCCGCCGGTGTCCACCGTACAGTTCCTAGTTGCTGAGCAGCCCAGGGATCAAGTAGAAAGAAGGGTTTCCCGGTGGGAGAGGAGCTAGCCACCATGCCGTCGTCGGGAGCAGCCGCTGCCGCCCTCCCCACCCCCATCAGGACCGCCGTCGTCCTCGTCCTGGAGAACCGCTCCTTCGACCACGTGCTCGGCTGGATGAAGTCCCTCAACCCGGAGATCGACGGCGTCGACGGCTCCGAGTCCAACCCGGTCTCTGCGGCCGACCCGGCCTCCGCCCGCGTACACTTCGGCGACCGCTCCGAGTACGTCGACCCCGACCCCGGCCACTCCTTCCGGACCATCTACGAGCAGGTCTACGGCGTCCCCTTCTCGGCCGGCAACCCGTCGACGCTGGACACGCCGCCGACAATGAACGGGTTCGTGCAGCAGGCGCGGAGCGAGTCGGAGGAAATGCCCGAGGTGGTGATGAACGGGTTCCGGCCGGAGGCGCTGCCGGTGTTCAAGGAGCTGGTGAGGGAGTTCGCGGTGTGCGACCGTTGGTTCGCGTCGCTGCCGACGTCGACGCAGGCCAACCGGCTGTACCTGCACTCGGCCACCTCGCACGGGGCGACGAGCAACGACAGGAAGCGGCTGGTGGAGGGGTTCCCGCAGAGGACCATCTTCGAATCTCTGCACGAGGCCGGCTTCTCCTTCGGGATCTACTTCCAGTCTATCCCCAACACACTCTTCTACAGGTGAGCCAAATTGCCACACTGCTCTCCTGCCCTTCTTCTTCCGAGTCGACTCGCTAAATTGATCTGTGGGTCTCCTTAATTTGGTGGGGTAGATGGCAGTGGGTTCTGTCATCGGCTGGATGCCAACTCCCACCAACCCCATGATCATCTGTGATTAGATGATATGATGTTTGAACTACTTTGAATACAATTGTACTGTACACCTCGTGTCGTCTTAGAACTTCATCTCATCAACTACACATGGATTTAAAATCTAACAAAAGTTGAAGAACAGATTCTAATCACATCTTTTTAACTTAACACGTACCAACTTTGCCTGTGTTGACGTGTGTGCTCTACGAGAGCAGCCAATTTCCAGTGAAGGTTGGCTGGCCAATAGTGATTAAGTCCATTAAGCAGTGGAAATAAAGTAGGTTTAATATTACATCTCACCTCATGACCCCATGGGATGAGGGTCCAAGGTTGGACCTTGGGATTCCAGTGGTGTGGCTAGTTAGGGTAGGACCCCAATGGGTCAGGGATGCCCAAGTCATGGGTGGCCGGCACGCCAAGGGCAAGGGATGTAAGATTTCTCTTGCAACTCACCCGTGGAGGTTACTCACGTAATTTACAATATGGTCTGAGCACTCACTCACTGACCGATGGCATTAAGATTCAATACTAAGCAAGCAAAGTAATCCAGCAGAGAAGTGTGGTCAGGAGCTCACCTGATCTGCATGAAGACGCTGATCCCGGCCGGAGATGGGGTGAGCAGGGAAGCGTGGGTATTTCCCGCACGCTGCGTCGACGAAGCTTGGATTGCTAACCTGGTAATACATGCACTACACCTCACACAGGAGGGTGATCTTGGGACAGGGATTAATTGACGTTACATCCAAAACAACCTCCACATAGGGAGGGGCCTTCAGTCGGCCAAGCGAGGGGAGGGGAAAGCCGATGAGACAGAATGGGTGGACGATGTCAGTTCTGCCTGTTCTCTAGAACAGGGGATAGACAGTCAGAGTTGACACTGCTGTGGCTGCTCCTGAATTTTTTCAATGATGAGACCAGTTGAAAAATCTTTGTAGTTGGTTCATAATGATGTCTGAATTTTATCGAATTTCCTGGTCACCGGTGCTAGTTGGGGATAGGCCGCACACAGGGTCCCTAAGTGCTGGTTCTGACAGTAAAGGGACCTTAGCAGCTGGAAGAAGAGGCTGCCACGAGCGCTCCTGACCTCTGAATCGAGCATGGCTGGAGTCGTTGGAACCGTTAACGAGTCTTCTTCAAAATGTGACCAGAAAGAACACCAGAGGAGGTCGGAGTAGAGAGGTAGAGCTCGTTGAGTGATGGGGTGTCTGTTCAGGCCTTGACTGGACTGATCTGTGCACCTGGGGGAGAAAATTCAAAACTCTTGACGACGGAGTCCAAATCCCATTCCGCTTCTTGGGGATGACAGAGGACTGGTAGTGCTTTTCTTTGGCCAAATGGCGGACCAAGATCCTTACCGATCTGATCGTGAGAGCTGCTACAAGTTGTCTCTAGCTATCTGTCGGTGATAATCAGCGCAGTTTGGCGAGGACGGCTCCACCGAAAAGCACGGTGTCAAATGGAGGCGGGACCACCTCGCCAGTGAAGTTGACTTGAAGAGCTTTCCAGCAATGTATTACTTGCCTTCTGGAACATCGAGGTGTTGGCGGGGTAGACTCTGCAACCAGACCCTTCAATACTGCCTACGAACTTGCCTTAGCTAAATGGGAAAAGGTGAAGGAAGGGGTGGGGATGGGTGAAGGTACAGGGATTGGTGGTGGGAGTTGTAATTTTCTTCTTATTTAGTCGTCATACTATTTGGGAAGAAATATGGTTATGATTAAATAAAGAATTAGGTTTCAATGTTATATTGCGCACTCTGTCTTTGTGTGGAATGCACTACGCTCTGATTGACATGAATGATATACACTCGTCACGTCACGTCACATCCGGGTAATCTTCCGCGCTCGGGGCGTGACACGTGTTAAGTGGTTCATCGATGCTGGGATTGCATCAATGCAAGGACTTCGGGTTTTTTCGACTTAGACAAAAGGTCTAGGTTGTACCCCTTGGCTAAGAAATCGGAAGGCTATGGGCATCAAGTTAAGTGGTTCATTGATGCTGGGATTGCACCGACGCAAGGAGTTCAGGTTTCTCTGACTTCAACGAATGGTTTAGGTCGTACCCCTCGGTTAAGACCCCGGAAGGCCATGGGCACCGACTTAAGTGGTTCATCAATGTGGGGATTGCACCGACCTAGGGAGATCAGCTTTCTCTGACTCAGATGAAAGGTCTAGGTCGTACCCCTCGGCTAGGACTCCAGAAGGCCATTGACGCCGAGTTAAGTAGTTCATCGATGCTGGGATCGCACCGATGCAAGGAGTTCGGGCTTCTCCGACTTAGATAGAAGGTCTAGGTCGTACCCCTTGGTTAAGATCCCGAAAGGACATGGGCACCGAGTTAAGTGGTTCATCAGTGTAGGGATTGCACCGATGCAAGGAGTTTGAGTTTCTCTAACTTAGACGAAAGGTCTAGGTTCTACCCACTCGGCTAAGACCCTGGAAGGCCATGAGTGTCGAGTTAAAAATATTAAGGAATCGTTTCCTTCTTCTTCCCTTTTTTTCTTTCTCTTCTCTTTTTTTTCTTTCTTCTTTTATTTTTTCTCTTCTCTCTCCCTTTACTTTTTTTTCATTTTTTTCAGAATGATGGTGGGATCAAGTTATACAGGTATAGTAGTATCATTGACATTGGGTTTATGTCAACGCAAAGGGATTGGGTATATCTGGCCTAGATGGAAGGTCCAGGCCATTATCCCTAGCCGAGATAGAAAGTCGTGGACATGGGGTTGATGGTGTCATTAGCACTGAGACTGTACTGATGCAAGGAATTTAGGTTTCTCCGACTTAGACGGAAGGTCTAGGTCGTACCCCCTCGGCTAAGACCCCGGAAGACCATGGGCGTCGAGTTAAGTGCCTCATCGATGCTAGGATTACACCGACGCAAGGAATTCGGGTTTCTCTGACTTAGATGAAAGGTGTAATGCCCGTGTCTTAGTGGATCCTTAGCGATCTGGGTCTAGAATTTATCCCGTGATTTTAGGCGATTTTACAGATTTTTAGGTTATTTTTGGTAAGAGATAAATTGTGATAGTATCTCTCCTTTTTATTGTATCAAACATCTTTGTACATCAAATAGGCCATAGTTAGTACAATATGCAAAAAAAAATAAAGAGGAAATGAACTAGTAAGGCAAGTACAAATTTCCCCTAATCTATGAAATTAGGGGAACTCTGGGAAGTTCGTGGCCCCTCTCGAAGCTCAGTAGGCGGAAGACCCTTGGTGCCTGGACATTTGCCAACGGTACCCTCAGTAGCGGCCGGCCCGGGCACTGACCCCATTTGCATGGGAACTGCCCCATCTGCGCGCCCTCCCGAGACACCTGGAGTTGGCGATCTCTCCTTCACCGAGGCAGAAGCACCCTCGCTCCACCCTCCATCGCTAGACATTGACGAGGAAGAGTTCGAGCCATCCTCATCAGAATCGTAGCACTGCCTGGGAGGGAAGATGAGCTCATCGAGGACTTCTTCCTGAGCCAGACTGGCAGCCCGCTTGAAGCCTTGGGCAAAACCCTTCCGCAGCCCTCATCGATAGCTCAGCTAATAACACACGAAGGCGGCCTGCTTCAGGGCTTCTTGGTATTCCTCTGAGCTCCGATATCGCTCGACTGCCACCACCCCGGCTCCTGCTACCTTCTCCTCAAGCTCAGCCACCCTCACGCCGGCCATGACTAGCTTCACTTCGACCTCGACCAACGCCACCCGGGCCTCAGTCAGCCTTGCCTCGGCTTCGGCCCTTGCCACCTCGACCTCCTCCTTGGTCCGCTCAGTCTCTCAGACCTGGCCCTCGAGCTCGTCTTACTCGACCGTCCACTGACCCGAGCACTCTACATGAGCCCGACGTGCCTCCTCCAAGACCTTGCTTTTAAGCTTGGCCATCTACCGAGCTTGGGACAATTGCTCGGCCTGTGACCGAGCTTCCTCCTGACTCGCCTGATCACGTCCTTGGAGTGAAGCCACCTCCTACTGAAGTACCCCGAGCTCAGACGTTAACCAACCGATCCTGCGGTCGAACTCAGTGCGAACCTGGGACTGAGCCCTTCCCTCATTCACCAACCGTGCCACGAAGTCAATAATCTCAGCTCCCAACTGAGCCATGAAGATACCTCCCTCCATTACCCTTTCAAGGAGCATGGGAGGGGAACAACACCAGAACCCCTCCCGAACAGACGGAGGTGCCAGATCTCAGCACAGTTGTACAGGGATGTCACGCCCCGAGCGCAGAAGATTACCCGGAGGTCGTGACGAGTTTATATCATTCATGTCAATCAGAGTGTAGTGTATTCGACACCAAGATAGAGGACGCAATATAATAATAAACCCAATCCTTTATTCATTCATAATCATCCTCATTACATTCGTGTGGCATGGTGCGATCCCTCGGTGGATTCCGAGAAGGCGCAGTTTGTGATTCGATGGTTTTCGGTGCAGTTTAGTCACTTCAGTGCATGATTTCTTCGGTGGAGGTAGGGAGACGGATCACCTACTTCTCCTGCATGTTTTCCCTGTAGTTTCATGTTATTCGGTTCTAAAATGGGCGAGTTTGTGCTCATTTAGGTAAAATCGTAGTTTTATGGAGTTCGTAGGGTTCGCTGAAAAATGGCGACGGTTTTTAGATTAGTTGGTGTCAAACGACTCCCTGGAACGTCAGCATTCCATAGTCGCTGATTTTGCGTCGATTGGTGGTTATTCGGGACCGTTAGGAGCTTGGGAAGTCCAGTGGTTCCATTTGGGTCGATTTGAAGAAATCGCCCATTTCTTGCCGTTTCATAGCCAATCTGACTCTTGTCGGAGTCTATGTGTTGTATATTGTCGTTATGATTGTATCCCCTTCGTTTCGGAATGAATGGTGTGTGGAAAGGCCACGATCAGGCCGATCCTATGGTTTTCCCGCCGTGACGCCTGAACGGTCGTTACAGAAGCCATTTAGGTGATTGAGCGATCCAATGTGTAACCATTCAATGTAGGTCAGTTGGGCGTCTACACGGTCGCGCGACAGACTGCCCAGTGGATGGCACGGCCAGGTGTGAGCCGTCCAGTCCACTTGAGTGGCTGGTTCTCAGCCGTGCTGTTTTCCCGTTGTGTTGAGTGGCCGGGGATTGACTGCTTAGCATGGTTGACCTTGGGTCAACAGTTTTCTGGCAGTTCGTGGAGCGATTTCCCTCTAACCATGCCACTTCATGAGTGGTCCTTCTCTGACCATTCTGACTGCCGTTTGACCAATTACTATAGTAGGTCGGTGGGAGTGAACAGCCTCGAATGGACCATTTTGTCTCCATGGGTGGCCTCCTGTGGACCGTCCAGTTCTCTGAGCAGCCCCTTGGTGATCGCTATGTGAGTTGTGTCCGTCGTTGCATTTGTTGGCCGTGATGGCTTGTCCCATGTCCGTCTATCCATGTGTGTGTCCTGTTTGACTAGCGTCAGACGTTTAGGTTGATTAGGGCAGTGTCTCTAGCGGTTCTGGCTTGGACTGCTAGTGTTCATGAGTCAGTCAGGTGGTCTGACTAGATAGGTCGGTTCAGGGCTGACTGTGTGCAGTCTACTCCCTGACTGCTACAATTCCTTAACGACCCAATCTAGGACTACCAGTGTCCTTGTCTCTACATACGTAGCGGCTCTTCCTTGACTGCTTGGTTTGCCTAGCGGCCGAGTGATGGATCACTTATACCCACAGTGTCATTTTCCCATCATTTCAATTTTTACTTGCGGGGAAATTGCAGCTGGCTTTGGGGGGATGTTTGGATGAAAGTTGAGGATCAGCGGGAAATTCCAAGCACCGCTATCCAGAGCTGCACCCACCCAGAAATACTGGGTCTTCCAGCCCTTGTAAAATGAGTCTTTGGGGGAGAGGGTTACGCAGCTCCTTCCCCTCTTCGCCTGGAGATAAAAGAAACCCTTACCCGCGTGGGTATGCTCCTTCAATTCAAAGAAAGTATGGAAGAGATCCTGCGAAGGCTCGATCCCGCATGAACGGCAAAGAAAGATGAAGGAGAAGATGAAAGTATACGAATTGGAGACCAACTGGACTGGAGCCAGTCGGTAGAACCGAAGCAACTCGGTGGCAAAATGGTGAAGAGGAAGGTGGAACCCGCACTTCCAGGCCAAGAGAAAGGAGCAGAAGAGGCCGGAGCGAGTGTCCAGACTAGACCCCTGAGGCACTGCCGAAGAGAAATGGTATTTCCATGGCAGCCTATATCGGCGCTCCAACTGCTTCACCTCGTCCTCGGTCAACTCACTTCGAAGAGGGTCCGCCGACACCGTAAGCGCCCTAGAGACCCACCCAACTTTTGGCGTTTCGATCTCGAGATGCTGGTCCGCCATGGGACAACAAGGAGAGCTAGAAGAGGAAGAAGAGGACACTGTGTTGGACGACTCAGGGGGAGGCGGAAGTTGGCAAATCGTCACCGCCGTAATCTCTGTGAGCTCCGCGAAGGCCGCCGCCACTCTTTGCCCTTCAAGGTCAACCTCGCGATGCATGAGCCTCTCGCGAACACTAAGACGGTGGAAAAAGCCCTAGACGATGGAGATTAGGAACGACAATGCGCGCTACGCTTATAAACCCCCCCGGGGAAGCGGCGCGATGTTCCAATCCTCAAAAAGAGGGCTCCACACATCAATTCGCAAGGATTATCATCATTATGGGCGCATCCCCACGACAGCTGCGGCAAGTGGCCCCTATTAGAGAAAATTCTCACTCAGCTCGAACCACTTAAACCGGCCCCAAATGCTACTCGACCGAGCCTAATCCTGGCTCGGGAGTAGGAGAGGGACAAGTGGAGAGGGAGATTTCTACTGCTCAAATAAGAGCGGCCAAACAAGGTCCTAACAGACCAAACGAGGCTTAGCTCCCACGAGTGACAGCCCTCCGAGGGCCCACTAAGCCCAATAACTCACTCAGATTAAGCGCTTCCTAAGCGACCTTCGGGTTCGAAAGTCCGAGCGTCAGGAGGATCAGGAGGTACCCTTCGAGGTCCTATGCATCCCGCCCGAGCCTTGCGCCTATTGCTCGGAGAAACCCCCTGAAGCCAGTGCCTCATGCTCGAATCGACTGATTGTGGGTTTAGAATCACACTAGGAGGGTTGGGGATGGATTCCCCTTTGTTTCCCCATCATCGGGGGATGATCAGGGCGTGGATCGGGTTTTTTGGGCTTTCTCGCTGGTTTCACGCTCGGGTGGGCCTTGCAGCCCTTCTAGGGACTGCTAGGCTCCCTTGGCGGCCCTCAAGGGGGCCACTAGGTAACTTTGAATGTCGGCAGGGCTTAGCAGTCCCCATGGGACCACCAAGCCCAAGGTGGTGGTCACGCGATAGACTGCTACCCTTGGATTAGCGATCGATAGATGACCATTTCTTAAGTTTGATCAGACCACCCTCGGGGTGCGTGCTTTCGACCGTTGGGAGTCACATGCAGGCTTGCGGTCGGGGTACAACCATTTTTGTGCACCTTGGAGTTTAATGAGGACCGTTTGGCTGGGCTAGCGACCTGGTGATAGGCCACAGGCCCCCCTGTGGCTCGTTCCCTTGCGGTCACGGCTTGACTGCTTCGCTGTACCTAGCGGTCCCCGAGAGACCGCTAGGCTTGTTTTGCGGTCCTAGGGTGACCGCTAGGCTGTGGGCAGTCTCGGGTGGACCGCCACCCCATTTTCTTTCGATCAGTGATTTACGTGAGTTGAGTCTTACCTCCAGTGACCTGTCCACTAGTCGTACCTTTCTTGCGCATGCAGGTGTGGACCCACTTGAGAGTAGTGGAGAGCGTGACCCGAGTGAGATGATTTTTAGGCTAGCTACCGTAGGGCCCCTTGACTTTGTAGCATGAGTACGGCTGGGGGAAAAACCAGCTAGAGGACCCGACCTAGAGCAGATGGTCCATGTGTGCACACATAGTTGGGGGCAGAGGACGCGCGCTGACGAGCACGACCCCAACTAGTCCTTGATCGTGGTACTTGTTGTGTGTCTTAGTTTCCACTTGGGGCGAGTAGGGAGACACTTGGGTGCGGTGTAAGACGTCTGGGGATGCATCCAGTCTTGCTTCTAGTGGGTAGAACTCCTGTCTTCTGGCAGGTACAGACTTGTGTTTTGTTGGACCAGGGTCGGTTCGTATGGTACGGCTAGTTGTAGAGAGCTTTTCCATTTATTTATTAATTCTTGTTGATTCTGTCGTACTTTCATTAAGTAGCGTTACCTTCCATGTTTGCGCGTGCCTTGTCGTCTTGTTTTCTTGTGCGAGGTGGGCGTTCACGGGATCTCTACTAAGCCTATGAAATGAGGCTCACCATTATGTTTTCAAGTGAGGCGGGGTCGTCGAGGGGCGCATCTGAGGTTCCTCATGGTTCGTTCGTCCAGGACTAGTTACCAGTTGCCAGAGCCAGGGTATGCCCCGTGTACTTGTACTTTTCTTTCTTTTGATTGTACTTATTTTAGACATGAGACACACTAGAACTTGTAGCTCTTAGTGAGTAGTTATTTATTTAGTTCCTGCTTTATTATTTTGATCATTGCGTTATTTCTGTAGTTATTTTAACTTATTGTGTACCCTCACACCATCCTTTATCCCTTTCGAGTCTTCGGGCTCGTTGGTGGCGGGCCGAGGTTCGAGATGCATCGGTTCCTTTCCGGTACTCGGATCTCGTGTCGTTATAGTTGGTATCAAAGTGGGGTTATGGAGGTATACAAGAACCTGATATGATTGTAGTGGTCCAAAAGGTTCATGAATGTCCTGTACAGTTGGCGATTGGCTTAAGGCGTCGTGTGTTTTATTGATTCCGTTCGTTATTTTCTTGCTGCCAGGGAGTTATGGCGCCGAGGAGGAGGACTCGTTCCCAGCAGGGAGAGTCAGGTGGAGGCCAGGAGGAGTAGAGAAGGGCATCGCTTCCAGGAGACACAGTTAGAGAGGCGCGAGTTCCTAGACTGGAGGAGTTCTTAAAGGGCATGTATCTGCATGTTCTTCAGCAATAGGGGGTAAAGCTGGCAAGGGCTCATCGTCTCGGGGTGGTCGTGGTCGGGTACTGAAGGAGTTCTTGCAGTTCCAACCATCCCTTTACAATGGACAGCCAGATCTGGAGGTAGCCAGAGAGTAGTTAGATGAGTTAGAGAGGATATTCAGTTCGATGGAGTGTGCTGAGGGGGTGAAGGTGGTGTTGGCGACCCATCGGATGCAGGGGTCAGCCCGGACCAGGTGGACGGCAGAGTGGGGAGCGGCATTTTAGTCCCGTCCCCTTCAACATATTGTGTGGCAGGAGTTCGTCACGACGTTCGAGTGTGCTTTTTGTCCGTCCTTTATCAGATCGCAGAAGATGCGTGACTTTTTAGAGTTGGTCTAGGGGGACATGACAATGATGTAGTACTGATCCAGGTTCATCGAGTTGGGGTATTATGCGCCTCATATCATGGCAGATGAGGAGCTAAAGACCGAGCAATTTGTCCAGGGTTTGAGGCTAGAACTGAGGCATCCCCTAATTGCCTCGGGTGTGGCCAAATTGGATGCAGCTTGCGGGGCAGCGGCGGCGTTGGAGAGAGATTTACAGAGGGCTCGAGGGCAGGGCAGTGTCAGCCAGACTCAGACGGGTCCCAGTCAGCCGACAGTTGTGCAACAGCATATTACTGTCCAGCCTTCAATGGGTGGTTCAGGGGCGTCTCCGTCTGTGACATCAGTAGAAGACTCGTCATCTTTTGGTTCGAAGCTCAAGAAGCTGTTCAGAGATGCCAGGTTTGATAAGAGGCATCAGGAACATAGGGAGTCAAGGCAGCAGTCAATGGGCATTGTTTAGCAGCCCACACCCTATCAGCGTCAGGGCTCGGTGCGTGGTTCTCAGGGTGGATGTCCTCAGTGCGATGATTCTCATCCAAGCAGGCAGTGCTCGTTGCCAGTGATCTGCTTCAGGTGTGACCAGGAGGGGCACATAGCACATGAGTGTTCCCAGAGGCCACGTCAGCTATACGAGCTTCAGCAGCAGCAGTTTCAGCCCCAATAGTTACCACCACTGTCGTAGTTGTACCACCAGTAGGGACAGTTTCCTCAGTTGTCACAGTCAGTTACTGTAGGGAGGCAGAGATCCCGAGCCAGAGTTATGTACATGACCAGAGCGGAGGCTGAGGCATTGCAGTTAGGGGAAGGTACTCTTCTGGTTTTAGGTTGTATGGCTCAGGTTTTGTTTGATTCTGGTGCGTCTCATTCGTTCATATCGGAGGATTTTGCTCAGAGTATTAAGGAGGCGGTGACCGAGGTGTCATGTGATTTGGCAGTGGAGTTGCCTACCGGAGGTTTCATGCATACCCTGTACTGTTTTGATAAGGTGCCTGTGTGGGTTGAAGGGCGAAACTTGCCGGCCAGGCTTTATGTGTTACTGCTTCAGGATTTTGATGTGATTTTGGGTATGGACAGGCTTGAGGCCCATGGTGGTATGGTGGATTGCAGCTCGAAGAGGGTCTACTTCTAGCATCCTCGTCGGTCCACCTTCTACTTCCAAGGTATCCGGTCTACCTCTTCCCGTTTCCTTATTTTGGCTGTTAGGGCTCATAGATTGCTTGATGCGGGTTGTCAGGGTTTTCTCGCTTCGGTGGTCGTGGTGGATCAGCAGCGTCAGGAAGTGGAGGATATTCCTGATGTGTGTGAGTTTCCTGATGTTTTTCCCGATGAGATGCCATGGTTGCCGCCACAGCGGGAGATTGATTTTGTGATCGAGGTGGTTTCGGGTACAGCGCTTATGTCAAAGGCCGCGCCGCTGACTATTGTCAAGACCCCCCCACATCCATGTACTACTCCCCACCCCGGGGGGGGGGGTTCCCCGGGGGTGGGGGCAATCAATTACACGCACTACCATCGCGCAGGAGGGGAAATCACGGGGAGGGGAAACCAGCTATCGATCATACACCGAGCTCGGACATCCGATCAAGGTGCAGCCAACTTCTGGATGAAGGTCGAGGGATGCCGAAGGATGCTTGAAGGTCTGGCACCAAGCTAATGTCACTGGATGGAAACGGCGGCCGCAGTAGCGGGCCTGTGTAGTTCTGTCGTGTAGGACTGGTTGGCGCGATCGTGGTGCGTTCACCGGTACGGGTGCTATGGAACTCCAAACATGATGGGACCAAGTCGTGGGCATTGCTGACAGGGAGATATACGAACCCTCAGAAGATGGCGGCCGTCTGATCACCTCGCTGGACGTGGTCGTAGGAATAGTTGGCATCAGGTTCCTGGGTGAACAGCTAGACCAGTCACCGATAGCTTGGTGGAACTCCCAGTGCTGATGTTGGATCGGGACGAGACCACCTGCGTTGGTTCCATATCGTCGAAAGATGCAACTTTGCTGAAGACCATCGGACCTGAAATGGAGAGGAGGATGGGGTTTCAGGGCCGACTTGACAGCAGCTTATCGTGGGCGAATAGAGGACCCTGGGCCTGGCGCGACTGAGGGAGAATGGACGCCCTAGACAGAGACAATGTCAAAACCAGGCGGGACCACCTCTGGTTCGTCGGCACTTTGGATAAGAAGAACTCTCATGAAGAGAGCTCTGACTGAATCACACAGGGATGGGCGATGGAGTAGCTACCAAATGGCACTCAGGTTGAGACCCGAATCTGGTGTAGTCGCACGAGAACGGGCAATGTGAACGGAGCCGAGGTCGGATCGTGGCGGGACCACTCCGGAACGAAGCTGGCTCGACGACGTACAACTCCATAGAAGATAATGTCAGCTGGTTCACACAGTGGACACTAGGGTAGTCTCTGTAAACATGACTTCGACTGCAGGCTTGTTGCAGAGAGTAGCAGAGAGGTCTTCCTGATCCACGGGAGGTTGAAGCAGTGACGGGCGACTCCGGGAATGCCGTGGATGCACGGAGTAGGGGAGGGCAGACCTGAGTTGCTGAGGGAGAGGGGGCTGGGGTGTGGGACGAAGGTGTCTAGGGTTAGGGTTGATGGGGCACGCTGGTTTGTGGAGGAAGGAGAAGGGAGGGGGCGGCCTAAGTGGAGGGGGTGGGATTTAGTGTAGGTATTTTTTCTTTCTTTTGATTTTTGGTGGAGGGAATGTAGGGGGATTAGATCTCTAGGAGGGATATTGGGGAGGGCGGTGGTGGAAGCGGAGGCCTGAATTGTGATTGAGATGGCTGGGACGGAGCTGCTAGAGTGAACTGCACTGGAATCACTCGCAAGGGACAATCTCTCACCACGTGACCTGGCTGGTCACACCGAAAACACACCACCAGCAAGGAACATAGTTTGCCTGGGTGGCTGCTACCACACCGTGCACAACCCTTGTATTGGCTTTTTGTAGAACTCTGTCATTGCTGGAAGGAAGGGGCTGACTGCCGTGTTGCACCAGATGAAGCTTGCTGGTCAAATCACTTCTTGAACCTCTTCTTATTCTTGAATCTTCTAAACTGGGACTTACCCAAAGAAGCAACACCACTAGCTACTGGAGTGGTAGAAGGAAAACCTGGAACAGGAGGCAGATAGCCTGATGAAAGTTGAACTGTCGGCTAAACCAACACTGCCTGAGGAGGAACCTGGGATCTCGCCAAATCTAATTCCAATGCTGCTGTAGCCTGATATACTTCATTCATATTAGTTACACGGGCAACAATCCGTGGCTACCTCAATTTAGCACGGCGGCCACGAAGAAACTGCTCTGTCTTTAAAGCTTCATTCGCAAGCACATGGGGCACATAACGGCCCAATTCCATAAATCTGTTCTGATATTCAAGCACCGACATTCCTCCCTAGACAAGCTGTAAGAACTGATGCATTTTATCCATTCGGAGATAAGCCGGGCTGAAGGTGAGTTCAAAGGTGGCGATGAACTCGGTCCACGAGATTTACTGGAGCGGGCGAGATTGGAAAGAAATTTCCCATTCTGTATTCCACCATGTTAACGCCGCGCCCTGGAGCTGAAAAGTGCCGAGCATCACCTTTCATCTTCCGCGCATTCCATGGAGTGAAACACGCACTCGGTCCTGTCTAACCATATTCTGGCGGCATCCTGATCAGCCTGGCCTTCAAAAGTCGGCGGATGAAATAGCAAAAATTCCTTTAATGCGCATCCGCGACTGGCAGGTGCATCCTCTTGAGTTGGAACAACAGGAGCCGGAGCAGGAACATCCTGGGGAACACTACTCGCTTCCTAAGGAACCGGGACTCTCCGACGCCGAGGCGGCATCTTGAAACAACTAGCAAACAGATAATAGACAAAAAAATTCATTAATCATACGAAAAATATCCTAAGCCAGCAATGGACGGTGTAATTGGACTAATTCTGGACAATAGCTGTGTAATTTCGATTCCTTACACATTTCCTCAACACCGCTCTGATACCAACTGTAACGACCCAGAGCTCTAGATACCGATAACCCGATGTAGCATCGAATTACCACTACCAGGAACTGGGGAAGTCACCCAAGAGGCTGATGAGGCCCTTAGAACGAGCTCTCCTCACCTTCGGCGTGAGCGTGAAAAGATACTAGAAAAGTAATGCCAAGGAGCAAGGGTCAGATCTATACTTTGCTGAGTCTGAAGAGACCGGCACCGATCGGAGACGAGGGCGCGCCGGGGAGCGTGTGCACCCGGCAAACACGCTGCGTTGGTGTAGCTTGCGGTCGACCCTGCTAGTACAAGCAACAAAATCACCTCCACGCAGGGAGGGGGGGACTAGGGGATGGGGCAATCAATACAAGAACTACCCTCACCCAGGAGGGGGGAGCAAGGGGAGGGAAGCACTGGGGTGCCGATCTGCGAACAGGCCTGCTGGAATGATGCCGATCATTCCACACGGGACGCTGAGCACGGACGTCAGGATGAGGTGCTGTCAGCACTCTTACAGAGCCTGGGGAGTGTTGGAGTGGTCCTGAAAATCTGACATCGATCCGAGGTCGCTGGAGGGTGGGGCCGGCCGATGTCGTAGGCCTACACGATTCTGTCCTGCAGGGCAGGTTTGCACAGTTGAGGGGCAGTCACCGGTACGCTCGCCGTGGAACTCCAAACGAGGCGGGATCAACTTGGTCAGATAGCAGACAGGGCGGGCTACGTGTCCTCAAAGAATGGCAGCCTTTGGACCACCGAGCCGGGCGTGGCCGCAGAAGAGGCGAGTCTCAAGTTCTTGGGCGAGCAGCCAGACAGGGAAGCAAAGGCCAGTGTGGAACTTCCTTCACCGAGGTTGGAATGGGACAAAACCACCTGGGTTGGCTTCGTATCGTCGAGGGGAACAACGTTGGTGAAGACACCTCAGGCCGCAGATGAACAGGTTGGGTGTGGCACGCACTGCAAGTCAGACGCACAGTCTGGGCAGACTGGGTTGCACCTGATCTGTACAGTTGTAGGAGAATGAATGCCACGACCAGTGATGACGTCGAAATGAAGCGGGACCACCTCTGGAACGATGGTGACTTGGAGATGAACAACTCCTCAGAAGACTGGTTTGGCTAGTTTGCACCAGGGGAGACGGTGGAGCCGTTGCAAGTTGACCTTTGGATCTGGCATGAATCTGGCGAGGTTGCACAAGAATGGATGCCGCAGGTGATGCCAAAGTCGAATCGAGGCAAGACCACCTCGGGATCATCGTAGACTCGGAGGAGAAGAACTTTTATGAAGACAACTTCTGCTGAATCTTACCGTGGGAAGCCGTGTCAGTAGCTGCAATCCGACATTCAGGTTCAGTCCCAGGTCTGCAAGCAGCAAGGCGATGAGTCCGCTAACACAAGTGGTGGAATGGTGTTGTGGGGATCCGGCATTGTCGTGGATGTTCTTTGGAGTGGGGCAGAGGTGAGAGCAGATATTTGAGTGGATCACATTTTGAGATGAGCTCCACCCGGTGAGCCAGGAGGTAGTGCCTTAGCTTCTTGACAGCGAACACCAGAGCTAGGCACACCTTCTCCATGGGCTCGTATCGATGCTCAGGCTCGATCAGTTTCCGGCTGAGGTAGTACAACGGCTGTTCCTTACCCTCTTCATTGGTCTGGGCTAGAAGCGCTCCCAAGGAGGCATCCATGGTAGCAATATATAGAATAATGGGCTTCCCTCTGACAGGCGCCCCTAAGACTGGAGGAGTCAGCAGGTATTCCTTGATTTGCTCGAAGACCTTCTGACAATCTTCATCCCATATGAAGGGTGCTCCTTTCTTCATCAGTTTGCCGAAAGGCAGGCACCTTCTTGAGAGGTTAGAAATAAATCGCCTAATATAGGCAAGTCTTCCTTGAAGAGATGTAAGCTCTGTCAAGTTCTTGGGCGGAGGCAATCCTCTTATGGCCTTGATTTTGTCGGGGCCGATTTCTATACCCCGATATCTGACAATGAAGTCAAGGAATTTGCCACTGGAGACGCCGAAGGCGCACTTCATTGGGTTCATCTTTAGCTGGTACTGTCGAAGCCTTTCGAAGACTTGACGCAGATCGGCTAGGTGATGTTCCCGCCTCTTTGTCTTGACGACCAGATCATCGACATTGCATTCGACAAGGTCATGTAGCATCTCGTCGAAGATCTTGGTCATTGCCCTTTGGTAGGTTACGCCGGCATTCTTCAGACCAAATGACATTCTTTTATAATTGAAGATCCCCTTAGGAGAACGAAAGGCCGTATGGTCTTTGTCTGTGACTGCCATGCGGATTTGATTATAACCCGACGACCCGTCCATGAAGGACAAGGCTTCGTGACCGGTAGTCATATCAACCATTGTCTCAGTGATTGGGATAGGGAAGTTATCCTTTGGGCATGCCTTGTTCAGATCCCTGAAGTCGATGCAGACTCGGACTTGGCCGTTCTTCTTTTTGACATGGACTATATTGGCGAGCCACATAGGATATATGCAAGGCTCTATAAAGTCCACATCGAGCATCTTGTCAACCTCAGCATTGACCTTCAGCTCCAACTCGTGACGCATACGCCTCTGAGCTTGCTTGACTGGCTTGACTGTTGGAAGTATTGCCAGCTCGTGTTCTGCTACTGAAGGGTCGAGCCTGGGCATTTCTTTATAGTCCAAGCGAAGCAATCCCTGAACTCTTTTTGGAGCTGTCGATACTACTGCCTTTCTTTCTCACTGAGAAGAGCACTGACAAAGGTTGGCGGACAATCATCTTTGCTTCTGAGGTTGATATCGATCAACTCGTCCACGGTTGCTTCTGTCTCAAATCTTCAAAATTCATCATCAACGTGTGACATGAACAGGTCTACTATTTATATCTGAAGCCTCGTGAGAGAGAGGCCCGTGAAAAGTAAGTTTTCCACCCATAGGTTTCATCGAGAGCGAGTTTTTTAGATCCACGTGTCAGATCCCAAACGATGGTGACTGGCCACGTGGCGGTGTGCATTCTTGGATCAAGAGCTTCTGTCTTGATATCGTGTAATTTTAAGTCCCTGCCAATAAATCACAAGACATTTTATCAAACAGTTGATAGGTTAGTGTTTATTCTAATGTAAGACTTACAACAGCCTTGATTTATCATGTGCACGGGCCTCACATTAGATGAAATAAACAAATGCACAGATGTTGTTTTGCCTAATGCAAAAGTGCACAGACTCTAGTGTGCATGAATGATATGTATATAGAGTTCACACATGGAGTGTGCAAGAATGCACCGACTTGGTTAGGTCACGAATCAACTATGCACTGACTTCGGTTATAGCACAAGGAAGAGTGTGCACAGACCTTGTTTAGCACAAGGCAGAAATGCACAGACTTACAACAATGTAAGCAACAACTTTATTTTGCCTAATGAGGGATGTGCACGGACCTTGTTTAGTACAAGGCAAATATGCACGGACTTGAAAATGCGTGAGGTAAAGATATGAACGGACATGGTATGCAACAAAGATCACCATGCACTGACCTTAATCGAGTGTGCTACAGTGTATGCACAGACTTGTACACACAGGGACACAGAGATGCACTGACTTGAATATACCTAATGGAAAATGTGCACGGACCTTACAGCAGCTAGCATATAAATGTGCACAGACTTTATGAAGCATTCATGCACAGACATTATGTATAAGGTAGAATGTGCACCGACCGTATTTTGCACAAGGCAAAAACTTACACAGACTTCGTATGCACAATGCAAAATATTACACCGAGTTCATGTGGACAAATGAAAGCATGCACAGACTTCGCTATACTTAAGAGAGGATTGCACGGACCTTGGAAGACAATTGCAAAGACTTTGTATATGAAGTAAACTCTGCACGGGCCTTCTATAATAGACAAAATATGCACCGACTATGCGTGCAGATTTCTCATGAACATGCACGAACCTATGGGAGGCTAAATGAAAATATGCACTGACCTTATTGGCATATGCACGGACTTATATATGCACAGACCATGACTAAACTTGCACCAACCTATATGTAGTTTAATGAGAACCTGCACCAAGATAATATGCACAGAGCAAACAATGCACTGACCAACCTATATGCTGGATGGCCTATATGCACGGACCTTAGAGCCTGAGTAAACATGGTATTATATCCCCACCAGTTTAGTTCTTGAAAGGTCTCTTGTTGGGGTGACTAGCTTCTGGGTCATCTTGTATTCGGTAGCAGGTATACAAAAACTTTGGTTACTTGTGCTAAGTTTAGTAGAGGAACATAAAAGAGAGAATAAAGTTAGACGATTCTCATGGGAGTATGTAATCTAAAGGTCCATATTTCTTATAGATAACTGAATGCGCCAAGAATATTCCATTGTGTATATATACGCCAAAATATCCGAAGAACATGGTTGAAATAAATACAACCCACCGATCGATGTATACTTACGTACGAGTTAAAGTTTGATAAATTGATATTAATCACTTGTAGTGTTTCCCTAGCTAGCTGGCCTTGTAGGATCATGTAATTAATCACTTGTGCCACCGAATCAGTATCTGCTTCCGTACGTTAGCTCATAGCTAGCTACGGCGTGGAGCTTAATTAATCACAAGTCAATTAATTGATTGACCTCATCACCGGCCGTATCGTATGGGCTCAATCAACAGCAAATTGATGGGAGTCTCTTGTTTCCTTGTCTGGAACACCATGCCCATCTCCACACCGATACATGAACTGTGCCATTCTTGCAAGATTCATGGCGAGCTTCACAAATGACATCGGGAAACGCTTGTGATGATCAGGTGAAAGCTCTCCATTCATCTCCACACGCGTGTCACTGATCAAAGCCTTGGATGTCTCCTCGAGCCATTGCCTCAGGAATACTGCATTCGTGCATATGGCATTGTATGGATTTAGGGACGTCACCTCTTTCTAACTCTGCCTGCATAGCAAATGTTACGGGGGGACGCAGGTGCCCCTTTCGGGGACGCGGGGGCACGAGTGCCCCTTGGGGGCCGACCACGGCTGCCCCTTGGGGAGCCGGTCCACCTGGACGCCAAGGGCCAAGCGCCCCTTGGGGGGGCCGCAGGGCCCACCCCCTGTCCTTTTCTCCTCCGTTCTTATCCCAGCTTATCCCAGCGCCAGATATTTTTCCATGGGCTGTTCACTTGTATAAAAAGGCAGTAAGAGTGAAGCATTTGGGGTGAACCCGTGGACAGATACGGGAGCGGCCGTGCGAAGGAGGAAAAATAGAGAGAAAAGTAGAGAGAGCGGCGGCCCTTACGGCTACTCTCACAGTGCACGTAGAAAGGGCGAACTAGTTTCGGAGGCACGTCATCTTCTGTCTAGGATTTGGAGTGTGGACGTTTGAAAGTGACTCTTGTAGTCACTTTTCGACTCAACGAGTTAAAGATTTAATATATATATATATTTTCGCTGCGTGACTAAGGTATGTCTTTATGCATCTAAAAGTCTGTTCATTTTATTTATTATATTTTGGTGGGGGCTGCCGTTCTTTGAGTTGTCGTAGCCGCCCGCAAGGTGTCCGGGTAAATACCCGACACACCCCGGATTGCCAAACAGCTTGAGCAGATGGCTAAGGGGCCACACGGTGGGCCTTGGGTTGATGACGGGAGCTCATGGGAGCTAAGGGAAGGCACTTTGTGACTGTGAGCCATGCCTCGGGCTGTGTGCCATGTTGTTCAGCGGGTTGGCGGGGTAGCCTCGGGTTGGCCCGAATGCTAGAGTTAAGTGGCTTGTTGCCACGTGTCTGAGTGTCGGGGTCGACCTTGACTTGTCGGGGGGTCATTGTAGGACCCAATTGAGGTGCTAGAATCACGGGTTGGCCTATGGTTGGGTGTAGAAGGGCTGGAACATACGCGCCCACAAGGTGTTCGATGAAACGCCGAGCTTGCCCGTGTGAGCCATACATGCGCGCAACAGGCCCCCAAAGCCTGTGGTTGACCTATTTAGGCCTCCCTTTAACCTTGGAGGGTTGAGAGATGTGTTTCTGGGTGTGTCCTTGGCCCCTTTGGCTGAGTGCCATGTGGCATGGCCTGGCGTCGGGCGCCCCCGGGTGGCTTCGGGCGCCCCTGGGTGGCTCCGGGTGACAGTGTGGGATACGGGCAAAGCCCGTACGTGAGTGGCCGGAGTTGATCCTGAGGGATTGCTTGTGTCACCGTAAGTTACGGCAGGCTGGCCAGGGCTCCTGTAGGGACCCATGGGTTCGTAGAAATTGCTGGATAGCCCATGCTTGGAAGGTGCTCGGTGAAATGCCCGAACCCTTATTTCTTGTGATTTTACTGGGAAATAGTTCGCAAACAACAATGCTCTTGCATGGTGGCAATCTTCATCATCCTGTTACTGTCAACATACTCACTGCCTTCATCCTACGTTGCTACGTCCTCATGAAGAGAACCCGCTGCTTCCTCCTAACATGAACATGTTAGTATTTTTCCTTCTGCTTCTTTTTCCTCTGCTGCTTATACAGTAACCGTGAAGAAGGCGTGAGGCTTCTTCCAGCTGCTTCTATATCACAGTCCAACATCCTCACATCTCGTTCTTCGCTTCAAAAGGTAGGTTTTCTCAAAGAATTGAAGCCCAAGACAGTAGTAATTAGGTTTGCATGTTTGAAAGTCATGATATTGTTCTCCCTAATCACTGTTTTACTCTATTTTACCTAAGTTTTAGTTACTGTGGCATGGTTATCTTAATTGATTAAATAATCACAGCACATTAAACAATTTTATATCTGTGTAACCACATTTCTAAAAATCACAAAATATATGTGACTAGAATCCTCATGATTTATCCTTAATTTTCATGTAGTCACATGGTGTATTAACTTCCTCCTGATGCGGGGGCCGCTTGCATCTCATCCCGAGGTTCCTCCACCTCTTAATATAATCGAGGGCTGTCTCATCTGCCCTCTGCTTTATCGAGTAGAGTTTGGCCATTATGACCTCCCTCTCTGTAACATGAAATCTTTCTCTGAACTTCCTATACATGTCTGACCAGTCGCTAATCGACCTGACAGAGAGGCTGGAGTACCATTCAAATGCGAGCCCTGTCAGCGAGGACCAGAAAAACTTCGACAGATATGACTCGTAAGTGGCCAGATCACCTATGACGGTCATATAATAGGCGACGTGTTCCATTGGGGATCCATTCCCGTTGAACTTGTCAAACTAAAGCGGCATGCTGATTCCACGGGGAAGACGCTTGGTAGCATAATGCGGTGGGTATGGTACCCGATGGGCATCAAACGCGACATAGTCGCCTTCACTTCTTTCTGCGAGCTTCATCTCTATCACTCTCTCCACCATCATCTGGTTCATGACCGTGGGATCGACTGGCTCCGGGTAGAAGTGCGTTGGCTGCAGGTAAGGGGTGACCAAGGTGGTCACCTGTGGAGGATGCAACAGTGGAGGTGTCTGGTACACCTGAGGGAGCACCGGCAGCATCAGTGGCTGTGGTGGTCGCTGTTGATTTGTCGCCAAGCTCGGCTCTGACGGCTGAGGTAGAGTATAGAATGGTGAAGGGTCAGCTTGATGGACAGCTCCCCGAATGATTCACCCTAAACTTTGGGAGGCTTGAAAGCTGATGATTGTTCAGTTTTCTACATCAGCTACTTCTTTAGTAGGTCTATCTCCTGCCGGTATCTTTGGAGTAGCATTAGGACTGACGGGTCCATGGTTACAGTGCTAGGGATGGCCTCTGTTGCCTTCCTGGGCGTACCTTCAGGCAGGATGTCGAGGAGAACATCGTCATCTTCTTCCGTCGCCACCACATTGGCAGATAGAAGGGTATCTTCATCATCCTGCTGGTGGTAGGTCAGGGGTTGCTTGCCCTTAGCTTTTGCCAGCAGACCTCTTGCAGCCTCGGTTCTTCGATTGTTCGGCCCCGGCCTTGCGGCCAATCGAGCCAACTCATGAGGTCTTCAGGGAGCCCTCCATATTGGCTGAATATGCTGGCCATATTGCAAGTGAAAACCTGCATCCTTCTTCTCCGCCGATGGACCTTCCTCCTGGCTTGATCTGGAAAGTTCAGCCTCTCGAACACAGAAATTCTTTCTTTCTCTTCCCGTCGAGGGGTAGTTTCGTCGGCCTCGATCTTAAAGCCATCTTCATAACAGTTGTCATCAACCGACGATGCCATCCTTCTTTCCTTTTCTTCTTCTTCAACTGCCATTGCCAGCAGTAAGCTGGTGAATGTATTACCATTATTGGTGTTATTTTGAAGAGGATGGAAATAAGAATGATCGTTCCCCCCTTTGCTATCTTCTCCATATATGTTTACACATAGTGTGTGAATTAACTGTGCTTCACCGCTTTTTAATCATCACTAGTTCTGCTTGGGGTTTAAAAGTTCGTTTCCAGAGCTAGAGATAGGCCATCTCTTGGCTTTTGGGACTACTTATGACCAACAATGCAACTACTAGTATTGGTTTCAACATTTCGGATTCCCTCCCAACAGCAACATCTGATTTCAGACGCCATCGAAGTCATCCCTGGGGCCAGAGACATTAATCTCTTGGTTCTCAGGTGACAGATGATGCAACAAGATTAATGTCCAGGGATCGATAAAATCGTGATGGCTAGGGTGATTTCCCTTCAATCCCCTTTGGATTCTGGCTCACCTATATGATTGCCAGATTATAATCTGATTACACCCCATTCAAATCAATATCTGAAGCCCTAATTCCCTGAAAATCCCAAAAATTTCCAAAACAGAGCACCGGATTAGAACCTGCCCTGAGGCCTTCTCAGTGCCGAACCCTCCCGGTGTGGTGAATAGCCCACGGCGCGGGAGTTCGCACGCCGAGATCTACCTGCACCGGGAGCTCCTTCAATCAGGCCTCCTCCTACACCGAGAGTTATGCCACTTCCTTCCCGCCAAAAGCACGCGCCGAGATCCCCTTTGATACTCATCGCGTCGACAGCCTATCCACCCCATGCCGTGCTGAGAGCCCTCATATGTCCAAAGCGTCCCACGCCGAGAACCCTCTACAATCCCTATTTAAACCTCCACCAACCTTATTAAATATATCTAGGGATGCCCACGAGCCTCCACAAAAATCCCAGGAAATAGATTAACGGGGAATGGCCTCCCCAACATTTCATTGTCCCGAACCGGGCCTACATACATAACATCGTAAGTTCGAAGGGCTCTGCCTCTGCATGTGTCCCCTCAGCTTCCAAAAGGGGATATTAAACATCACCGTGAGGTGATTACACTATTTAGGAGCCTCAGCACTCTCCCGTTTTGACCGTCATCCCGGCACTCCATGGGTGGTGGTCTATCTCCTCTCTGGCACAACCCAAAGTAGGGGGAGATGCTGCCGGAACCACAAGTTGATAATAATAAACCCCGATAAGCCAAGGGAGCGCCATCAATGCGTACCCCTTTCGGCTCCGTTCCTTGGGGAAGATTAACAACTTGGGACGTCCCTTTGAAGACGTACATCGAGGGATAACACCCTAACTCCTGCTCGGATTCCATCCTGCAATTGCGTGGACAGTCTCCTATCCTCACTTGGCATAGACTAAAGCCAAGGGGAGATACCGCTGGATTTGATCCGTGCACTTAGATAAACTCGTCATTTGCCTGCTTAGTTGTTATACGTGTTTTAGTCTTTTAAATGCCCTCCGAGGCCTCCTACTTTCGCGTTTAATGAAGGATTGTCCTTCTTAGGAAGGGCGTAATTAACGCCATCGTCTTTACGGTATGGCGAACTTCTGGTCCCGACACGATCACCCATAATTGTCTGATCTGTCAGATGAGCGCATAACAAATTCGTCACACATGTGACTGGCACACCAACAAATAAATAAAATAAATAAAACAAATAAAATAAAATGCATCCAACAGTAGCATCAAGTTCTTAGTATAGAAATATTCATGAAACATGGAGATGGACACACCTTGATGCTGGACGGGAAGCGAACCAGGGGACTCTAGGTGACGACGCGACTAAATAGACAACGCGATCAACAATGACGCGGCCAATTGAGCTATCTCTGCTCGACACCAAGAGCTCCTAAGATGAGGGACTACGTCAACAAGAGACGCAAGCTCACAATCATCCCAAGTGAGGGAAAAATGTGGATCCACGCGGTTGAGAAATCGACAGAGTCAAGGGTGGTTGGCTCACTCTCGTGCTCGCATTGAGTCACGGGACAGGTCATGCACTCTCGCTTACAATAGTGAATGGTATTTAGCGAGCTTGAATCCTACCAATCACTCAAGCAGCTGATTCAAGAACACATACGTGACTAGCAAGTATGACAAAGGAGGAGTGGTATGCGCACCTCCATGCTTAGGGCATGCGGAAGACTCCCGGTCAAGAGTAGTAACTCCTGATACAAATAATTAATAAATAATTATAGACCCAAATTTGATGCCCACTCCACGCAGGGAGGTAAAAGGCTACAAGAGCAATCTAGGAGCGTCGAGCTTGGTTGACAGGCAGCAAGTCGAAGGGGGTCTTCGGGACGGAGATGGTCTGCTGGTCCGATCTGGTTCTATTCAGATCTGCAGGATAGCAAGTGAGTGTGGCTAGTGGGACAGTAGCCTCCGAGGGGCTTCTGCCTATGGTGGTTGGCTGGGACATTGGCGAGGTGTCCCATTTCGATACCAGGAAGCGGAGATCACTGGATATTAGCTGAAATGTCGATGGGAGATCTAGAACAGAGATCTGACCCACAGCCCTGCAACTAGACAGATCTGTGCAACCCAGCAAAAATGGTAGCTATGGGCAGATTCGGAGTCTGATCAGGATAAAACTAGCGCCATTGCGAAGGGCCCTCAACAATCTACAACTTATAGGAAACTAAGATCCACCCACCGTACAGATTCATCAAGAAAATTTCTGTAGCAGGAACCTCATGTTGGTAGGGTGTGCAGGTCAGACTATAACCGATCTAATGATGGACACTGACCGGGGCGAAAATGGGGGATCTGGTTCATGGAGTGAATGTGGGTGAGAGAGGGGGATGAGGGAGTCGTGCTCACCAAATTTGGTGGTGATCTGAGGAGGTTTAGGGTTCAGCAAAAAATTGGTATGTAGGGTTCTGTCACACAGATCTGCACACAGATAGACTACGTAGGGTAGGAAAACAATGGTGGGAAGTAGATCAAAAGGAGGTGGATCGTGGTGAAAATTGAAGTGGAGAGAGGGAACAACGTAGGGAAGAGGTTATCAAAATTTTATGATGATCAAAAGGTGGGATGGGGTGAATAAACCTATTCTTCAATGCTCTATCCTACTGCACACAAGTCTAGATAGCAAGGGCGAAGGTGGCTCGTGGTGGTCTGATGGCGGCTCCGGTAGCGGCGGCAATAGTGTAGTTGAGCTTCTCACTTAGAGGGGGACCTGATAGGATGGGCTTCACACCCTGGAGGAGTAACCTTCTCAGCTGTAAGGAGGGAAGAGGAGAGGGGTGCCCTAGGTAATTTTTGCACAAAATGATTCATTTCTTTATTAAAAATTGTGCAAGAGAATATTTAGATGGGGGTAGACCTTAGATATAAAGACCATAAGTGCCCTCAGATTTAGGGCTAGGGAAGGGTACTTGGGGATATCAAAGTAATGGGGAGGGGGTTCCACTAGTAATGAGGAGGGGGATCCACTAGGGAACAAGAGACTAATGTGGAAGGGGATCCACTAGTAATGGGGAGGGGATCCATTAGGGTACAAGAGAGTATAGGGAGGGGATCCACTAGGGTACAAGAGAGTAATGGGGAGGGGATTCACTAGTAATTGGGAGAGGACAAGTTGGACTTGTTCTCCTTGGTCCAAGTGGACCATGGACCAACCTAATGGCCTTTAACCTAGGAAGCCCAATTTGAGAACAATTCAAACCAAATGGATACAAATGTAAAAATAAAATGTTAGTGCCCGATGTCGATTCCCATCACCTAGTATTGCCTCCGTGTGCTCACGTCTGGCTCTCAAGCTGATTTGTCGAGGCTCTCCGATGGTGTCACTCTCAAAGGTAGGTAGAGGCTCGAGGCACTCACTAGGGTCCACCGCGGTGCCCGTATAGGGTGCCGGGTCTACCATGTGGGAAGTGGGGTATATCTCAAAACCCATCGGTAAGTCCAACCCAAAAGCCATGTTGCCAAAGTCACTCAGAACTTGGGAAGGTCCAAGTCCTCGTGCCCTCAATTCCAAAGGGACCCTAGGGTAGGGCCACTCTCATATCATCATCACTTGATTGTCCACATCGGACTCCAAGTGGCACTCACGAGTTTTTGCCCCTCACCATGAACCTCACCACTCGTTGCTAGATGCTTGCTTGAATGCTTATGCCATGCGCTACTGTGCGGTGTGGCTGTGAAGTGTGTGGTATGCAAAGGTGGACCGGGGGAACCATATGTGGACCTATCATGCAATTTTGCCATGTAGACTTTGATGGTCCTAGGAGGGCTGGGGCATCCATAGGTGATCCAATCATGCATGGGGGTGGTAAATGCTAGGGGGCCAAGACATCCATGAATGCTCCTAGTGTGCGTGAGACCAATGTTGAGTAGGGGAGGGCCTTTACACCCGAATATAGATCACCCATGCTTCTGACTTGACATGTGGGTGTCATGAGCGGGAGGACCCGACCTAATAATCATGCCAAGTGGTGTGATACACCAAGTCATATGCATTCCTATCTCAAAGATGACTTCCATGTGCGGGGTTATAGGATGGCCTTTGAACTTTCACTTGAAAGGATCGGAGGGGTCTAGGAAGGTGAGCATCATTGAGAGGGGCACCTCCTCAATCCCTATGTGTATATTTCCCATAGTCATGGCTCCCATGTTGAACCTGAGTCTAGGAAGGGGTGGGCTTGGTCCAACATGGTGGGTTGGGGTAGGGAAAGGTGGGTGGTGAGTAAGGTGGGTGGATCACATGGGTATAGGAAGGGGTCGAATGGATCATGGTAAGGGCTACCTAGAGAGAGGAACTTCATGTCCTCAAGGTCCTCACAAGGTGGTGAGTCATCCTCCTGCAAAGTAATTGGTCCAAGGTCTCTAGTGGGTTGACCATTCAAGGCACTTGGGATCTCAATGGGTGGGGAGTATGATGGTCTAGGTGCGATGGATTCAGAGGGGGGTGAATGAATCCCTCTCTAAAAATCTTGACCAATTTAAAATAATAACTATCAGAAATGCGGAGGCAGAATCTAGTTATGTTCTAGAGGATATGAATAGATAATTAGACCATGCTTGATGTCCCCGTGGTGAGAAGACGGGCCCCGAGTGCGGGATCGGATGGTGATGACCCCCTCAGTAGAGCTGAAGATTGGCCGGCGTCCATTTAGAATAATTGAGATAAGAGAGGATTAGATTATGTAATGGACGATGCCTTTGTATGATGGTCCCTGGATGGACGTTGTCGTTGGACTGTGATCCTTGGTCTGTGACCAGCAAGGGGGGATTTTCTTGTAAGCCTGAGCCGAGTGATGTGAGGACTGAGGATTGTGGAATCCTGCCATTTGATTTTGCTGTGCTCCCCTAAGAGGGTAGATTTGGAGTGAGGATTAGGATCAGACGCGGTGTCCAAGTGAGGACCAGCTCGTGATGCGGTAATGGTCTATGCGAGAGTCGACGGGTGGCCTGTCGAGATTTGGGTGTACTTATTAGATTTGGTGAAGGACCAGGAAAGAAGGAAGAAGCTGAGTAAGTCAAGGTTTCATGTTGACGAGTAGTTGGAGACCGGAAAATGGTCTTTCACAGACAAAAGATGTTGGTCGTAGTGAGTCGAGAATGGCGAGAGTCATGTGCCAGCGAGGCCTTGGGTGGCCAATTATGAGGTGTCTCTTTTCTCAGATTGGATCTGGGATTTGTTGAAGGCTTGTGCCTGGACCATAGCTGGTCTAGTGTTGTTGTTGGCATTCGGCTTGCCAGGTGTGAGGCGATGCTTGGAGTGAAGCTGACAGATTTATGGCAGTCAGTTGGAATGACTGTGTGAGCTAGTCGAGGCTCAATGATGGTTGTCCTTGGTGCAAGGCATGAGATCAATCAATAGGTTGTGAAGCTAATAATCAATTGGTCCACCAAGCTTGGAAT
This sequence comes from Amorphophallus titanum, assembly GCA_024336825.1. Classification (NCBI taxonomy): domain Eukaryota; kingdom Viridiplantae; phylum Streptophyta; class Magnoliopsida; order Alismatales; family Araceae; genus Amorphophallus; species Amorphophallus titanum. Next base: position 15,107,825 of record JANBPO010004741.1, read on the forward strand.
TTTATCAGTGGTTGTTTCTTGTGACGAGGATTCTGTCTCCTCGGTGAGTGAGATGATGGTAGCAATGCCATGATTGGTTTCCATTGTGGCTGAGGTGATGCCAGACTTGTATTCTTTTACGTTATGCCTACTCTGATGATCGATGTGTATGTTGTGTGGAGAGTGAGGCGGTCTATCCGTGATTTTAGTCTGGCTATGTCCCCTAGGATCGTGGTGTTTTGGGAGAATTGAGGTTGTGGCTGGAGCTCTGGGAGCTTTGCCAGCCGGGTGCATTGTTCTTCCCCTTGAGTTTGTGGTTCCCTCAAATTTCGAGGATGAAATTTCTATAAGGTGGGGAGAACTATTACGCCACAGATTTTTTTGGATCTAAATCTGTGGGTCTCGAAGCGTCGTTGTGTGTCCCAGAGTGAGTTTTACGATTTATGTGGATTTTTGCCTATCGAGCTTTTGGAACCCAGTGTAGGGTGAACCGACGCGTTGTCGGGGCAAATGACTTAAAATTTTAGTTTGTTTAATTAAAAATCTTAAAAATAAACCCAAACACGCATGTGACCGACGGGATTCGAACTTAAATCGCCCCTAAACAAGTTAAATCATTCAACCAACTTACCTATCAAGTGTTTTGCATTTAAAATAAAATATCTAATATATAAAGTGGCTTGGTTGCGTCCCACAGACCGGTCGTCCCGGTCTATGGCTGGGACGGGGCAGGCCGAGCGGTTCGTCCTGTCCCGTCTCGGTTTGTAAAACCCTGCCGGTTGTAACCCAGTGGTCGACCTTCGGCCTCGTGGATGTCCCGGACACCCATGGGTTCTGTGTTCGTGTTTTTGGGGTGTCTAGAGATACCGAGTTATCTCGATTAGTGTGCTCATAGGTCTTGGGGGTCCGGGTGACCCCATGTGCTCCGGGCTTTCGTGCTTTCGCTAGATCGAGTCACCGTGAGTCGGTATGAGTGTGGAGGGCTCTCCCCGCACGACGCTGGTTTCTCCGGAAGGTGGTTTCCGAGTGGGCCATGTGTATGGCCTTGGGTTGAAAGTCCAGTCACCCAGCCTGGGGCTGGAGGTCTCTTGAGTTCCCTTTATGAGAGAATGGTCTCGGCGGTTGTGGACCACCTCGTGAGTTATTGTACCGAGATTTCTGACCCTAGGGTTAGGGCAGATTGACGGCGTGGAGCTGTCCCTGTACAACGGTCTTGACCCGAATCTCGTTACTCAAGGACCGTTGGGTTGGTATGTCTAGAAGGTTGTCCCCAGTCCGGTGGCCATGAACCACCTGTTACTTCGCATTACTCGCGATGGGTGCGTGAGCGACTTCCGATGTTCACGTTCAGTGACCCCCCACTAGACGTAACCTTCTTACGACACGCGTGTGCTAACCCACCCAGAAGTGATGGAGCGGCTTATCCGAGAGAGACGATTTTTAGGCTGGTTACCGTAGGGCCCCTCCGCGCAGCCTGAGTCCGGACTTTAGGGAAGAACCAACTAGAGGATCTGACCTAGGACGCATGGCCTGTGTGTGCACACGTGGCTGGGGGCATTGGACCTGCGCTGACGAGCGCGACCCAAGCTAATCCTTATTCTGTGTTCCTGGTTACTGTACGGTGTCTAAGTTTCCGCCTAGGACGAGTAGAGACACCTGAGGCGCAGACTAAGTCGTCAGAGGACGCATCCGGCCTTACTTCTAGTGGGCAGGTATTCCCGTCACGTGACGTGAGATTCTCGTGACTCGAGTTTCCAGTTCTCGTCTGCGAGAAGTGGTTTGGCGTGTAGTTTCCCAGTGTTTTCCCGAAGTCGAGGTCTAGGGTTTCCGATGAGCGTCACCGAGGATTTTCGCCCCAGGCAGGCTGCAACCCCGGGGGATGGCCCCCGGGGGTCTTGTTTTGTCATCTGGGGATGTCCTTCGAGGGACACCAGGCTCCGGGATACTGGGATTGGCCCGTGGGGGTTGTCGCTCTTCGAGTCTTAATAGCTGCTAGCAAGGTGTTCGGGTAAATACCCGACATACCTCGGGTTGTAGAACGGCTTGGGTAGCTGGCCGAGGGGCCCCAAAGTGGGCCTTGGGCTGAGGATGTGGGAGCTAAGGAGAGGTAGTTTAGGCACATGGGCTGTGTCTCGAACTACGTACCATGTTGCACGACGGGTTAGCAAGGTAGCCTCGGGTTGGCCCAAGAGCTAAAGATGAGTGGCTCGTCGCCACATGTCTGAGGGTCAGGGGTGGCCCCGTCTTGCTAGGAGGGTCATTGTAGGACCCAATTAGCATGCTGGAACCATGGGTTGGCCCGTGGTTTGATGTTGGAGGGCTGGAATATGCGCGCCCACAAGGTGTTCTGGACAATGCCGATCACGCGCGTGCGAGCCATATACGCGTACTGCGGGCCTCCAAAGCCTGTGGTTGACTTGATTAGGTCTCCCTTTGACCTTTAAGGGTTGAAAGAAGGCATGTCGGGGTTGACTCCCTGCCTTTTCACTGGGTGCCATGTGGCGAGGCTTAGAGTCGGGGCACCCCCGGGTTGGCCTGGGTGGCCATGTAGGGTGCGGGCAAGGCCCGCCGGTAAGTAGCCAGGATTGGTCCCGGTTAGTTGCTTGTGTAGCAACACGTTACGGTGAACTAGCTAGGGCCCCCGGTGGGGTCCAAGGAGTTGTAGAAACGGCCGGGTGGCTCTTGCGTTGATGGTGTTCAGGGGAATTCCTGAACCCCTATTCCTTGGCATTTTGCTGGGAAATTATCCGGGTACAACTAATTCCCCCCACGGGTCGTGCATCGGAGGCGGAGACGAGGGCGTACGGACCGTGAGCCCCCTATTTCTAGTTGTTGTAGTTGTATTTTGACACTTCATGTGCCTTTGCTGTGTTATGTTATACATGTTGACTTTCTGGGATTCTGACCGTCTTGTGTGCCCTGTCTTGCAGCTATGGCGTGATTTGGCAGAGATGAGTGGGTCTCGAGGCGTGTGGCTCGGGGGGAGGACCACTGGGTGTGACAGACTGAGTGACCGATGCGCCCTCTGGGTCCATCGGTGGTCACCGTGGCTAGTGCAGAGTAGCTGGATCTGGGCTATACGATAGTAGCTGAGGGCGCAGTTGGTGAGAGGGCAGCTGGAGTTGGAGTTGTGGAGGTAGCCCGAATTCTGGAGGTAGGCGGATTATATACCTACGACCGGAGAGGGGGCTACCCTATGGGTACTGAGATGCAAAGTCCAAGGTTCTTTCTGATGCCTTCGTGCATTGTTGAGTGCGCAGTGAAAGTGTGTGAGCTGATGACCAACAAGTCGAGGATCTTTTCGTACAATTCTGCCTGATCGAGAGAATTGCTTCTTCTCGTTGTGACTCCATCTTAGCTGCATGTGCCTAGACATTGTCGTGACCGTGCCGTTGTCGGTCATTTCTCTGGTTTTAGTGTTGGCATTTGTGAGCATTGGAAAAATCATCAGCTTCCCTACTGATAAAGTACCCTCTACGTTGCATTCCTTCTCGTGGGTGTTGTGCTCTCGAGGCATGTTCATAGTCCTTGAGATGTGTTCCCCGAGATTGTGGTGTCTCTTGTCGTTTTGCGATCGATTTCAATTGTTGTGGGTCTTTCCTTGGTGACCGGCCTGATGCATGACTCGTTCCCTGTAGTCGTGTGCTCAGCTGCCGCGTGCCTTGATACGACCCTACTTGCAGTGTGTTCAGTGGTTCTGTGTACTGTACGGAGTCGAAATCCTACAGGTGCTGTTGTCGTTGGCTGTTATTTTTGTAAGTGTCATTTTCATATGATTCTGCATTTATGTGCTGGACTATTGTCTCGTCAGTAGCTTGCTGTGTTCCTTTTCCCAGTGGAGTAGCTCGCAACTCAATCAGATGCAATATCTGAGTGAGGACTAACTTAATGCTGTGTGTGGTCCAATGTTGTTGATTTTGCTGTTGTTCCTCCGTGTAATCGTCATTGGCATCCTGTGTGCCTGGTGTCCCCTGTCCCCTTTGGCACTGGAGCCGATGATGTCGTCAGGTGATTAGCCGAGAGGACTATGTTTCCTTGTGTAAGCTAATGTTGGTTGTGCATGTCGCTTCTATTGATTCGTTTCTCAGTGTTTGTTACTCTGGCAGTCGTGTCACTTGTCTTGCGAGTCGTAAGTCACGTTGCCTTGTTTCAGAGGTGTCGGACTTGTGTTCACTTGTGGTCGTGCTTACTCCTGAGCATGTATCCGTGACAACAGCCTGATGTTGTTCCTCTGAACTCTATTTTTCGTGTTTTGTGTTTATAATTGTCGGGTTGTTCTTCCCTGTCTTACCCTTGTTGGTCCTTAAATTTTGAGGATGAAATTTCTTAAAGTTGGGGAGGACTGTAATACCCTAGATCTTTGGCGGATCTTTATTGTGTCCTACTAGATCTTTATTGGATTTTCGGATCCTTTTAAAAGAGTTTCGGACTACTTTTGTAGCTCCCAAGTCAAGAACACTTTGGCCCATTTAATTTTCAGTTCCTCAACTCGTGGTCACTGCAGTCGCATTGTACTCTTCGCCAGGATCATTTCGGCTATTTTTATGTGCCGACTGCAGGTACGGGGTGACCAGGGTGGTCGCCTATGGAGGCCGCAGCAACGGAGGGGTCTGGTGCACCTGAGGGAGCACCAGTGGCATCAGTGGCTGCGGCGGCCATTGTTGTGTTGTCACTAGGCTTGGCTCCGATGGTGGAGGAGTGGTGTAAGGCGACAAAGGGTCAACTTGATGAACTGCTCCCCGCGACGATTCGCCCTGGACTTCGGGCGGTTTAGAGGCTGAGGATTGTTCTGTCTTCTCCATTAATTGCTTCTTCAACAGGTCTATCTCCTGTCGGTATTTTTGAAGTAGCATTAGGACCGTCGAGTCCATGGCTGCATTGCTATTGATGGCCTCCGACGCATGCCTGGGTATATTCTCTGGCAGAATATCAAACAGAGCTTCATCTTCATCTTCCACCGTCACCACATTGGCGGTAAGAACAGCTGATTCATCATCGGGCCGATGACAAACCAGGGGTTGCTTTGCCTTAGCTGCAGCTAGCAGTTCTTTTGCGGCCTTGGTCCTCCGAGTATTTGGCCCCGGCCTCGCGGCCAACTGAGCTAACTCGTGAGGATCTTCGGGGAGCCCCCCATACTGGCCCAATATGCCGGCCATATTGCAGGTAAAGACATGCATCCTTCTTTTCCGCTAGTGGACCCTCCTCTTAGCTTGATTTGGAAAGGTGAGCTTTTCAAAGACGGGAATTCTTTCCTTTTCCTCCCACCGAGAGGTGGTGTCATCAGCTCCAACATGGAAGCCGTCTTCATAACCATTGTCGTCAATTGACGACGTCATCTTCCTTTCTTCTTCTTCTTCCACTGCCATTGGTGGGCAGTAGTCTTCTCTGACTGCGGCTACTTGCATCAGCCGTTGTTGTCCCAATGAGGGGTTGCCTAGCCCTCGAAAATAATTCCTGACCAAACCAGTCATCTCCTCTTGACCCCGTTCTTTATGTAGCATGGGGGACAGTTGTCGACCTCCCACAGGAGGGATGTAAGCAAATCGAGCCCGATTGGCGGGCTGCTGGAATCTTTGTCCCACAGCAGGGACATTGGCTTGGCGGGCACCGGCCCGAAAACTCCCACGACGTGGAGGGTCCATAACCACTTCTTCTTCTTTTGGGGCCACACCCCTCTCCTTCTTTACTACCGATCCGTCACGAGCAGGATGACAGCGGACCGGTGCAGTAACTTGGTGGGCAGGCTGGACCCTCTTAGGGACCCACACCTGTTTAAACTTCATTGGCCTTGGGGCCAATTTCTCCTGGCCATGGTGGCCGGCTTCTTCTCTTTCCGCCCTCCTTCCAGCGAGGGCTTGGTATGAATTACGGGTAGGGATGGCGGGGATGAACGGTAGTGACTGGCACGCTTAATAAACAACCAAATAATCAAAATAAATGATTTAAAATAAATAAAGTCAAAATGAGATATTTTGCTTCGACAGGCGTGCACCGTTGGTGAGCTGGGCGAGGCGAGAATGCGATGGAGTGATCATGAGCATGACGGCGTGGAGGATGGAGCGTGGCATTGGCGCAATCCCTCGGTGGATTCAAAGCTGACGTATTTGGTTCGTGTGATAGTTTTCGATGTGGTTTAGTCATTTTGGTGTGCGAGAACTTCGGTTGAGGTAGGGAGACGGAAGCCCTGCTTCTCTGCTACGATCCCTCACGATTTGGAGCTGAACGGTGTGAGTTTGAGTGGGTTTTACTTCAGTTTGGGTAAAGCATGCTTCGGGGGTGTGCGACGGGTTTGTCAAAAAATGGTGACGATTTTCAGCTAGATTAGTTTCATTGGGACCCCCAGCATGTCAGCATTCCATTTTCGTAAATTTCGTTGTGATTGGTGGTCATTTGGAATCGGTACGAGCCCGGGAACCCTGGTGACTCGATTAGGGTCGATTCGGTGGAATCGCCCGTTTCTTGTGATTTAGGTGCCGATTCGAGCCCTTCCAGACTGTGGAAGGTTATTTTCATGCTTAGGGTTGTTTCCCCTTCGTTTTAGAGCGAACGGGGCATGGAAAGGTCGAGATCTGACCGATCCCTGGTTTTCCCATCGTATCATGCTTGTGGTCGTTTTAGAGACCGTTTTACGACTTTAGCGGCCCTATGGTGGACCGCTAAGCCTCGTGGTTTGTCAGTTTAGTGTTAAGTCGGTTCGGGCCTTAGCGGTCTCGCGATAGACTGTTTCTTGTGGCTAGCAGCCCGTTGCTGGACCGCAAAGCTCTATCCAGTGGCCCATTAGTCGGCCGCTTGACGTTAGTGATAGAACAGTTTGGCTAAGCGATCTTACGATAGACCGCTAAGCTTGCTTTGGCGGCCCTATGTTCGACCACTAAGCATCGTTGACTCTAGTCAATAGTTTTAAGTCGATTTGGGTTAGCGACCCAATATTCGACCGTTTCTAGTCTTTAGCGGCCCTTTGCTAGACCGCTATTGTCCATTTGACCGAGTCAATTGTTTAAGTCAGTTAGGGTCGGTGTCTCTCGCGGTCCATCGGTAGACCGCGTAGGTCCGTGTAATGGTCCAGTGTTATACCGTTTAGGTGGTTTGGCTAGGTATGTCGGTTCGAGGGTTGACTGGCTCTAGTGGCCTATTATGCGATCGCTACAATAATCTCGCAGTGCATTCTATGACCGCTTAAGTCTCCTCGCGGCCCACTCTTTGACCGCCACTTGTCTGGGTTCTCTGGGTAGTGTAGTCTTCATGGCTTCACCTCCACTTAAATTGTATACACGGACGACACTAGCTAGCGGCCGGGAGTACCTGCAGTCTCCTGCAGAGACTGAGTACTACTTTCATATATACACGGCCCATTTTATAATCGGGATCGGAGTAGCGTATTCGACCGTTTGGGCTTGCATATGTTAATCCTCGGGTAACGGTCATGTGTGTGAGAGACACCTTGCGGGGTCGACACACTCTCAAATCGGATGTCTTACCCAGTGTCATTAAAATTGGGTCGGATCGGTCAGTTCAACCAGTTCGACCCCCGACCGATTCGAACACCGACTCAATGATGACCTGTTCAGTCTGAAGATAAAAAATCGCCTGACATTAATTATCAGCTATATATTCCACCAGTGGGTTCTGTATCTTCCTCGGCCGCAACCCTGTCTCTTGGAGTTGGGTTCTGTATCTTCCTCGGCCGCAACCATGTCTCTTGGAGTGCAAAGAAGCAACACTGAGGCGGAATACAGATGTCTTGCTCAAACGGCAGCAGAACTTCATTGGCTATGCGTGCTTCTTCAGGGTTATGCGTGCTTCTTCAGGACTTACATGTCCCTCTTTTCACTAAACCGGTACTCTGGTGCAACAATGTCTCTGCTATAGCTCTAACTCACAACCCGGTCTTCCACGCTCGTACGAAGCATATCGAAGTAGATTACCCTTTTGTGAGAGAGTTAGTCACTCAAGGGCTTCTCGATGTTAAGTTCATTTCATCAGTCGACCAGGTGGCTGATATATTTACCAAGGGTCTTCATCCTTGTCGTCTTCAGTATCTCCAGAACAAGCTCAGCCTCGCCCGGCTTTGCTTGAGGGGGGATGTTAACCGAATACGTGATGATGGTCAACCTCAGGAGTCACAACGGCCTCCGCCACCGAAGGATGATCCTAGCTAACTCTCAACGGAATGTGTGTATCCTGAGCTATCCGCATAGGTTGTTCTCTCATGTACATCATTATCTCTGTTGTAATCATCATCTATAAATATGAGTATACGACAGAGAGGAGAGGCAAGAAAAGGACTCCTGTCTCTGCAACTTTTCTTTCATCTTTCAACGAGGATCAGGAGGGTGGACAGGAGGAGGAGTAAGAATACGAGGTTCATGGTTGGCTACCTAGTTAGCTAGCTAACTAGCTTTGAAGTGGAGGACCAACGATCAAAGCTAGCTAGCTATAGCCAACAATGAAGCTCGCCTTCTTACTCCTCCTCCCGTCCACCCTCCTGATCCTCGTCACCTTTCTAGGTGCTAGATCAGCCCAAACTGATGAGGCCGTCCTCGACACAGACGGCAACCCGCTGCAGCAAGGGAGGCAGTATTATAGCAGTTCTGGTGGCCAGGTATGAAGCGAGATGTGGCTATATTTGTTTCTAAATGCTTGACTTGTCAGCAGGTTAAATCTGAACATCAAAAGCCAGGTGGATTGCTGCAGCCGTTAGAAATTCCAATGCGAAAATGGATTACGTCATGACAGATTTTGTTGTGGGTTTGCCTCAGACTTTGCAAGGTTTTGATTGGATCTGGTTGTTGGTTGAAATATTAACAAAAACTGCTAGATTGTTGCCGATTAAAGTTGCATGGATGTGTAGAGATTGACCGAGCTGTACATTGAAAGGATCATGCCACTGCATGGAATTCCTATCTCACTTGTGTCAGATCGTGACCCACGTTCTACCTCTGCCTTCTAGCGCAGTTTCCAGAAGGCGTTGGGCACTGAGTTAGCATTCAGTTTAGTGTATCATCTGCAGTCAGATGGTCAGTCAGAGTGGACTATTCAGACTTTAGAGGATATGCTGAGATCTTGTTACCTTGACTGGTATGGTTCGTAGAGTGAGCACTTGCCACTAGTTGAGTTTGCTTATAATAACAGTTTTCACTCCAGCATCAGCATGGCTTCTTATGAAGCACTGTATGGTCATCCTTGTTGTTCTCCCTTGAACTGGTTTGATGCCGGTGACAAACTTTTGATAGGACCTGACATAGTGCAGTAGCGTGCAGATGTGGTTCGTCTGATCAGACAGAGATTGTTGACAGCTCAGAGTTGATAGAAAATCTATACAGATCAGTGTAGACCTCCACTTTAATTTGAGCCAGGAGATAAGGAGTTTGTTAAAATATCTTCGACGAAAGGTGTTTCCAGGTTTGGGAAGCATGGAAAGCTTAGTCCACAGTACATCGGTCCGTTTCCTATTGCAGAACGTGTGGGCCAGGTGGCATATCGGCTTCAGTTACCAGCAGTGATGCAAGCTGTTCATGATGTATTCTACGTCTCTCAGTTGAGGAAATATGTGTTTGACCCATCTCACATTCTCGACGATTCCGTTTGGCCAGAAGTGACTGCTGGTTTATGTGCACTAGAGTTTCCTGTTAGAATTGAAGACCGTCGTGAGCAACGACTGAGAAATAAGGTTATCCCTCTGGTAAAGGTTGTCTGGCAGCATCACTCGGGTAATGAAGCTACCTGGGAACGCGAGGATAAGATGCGTCAGCTTTTTCCTTTCTTATTCCCGTGAGGTATGTTTGCTCTTTCAGATTCCTCCTTGTTCTTCCTTTTAAATTTTGAGGTTGAAATTTTTATTAGGAGGGAGGGACTGTAAGGCCCGTGTCCTTAGCGAATCCTTCGTGGTTCGGATCTGGATTCGATTCTGTGAATTTTACCTATTTTTTCGTGGGTGGATCCTATGCTAGCATGGTTTAATCGTTTGTCGCCTGTGATTAGAGGTCGGTTTCGCTGTGTGGGCCAGGTGGCTTGTTACCTCTAGTGTCGACAGTCATGTGAGCAGTCCACGTTGTGCGTTATGTCTTCCAACAGAGTATTTGACTCTACTCATTTTCTTTGGTTATCTTATTATCTAAGTCTGTGGATATGTTGTATCATTGTATGGCTTTATTTCCCCTGCGCTTTGACGTGAATGGGGTGTGGAACTGGCCAATTTAGCCATTCCACTATTTTGCTTGCCGTGTCAGTGCAACGGTCATCCCAGAGACTGTCACCTCCCGTAACGGTCCCATAATAGACTGTTATCTCTGTTAGTGGTTTCTTGGTCAGTGTGATGGTATAGTACAGGACCGTCACAGTGTAACGCGCCAATGTAGAAGCATTACACTCGGGTCATCTTTCGAGGACTGTGTCTATCAGCTCCTCAGAGATCATGTTTTCCTCGTAGACCGTGTTAGTCAGTTCATTTAACGGATCGTTCCCCGTACGTTATGGTTCAGGTGACGCACTTGTATGGATCCATTATGGTGTGTTTGACCAATGTTTGACTGGGAATGGTGGTTGATATAACGTGCCTAAACCTTGGCGCCATGTGGCTATGGTAGACTCATTGTGGTCTGTTATATGCTTCTTGTCCGTATTAATGTTTTAGGTCAGTTGGCCATAACGCGCCCGTCCTAGTGCGTTATACTGATATAGCACCCCTATTTTGGTGCGTTATATTGTCTGTATTGGAGTTTTGGATCTATCTGCCATAACGCCCCTTTTGTGATCCGTTATAGAAGGTAACGCCCCATGCTGGTGCGTTATAATCCTGTTGTTGACCGTGATGGTCCTTGTTTTGTCCTATGTGTTGGTCAGTCTTAGGTCGTGTTCTAGGGCGGTGTCTGTCTATTGGTGGTTGTCTGGATCGGTCAGTTTAGGTGACTGGGTGTGGTCTTTTCCTTGACCACGACAGTACCCTAATGACTCAATCTAGAATTGCCAGTGTCCTTGTCTCTGGTTACGTAGCTGCTGTGCCTTGACTGTCGGGTTCGCCTAGCGGTTGAGTGATAGTTTGCTTTGCGCAGAGTGTTGTTATTGTCTACCGCTCCAGTTTCTATTTGTCTTGACTTGATCTCGTGGTTTGCCCATGACCTGTGGGTGTCTGTTGACATCTTATGAGGGCTGTGACCATGATGGGACGGCCATGAATGTTTGTGCATGCAGTGTGTGTGTCTGTATGTGTCATCATTGTCAGGTTCCAGTCAACTCAGGGTCACCCAGCAGTTGACAGGTAGCCTTGTTGTGTCTAAGAAAATTACTGCCGCATCTCGTCCTCACGCTCTCAAGATGCCTCACCACTAGAGTGACGCTGCCATATCACCTTCACTAATGGGATAACCTTATTCCGCAAGCGTTGCTCACGCTGATCCTCAATGCAGATAGGGAACTCCGAAAGGGACAAGTTTGGGGTCACCTCAGGCCAAATAGAGTCCTCCAAGACATGAGAATCATCGGGCATGTACTTTCCCAGCATCGACACATGGAACACGTCATGCACAGCAGCTAGCTCCGGGGATAACTACAACCGATAAGGAACTTCATCGATACGCTCGACAATGGGAAAAAGACCAATGTAGCGAGGACTCAACTTCCCACGCTTGTCGAAGCGCATTACGCCCTTCATGGGAGAGACCCTCAGAAACACCCGATCTCCCATGATAAAACTCAAGGGTTGCCTTCTCCGATCAGCATAGCTCTTCTGCCGACTCTAAGCTATCGACATCTTCTGTCGACGAAATGCACCACCTCAATACACTGCTGTACAAAATTCGATCCTGTCAGGACACGCTCTCCCACCTCAAACCAATCAAGCAGAGTTTGACACGGTCGCCCGTACAATGCCTCATATGGAGGCATACCAATGTTCGAATGATAGTTATTGTTATAGGTAAACTCCACTAACGGTAAATGGTGGATCCATCTCCCTTGTCACTCCAGGCAACATGACCTCAACATATCCTCTAAAGTCTGGATGGTCCTCTCAGACTGACCATCCGACTGAGGATGGTAAGCCGAGCTAAACACCAACTCCGTGCCCAGAGCTCTCTGGAAGCTCCTCTAAAATCTTGAAGTGAAGCGAGGATCACGATCAGACACAATGGAGATGTGAACTCCATGCAACAGAACGATCCGCTCCACATATAGCCGGGCCAACTTATGCACACTCCAACTGACTTTCATCGGCAACAGCCGAGCCATCTTCGTCAGTCTATCCACTAGCAACCAAATATTATCATGCCCATCGGATGTCCTCGGCAACCCAACCACGAAATCAGTGGTCACGTGGTCTCACTTCCACGTGGGGATCTCCAAGGGCTGAAGTGTACCACTTGGTTGTTGGTGCTTCGCCTTCACCTGCTGACAGATCAGACACCAGGTCACAAACTCCGTGACATCTCTCTTTATCTCGGGCCACCAAAACTGTCTCTTCAGATTTCGGTACATCTTCGTCGATCCCGGATGCACGGTGTACCGGCTTCCATGAGCCTCCCGTAACACCGCACGTCTCACCTGCTATAACGTCCCAGAGTCCATAATGTCAATAATTCGTTACTAAGTATCGAATTACCACCACTATGAACTGAGAGTCCATGCACAGCCAGGGGTTGCCCCCACACCCATCCACCCCATTTTCCCTCCCACCTACCCCATTTCCCATCACCTATCTCCACCCTGCTCATGATAGCTCATAGATAGCAGTAAAGGTCCAAGTTTCAGAGGTTGCCACATATTCATTGTGCATATTATGGTGGTGTATCATACATTGCCAGAAATCTCTTCGAAGAAGCTTCACAGGTGAGGTGCTCTCGCATCCATCCGACGTCGGTGCTGCCCAGGAGAGCCATTATCCCTCGACTGCGCAAAGTTACTCCGACAAAGAACCTGAGCCTAAGGGCAAAAGTGAACAAAGCCCCTCCTATGATAGTTTGGCCGTGATGTTTGGCTGAGACACTCTCCTCCAAGTCCTCTGCCATAACCAATAAGGAGGGCACTATTTGGGGTCCGTAGCACTACGTTCCAGCATTTCTTCCCGGAGTGCGCAGGTTAGTCTAGCAGAGCTAGTTTTGGATCACCCTCTACTTCTCTCTACCTCATCCTCGGCTCTGACCTCCTCTAGTGGCCTCGTTTGGCTCGGATCAAAGAAGACTCGCCCACGGTTGCAACGGAACTGACCTCGCCTTCATCGGATCTCTAGAGAGCTCATGGCAGTGATTTTCTCAGGCCCTTGTGGTTCTGAGAACTGTGCACCCAGTCTCCAGCTGCAGACCAGAGCCTGAGTGCAGGAGCCCGCACGCTGAGTCCCTGGTGATTCCTGGTGCGGCTTTTGGCTGAGACCTTCTCCTCCACGTCCTCTACCATCTCCAAGAAGAAAGGCACCTTTTGGACCCCGGAGCACAGAGTTCCTAATTTTCTCCCCAGAGTGGCAGGTCACTCCCTCCTGAGACAGATCCGACCCCCTCCCATTACTCTGGTTCTTACGCCCTACTCCGGCCTCCTCAAGTGACCCCGTTGGTCTCTGATCGAACAAGACTTGTCCACGATCACAACGCCTCTGGTCCTGCCCTCATCGGACCTCAGGAGCACTCGTGACATCCACTTCTTCCAGCAGCAGTGGTTCAGGGGCAGCTAGAACTAGGTCTGACCGGCCCTGGTCCCAACCCTGCCTCGACGACCGTCAGGATTAGAATGATCTCCAAATATTTGGGTGTCTTCCTGGGCCAACCTAGGACGTTTTGGCGCTGGTCCTATCATCACCAGCAGTCGGAGGAGTCCATGGCGGTGACAACACCAACCTCCTATCCTGCTAATCCAGGGCGGCCAGAACCAGCACAGTTTGGCAATTCGGCTTTAGTATAGTTTCCCCCACCCCACCTGGCCGGCTTAAAGCCTCTCCCCGCGGGAGGTAGTGTTTATGTGTAATCTTTCACTCCCCGCCCCTATTATGTACACCTGACAACTGGGGTGGCAATGCTAACCTGTACGCAACCTCCACAACTCTTTCTAAAATCTCAAACGGGCCAATAAATCTAGGACTCAACTTGCCATGGATGTTAAATCTTTAGATTCCTCTCATAGGTGAAACCTTCAAGAACACATGCTCACCTACTTGAAATTTCAAATCTCTTCTTCTATTATCTGCATAGCTTTTCTATCTTAACTGTGCAACTTGTAGGCGATCCCTGATAATCTGGATATTCCTAGATGATTCTGAAATAAGATTCGATCCAAGCCATTACTTCTTGCCGACCTCTTCCCAGCACGAAGGTGATCAGCAACTCTTGCCATATAGGGCCTCGAACGGTGCCATCTGAATACTGGACTGGTAACTGTTGTTGTAGGTGAATTCTATCATGGTCAAATGTTCATACCAACTACCACTAAAGTCAATCATGCAAGCCCTTAACATATCTTTGACAATCTAATTCGTTCTCTCGGTCTGGTCGTCTGTTTGAGGATGAAAAGTAGTACTGAAATTTAGCCAGGTTCCCAAGGACTCTTGTAATCCCTTCCAAAAATGTGAAGTGAACCTGGGGTCTCTGTTTGACACAATGTTCACTGGCACACCATGCAATCTTACTACTTCCTTCATGTACAAAGCAGCCAAGACATCAACTGTCCACTTCGACTTAATCGACAAGAAATGCACAGATTTAGTCAACCTATCCACAATTACACATATTGCATCGAAGCCTCCACGAGTTCTTGGTAAGCCCATTATAAAATCCATGCCGATACTCTCCAACTTCCATTGTGGTATATCAAGAGACTTTAATTTTTCGGCAGGTTTGAAATGCTCAACCTTCACTTGTTGACATACCAAGCATCTACTAGTGAACTCGGCCACTTTCCTCTTCATGTTTGGCCACTAAAAGGTCCTTTTTAAATCCAGATACATCTTAGTAGGTCTAGGGTGAATGGTATACTTGTACCTGTGGGCTTCCTCAAGGATCTTACTCCTTACTTCGGCCAAATCAGGGACACAAGTCCTTCCCCGAAACAATAACCTTCCATCATTGTCAAATAGAAAATCTGGTCGATTGCTCAAACTTCCTTTGATCTCTACCAACATTGGGTCATTATCTTGCAAGGTCTTGATCTCTGCCAACAACTTTGGACGAAGTTGAACCTGAGCGATCATAATCTGATTCTTCTTCTTATCAACATTGAGGTCTAGACTAGCCAACTATTCTAGCATTCTCCACTCTTGCAACATAAGACTTGACAACTTGGCTATCGACTTACCGCTCAAAGCATCAGCCACTACATTACCTTTCCTAGGGTGATGAGAGAAGTGAGTAGAGCTGTAGAGAGAGAGGTGGGATTTTAAATGTAAGTAAATAAAAGAAGAAAATTGAAAACTGCGTGTTGTATAGAGAAAGAGAGAAAGTAGGGTTGTGAGAGTTAGAGAGAGGGAGAGAGGCAGGGACAAGGGGGAGACGTGTGTGTAGGGGAGCGAGAGAGAGGGAACTGCGTGTGTGTGTGCAGAGGTGAAAGAGGCTGCTACATGCAAGTGAGAGAGGCCGTCTGGTGTGAGGTGTGTGTGCATTGTAGGTGTGGTGTAGAGGAGCAGATGGGTTGACCTAGGAGGTGGGGGTGTCGACCACACGGTGAGGAAGTGTAGTGTGTGCTGTGTGAGCAGTGTGTGAAGAAGGGTGGGGTGCTGTGGTGTTGATGTCTATGGAGAAGAGAAAGAGAGTGAAGGGTGCAGAGAGGGGAGAGACGGAGGGAAAGATAGAAGAGAATGAAGGAGAAGGTGAGGGGATGTGAGTGTTGTGTGGGGAGTGTGAGAGAAAATGTGAGGAAGAACGAGGCCGTAGGTGTGTCTACAGGTGTGAGGCACTAGAAGGCTGCTACGGCGCTATAAGAGAGAGAATGAAGTTGACAACGGCATGGAGGGGAGTGTAGAGGAGAAGAATGAGGAGGTGAAGGCTCAGAGGGGTGAGGTCGACGCTATGAGTGGGTGCAGTAGAAAAGAAACAAAGGGGGAAGCAGCCGTGGCTAGAGAGAGGATGATGTCGGCGAGGAGGGGGTCGGTGTTGCGTGGTGTGTGTGAGTGAAGTGTGAGGGAACAGGGGAGTGTAAAGAGAGTCATGCGAGGCTTGTGTGTGTGTTGTGGCGAGGAAGAGAGGGAGAGGGAGAATGAAAGAGAGAGGGCAAGAGGAGGAAGGATGTAGAGAAGAGAAGAGTGAGGAGGGGGCGACTAGGAGGAGAAGAATGAGGCCACGGGTGCATCTGCAGGTGTGAGGTGCGAGAAGGTCACTGCGGCGTGGTAAGAGAGAGAAGGGAGAGAGGAAGAGGAGGCTGGAGGGAGCAAATGGTGCAGAAAATAGGAAGTCGAAAGAGAAGGGGAGGTCGCCTGGTGCCTGTAGAAGGGAGAGAAGGAGAGTGAGGGATGGGCCCGAGAGGCTAAGGAGGGAGAAGCTGGAGGGGGGAAGAGGAGAGGTTGGCTACGGTGCCCCAGTTTTGAACAGGGGCACCGTAGCCAGTGCAAGTGGAAGGAATGGTAGAGGAGAAAATGAGAAGTAGCAGAAGAAGTAAAGGGGACGTGGAGAAGAAGGCCCCCGGAGGGGGGGGGGGAGAAGCGGTCGCGGAGAAGGGGGGAGAGGTCTGCTTTGTAGGGGTTGGGGATGAAAAGATGCACGGGGTTGGTCTAGCTAACATGCATGGACTAGGTCCAATATGCTCGGACCTTCTAAGGACATACACTATCTTTGCTACAGTGTATGCTCCGACTCTAACATGCAATGAGCAAAAAGGTGCATGGACGTTATTATGTGCTCGGACTTACTGGTGTGTGCTCGGACCTTAAAAGGACATACACTGTCTCTACCACAGTGTAAGCTCCGACTTTGATAAATGTCAAAAAAAACATGCACGAGTGTTAATGTGTGCTCAGACTAGCAGAGAAAGGCATAATGCATATGCTCGGACAAGCACTGCTTTTATTACGGTGTATGCTCGGACATACACTGACTTTACCACAGTGCATACACTGACTTTAATACAAAACGAGCAAGGTGATGCACAGACTTGATAGCAGGTAGAGCATGCAAGGAGTTTGTTTGAGGAATATGCACGGGATATGATATGTGCACGAACTTGATTGCCAAGTCGTGGGCTTTGTGAAGCAGAGTCAAAACGTGCAGGGATGCATGTTTCAAATGAACATGCACAGATGCATGTTTCAAAGAAACATGCACGGACATGTGTTTTGCCAAGGGAAAGCATGCACGGGGTTTAAACCAAAGGATGAACATGCACGGGGTTTAACATGCACGGACTTGTGTTCTGCCAAAGGAAAACATGCGCGGGGTTTAAACCAAAGGAAAAACATGCACAGGTGCATGTTTCAAAGAAACATGCACGGAAGCATGTTTCAAAGAAACATGCACGGACACAAGTTCCTTCCAAGAGGAAACGTGCACGGACTTGCTGTTCTGTTGCAAGGAAAAGGTGCACGGACTTTGTTATCAAAATGAAACTTAGCACGGACTCGTCTGTGCCCGAACTCTACTGAAGAAAAGTGTGCATGGACTTTGTATGTACAAAGATGCACAGACTTCTCCATGATCGGACCTCAAACAGATATGCTTGGACTTGGCGACCCAAAAATGCATGTACTCAGACATATGCACTAACATGAAAATGAACAAATTAAAACCTACACGAACCTAGACGATGCACGGACTCAATGTTTCAACACATATGCACGGGCTTTGTCAAAAAGAGCACGGACTTACACTTCATAGAAAAAGACGCACAGATTATGCACGGGCTTTATAGATGTAGAAGTGCACGGACTTAAGATGCAACCCAATAGCAACTAGTCTAAGTCCAAAACATGCACGAACTCTGTATAAGGCATGTATGGACTTTACAATGCACGGGGAGAAAACCTGCACGGACTTTATAAAAGGGTGAACAACATGCATGGACTTATACTTTGAATGCATCTAAAATATGCACGGACTAACTAGGCTACTATCTCCTCCTGATGCCGCGCTGCCAGAAATAACGTTGATATGGACTCCATGGATGTGATTGTTAATTTCTTCTGGGGGGATGCCACGATCCTCCCTCTGCTCAGACACGTATCGAGATAGGTGCCCCTGGCGGACGAGACGCTCGATCTCATCCTTGAGCTGATGACAATCTCCAGTGTGGTGTCCGTGGTCGTTGTGAAACTGGCAATGCTTGCGGCGGCTGCGACGCTTTGGGTTGGCCTTCATAGGCTCGGGTTGGCGGAGAAGGCCCGAGCCCTTAATGTCTTCGTATATCTCGTAGACGGAGACAGATAGAGGCGTGTACCACTCGAATTTCTGAGGGGGCTCCCTGCGGTCTCCGTCTTGATTCTGCCTTTTCCCATGGCTCGAGCTTTGCTCGGATGGTCGCTTCTTGTCCCCTTCTCGACCTAAGCCCGTTGTGCCACGGCAAGCACTGAGGACTTCTTCGCACTCTACATGACGCAGGTCTAGGGTCACCAGATCGGCGAGAGAGGTGGGGGAATGGAGTACTAGCTCTCACCAGAGGTTCTCATCACGGGTGCCTCCGGTCAATGCGGTGATGGCTGAGGTGACATCCAGGTGAGGGATATGCAGGACTTCCGATTTAAATTGGTTGATATAAGCCCAAAGATTTTCCCCCCGTGCCTGCTTTAGTGCCAAGAGCCCCACCACTGACCTTGGAGGGCCGTTGTCGGCGAAGCTTTCTTTAAAAATTCATTCGAACTGTCTGAAGTCATGAATAATGTCGGGGGTGAGTGCTCAGAACCAGGCTTGAGTGCCCTGGACCAAGGTGGTCACGAACGCTCGGAATTTGATAGCGTCGGAAGCCCCATGCAGGGTCATCAGGGCATCGAAGCTGTCATAGTGGTCGGCTGGGTGTCCCTGGCCGTCATATGACTTGAAGGTCGGCAGTGAGACTCTGGGGAAGATCTCGGCCTTCAAGATTTGGTCGGAGAACGGGGATTGTTCCTCGTCTTCCTTGGTTGAAGTCTTCTGTAAGGCGCAGAGGGCGCACTCCTGTTCCATGAAATGTCACTCGAAGTCTCGCAGTTGGAGGGATAACTTCGGTTGCCGCTGGGTCGAGGGGCTATAAGGGTGTCCTTGCTGACTGCCTCATCGTCGCTTGGGGGCATCGGCCTCCGGGAGCTGCTGGCGCGTCCCGGGCCTTTCTCTCCTCGGGGTGGAGGAGGCTTCTTGTTTTGGAGGAGGGACTTGCGAAGGTCCTCCTGACCTGTTGCGTACAAGCCGTCGTTCCCAGAGGGTGAAGCGGCCTCCGGCTTTTTGCTGGGAAGCTTCTCCACGGGGGGGGGGGGCTTTCCAAGGGGTGGAGAATTGTGGATTACATCAAAACTACCTCCACACAGGGAGAGGTGGTAAGCTGGCCAGGCGGGGAGGGAGAACAAGCTAAACTAGTGCCGTATGGGCACTTTCCTGGTTCTACCCAAGTATGGAATGGGGGGACAAGCTGTCGGAGATGTAGCAGCTGCGGCCACTCCTGAATTTTGCTTGAGACGAAACAAGTGGAAGGGTCTTCATAATTGGGTCAGGATGATGCTTGATTTTTACAGAATTCTTCTATCGTCGGATCCGATCGGGGGCTGGCCGCAAGTAGGGCCCTAGGTTTCTGGTTCAGTCTGCAGGAGTACTTCAGCAGCAGGAAGGAATGGTCACCACGAGCGCTCCTGACCTCTGAATCGAGCTTGGCTAGATTCGTTGGAACTGTTGACGAGTCTTCTTCGAAACGGCACCTGCGGGGACTTCGGTGGAGATCGGAGCAGTCTGGGGCAGTCTGAGAGGTGAACATGTGTCTGTTCAGTCAAGGAACGAACAGAACGGAGCACCTGAGGGAGAAAATTCAGAAAATACTACTCCGGATGCCAACAGGGATGCCGCTTTTTGCTGATGGATGTTGACTGGTGGTAGAAGCTCTCGGCCAAGCGGCGCCTCCAGAAGTTGTGGGATGTGGATGTGGGAGCTCTAGGAAATCACCTCAGGTCACTGGCTAAGCCTGATCTGTGCAGTACAACAGCAACTAGATGCAGGCACCACGGCCGCTCCCGAGGTCCAATTGAGATGGGACCAAATCGAGGATGACCGTGGACGAGTCTTCTTCGATTAGCAACCAGGGGGAGCACCAGAAGATGTCGGGGCAAAGAGGGGGAGCCCGTTGAGTGGGAAGGGGTCAGGTCAGGTCCAGGGTAACCTGTTCTGCGCACTTGGGGGAAGAAATTCGAAAAACACTCCTCCGGATGCAGAACGGGATTCTGCCTTTTGCTGTCAGACGCCGACTGATTTTAGGAGTCCTCGGCCAAGTGGCGCCCTCAGAAGTTGTGGGATGCGACCGTGGGAGCTCTAGGAAGTTGTCTCAGGTTGCCAGCTGACCCTGATCTAGACAGTCGGGGGAGATCGAGCCTCTCGGATGGCAGGGATGTTGGATACCGGCGAGACCACCACAGCTGCGAAGCTTTCTCGACAAGCTTTCCGTCGATATATGATACGTCTTCAGGTGATCCCGAATGACTCCGGGACAGGTTCTGCAACTCGGGCCTCGCCTGCTACCTGCGAACTGAGATCTGAAGGTTGAAGGTGATGGGGGAAATGGGGTATATGGGAGGGGAAATGAAGTGGATGTGTATGGGGGTGACCTCTAGGTGTGAGGGGGTCTTCCTTTAATTTATTAGGGTTGCTACAGCCCCTCTGCCAATCAGCATACTACTCTAGAAACTATAGTCGCTAGTCTATCGTCCTCGCACGCCCTCAGGTCTTTTGTCCGAACCCGCGTGGCTCTGCCACCTTGACCCACTCCTGATGTAGACCGAGGGTCCTCATCATTAGCCTAAGGTGCAAGGGCTCGATCTCATTCATGCAATGGAGCCAAATCTCTCGCTTGAACAAGTGTCGGCACGCTGCGTCCCAGGGCTAGTCCTCATCTGCCATGCCCAAGTAGGGCCTCAGCACCACCTACATGCCACACATCTCAGTAGCATCACGTAATCATAAATAGAGAATAGGATAAATGCATAAACATAGCATATAGACAAGGGAGGTCGGGTAGTCTCGGATCTCTCGCCTCACAACCTACAGCTCATAGGCATGAGGGGCCCCCATCATGTATGGGAGCCAACGTCAGGCTAGTGACACCGCGTCAGGATGAAAGACTGCAGCTCACTCCATAGGGATGTACAAGTTACTCCAAATCTACATCCACATATCACTAACATATCATTAGCATATCATTGTATAATCATAAAGATAAATAGAAGCATATGCATAAATAGGAAAATTACATACCTAAAGAAATGGTGCGAAGCCGCTGATAGTCATCTCTCTACCCATCCCCGTGGATAGATAGGCCAGCAGATGGGCTAGCATGGTGACACCCCACGCATACCTCCCCACCTAGTCTAAGTCCTCGAGCAATCCCAGGAAATGATAGTTCATGTCGTCCCCCTCCGTCCCCAACAACAACCTCCCTAGCATTAGGAATAGGAACCCCCTCAGGTCTAGGTCTACCCTCTCCCTCTGAGTAGGGCCCACGTAGAAAGTAGCCCTCGCACATCCAGCCATGCGGATCGCAAACTCCTCTAAGCTCTCCCTAGTCCTCGGGCACCCCTCCTCTAACCCGAGTGCCTCCATCAACTTTGCCTTGTTCACCATCCTACCATCCCGAGGCCCCCCTGCCATTGTCTCCAAATCTAGAAGCCTACAGGCTCGGTCCCTATAGTCGGGGTAAGTCACACCGCTCACCGCCTCCCCATCCACCTTCAACCTGGTAATCCTCACCACATCCTCCAGGGTGCGGACCATGTGTCCCCAGGGGATTAGGATTGTCTGACTCACTCTATCCTACCTCTCTCTCAATACCTGGATGACGACGAGGTCCAGGCAAACTGACTCAATTCTCCAAAAGGGGGTGAATCCCATCTCCCTCAACCTCACTCTCTGAAACTCGGGGAGGTTGTGGTACACCACATGCACTATCGCCCAGGAGATGTGAGGCATCATCACCCCATCCACGGGTCACGGGTAAACCACGAGATCAAGCCAAGACAAATAGAAACATCAGAGGATGACACTCTGGGCAAAGTGAACCATCACTCGACCGCTAGGCAAACCCGATAGTCAAGGAACAGCCACTACGTGACCAGAGACAAGGACGCTGGCAGTTCTAGATTGAGTCGTTAGGGAACTATCGCAGTCAAGGAAGAGACCGCACCCAGTCACCTGAACTGATTGATCTAGAGACTATCGACACACAGACACCACCCTATACCACAAGCCTAAGACAGACAAACATGTAACGGCATAAGAGAGGCGCGTTACACGACTCTGACACACGTGGGAAGGACCATTAAAGCAAACTGACTAAACAAGTCAAACCCTGGTCAAATGTTGTGACGGCCTATAGAAGGCGTGCTATAGCACCCTGACGGTCTAAGGCAAGGCCGTCAGAGTGACTGACTGACACAGACATCGAGGAATGATAAGGCTGTGATGGATCAAGAAGGAGGCGTCAGAGGACTGTGACGCTCCAATAGTGAGCCGTCACACTCCACAGCCACGAACTGACCCACATGCTCAAAGGCATGTGGCGGTCTATCATCGGACCGTTAGAGACTGTGACGGTCTCTGGTATGACTGCCACACCGGTCCGACAAGCAAAATAGTGGAAAAGTCGAATCGACCCGTTCTACGCCCCATTCACGCTGAAGCGTAGGGGAAATAAAGCCACACGATGAAAAATAACTTCTGGAAGCTAAAAAGTCCACCTGCACACATTGAATCGTGACATCGGGGCAATTCTGATGAATCGACCCTAAACGAGTCACCGAGATTCCTGGACTCCTACCGGCCCCGAATGATGACCAATCGGCACGAAACTGGCGGGTACAGGATCCTGACATCCTGACGGTCATTTTGACAGTAATTATACTGCAAACCGTCACCATTTTCCAGTGAACCCTACAAACCCCAGAAATAACGATTTTGCCTAAACTGGCCCGATCTAGCCCGTTCAAGCACCAAACCACGCACAGAAGTAGGGAAAACGTGTAGGAGGAAGTGGCGATCTGTCTCCCTACCTCCACTGATGAAACCAAGCACCAAGGTGACTAAATCGCATCAAAAACCACAATGCAAACTCAACCGCCAGCTTTGAATCCACCGTTCGGGATCGCGTCAAAACCGATCCGATCCTCGCTCCATCATGCATCTCAATAGCTTCCCGGTGTCGTCTGCTCACCGACAAACCTCTCCGTCTATAGTCGGAGGCGACGGGATGAGAGAGCAAGAGAGAACAGGAGAAAGACACGGATCCATCTCCAAGCTTTGCAAGCCTAGCTCTGGCGACTTTGACATGACGTGAGACACATTTTTGATAAATAGAGACATGATTGGCCGTGTTAAGTCTCTTCTCATCTAAGAGTTCCAGTTGCACTAACAACGCCTCCCGACGTTCGTCAAGATTGAGTTCTTTGTCGAGCTGCACCCTTAGGGAAGGGATCAAGATCTCGTACGGGAGTACCGCCTCCATTCCATAGGTGAGAGCAAAGGGAGTTTGTCCCGTAGGAGTACGGACGGAGGTACGATAAGCCTATAGAGCTTCTATCAATTTGTCGACCCAATCAGCATATCTGTGTGACTCACATGTTTTCTTAATGATTTTAAGAAGGGTTTTGTTCGTGGCCTCGGCTTGGCCATTACCTTGGGGGTAATGCTGTGATGAATGATGCAAAGAAATATGAAACTTCTTACAGAGGTCTTAGAGTTCTTGCGATACAAACTGAGGCCCATTGTCGGTGGTGATGTCGCTTGGCACCCCGAACCGTGAAATGATGTTCTTCATAATAAAGTTGCACACTGTGGTTGCTTTGATCTCTGCATACGCTTCGGCTTCTGCCCACTTGGTGAAATACTTAGTTGCTGTGAAGATGAAAGATTTCTATTTAACCTGAGCATTGGGGTCACAGAATGGTCCAACAATATCAAAGGCCCACATCAAGAATGGCTAAGGAGCAGAGAGAGGATGGAGAGAGGAAGTAGGAGCATGAATTTTATTGGCATGGAGTTGGCATTGAAGACACTTATGGACATAGGTGAAACTGTCTTCTTCTAGAGTTGGCCAGTAATAGTCCTGCCTAAGAATCTTCTTCGCCAATGCCTGTCGATTAACGTGCCCTCCGCACTCACTGACGTGATCTACTTCTACAACTTTCCAAGCCTCATCGTCATCCTGACATCTCATGAGAACTCCATTAAGAGCATGCCTATATAATTCTCTTACAATAATTGTATATCTTGAAGCAACTCTTCTGATGGCCTTTTGCTGCTCGGCGTTGGCCACCTCCGGAAATGATCCATCCCTACAGTATTGCTCTATCTCATGGTACCATGGTAGTTCTTCTTCTTCCAAAATTTCCTCGAGCTTAGTTAATGATACTTCTTTCAGATCTTCCTTCTCAGTCCTCTTCTCTACAGATTCCCTAAGGTTATGGAACCAAGGATCCTGAAGGGAAGGAGCGTCCATCCGTTGGATGACAACGGTCTCAATGGAATGACTAAGAGGGAAAGAAAGGGAAGAAGCTAGCGATGCCAATGCATCGGCAAGAATATTCTGGGAGCGAGCAGTATGGATATAGATGAGCTTACGGAACTGCCTAGCCAAGAGTGTGACCAAATCTTGATAAGGCTTAAGCTTGAGGTACGGCAGTGTATAGGAATGTAGAATAAATATAGGGTTTAACAGTCTAGAGAGTCTGGTACAGTCAACAGCTCACTTAGGTTGTTCTATTTTCTCGTTGTGATTGTTTTCCTCACATGTTTAAGGTCTACGATGGCGTAGTGGGGGGAGGCACGGTCCTCGGTGGAGTGGGTAGCTAGGGCTCAGGTAGGACACGACGAAATACCACCCCCATCGACGGTCGTGGCTCCAGAGGCACCGGGATAGGCTGAATTTTTCTTATGATCGTATCAGTTTCTGGCATTGAGGCAGGAGGAATCGTCGGTTGCTCTGTTTTGGGCTAGATTCAGGGAGCTGAGTAGGTATGCACCACCAGCTATGGCGAACCAGACGATGCTGACCTAGTAGTTTATCGAAGGGTTTAGCCTAGAGATTCATCGTACACTTGTGACAGCTGCTGTGAGCAACTTAGAGGTGGCTTTTCAAACTGCTGCAATCCTGGAGATGGATTTTCTGAGGGTTCAGGAGTAGACCTGGATGCCGAAGCTTCTTCAAGGTGACCCACAACAACTCCCCGCCCAGCCAGTGGCGTTAGCTATGCCCCCTTCACCTACTCGTAGGCAACCTTGGAGGGGCAGGCGGATGCAGAGGCCCAGGTAGATAGGGTTTTAAAGGCACCGTTAGTAGAGGCAGCAGGCCCGGAGGCAGGCTTCAACTGAGAGTGGGCTCCAATCAGTGGCCCGGTCACCGCAGCACGGGTTAGCGGTTCAGAGGGAGCAGTGTCAGACATGTGGTGGCCCCCACCTCAGCCAGGCTTGGCTAGAGGTCATTTCAGTTAGGAGCTGTTTCACATGCGCCCAGGTTGGGCATGTGGCATGTGAATGCCCGTTGATGAGGTGTTTCAGATGTAGTCAGGTGGGGCACTACTGCCATGAGTGCCCCCAGCTGTCTCCTTAGCATGGCTTTGCGGAGATGGAGGTCCCCGAGTCTATGGTGTATATTTGTCATGTCAGGCGCATGGGTGCTCATTGTTAGAAGGTGTGATTATGATTTTTGTCTGGTTTTTGCCTATTTTTGAAGTTTTCTTGTGTTCTACATTATGGGTTTTGTGTATTGAGGTGTGTGTCTGGGGTTTGCCTCAAACGCAGTGGATCATTTCTAATGTTGGGAGGTGTCGCAGGTTCAGTCAGGTGGGACTTTTGGCACATGGTTGCCCCGAGGGGCTATCCCAGCAGTCGCACCAATTTTTGGCATGGCGAGGTTGGATTCTCGAGGTTGCGAGATGTGTAGCTGGGCTAGCGAGAAGGTGTTCTACACGTGGCACGTATGATTTTGAGATGATGGATTGGTGCCTCAGGGCGTGTTTTCCGCCCACGGTAACTAGCCTAAAAATCGTTAGACGGGAACACCCCTCCACCTCTCCTAGGTGGGCCGACACTAAGGTCGTTGGGCTACGACTAGTGGCTCCATCACGAGGAAAGAGAAAGTAACTCTACTGAGACATAAAGATATATTTTTTAATTCATAAAATAACTTAAACATAGCGGAGAGTGCATTAGAACATGATTCACTACTTTTAGCATAGCAGAGATCATAACGGATCAGTTCTGCCCCGTTACATAACATAGCGGATTAGCTCTGCCCCGTCATATAGCATAATGGATCAGGTGAGGTGCGTTGAGGTAATATAACGCGCCTCCGCTGGTCCATCATATTCATCTGATCTAATTCCAGTTACACTGGTCATAACGGATCAGGAATACTGCGTTATGTAACATAACGCGTCACTACTGGTCCGCTATGGCCACCCGAGTTATTTTTATAAAATTTAAAGACCCAAAGAACATAACGGATCGAGGATGGTCTGTTAAGGTCTCCAGAACGTGAAAAATCCACAGTTTTCCACAACTATAATGGTCATACATGGGGGGGGTTACACTAACGACTTAACTAATGTATGCATGAGCATAACGGACTTGGTGTGGTCCATTAAAGAAGTATAACGCGCCAGGTGTGGTGCGTTATACACATAACGGTCACTGGCATGACCGCCATGTGAGCTGGGCAGCGAGCGGGTTCAGTTTGATACCGAGCCACCCCCCGGTCGATGGAAATCGATGGGGTTCACTACAAAAACCTGTAACCTACCTTCCCCAGCATCCATACTACTCAATAGAAGCTAGAAAACATAAATACAATGCCCATGGATAATTAAGAATACTAATTACCACATTTTTAGGAAAAACCAAAAATGGACATTAACTAGGCTAAACGGCCACAGATCGGCATGCATGTGGCGTCAAATCATTCCTAGCGAGGAGACGGTCCCATCCCCCTACCTCGTTCGCACCGAAACGGCCGTTCCGGCCGCATGCAAGTGAAGTGGAGGCCGCGGCCCTCTCGCCCCGTCTCGTCCAACCGTCCTACGAACCGTGGAATGGAGGGCGTCAACGCGATCCCCTCGCCGCACTGGTTCCAACGACATCCCCCACGTCCCAATCGGGCCCTAAAAATGGCAAAATCGAGAAGGAGAGAGAAGGAGAGAGACGTTGGGAGAGAGAGAGGGTGAGAGAGTGAAATCGGGAGAGAGAGAGAGAGATTACGAGAGAGTGAGAGAGAGATTAGTGGGTGGGGAGGGTTTAAGGTTATAAAAATTTTATTAATTATATTTTTTTGTAAAAAAACTCTATTTTACATTTTAAACCCCCAAATACCGCATAGGGGCGTTACATCATCATAACGCACAAGAGAATGTGCGTTATGCTCAACAGACCAACGCACTAACAACACGAAGTATAACGGACCACCACAGGCACGTTATACAAGTATAACGTACAAGGATAGGCGCGTTACACCCAACAGACACAAAAACCCAATAATCACAAACCAGGGGCATATAACAGACCATACCTAATCCATCATAGCCATAAAACGCACAGGGTGAGGCGCGTTATATCAACTGCCATACCCAGTCAAAGCATCGGTCAACAAACCATAACGGATCTGCACCTGAGCGTTATCTTAACCATAACGCACGGGGAGGAATCCGTCATGCCAACTGACTTTCACAGTCTTCGAGGCAGACATGATCATCGAGAGATCTGACATGGCAGTCAGCCTCGAAAACCACGTGACCATAACGCACCTGGATAGGGGCGTTATGCTCCACATAACGGACCTATCTTGGTCCGTTATGCTCCAAGGCCTCCAAAGATGAAAATCCATAAATGATGCATAACGATCTATCGGGGGACCGTTATGCACATAACGGTCTCTGGTAGGACCGTTATGCCAATTCGATGGTGAAAACAGTGAAACGGCCGAATCGGCCCGTTCCACCCCCCATGCACGCCGTAGCGCAGGGGAAATACATCCAAACGGTGGGAAATCCTTCAAGGATTCCAAAAACACCACATGCATACCGCGAAACGCTCTAAATCATGAGATCCTGGCGATTCAGATGAATCGACCCAAATCGAGTCATCGGGGTTCCTGGACTCCTACCGGCCCCAAATGACGACCAACGGATACGAAACTGGTGGGGTTGGGATCCTGACATCCCAGTGGTCAGTTTGACACTAACTACGTCGTGAATGGTTGCCATTTTTCGGCCAACCCTACGAACCCCAAAAATCACAGTTTATGCTAAACTGGCTCGATCTCCCCCGATCGGCCACCAAACTACGCACGGAGACAGGAAAAACGTGTAGAACGCGGAGGGGGTCCATCTCCCTAGCTCCACCGACAAACCGAGTGCCATGCGCGACTAAACCGCGCCAAAAACACCATCGCGAAACGAACCGCCGACTTCGAATCCGTAGTTCGAGATCGCGCCAAATCCACGCCGTTCCTCGCTCTACCACGCGTCTCAGCAAGTCCCACGCGTCGTCACCTCGCCCGCGGACCGCTCCGTCTGCAGTCGGGCACCTCTGGGAGAGAGAACGAGAGAGAACGAGGGAGAGAGAGAGTGAGAGGGCGAGAGTGAGAGGGGGGTGGTTTAAGGGTTAAATAAAAAAGAAATTAAAATATTTTAACCAAATTCTGAAATCCCGTAAAACATGCCACTCGTGCCCCCAGTGGTGACAACATTGGCTGCCAGGGCCATGGAAGGTTCTTCGGAGGAAGTCTCTTCGACGCCCACCTGCGTCGCTTCACTCATCGCTCTTCCTCTCCTGGTGAGGGGACCGGGCATGGCGGCGAGCCTGGCCACTTCTTCGGGGTCGGTAGGTAGAGCCCTATACCGACTAGAGACTCCTGCCATGTTACAGGTGAAAACTCTCTAGTTCCTGTTTCTTTTCGCCATCCTCCTTGGCAGCCTCTCTGGGAATACCAGTCTGTCAAAGACCGACCGTGGGGGTGGCGCTTCCTCCCGTAAAGGGGACTGGCGTAGCTCCTCCGATCAGTTTCTTGATTCTGTGCTAGGCACAGGTTGGATTTCTTCTTCTTCTCGAAAGGTGGAGGCCACTGTCCCTAGCAGTCTCTAACAACCCATGGGGGTGCTACCTGGGCCCCAGAGGTAGTTTCTCATGGCTTGCTCGATCCCTTCCCACTCCAGGTCGGGGGGAGCAGCCAATAGTTGCGTGTCAGTGATGACAGCAGGAGAAGTGTAAATAACAGGCGCGGGGCGGGCAGCCTGGCATCGACGCATGCGGCGCTGGCGGTGGGCATTTTTGGGTAGTGCTGGTCCAGCAACTGTCGGTGGGTAAGTCGTGGCCGTCACCTTAACCCTTTCATCTCTCCGGCCCTTTCTGTGGCGGGTGTAGCTGGGCCCCGCCTGGACAGGTGCAGTGGGCTGGGCTCCCTTGGGAACCCAAATTTGCTTTAGTTTGGCCGGCTTGTGAGCCGACGTGTCCTTCAGTGCTGCGGCCAGAATGGCGGGCACCATCTTTTCCAATCCCTGGAAGGAGTTGCGGACTGGAATAGCTGGCACGATGCTGTCCGGGATCACTTCGGACCTCTATCCATTCAGATGGACTCGGATGGTCCCGATAGTCATAGACTTGCCGGAGCTGGAGATTCGACACCTCGTGGCAGCGCCAGCGTTGTTCCTTCGGAGCCTCCTCCGATGGGATGCCGACCCCTGGTGTGATGGACTGGCAGCCTGGTGCACATGGAGCACGTTGTAGCTCAACGTCCTTGCCAGAATGCCATTGCTGTTCTTGGCCACAGCTCGGCCGGTAGCAGCTTCAGTGGCTCCCGGGATGGGAGCATTGGATTCGGGCTCGTCGGACACCTCTATGTCCAGGATGTTGACGAAGACTACCCCAAGGAAGTTGGGGAAGCCCATGATCGGAGGGAAGCTCCCGAAGCAGAGTGGGACGGCGAGGTAGCCTTCTCAAACGTGGCTCTCCACGACTTGCGGGCCAAAGGAGACCGCCATTCTCGAGGTTGAAATGTGATTTTCCTACTAGCCGCCCAACTTTTACATACGGCCTAGAGGCGACCGTATAGTGCGGCCCAAGGGCGATCGCCCATCCCTTTGCTATTTTTGCCTGATGCTTTCCCTCATTCCTCTCGACAAGTGCCTCTTTCCTCTCGCGTCGTCTCTCCCGCAAAGTTGGCATACCTCTCTCCTCTCGCATCGTCTCTCCCGCAAAGTCGGCGTACCTCTCTCCTCTCACATCATCTCTCTCGCAAAGTCAGCGTACCTCTCTCCTCTCGTGTCGTCTCTCTCGCAAAGTCGGCGTACCTCTCTCCTCTCGCGTCGTCTCTCTCGCAGAGTCAGCGTACCTCTCCCCTCTCGCATCGTCTCTCTCGCAAAGTCGGCGTGCCTCTCTCCTCTCGTGTCGCCCCTCCCGTAAAGTCGGCGTACCTCTCTCCTCTCACGTTGTCTCTCCCATAAAGTCGGCGTGCCTCGCCTCTCCAGTGTGTCTCACCTGTAAGTCATCGTCTCTCTCCTCTCACTTGTCTCCCACGGTCCGAATTTGCATTTTTCAAACATTCATGCATAGCATAAGAAAATCAACAAATAGAAAAACAAACTAGGTCACTATCATATCACATCATGTACAAGTGTCGAAGTACAAAGCAAAATCAGGCCGCCCCCTCTGGCCTGTCACTATCACCTCCTCCCTCCTGCCTCTTCGATGGTGGGCCCATCGCAGAGGTTGCACCCTCCTCCCTCTCTCATCATCGGCGCCGTTTCTCCTCCTCATTCCTCTGCCACTAAGAGGAAGTCACAAGGAAGCACCCAACAGAGCCGTGAGTAGCCTGACTCCCGCTTGGGGCCGCACGGCTACCACTCATCCCGCTGCGGGAACGGCTCATCTCCCTGTATGCCCGCACCTCACCGCACAGCTTGAACGCCTCCTGTCGGTATCGCTCCAGCTCTGAGGTCGCAGTCTGGAGTCGCTCTACCTCTGCCCGAAGGAGTGCCGCCTCCACTGAGTCTGATGGTCCACCCTATGCTAACTGCTGCCGAAGGCGGGCTGCCTCCTCCTGCGCCTCAGCCTGGCCTCTCTCCGTCGAATCCCTCGAGCGAACGCTCTGCCCTAGCTCGACACGTAGGTGCTTCGTCTCCTTCCCCGAGTGAAGGCTTTGCTCTAGCTCTCTCCGCAGGCGGGTCGCCTCCTCTCTCAGGCTGTAACTCTGCGCCAGCTCCTCCCGTAGACGGGCGGCCTCATCTTGCGCCAATACGAGCTCCTCTCGCAACTGGTCGCCCTCGCCTATGGCAGCAGTCAGCTCCGTCACCTGCACACATGCATTCACCATTAGTCAACTACATTTTAGTATAAAAGCATAATTCACAAGGGAGGACCAAGGTGAATTTTAACAAAGAATGGCTGGGTTTTAATCCCACAGGGAAGAAGATGTTTGAAATAAAAACGACCACATTCTGCTCTGCCAAGGGCAAGGAGAAGCTGGACATTCCATCCAGACAATATAACGCACCAAGATAGGGGCGCTATATCAGCATAACGCACTAGGATGAGCGCGTTATGGCCAACAGACCCAAAGCACTAATACTGACAAGAAGTATATAACGGACCACAATGAGTCCGCCATAGCTACACGGCGCACAGGGTTAGGCGCATTATATCAATCGCCGTACCGAGTCAAACATCGGTCAAACACACCATAACGGATCCACACAAGTGCGTCACCTGAACCATAATGCATGGGGAATGATCCGTTAAATGAATCGACTGACATGATCTTCGAGGAAGCACAGTAGTCGAGGGATCTGACAATGGCAGACGGCCTCGAAAATAACCCGAATATAACGCGCCTAGCCTAGGGCGTTATATCCAAATAATGGACCAGGCCTAATCCGTTATGCTCCATGACCTCGAAAGATAAAAAATAATGAACAAACCATAACGGTCTGTCGAGGGACCATTATGCCTATAATGGTCTCTGGTAGGACCGCTAAATCAGTCTGGCGGGTAAAATGGTAGAACGGCCGAAGCAGCCCGTTCCACGCCCCATGCACACCATACCGCAAGGGGAACACATCCAATCGACGGGAAACGACTCTAGAAGGTCAAAAATGCTACATGCATCCATCGAAATGCATTAAAACGTGAGATCGGGGCGATTTTAACGAATCGACCGAAATCTAGTCACCGGGGTTCCCGGACTCCTACCGGCCCCAAATGACGAGCAATCTACATGAAACTGGTCGGGTTGGGATCCTGGCATCCCAACGGTCCATTTGACACTAACTACGTCGAGAATGGTTGCCGTTTCTCGGTGAACCCTACAAACCCCAAAAATATCGATTTTCACTAAACTAGCCCAATCTCCCCCGATCGAGCACCAATCTACACAAAATTAAAGGGAAAATGTAGAGGACGAAGTGGCGATCCATCTCCCTACCTCCACCGATGAAACCGAGTGCCGAGGCGACTAAATCACGTCGAAAACCACCGCGCGAACCGAACCATCGGCTTTGAATCCACCGTTCGGGATCACGCCAAAACCACACCGATTCTCGCTCCGCCACGCATCTCAGCAGCCTCCCGGCATCACTACCTCACCCACGGTCACCTCCGTCTACAGCCGGAGCCGATGGATCGAGAGAGCGAAAGAGAACGGGAGTGAGGGAGAGTGAGAGCGTGAGTGAGATGAGAGAGGGAAAGGGGGGGTTTGGTTTAAATGAGGACTTCCGTCATAAGCCTCATGAATGTGCTGGGGGCATTGGATAGCCCAAATGGCATGACGAGCCACTCATACAAACCTTCTTTTGTTTTGAAGGCTGTCTTCCACTCATCCCCTGGTCGGATACGGACCTGGTGGTAGCCACTCTTCAAGTCAATCTTAGAAAAGATGGTGGCTCCACTCATCATGTCAAGCATGTCATCAAGACGGGAAATGAGAAATCTGTACTTGACAGTGATTTTATTGATGGTGCGACTGTCAACACACATCCACTAGGTGCCATCTTTCTTGGGTGTGAGCAAGGCAGGAACAGCACAGGGGCTCTTGCTCACCCTGAGAAAACCCTTTTGGATAAGGTCTTCGACAATTCTTTAGAGCTCAGCATGCTCCTTAGGGTTCAATCGGTAGTGGAGAAGGTTGGGTAGGGTGGACCGAGGGACAAGGTCAATGGCGTGTTGTACATCACGCATAGGAGGGAGTCTAAAGGGAAAGTCCTCGGGAAAAATATCTTGGAAGTCCTACAGGATTGCCTGTACTTTAGGTGGGACTGAGACTTGGGACTCCTCGGGTGTGATGGTGACAACAACAGCCCAAACTGGGGCACCCTCGGCAACCGCTCTATTCAGCTCACGGACACCTATGAAGTTAAGGTGCCTAACTGGATCTTTAGGGGCCTTAGGAACGGGTGTGATAGGTGTAGGAGAAGAGGGAATGAGAAGTGTCCCTTCATTGAGAGTTCGGGGACTCTCCTGAATTTTGGGGGTTCCAGTGGGGGTAGAGGTGGAACACTTACCCGGGGTCACCTTTGGGGGTGTCGGGTACAATTGAATCTTCTTCCCGTTGTGGGAGAAGGAACACTGATTGGACCAACAAAATGTAGTAAGGTCTACATCATAGATCCACAGTCGTCCTAGAATGATGCTCCCGACCTTCATAGGCACTATATCGCATAAAATTTGTCCTTGGTAGGACCGAAATTGGATGGGAATGACACATGTAGTGGTGACAGGGATAGAAGTGTCGTCAACCCAAGTCACGTTGTATGGCTTAGGATGATGGTGTGTAGGTAGACCTAGATGGGAGACAAAGTCTGAAGAGACTGCATTGATACAGCTCTCATTGTCAAAGATCACCTTGTAGGGTTGAGATTTAACCATGATGTAGGTTTGAAAGAAGGAGGTGCGATGCCAGTCGTTCTCCTGGGGATGTGTTAGGATGCAACGAACTACACCCAATCGTCCATGGCTAGAACTCTCTGTAATATCTCTCACTTGCATGCACTCGACATGCGTGCTATCAAATCCTGCATCTAGTTCCTCAAACTGGGCGATGAGGTCAGGGTTGGCAGCTCTCAAAGGTCACCTGGGCAAGTGGGCGGTGCTACTCATGGAGTTTGATATCTCCTATGTGCCGCAGAAAGTTATCAAAGGCCAGGCTATCGCAGACTTCTTCACCATACACCCTGTGCCTGAAGATTTTCCACTGGCGACAGAACTCCCGGAAGATGAGACATCGGAGGTAGACCAAGTGCAGCCCACCCTATGGTAGTTGTACTTGGATGGTGCAACTAGAACAGATATTTTAGCTACCGGGCCAGCTAGAGTCAGGGCCGGCGCAGGCATAGTCCTGAAGTCTCCTGAGGGGGAGGTCATATATAGTTCCTGCTCAATAAACAAGCCCTGCACAAATGATGAGGCTGAATATGAAGCCTTGATTACTGCTCTACAGATTGCTTTGTCCATGAAAATACATATGCTTGAGGTGTTCGGAGACTCCATGCTAGTCATAAAACAGGTGGAAGGACAATTTGATGTGTGGAAGTCGAAACTCCTTCCCTATCACCAGTTGGTGTTGCACCTGATGGCGAAATTCTAATTCATTGAAGTAAAGCACATCTATCGAGGACAGAATGCTCAGGCGAATGGCCTCACAAAGCTTGTCAATTCCTTGGCAATCCCGCCAGATAAGAACCTGGATATAACTGTCATCAATAGACACCAGGTCCCCAGCATGATAGAGGTCTTGGCAGATGAAGAGGAAAATGAAATAATGATCGTTGAAAAAATTTGACAACCTGATTGGCGAGAGCATCTTCTACATTGGTTCCGGCATCAGCAGTTGCCAAAGGAGAAAGAACAAAGAATGAAATTGATCAGAATCAAAGACTCCTATGAGATGAGGAATGGAACCCCATTCCGAATAATGGCGAACACCCAAAAGAAAATCCTACTCTGATGTTTGTCTACAGAGGAAGCTTGGTAGGTGATGAAAGAGGTTCATGTTGGGTCAGCTGGGGCACACCAAGCCAGTCCAAAAATGAAGATTGAGATAAAGAAGTTGGGCTACAACTGGCCCACTATATTTGATGACTGTTGTAAATTCGCCAAGTTGTGCCAGAAATGTCAAGAACACGCCACCGTGCCAAGAAGGCCATCGGTGCCATTACACCACACCTTTCCAAGCTGGCCATTCGCCCAATGGGGCACGGATGTGGTGGGCCCTCTACCAGCATCTTCATCAAGATGTAAATATATTTTGGCAGCCACAGATTACTTTTCCAGATGGGTAGAGGCTGTGACACTAAGAGAAGTAACGGGGGAGCTGGTCACCATATTCTTTTGTCAGAATATAATATTCTGGTTTAGGATTTCCAGCCGAATCATCTCTGACAATGACAGCCATTTCAGAAATGGACATCTGCAAGCACTCCGGCAAGGACTCAAGCCCCAAGGCTTCCAGCAAGAACGCGAGGAGCTAAGCGCGTGTTGGTTGGCTTGTTGATCAACTCGTATACGCCGAGGGTATATCGCACGTACTTCCTTCACATGGCGTCAAGGCCGTCTCACTCAAGTCCATCCCCCGCGTATAAGGCGTCGTGATAATGGCGAATACAATCGCATTCCGGGTCCGCCCGCGTGTAAGGCGTTATGATAACGCCCGCGCCATGATGTCAAATTTGCCCCCGCCACAGGACCGCGTGCCCTTCGCTCACCACGAGCTGGCCATCGACTGTCCCAACCGCTGACCTAAGTTAGCCGGACCTTGGCCCGGAAGTAACATTCCCGGGACCAGCCTCACTTCCCCAGCATGAAGACACTCGCCTTTTGGGACTCGTACCCGACCGCTCATCCCGAGCCACGTCCGGCCTCCCCCAGGCGGCAATCAGCGTCCGTCCCTGTCATCCAATCTAGCCCTCCCGCGGTAACTCGGGAACGTCTCTAGCTCCCCGAGGAGGGCCCCTATAAAACACACGGATAATCCACCTTATCCTGCATTGACCCGGGGACCGACCCACGTGTCGGAATTCTCCTGCCGCTTGCAACCAGTTGTATTCCGGCCCTCGCGGCCCCTCTGTAAAGCCCACGTGACACCCATAAAGCATGAAACCAGTGGAATATACACACCCGTATCTCGGATCCCAGTTTCTTGCCCCCACCAACTAGTGTGCAACCCATTCTCCCGGGTCTCAGCCCACCAATCCCCCAGCTGCAGGATGTACCCAGTTCCCTGTCATTGGCTTCAGAATTATCCAGGTTCTTCTTCAGCACGGAACAAAGGTGTTCGGATTCAATCCGATATAAATAAACACTGGTTGCTTGCGGCCGGTGGGGAAAGACGTCCCGTAGACGAATCCCATAATCGCCTGTGCACTCGCACCCGTGGAGCCTCCCTTTCTCTCCATGTGCCGCCCGATGTCCCGTGCCCACGTGCCGCGTCCTGGCGACGCTTCCCCAGTCAACATTTGGTTCCATGGGTGATTGTCGAGAAATTGACTGGCACGCCTGCACCCGTCCAGTTACCCTGTCTCCCAGCCACCCCAATCTCATTCATTCCAAGTGAGTAATTAGCCAGTTCGTAGGCCGTTGTCTGCGTTCACCAACTCCCAGAAACCTCTCGACCTTCTGCAAAAGGCGAGTGTCCGGTGCCGTCTTGAGAGACATACGGCTATGAAGGAGAATACTCGAGAAACATCAAACTCCTGTGTTTTCCTTTATTGCCTTATTCCTTCCCTCATCGCGGCCACCGATATCTCCCCGCACCTTTCCCTAGCACCCCCTCACGGGTCGGGACCAAGGGGAGAGCCGCCGCACGCGAGAACAAAAAGATGGCACGCCCGGTGGGACGTCTCCCACCTTTCTTCCTTCTGCTGGAGAGAAGCCAGTGCCAACCCTAAAGCCATGGTGCCCTTTTTCTATCCTTGCAGAAGAGGTAGAGGAGGGACACACACACACATCCCTGCAGCTTCCAGCTCGCATTCCGACAGCCGAACCGCGCCCGACGACCGTCTATGACCGTCGCCCTCCCAGCAACCAGCACTCCAACGACCATGGCGGCCGTGACTTATGGCCCCGTCGTCATCGCCACCCACGCACGTGTGGGTTACATGGCGACGCCGATCATCTTCGGCGACTTCGCCCCCATCGTCATATCGCCCTACTTCCTAGGCGTGATCCCTGTGGCTGTCCCGCAGTCGATCCCAATTCCTCTGCCTGCTCGTACAGCCGACGCACCACGCTCGGCTCCAGCACCGGTGGATCGCCTGAGTGTCAGACTCGGGGCCTCCACCGCCTGCCCCCGTAGGGGTCCCAGATCATCTCCTGCCCGAGCAAACGGCAGCTCCCGGTCCCAGCTTCGACTGATCTCCAACTCAGGCCCTGTGCCCCGAACATCAATTATTACTTCAGCACTTTACTTGGGCTTCAAATCCCGAGTCCCAGCCAAGCCAGCACCGAACGGGGGCTCCTAGCCCCAGGTTTGCGGCTCCTCAGCACCTCACTCGGGCTCTCGGTTCCGAGTCCCAACCGAGCCTACCCCCAGCACGGGTTTCCCGCCCCGGGGCCAAGGCTCCTCAGCATTTTGTTCGGGCCTTCTGGCCCGAGCCTTGAAGGAGCCAGCACTCAATGCGGGTTCCCAACCACGGGTTCGAGGCTCCCTAGCATTTAGCTCGGGCACACAAACCAGGGTCTTATCAAGGTCGACCCGCGACGCGGGTTCTCCGCCACGAGCTTCTAGCCTCCCAACCCTGCAGTGGGGTCTTTCCCCCTACAATCCAGCAACGACAACTCCCAGCATAGGTCTTCCTCTTCAGGATGCGGCAACCTCAGCGCCCGCTATAGGCCCTCTACCCCACACTCCAGCTACGCCAGCACTCGACACAGGTTCACAACCTCGAGTTGCCGGCACCACAGCACCTTCTGCAACATTGGCTCTCGGTGCAAGAGCGTCACCTCGAGCATCGGCAACACTTCTGTCGGCTCGGGCAAAAGCTTATGCTCAAGTCACTCAGCCATTGGCTCCCGATACGGGCTTCATGACCCGAAGGCCGATCCCAACACTTTTGGCTGACAATTTTGCGCTGCCAGCAATGGTGGATCAGGTCTACTCTGTCTACCACCTCAGAGCAAGATCTTCCTCGGCTCCCCAGAAAAGCGCCGCAACGGTCGCAGGGGAAGGCGACCCGCTGCTGTAACCAGCAATTCCAGCAAGACCCTTCTTGTCAGCGACCTGAGGATTTGTCTCAATGGAGGCGAACCGATAACACCTCGGGATCGGGTCGTGCCCACGGTCCCCACTACCAATCGTTTTAGCCTCATGCGACGGACGCGAGAGGATAAAGCGGAGCTAAAGGAAACAGGTGCCACGGCAGCAAACCGGGGGCATCCGCACCAGCTCAGTACTCAGCCTCCCAAATTCCATCGAAAGAATCGTGATGAGGGAGGCCAACAACTTAGCCTGAGAAGAATCTGGGTTACCTCGGAGGAGGATCAAGTTGTTCGAAGGGCGCGTTTTAAGAACACTCTTCGAACTCCCGAGAGCGGCATCGCTCGGAACATCGCTGAATCTTCATCAGCACAGCCCGACGACACCCAGCCTCTCCAGCCCGACTGGGCGAAAACCAAGAAGGGCTCGCACTGGGCTCCGCCAGCGTCCAGCCCCAAGCTCTCTTCGGTTCGACCCTACAATGGAAACTCCACTTCCACGGACCTCAATCTTCGACAGGCTGGGGGCACCAGTCCGCTCTGAGAAGCATTCTGAGAAGAAAAGGACGGTTCAACTCATCAACGACGCGGTTCGGGTGTTCGCATGTTATGCCACTGGAGACCAGCCCGATACGGAGTCAGATGACCTGAACCAGCCTCTTGCTCAGCTCAGGAGGCCTCGCCATCAAACTCAACCTCCAGCGTCGCCGGGTCACATCGGCACTTCCGCCGGACCACAGGCATTAGAACGCGCCGTCCCAGCCGAGGACCGTGGCGCACCTATCGATGCCAGTCCGGTCAACAATGATCCTCCGACGAATGAGGTCCAAGAGGTAAACCTTGAGACTCTCATGAAGGAGAATCAACACTTGAAGGCCCTCTTACAAGACCTTCTTCAAGAGAGAGACCTTCACCCCCAACAACCTGCTAAGCCTCCGGCCAAAGCACTGCCACTACCAGTTGAGCCCAATGGTGCCAACACTTCAGCAGCAGCTGCCAGAACCTCGACAGCAGCCGGGTTCGACACGCCTTTAGTGGAAACACATCCACGAACCTCCAATACGTCAGTGCCAGAAAATCTTATGGCACAATGCCAGATGATCGAGTGGATTGTCGAGACAAAGCTCGCCTAGTATGGGGAAGGGGTTTCCACTATAGACCTCTATAATGTCCCCTACCCACTACATCACCAGCTAAAAAAGTTCCCTCCGGAGTACGCCAGGCCCCCGAAGTTGCAGAAATTCGACGGGCAAGGATCTTCACATGAGCACTTGGCCTACTACATTACAGCCATGGGTGAGCTAGCATTGGACAAGTCAAATCTCCTCCGCTACTTCGCCACTTCACTTACGAGAACGACCATTCAATGGTATTCCCGCCAGAAGCCCAACTCAGTGGTCGACTGGGCAGATCTCCAGAAGAAATTCCTCGACCGCTTCCGGATGGCCGAGCGCAAGATCTCCCTGGCCGAGCTCTACTCCCTTCGACAAAAGAAGGGCTAGAGTGCCCTCGACTTCATCAAAAGATGGCGAGACCTCAGCATGAGCTGTATCAATCCGCCAGTCCAGGAGAACGCCATCACCATATGTCGTAAAGGCCTGGCAGCTGAGGTCAACGGAAAGCTTCTTGGCACGAATATCAAGGGCTTCGATCAGCTCAACTCGGCAGTCGCCGAAATAGAGATGTTCTTCGCCGATAACCCGAGCTATACTTCAGCCAAGGGTAAACCGGCACGACAATGCCAACCCGGTAAAGAGGTGAACATCATCGAATTCACCCCCACCGCCAAAGCCAGCAAGGAGGGCGAGCTAGGCGGCTCCGACAAGAAATCATCAGACAAGCCGGCTGCCCTTCCTTTTCGAAGCGTATAAAAACGCCTTTCTCCTTCAAGAAAGAACACACGAAGATGCTCTTCGACCTCTGCATGGCTCAGAAGATTATCAAGCTGCCAAAAGTTCGCAATCCAGATGATGCCCAGAAAGTCGATGATCTTAACTATTGCCCATATCATCGCATGTTAGGCCATCCACTTGAAGATTGTTGTCTTCAAAACTCAGGCACAGAAACTGATCCGAGACGGTCTCATCAAAATGAAGAGCGATCTCGTCGATCCCCCGCAGCCACATGCATGGTCCAGACCCGCTAAGGCCGCACGTGTAATTCACTACACAGCTAGTGTGATTCACATGATGGCGGCATTCTCTCTCTCTGACGTCGAAGCAGAGGAGCCCAGCACCAGCCAAGGCGAGCACTCACTGTGGTATCTAGGGTGGAGACCCTGGCATGACCGCATACCTCTCTCCTTCCCAAAAGAAAGGACTAGGCGGCTCTTTGATGTCCTCATCGAGAGAGGGCAAATCATGCCACGTGAACCGCCAGCAGACTACACTCAATAGGACTTTAGTCATACCCAGTACTGCCCCTTCCATGCCAGAATTTGCCACGCGATCGAATCCTGCGAGGAAGTTCAACACTAAATCCAGGAACAAATCCAGTGGGAACAAATTGATGCTGAGGGGAACTCTATAGCAATTCTGAGGCTTCGACAAGTCGTTGAAGAAACCTTGAGCATCGCCAGAAGTACACCAGATCACCCAGACACTCCTCAGGCAAATGGACAAGGGCTGCCTTATCAACATACCCCGGAATGGCTCGAGTTTCGAACTGATAATCGAGAAGCTCTCGAGCAACTACGAAGTCGCAGGAGGCGGGACACCAGTCAGGAAACTGCGCCGAGTGATTTCTCGATCAACGTCATCCATCCTCCTGCCACCCCAACCCCTCCAGACGCCCAGATACCGACTACCAGTTAGCCAGTTCCTGCCATTTCGGCCATGCAATGGCAGCACTAGCAAGAGCTGGAGTCTCTTCCATTTTCTAAGGACACCGCTAGACTACTCCGAGTCCTCCTTGACCGGGAGGATGTCCTGGTAAGCGAGACGACAATGGATGCTCCAAGCCCCTCTCGCTACTCCTCAACTCCCTCTCCGCCTTCTACACTAAAGGATAGGAAGGGGAAGCAAAAGCAGGGTGAGACCCCGACACGATTGTGTCGTGTCTCCCCAGTTGGCGAGCCTATGGGCCCTCTCCACATGCCCTACAACCCAGCCCAGATCATAGAGAAGACATCTTCAGAGTTTTCAGCGACTCTAGCTAGTAAGTCGGGTCTTTTATCACAAGGCCCAGTCGACGCGCGAAGTCAGGGTAACTACCCGGAGCGGTAATACCCTGCTACGTCTTCAGCTGTCACCAGACCCTGCTCCAAGCCAGATGATAAAGGCAAGGCTAACGGGCAAGACTCCAGGCGAGTCCCCCAGTCTACATCTCAACAAAAGACCTCGCCACCACAGGTAAGGCGTCAAACCACGCATACGTCTTCGGACGCCAGCCCCAGTATACCAACTCACCACAGACTTCCTTCGCCACCGCGAGTGAGGTATCAAACCGCGCATACGTCTTCGGACGTTGTCCCCGTGTACCAGCCCATCAAGAGCTGCTTCCTTCGCCACCGCAGGTAAGGCACCAAACTACGCATACGTCTTCAAACGCCAACCCCAGCATCCCGGCATAACAGGAGCTACCACTCGAGGTCATCGAGCAGGCGATCAACGCCACCTTCCAAATACAACAAGCGGAAGATGCTTGAATTGAAATCCGAGCAAAGAAAAGCAACCAGCCTCACTCTGTCAAGACATCAGCTCGAAGATATCCTCACTCGGGCTTGTCAACTCCGGCTCCGACACCTCTTCCTCCTACTCCCCTAGAGGCGGCCATCGCCAAGAAGAAGGAGAAGAATAGAAGGAAGAATCTCAAAAGACGGCTCAAGAAGCAAGCTAAGCAAGTAGCCGCCTTACAGTTCCCGGTCGAGCTAATGCCTTTGCAAAGACTACAACAGCTCATCGATGACCTGGAGGAATACGTTCCTCTTGGTCCCAC
Source organism: Amorphophallus titanum (assembly GCA_024336825.1). Classification (NCBI taxonomy): domain Eukaryota; kingdom Viridiplantae; phylum Streptophyta; class Magnoliopsida; order Alismatales; family Araceae; genus Amorphophallus; species Amorphophallus titanum. Next base: position 15,150,031 of record JANBPO010004741.1, read on the forward strand.
GGATGCTATCACACTCGATAGTTACATCCCATGGGAAGAAATGCAGAAGCAAGCTCGCCTCAAAAGCTGGGTCCAGGAGATGATCCAGAAAATCAAGAACGGCGAGAGGCTCCTCATCCCAGAAGAACTCTTTGTGTTCTAAAAAGATGAGGAGATCATCATAGAGCAGCTAGAAGAAATGCTTCGAGGCTGCACCTGCAATATGGTGGCTATTCCACCCCCGGACGACATCAACGCTTCTCGACGAGGCGAGCCAACAACCTCCCCAACGAGACAAAGAACTACTGCCCCACTCGGGCTACAACTAGCTCCGGAACACAGGTCGATGCTGAGGTCGTGGCCGAGGACGCGGTAGAGGTCGCAGGAGGATTCCCGAGCTACCTCTCCACCCATCTACCTTCGACCCAGAGCGAATTATCCACTTTCGAGGGGAGGAATCTGCCCCCATTCCGAAGGTAGAAATTCTGAAAGGGCCCAACATCTTCGATCCTTCTGGCACGGAGGAGATCGTGCCAGCATCCCAGTCCCTGCACCAGCTCCGTCCTCTTCCGCAGAACAAGATGGCCTGTTCGGTAAGGACGAGCTGGCTCGCCAACCACTCCTAGAAGAGCCATCATTGGTGCCCCTGATCCAGGAGTCCACAGGTGATCAGAGTCAGTTTGATCCCAGTGGCAAAGGCAAGGCAGTCCAACTCCCCGACGGGGAGCAGCGCGGCAGCTCGAGCCGATCGGAAGGTCCTCCACCAGATGAAGCAGTTTCCCGCCAACATTATAATCTGAGAAGCCATTGCTTAGAGTAAAGAGCTAAGAGAAGCCCTTATTAAGATACTCCAAGAACCAGAAGCCTATGAAGCACATGCTGCGGAGATGAAGGTGGCAGCATATGAAGCCTTCACAGCCACCGTCTCTTTCACGGAGAAAGACATGTTGCTTTCCCATCCGTGTCATAACCGCCCTCTTTACATGAGAGGGAAAATCAATGGGCATGAGGTCAACCGGATCCTGGTAGATGCCGGTGCTGCCATCGACATCATGCCACTCAAAACCTTGAAGACTCTATATCTGAGCCCATACCTCCAAAATGTTCAAGTGGCCAAGATATCCGCCTTCAACCAAGACACCGAGGTTGTCCTTGGCTAGGTGGATGTCGATCTAATGCTCGATGATTTCACCTCCAAGATGACATTCTACATCATCAATGCCAACACTTTCTACAAAGTGTTACTGGGCAGACCCTGGTTGCATGAAAATTGGGTCATCTCGTCAACTCTCCATCAATGCATCAAGTATGCCAAGGGTGGGGAACATCATATAGTCTTTGCAGACTTGTCACCATTCACTCCAGCAGAATTTAATCTTGTCGATGTTGCACTCTACTTCGGGGAAATCAGTCCATACCCCATGATCAAGAGCACAAGCAATGGCTGGCTCTCTGAGAAAGATGATGATGATCCCTCCCCAACAACAAAGGAGGCCAGTCGGCCCCAAGAGAGCCCATTATCCATCACTGCCAGAATCATTGTCAGACATATTTAATGCCTTCATGGCTGCCAACTTGCTCATCCTGCCCAAGGAGAGAGCTGTGCGGCCCCCCAATGTTCACACTTCGAAGTACTATGTTTTCCACAGACAGCCAGGTCATACAGTGGACAATTGCTTTCATTTCAAGGAGTATATTTATGATATGAATGATGGAGGCGGGATTGACTGGGATAAAATGAGGTGGTACATTGTTGTCCAAAAAGTCAAGAGGCCTCCTCCTAGACCATAATTACAACAGCTATAGCCACAACAGCAGCCACAATAATAACAACCACAACAACAGCAGTAGCCTTAGCAGGCACCACAGTAGCAGCCCAACATGGGTATTGTTCAGAACCCCCTTCTAGAGCACCCCTAGCCCAACCATTAGGTCAGCTCCATCTCCTCATTCCTAGAAATTAGAAGAGGACAAGTCTGGCATGTGGAAAGCACCTCTATTCTCACCACCAATCACATCCCCAGTCAACCTCTACGCCTTACTCGGCCAACACCCTTCTCCCCCCAACCCGCATCACAACCTGTAACAAGGCCTTATCCCATCATTCCCACAGCCGTCACGTCCCCTCATCTGAATTCCTGCCACCAATCCCACATTGATGCACTAGCAACCATTGTCCACTACACCTTCGCCTATGCCCTCAAGGCCTCTCATCGTCTCTCACCCAACCACCTCGCCGCCCACTTCTATGCCTTCACCTTTACCCCCGAAACCTCTTACCATCTCCCATCCCTCCACTTCGCCATTTATCTCCACTTTTCCACCTCCTTCGCCTTCTAAATCCCTCATTACCCATCATCCATATGTGGCCTCATCTACCTCCATTTTGCCTCCACCGACCAAGCCTCTTATTCTCTCTCATCCCTCCAATTCGCCCTCTACCCCCGCCTTGCCTCCACTAAATAGACCTCTAATCAGAACCCCTACACCCATTATCACCCCTGCTTCACCAACTATTTCTCCACCACTACCCCTCAAACCCCTGCTAAAGCCTACGCCTAATGCCATAGGGGTGCAACAAAAACCACAAGCCATGGTACTCCAGAGTGGGAGGATCTTCCACCAGGTCTTCCCGCAGAATAGTCAAACCCCCGAGCAGTCTCAGCCAGAGAAAGGCACCGAAGGTCAACTAGAAGAATCTATCCCCAGGACACAGTATGACCTGTTGAAACATCTAGATAAAACACCTACCCAGATCTCCATCCTTGAATTGCTTAAGATATCCACGTCCCATCAAGAAGCTTTGAAGGAGTATCTTCAAAAGGTCGTGGTGAATGAGGACCTCCCCGTGGAGAGAATCTCAACAGTACTAACACCGACAGACACGCAACCAGCTATCACTTTTCATGACCATGAGCTTGCCCCTAAGGAAGCTTGGAAATATGCACTATGTGTTTCAATAAAAATTAATGGAGTGTCTGTGGAGCCGTGTTTGGTGGACACTGGTGCATCTATAAATGTGATCTCTCTAAGCACCCTCCAGTCATATGGGATCGACATGGAACAAATATGACCTTCGTCAATAACAGTCATGGCCTATGACAATAGTAAAAGGCCGCCCAAAGGGATGATTACTTTAAACGTGGAATTGGGCCCTACATCAATCGCCACGAAATTCCATATCCTTGATATGGATCCCACATTCAAGGCCATTCTAGGCCGCCCCTATATTGAAGCACTGAATGCTGTGTCGTCCACCAACCATCAATGCTTGAAATTTTTGTACAAGGGACGGATTATCAAAGTAACCAGTATGCCCATCCTTCATATGGTGGATGCTATTTCTACCTCTTTGCCCTCTGTCTGGCCATCCCACATGCCTATTTTCTCATTGCTGGATATGTGTGATCCTTGTTGGGTCCTGTCAGTGAAAGAAAAGCCTCTCACCTCATCAATATCGCGTCTCCCTTCCCATTCCAAAGGATGGGAGATCATGAGAAATATCAGCCACCAATAGGGCAAAGGTTTGGGGGCACAACTACAAGGAAGGCTGAGACCACCAAAGAAGTCAAGGGTGATCTAACGGGCTGGCTTGGGCTTTGAAGGGCCATTTGAAGCAGACGGGAAATCCCTTACATGGACTTTGTACTCTCATTTTAAGAAGGGGCCTGTCATTTAGATGGGGGATTACCCACAAGAAATGCATGGGGAGCCACAGGTTGTTTACGTAGTCGAGAAGTGTTCAAGGGCCACTAAGAGAGGTAACGTCAATGACTCAGAGTGCGAACGGAGCAAGTGGCTTGATATAGCTGATATTTCCGTCGCACTACAACAAATGTTCTCACCTCCACAGTAGGAAGGGCCACCTTTGATCTCTAAAATGCCAGGGGATACCGCCATTATTGCCAAAATTCCCAACCATCCTCCCCTAGAGGACTTTGTCATCGACAGACTGACGTCCATCATCGACTCTACCATCGATGGCTCATTAGCCGTCATCTTCTCTGTTCACTCATCTCAGCCTCTATTGTTGTCTCCTTCCTGGGCCAGACGGTTGTCTAATGATCTTCCCAGGTCCCCTTCTCTACTTACATACTTGCACGGGTTTATTAACCTATGCCAAGTTTTCAATCATGATTTGCTTCATGAGCCTCCCAACCCCCTCGCTATAATTTCTTTCTCTCCTTTTACAACTATTTTTCATTATTTTGTCATCAAAAATAAAAATGAAAAAAAAATGTCAATTTTCAAACTCCTCAACAGCGCATTTTCATTGAGGAGACATCTTATATCTCCCACGAGTGCGCCCCGACTTACGGGCCATTCATCCAAGGTCCCTTGAGTGACCTTCTTTACCCCTCCTCTGAGGGGTCCTTCCCTGTACATTCTTCAATGTCCTCTTCATCTTCTTTAGGTCCTGTCAGTCAGGTTACTAATAATGGGTCAATGGTAGTACCCAAAAGGAAATCCAAGGGTAGGCGAATCCCTCATTGGTTCCTCCTAGACCTAGCCAACAAGTGCCAAGCATGTCTGGAGATTCCCCAACTGTTAGAAAATATCATTCAACTGTCGGAGATAGAATGTGAGGAGAATTGCAGAATTGATGAAGGGTATGGAGTCTACAAGATCACCAATGAGGAATGCCCTATTGAAGAAGGGGATGAAGAGTATGAGGACGCGGCTAACACCTATACTAGTGGGATGAGGCGATTTGATGAACCATCAGCCGCCGTAGAAGAATCAACCAAAGAAATAAACTTGAGAACCGAGGAAGACCTTAGGATCGTCCTCATAAGTAATAATCTGCCATCATTAGAAGGAGAGGCATTAATCGAGATTTTCAAGGAATACAAGGACATGTTCGCATGGAGCTATGAGGATATGTCGGGATTGGATCCCACCCTGATCGAACACCGCTTAACTCTAAAGCCGGGGTCTATCTCGGTAAAGTAAAGCTTAAGTCGCTTCCACCCTCAAATGGCTTTGAAAATGAAGGAAGAGGTCGACAAGCTCCACAAAGCCAAGTTTATTAAGGTCATCCTTTATCCTCGGTGGGTGGCAAATATTGTCCCGATTATAAAGAAGGATGGGAAAGTTAGGATTTGCATTGACTTCCGGGACCTTAATCGCGCATGACACTGACTTCACTCTTGCAGAAAATCTGAGTCATAATTATTCAAGATAAAAATCATTATAAGAGCTGGATCATTTGAAAGTAAGAGTCAAAGGCATTGACGATCCATCGATGCATCTGGTAGACGCCTTGATGCAATGAAGTAACTTCAGCTGATGCATAGACGTAGTTAGCAGATAAAGAGCAGATGCATCGACGCATCGGGTAGATCGGGTAGATCACCGAAGCAATCTCAGCATGATGCATCGATGCAACCAGCAAACACACAATAGATGCATCGATGCACCCAACAGATGCCTCAGTGCAGTCACTCTTCTAAAGAAAGATTCACAGAGCTGACTAGCCAAGACTCAAGAGATGCCTCGACACATCATGAAAGTCACCTTGTTCAGAACAAGAAGCTACTCAGAAAGGTCGATGCACCCAGAAGATGCATCGACGCAATCTAGATGCAGCATAGACATTCAGCGTAGCACTGAAGCCTCTCGCCCCGACACACCAAGAAGATAGACTGGCAGAGCATATGTGAGGTCTATGCATCAACATGATGCATCGACTCATCAAGGCAGTCTGTGTACCTTCCTCAGCAACAACGTCAATGCATCAGGGCGATGAACTGAAGCATCAGTGAAGGTTCAAATTGTAAAAAGGCAGCTACATCGAAGCATCACAGACATGCATCGATGCATCAAGCCACAAACTATGTGTAAAGGCTGGGCCAAGACTCAATGCTCCGACACATCAGAGACCAACACAATTGATTATTTTCCAATACCTCGACCTGTCTGTCTTGAGCTGTGCTTCACATCAATCATCTACATAAAAGGATTATCTGACTAAATTGATATCTTTAATGTGTCAATTAATCCATCAAAGGTTCAAACAAGATATATGCGAAATTAGCGAAGGGCAGTTTAGGAAAAGTTGAGGCACAAAGAAGATCCTGATCCAGGCACGTGACCACTTGAAGGAAGAAAGCGTTATGGCCGTACTAAGTAAGAAACGGTGCGAAATCACTTAGCACATGTGGCAACTCTCTAATAATTCTGATTGCTATCAGAATATTCCTCAACCCATGTGGATAAATCAACGTACAGCTGCTGATCTGGATCGCAGAGAGGAGGTCTGCGACACTCTGCCCTATAAATTGGAGTGGCCTCGTTCATAAGAAGGGCTAGAGAAAATTGAAAAGAGCCTTTCACGTCTTAGAACTCCTTCTGAAAGAAAAAAAGAGAGAGAATTCGGCAGAAAGAGGGAGAGAAGTTTACCCAGCCAATTTTCATCGCAAAACTACTTCAATCTGAAGCTACATCATCTTCTCTGTTAGTCCGATTGAGGAGTTTCTACACAAGCCTTCATATGACTGGCTGCTTGGGACATCGATAAATGATGCGAAAGAATCGATCCGAATCATTGGTAAAAAAACGGGTGTCAACAGTTGCCAGCACCTTTTCACAGCGCCGGACCTATCTGATGGCTAGGATAGCTAAACTACGTACTGAACTCTCCAGGGCCGAGGCTGAGCTACAGGAAGCCGAGCAGCGAGAAGTCCAGAGTGTAGAAGAGGCAGAATTGGCCGAAGGACAAGCCGCATCTCTTGAAGAGAAGTTATCGCAGCTGGAGGCTACCGAATCTCGATTGGAAGAGTTAACCCGTCACCCTTCCCTGGGAATTTTGGAGCTCGAGGACATCTTCCGATGCTCGTTGCAGTAGCCCCCCTTTTGTTTGCTCATTTTTTTGTTGGTGAACTTTTATATATCTCGGGGGAAGCCCCGAGTAACATGTATTTTGCCACTTCATAGAAATGAAATGTCTTCATTTTTCATTAGATTACGACTTCTTCTTCTTCTTCTTTTATCCTTAGCCAATTAATTTAGCCCAGATACATGAGTTACTAGGGCAGGAGAGCGCTCACACCTTCAGCGAAGGGATGAGGGGTCCGCTCCACCATAATGTAACTATTCTCAGGGCCAAATTTCAGCTAAAATCAGTTGAATGCCCAAGGGCAAAGGTGTAGGGGCCACTAGGGCCAAAGGGTAAGGTCAGAAGGCCCTTCAGTAGGCTCCACCAATGGTGATGAAGCTGTCGGGAGACCAAGAATGTGTTCATTCCTCGACAGGGGTAGGGAACCCGAGTGAAGGATAGGTTTGTTAACTTCCATGAACAATGAAGAAAGCCAAGGGTAGGTTTAGCTATTGACGTGGATGGAAGATCCAAGCCAATGGTCCATTTGTTGGTTTCGCCGATGGTGACGAAAATTGAAGGTAGGGTTTATTCATCGACATAGGCAGAATGTCGAAGTAAAAGGTGTGTTACCGCATATGCGCATGGCTTATGACGGTGGGGCTTGACTTGCCGATGGCACACGGGATTTTCGTGGGACTCAGATGGTGAATAAGAAGGCAGTACTACTTCCATCATTATTTCATAGATTTCATTCATTCATTCCCCTTTTTTTATTCTCCTCCCTTTTAGTCACATGACTGACTTAAGTGCCCTTTTGAGTTTTCACCGAAGCCAACGCCCTCTTAATTTTGCCCACACGGCCTTTCGGGTTTTTACGTAGCGGGGTACCCGATTTTGCCTGTAGTACCCTTTCAGATTTTCATTACAGCTAGGCCATGCAACCGTCGAACAAAGAGCAGGTCAGGTTCAGAATAAACATTGTCCACCCTTAAGCAGACACAGGACAGTTGTTCAATAAGTCCACCAACACCATGGAGTCTGTGTAGATGATCGATAAAGGAATAGAGTGATGCTGGGCTAGGCGGAGACCGTCGAGAAGAGCTCTTCCTTCAGCTACCATATTGGATCCATAGCCATAATAATATGAGAAACCAAGCAGTAAGTGCCCACAAGAATCTCTGAAGCAGCCACCACCTCCTGCTGGTCCGGGGTTACCTTTGCTAGCTCCATCCACATTAAGAGCATAATTGATAGAGGGAGCAGCCCAACATACAGTAACAAAGGAAGGGCGACTATCTCTGAGATCAATACCAAATACTTGTGTAATCCTAAGCAAATCAAGGCTGACACCTTGAGTAAAATGAACTTGCTGCGCAATCTGATTTGTCTCCACTAAAATTTTGTTAGCAATAAGATGGAAGTTGGATCTATGCCCTTCAAACTTAGCCGAGCATCTGAGTTTCCATATTTCCCAGATGATCAGAAGAGACATCAGTAGAGAGATGAAACCTTTAGGTTTGTTGGTATTAACCCCCGCAAAGGATTGCTTCAGCCAATTATAGATGCTGGTAGCTTCCAGACAAGAATCAGTGAGCAGGGGGGCAAACCTATTCCAGAGGAATTTAGCAGGTTCGCTGTTGACAAATAGGTGCTCTTCGTCTTCAATCTCATGAGAATCAGTGCAGCAAACACAAATGGAGGCCATGGAAATTCCACTAGATTGAATTCTGCTGTCAACTGGGACTGCATTCTGAAGAATTTTCCAACAGAACAGAGTGGCCCTCGGTGAAAACTTATGGTTCCACAGTTTATTGAACATATGGTTGTATGAGTTCATCACTTGCCCCTTAATAAATCTGTAGGTGGACTGAGTGCTAAATTTGCCTGAGTTGGTGAGAGACCAAACTGGAATATCACTACCTTTTTGAGTTGCAAAGCTCTGAAGTTCAGACCGCAATTGATGGTCCTGCACTGCATCCCAGACAGAGTGCTGACGATTGGATATGACCTCTTTAACTGAGCAGTCTTCAATCGTGGAACTCCTTTGGATAGATAGAAGATCACAGCTACATCCCGGAGGAAGAGAAGGTCAAGCTGCTAATTTCTAATACTACCTCGACCTTCCACAACATCTTGGCAATGAATGACATAGCCAATATGCATCAACTGTACAATCGGGCGTGCTTTACCCAAACACAGTTCAAGGACTCACCAATCCACTCACTCTTTGAGGCCCAGAAGCCCAAATACAACAGAAAACCTCAAGGGCCCGTTACAGAAGGAGTCCAGACCAATGAACAGGTGCAAGCCGTTGCATTCCCATTCCCTAATCAAACCAATCAAATCTGCTTCCAGAGAGAGAGAGAGAGAGAGAGAGAGAGAGAGAGAGAGAGAGAGAGAGAGAGAGAGAGAGAGAGAGAGAGAGAGTAGAGTAGAGTAAATAAGCTTAGGAGTGGGAGTCGGGCTCCTGGAGGTACTCACCCTGTCCCACGAGTGCTCGGAGAGTGCTTGTTGGGCGCAAGATGTGCTCAGCGATTTCTATCTTCTTATCTATCTCCATTTTCTTTATGCACATCTTAGTATATCGCTACTTCTAGGTGTCTCGGTCCTCCTCTCTGTGCCGCTCCCGTCATCTGATCGGAAGCCTATTTATATAGGTCGCCCTGGCGATGGAGATCCGTTTCCTAATGAGAAAAAGTGTAAGTCATGGGGTAATGCCTCCTTGATTGTGGGTGGAGTTTTTCTTTGTGCTCCTACTTAATTGGGAAGTGTAGCCTTGCGATGAGAATCCTGGCATAGTGGGTGTGCCCTCATCCCTATCGGAGAAGAGGCCTACAATGGGGGAGCAATATTTTGTCGTTGGAGAGTCGTTCGGTGTCTGGGGCGCACACATTGATGCCTCCAGTGGGCTGGTGAACCCTTCATATGCCTTTATTGGGCCATCAGGTTTTAGGCCGTGAGCTATCGGGCTGCCTGCCTCGATCCCAACTGGACTAGGCTGAAGCGGGCCCAATGCTGGTGGGGCGTGATGGGCCTGGTGGGTTTTACCATCCTCACTAGCCCCCCACTCTCGGGTGCCAATCACGCTCGGGGTTCGAGAGGATCTTCCAACGAGCCAGTTGGGAGAGGATTCTAGGAGGATCCTCCCATGCTGTCCAACTCCCTAGCACGTGGGGCCCCGCCTCCTGCCGCGGTTCTTGGCACACAAGGCAGCCCTTGTCGGGATGTTAGGCAAGGTCATTATCATCATGCCGTGGCCATTTTTTATCTAGAAAAGTGAGTGTGAGTAGCCATTTGGGCTTCTCACTATCATCCTTGGCGGTGACAGTCATATTCCATCTTCGTAACCCCCTCGAGGTGGCTACTTCACCCCCACGGTCTATAAATTAGGGCAGACAAGCTTTTGAAGAGGCTTCACCTATATCTTCCATCTTCCGCACAAGAGTTTGCTTCTACCTCAGCGCTCATCCTGTGCCCCGGTGAGGACCCTTCTTCTTCTCCTTCTTTCTAGGCCTCATGGCACCTCAAATGAGACTTATTATTTCTGGTTCCAAACCTTCCACAGAAGAAGTCAGCCGCACCGGTGCCCCGAGTACTTTGGGGGCCGGTCCCAATTGTCCTTGTTCTCCTTCCCTTGTATCATACCAGATTATCCATGGCTTCCATGAGGCCTTCCAAATTCTAGCCGACTACAACGTCAGTTGATAGCCCTGCAAACAATATATGTTGTGGATATGTGAGCCCTATTTCCAACGGCACCAACCTCGCCTCGATCTGATATCGGATCTGAGCGCAATAATTCTTGCCGCCGGGTCGCGCAAATCTGTTCCGTGAAAAGACCTATAGAAGTAGCAACAAGTTAAATCTTGAAAAAATATCAAAACTCAATTTCAGGAACCGCCACTTCAGGGAGTCGACCAGGGATGTCTCACCATCGTCCCAGCCAAGCACCGCCTTCATAATATCTCCGGAGGATGACGTCCCTTTGGAAGTCATTGCTTGCTGTCCTGTAACTCAGAATCGAGTCGGCTCAGCACCGAGTTGGCACAGTACCGAGTCAGACCAGCTGGCCGAGTTCTCCCCGAGAACCCTTCCGACGTGCTGCCCGTCAACTCAAGATCGGTCCTCCCGGGCTCCACTTGTAGCCCTTTATCTCCCTGTGTGGAGTGGGCAAGAATTCACTATTGTAACTATTGACTAATTATTTTATCGGGAGTTATCGTAACTTGGCCGAGATCGTCTTCCCCAAGTCCAGAGCGTGGAGGTAAACTCGCCACCCTCCTCATAGGCTTACTTTACTTGTATACATGTTTGTATGCTGCAACATGTGATAGGTTACTTAGCTCGCTCAAATTTCAATCACCGCTACGAGAGAGAGCGAGACCGTCCCGTGACCCGACCCGGGCACAAAAGTGAGTTGACCACCCTAGCTCTTGCCGGTTTCTCAATCGCGGACGATCATACGCTTCCCTTGTTAGGGACAACTGCGAGTTTGCTAGAGTCCAAGGTCAGTATTCAACTTGGAGTTGAGTCTGCGAGCCATCCCACATCATAAAGTTAGTGCCATCATATACCAAAGTAAGAGCCATTGAAGGCAATCAACAGATAGTTTCAAAACAGTAAACCAATCACAATTGGAATTGCACCAAAAATAAGATGGCAAGATCCTCCGCAGATCGTTGGATCTGATCAATCAGAAATCCACTCTGATACCAATTGTTGAGACTATTAGATGGTGCAACTAGGATTCAGAGGGGGGGTGAATGAATCCCCTTTAAAATATTTACCCAATTAAAAACTATACTTATAATTCTTGTGAAATTGAAATCAGATAAGCTCAATTAAAAAGATATTCTACTGAGACTAATACTCGAACACTTGTTCAGATGTTCTTATGTGATTCTCATAGAATGCAGGGCTAGCACACTTAGTGACCTCACTAAAAAACAATCTGATGGCCTATGGAACAGCTAGGTGATTAATGTGCAGTTAGCACACACACAGATAGGCAGCAAACTGATCAATGGCAGTCAAACAGATGTGCAAACCCCCCCACCCTCTCTCTTTCTCTCATTCTCTCATTCTCACTCTCTCTCTTCTCTTTCTCTCCCCCTCACCTCCGGGCGGCCGACAGGGGTGATGATGGGCGAGGCAGGGACGGCGTGAGGGTGAGGATTGAGGCGGTGGAGGAGCGGCGAGCTCAGGCGCATGTTTGGGTGCCCGACGAGGGTTTCGCGGGAGTTTTGTGATAGATTGGTGTCCTCGACGCGTGAAATCTTCGGTGGAGGTAGGGGGATGGATACTTAACCCCTGTACTTCATTTCCCATGAGTTTTGTAGGTCGTTGTGAGTCGAGCGGGGTTTATTGCTCATTCGGGGGGAAAATCATGTTTTTAGGGAGTGCGACGGATTCTTCGATTCGATTGCATTTTGGGGGTTTAAACGCATCCTCTAGGTGGTCTAGAGGGTGGGGAATGGGTTCCCCATGTTTTCCCCACCACCGGGGGTGATTGGGGCATAGAAATGGACCCTAGGGCTGGCTCCAGATGGCTCTGCACCATATTCGGTCGACCGACTCGGGCAGTTCGGTTGACCGTTCGGGCGCTGGCTCGAACTGGGCATTCTGCCCAGTTCGGTCGACCGAACTGGTTGGATGACCGACCCCCCGTGGGTTGGTCGACCGAAATGCAGAGTTTGGGCCATTTTTGGCCCCGGTCGGTCTGGTTGAGACCCAATGACCGACCTATGGCCCCGTGAGTGTCCCGGGCACCCCGTGGAGACCGTGACCATATTTTTGGGTGTCTGAAGGTACCGTGATACCTCGATTAGCGTGTCGTGGGTCTTGGCGGTCCGGGTGACCCCATGTGTGTTCTGAGGTTTCGTGTTTGCGTGAGATCGAGTCCCTGTGAGTCTGTACGAGTGCGGTGGGCCCTCCCCACACGTCGTGGGTTTCTCCGAGAAGCGTTTCCATGTGGACCTGTGTGTAACCTAGAACTGTGAGTTCAGTCAACCAGCCTGGGGCTGGAGGGTTTCTGTGTCTCCCTTGGATGAGGGATAAACTCGGCTACTTGTGAGCTACCTTGAGAATCGTGTCACCGTGGTTTCAGACCTGGGGATTAGGCTAGATTGACGGCACTGTGCCGTCACGTGCAACGGTCTTGACCCAAGTCTCATGACTCAAGGATCATTGGGTTATTAGGTCTAGTGGGCTATCCAGAGTCTGGTGGCATCGAGCCACCTGTTACTTTGCGTTACTCGCGATGGGTGCGTGCATGATTTCAGTGTCCACATTCTGTGAGCTCCCACTAGTCGTAGCTTTCCTGCGCACGCAGGTGCGGACCCACTTGGGAGTGGTGGAGAGTGTGACCTAGTGAGAGATGATTTTACGGTGGCTACGGACAATAGAAGGAATAACAGAATCCCCCACCTCAGGACCTCCACTGGTGACCTTACCTCTGACAGACAGAAGATGAAGGACATTACTGTAAACCATTTTCAAGTTGCTTTCACCTCCCAACCTCACTATATTGACAATGATAGTATTAACTGCATTCCTCATATGGTGACCCAGGATGATAACATCTTCTTGAATGCTATTCCTACTGATATGGAAATCAAGGATGCTATTTTCTCTATGTCCCCTGACAGTGCCCCTGGCCCGGATGGCTTCACTGGGAGTTTCTTTCACAAGGCTTGGCCTATTATTGCTGATACTGTCATCAAGGCTATTCAGGAATTCTTCACTGAAAGGAAACCTCTTCCTAGGTGTTTCACTGCTACCATTATAGCCCTTATTCCTAAGAACAAGAATTCAAGTGATATCTCAGAGTACAGGCCTATCAGTTTATTGTAACTTTTCTTATAAGATGATTTCCAAAATTCTGAGCAACAGGTTGTGTAGATTTCTCCCATCTCTCATCTCTATGGAGCAAATAGCTTTTGTCAAAGGAAGGCACATTATTGAGAATATTACATTAGCATAGGAAATGGTTCAAGAGTTGGGCAGAAAAATCAGAGGTAGTAATGTCATCCTTAAGTTGGATATGGCAAAGGCATATGACAAAATTGAATGGGACATTCTATTTGGTGTATTGAAGAGGTTTGGCTTTGACAACCAGTTCATCAATTTGATTGAAAATCTGATTACTAATTGCTGGTTTTCTATATCATTAAATGGTGAGTCTGTGGGATTTTTCAAATCTTCTAGAGGCATCCGACAAGGTGACCCCATTGCCCCCTATCTTTTTTATTCTGGCCCAAGAGACACTAAGTAGATTACTCAAGGATAATTTTGGTAAAGGGAAAGTGGGATGGTTTTCTGGCCCGAGGAGGTGCCCCCTCATCTCTCACCTTCTTTTTACTGATGACACTTTAATTTTTGCTAATGCCAATGCTAATTCTATCCGTAACCTCATGAACACATTAAAAGCCTATGAGCAAGCTTCGGGTCAGCTGATAAATGTGAACAAGAGTGGTTATCTCATACACCCTAATAGCAACCTAGCTCTTCAAAGAAGACTTGAGGAAATTATTGGTTTTTCTAGACAAGCATTTCCACACAAATATTTGGGCGATCCTCTGTGTTGTGCCACGGCTTGTTTTGACGAAGATCTTACTTGCTAAAGTCTTGAATTCAATTTACATGATTCGTATATATACAGATCTGATCAATGAAGAAATTGAATGACTTGCTTTAATTGATCCTTGATTAATTTGACTTTGGTTTGAATTGCTTGATACAAGAAGAGCTATGGGGTGAAAGCAACAGAGGACCCCTTACCTCAATCGGCACTAAGCTCAAGCTTGCGGTGGTAGAAATCATGGCCTCCGTAGGTCTAGCCCCCTCACTTACGAGTGGACTAGATGGCCCGATGCTGCTCCACATCAGCTGGGGCAAACTGAAGGTTGTGTAATCACTTTCATAAGCTGAAGATGCCCTGGTATCTTTAGTCTCCATCTCAGTAGGTGGGAACTCCTCGTCACTAGAGTCACCGGCAAAATCAACCTGCTCTAAGGAGGAAGGGCTCTCTGTTGATGCCTGACGTTCCCCTATCGGAATAGGTGCCCCTCCAATAGGAACATCTCCCTCAACGAAGACTTCCTCGGTCGATACTGCAATGGAGGCATTGACCAGGTGGATCTCAAGAGTAGGCCCACCTGTTGGAATGGTTCTCTCCCCAGCAGAGGCTTCTTTAGCGGCCCCGGCCACAGGAAGTGAAGGCAGCTGTATCACAACTGAGATTCAAGTGAGTAACAGTCAAGCGGGCTAAAGATATAATGAGTCGCAGAGACCCTATGACTGAAATACAATTTACCTTCCATCTCGTGGCTAGGTGTCGGAGAAGGCAAATACCCCTCCACAGGGGTTATGGGTGCTGCCCCCTCTCTCTCTCCAGTCACGGCACCAGCTATTGCCTCTTGTCCAACTACCGCAGCAGCAGTGCCAGCAACTACAAAGAAAGAATTAGCTGATGCGGCCAGACAAGGAATGAAGCACAAAAGAATGAAGAGTATACCCTCAGTTTCAGGCCTCTACACATGAGAAGCCTCAAATTCTTCAAAAGATTCTACTGGAGGAGGGATGATCGCTGGCTCTTGCTCCGCAGCCTTCTTCCGATGGGCCCGTGTCACCCGAGTGATGGCCTCTTTGGCCTTGCCGATAGCCTCTCTCACCTGGGACCTCATTCATTTTCGGTAGTCCCCAGGAGGCAATGGCATTGTTGTCAGGGCCGGCTTAGGAACCCCGAAATAAGTCAACTTTTGAGCCTTCATCAGCAACTCCCTGAAGTGTCGGGTCTCCTCTGAAGAGAGTCGAACTGAAAAAGCACAAAGGCAAGAATGATATACACTAAAGTAGAAAGGAAACGGCTCTGTATACAAAGGAGAAAGAGGCCAGTAGAACAACGAATGCGTCTTATCTCTTGAGGCCACCTCGCGAACAAGCCAGCATCCATCTCCTATCTTCTCGCTTCGCTCGACCAGTGACGCCAAGTCGGCATGGCCGCGGGAAGATAGATAATAGTACAAGCTTAAATGGTCCAGCCCCCATCCATCAGCATACTTGAAGGAGATCAGAAGAGGCTGAGACAGTGCAACTATTGAAGGCCATGGAGATCCCTCGCTTCTGCGAGCCTCCTATAATATTCTACCCAGGGGAGCCTATCGATGAAGATGATCAAGACTGCATGATCCCCGAAGAATCGACAAGCCAAATGGTACCGATTGCGGGCCTGAACTACACCACACAGCGGGTCTCGCAGATGTTCGTCGGGATGCAGATGCCTTCATTGCAACCCGTCGTCCAGAAGAAAGTATTCCAGAAACTCTGGGATCCGCCCTGTAACAATAAGGAATTGCTAAAAATCACCCATCACCCGGAGTTAGGCTGCACTCTGCAAGAGTACTATGAAGCAAAAGTGGATGTCATCTCCACCTTCTTCACGCATGAAGATCCTTTTGAGGTCGGCTATGATGAGTACCCTTTAGGGGATGAAGAAATTATATACCACTCCACTACTGGTGGTGAATCCCTCAGCAATCAACAAGACACAGAAAAGCAAGATGAAACAGCAGCATGTCGATGTTGGGAAGAGTTGTCTCTCAAGGAAGATTTATTCCAAGCTGAAGCCAAGTTTGATACGAGTACGCCCGATGAAGATCGGACCTCTGATGAAGCAAAAGAGCGTCTAGAGTTTGAATGCATCCTAGAGGAAATTTGAGCTATGCAACAACTGAAAAATCCAGCATAAGAGCCCCTAGAGGCAGATGTCTGTATCACAGAACCACAAGAAGATTTAGCAGCCGAACAAAATCTGGTGGAAAGTTTGGTGGTTCCAAGAAACCTGTCTGAAGAAAACCAGCAGCCCATAATTAGCTTCGGAGGTTCGCCATCAACTGGTACCCCACCTGAAGAATTAGAAGTCTCTGAAACTAAAGAAGATTACATCCGAGGGGGCTTTGTTGATTTGCAAGAAGCTCCACCCAAAGTTGAAGATGGCGGGCAAGCTACCATCGATGAATTAATAGAAGTAGATCTGGGAACTAAAGAAGATCCTAGGCCGACCTTTCTTAGTGCCCTGCTGACACCGGAAGCTCAAGGGCAGTATATAAAGTTCTTGAAAGAGTTCAGAGATTGTTTTACCTGGACATATGATGAGATGCTGGGACTAAGTCCTGATGTGGCGCAGCATCTGCTATCAATTGACCCAGAGGCAGAGCCAGTGAAATAGCCTTTCAGACGAATGCGGCCCGAGTTGATTAATCAGATTAACAAAGAGGTCGACAAGCTTATTGATGTGGGGTTTGTTGAAGAAAATTAGTATACAACATGGTTGGCAAACATAGTGCCCGTAAAGAAGAAAAATGGGCAAATCAGAATATGTGTTGACTTTCGGGATCTGAACAAAGCATGCCTAAAAGATGATTTTTCTGCATCCACTAATCGCTCAGGCCAATTAGAGAATTTGTGAGATTCACACATTTTCTTTATGATCTTAAGAAGGGTTTTATTAGTGGCTTCGGCTTGACCACTGCCTTGAGGGTAAAATGGAGATGAATGATGCAATGTAATATTAAACTTCTGTTGGCACCTCCTTATTTCCTCTAATTAATTGAGGATTAAGTGTAGGAAAATACTTCCTAAATAGAGCAAAACGGCACAATACCAAAGGTGCTCTACCAGTCAAGTTGAGCTCAGAAATCGAGACACTTCGTTGGGTTAAACGGCGCACCATAACAAGCGGGGATCGTTTCAGAGCAAAAGACACTATACCAGCCAATTTCTCCGATAACCGAGCCGGATCCAAGGTTCGGGACAACCTACTGTATCGAGCGGCACTCTGAAGGGATTCGGGGATCACCCCCGAATACCCTGCCTACGGTTTTACACCACCCACATCTCAAGAATCGGGTTAACTTGGGACTCAGAAAAGCCTGTCGCATCATACGACTCTTCGCCAAGGAGTAAGGGCCACCCCGACCACCAGACAAATGGCATTATCATGTCAACGCCCCAGTCACCGGGTCCAACTGAGGGTCCTAACCAGCTAGCCATGACCCATGGCAACATCAACAATCAATCAGGCTCACCACCGATCACTCAGCTTGTGGGTTTACCCGTGTTCAACATAGCTACCCGAGCCGACCCGGGGGCGCCCCTGACTACAAGCCGCGCCATGTGGCACCTGACAATGAGGCCGGGTGTTGGTCCCGGGGTAGGCAAGTGGACAAGAAGGGGGGGTTGAATTGTCCCCCACACTAGATGACAAATTAAAATGCTATGCAGTGGAATTAACACCTTTTAACAAGATTGAGAAAATTAACTAAACAAGGTAACTAGTTCTCTCAATCTCTCTATTCCCACACGATCATACAAACTGATATAACAAGCAAACCATACAATCCCACAAGACAAACCATAAGATAATGAGATTTTTAAGGTGATTCGGGACCACGACAGGCTCCCTACGTCCACCCCTCACCAAACCCGGTGAGGCTTCACTTGAGGATAAATCTCCAAATGGAGACGACGCTCCAAACACACACGGGGACACGCCCCAACACACACACACAGGGAGACGGAGTCTCCCACATGATCCAACCATGGATCAAACAGACACACACAAACCGCAACAATCACGGCACACTATAACCACAACAGTATGCAGACGAATCTCCACACACAAAGTCAAAGTTTAAAAAATAAACATAAATATCTAAATCATGCTCAACCCATAATACAAACCATGAAAGACATCACAAAGAACACATAGAAGATGTGGCGTACGCATGAGATCCGACTTGCCTCACACTCGAATGGGACTGGTACCGCGAGCTTGCATTAGACTGACTCGACTCGAAGTATGCAGACTCCCAACAGACTATACGAAACAAAAGGGAAAGAAAGAAAAAGACACACACATGACCCTAGACTCATGCATAAGGCAGTGGTGGTCCAGGCCACCCACATGTGTAACTAGTACACTGGCTACTGATCATCTTAGAGGTCTGGAGGATCGCCCTGGACATCGTCCTCCTCCCGAAAGAACTCGTCAACTAATTTCTGCTTGGCCACATAGCTGACAGACACAAGCCCTGAAGTTGAGGCTTCTCTGACTCGTGTGTCCCCAATAAGTAGTGATGTACGAGTGGGGCATTGGCTTGCAAAGTGGCCAGACCCATGGCAGTGATAACACTGCTATCGTGACCCCCTAGTCTCCCCGATAAGTGGGCCCTTACCCTTATCCTCCCGACGGACAGGGGGTGCAGGCAACAGGGGATGAGTAGAAGGTGGGGGTGCCAGGGGTCAGGCAATGGGTATTGATGATTGGAGTGGAGGTGGAAGATCCCTCGGTGGGGAAGGGCGAGGCCTTGGGGTGGGTGGTTCTTGAGGGGCAGACTCTGGAGGTCGAGCCATGGGAGCCCTCTGATATGGGCACGACAAGCTACGAGGCTCAACCCCACGATGAGGAAAGGGCCCCAATCGTTGGGCAGGCTCGAACTCTACCTCGAATTGCTCCAACTCCAGAGCAACCTAATACACCTCTTCCAAAGTGCTCGCATTGTGGCAAAAAAGCTCATACTGGTAATGCGGTCGCAGACCACGTTGGAAGCAGGAAATAGGCATGGAGCTCTCCTTCGAGACTCTACATCGCAGAAAATACTCATCAAATTCAGTGATGTACTCAGAGACGAATTGATCTCCCTGGTTGAGACTCTACCACCTATCGATGAGTCGCTGACGGTATGTGGCAGGAAGGTACTTTTGTAGGAGTTTGACCTTCATCTCACCCCATGTATCAACCTGGGGCTCGAAACGCTAAAACAATAGGCTCTCTACGTTCTTCCAATAAGTCTGCACCTGTCCTATCAGATTCATGGTCGTGAATTCGACTCTTCGGTGGTCTGTCATATCGAACCATTCGAAGTACCAGTCCATGCTGGCCTCCCAATCAAAATAGACCTTCGGGTCCAAGGACACATCAAAAGTGGGAGGGTCCGCACGAACGGTCCTCAGAGTCCGCTCGTCCTCATCATAATCATGATTCCATCATTGAACACGACGATCACAACCATAATACCCATTCTTGTTATCAGACTCATAGTCATTCACCTCAGGGACTCTTTCCTCCTCTTGAGTGGCCTTAGTGACTCCAAGGCTTTGTATGTAACAAGCGGGGCCAAATGCCGAGCAAACTGTCGGGATGTACATCCTGATAGTCTAACCTGCATTAATGGTGGCAAACCTTGGCTAAGTCTATCTCACCCACATGATGGTGCCTTTCCTAGGGCCATACCCTGGGTATGTTCGAGTCCTTTGACGGAGAAAGAAGAAATCTTGGGGGTAAGCCTAGCATTGGGATAGAAGCTTTTAGGGCTCGAATCCCTCCCATGACGATCCAGTTGGAGATTTAGTCTGTTGTGCCTAGACTTTGTGTCCATCATCGAACCTTTATCCACTATAGGCATGCATACGACCGGGCTCATGACATCCCGCGAGAAAACTGTACTGCCACTCTTGCCATGTCTAGTTTGATTTTCTTTGCTTTTCTTGGAGCAATTTGAGACGTGCACTTTGTGCTTTTGATTGACGTTGTTGGCTTTTGCCTTGATCCATGCTCCTTTTCTTTGATTGATTTTTCTTTTCTTTTCCTGTGGAATCAGGCCATAACGGACTGCCCCTATTTGAGACCTCCTCTCGTTGGGGTGTCTACGTTGGTTATCTCCCCCTGTTCATCTCTTTGCCCCTATGCCTGGCCGATGAGAGAAAAGTAGGGACCTTCACTTCCCCTAGATATGGCCAAAGGAGAGACGGTGTCGCATAGTAGAGGGAAAACCTGACCAAAGTCGTCGTGTAGTATGCGATTGCCGTGCTCGGGGTCCTCCTTCGTGGCCAAGGGGAGGGACACCTTGCTGTCGGGTTGGCACTAGCCTAACTCTAAGGGAAGAAATGTTTAAGATACAACCCATTCCAAACGTAAGATAGCTCCTCGCCTTCCGCGTTGACTAGATGACACACGTTCCCTAGATAAGCCTCTTTAACAACGAACGGCCCTTCCCAGTTAGGTTACAATTTCGACCTAGGACCTCTAGACCTAAAAAATTTACATTTCAAAACCATATCACCTACCTAGAATTTACGTTCAATTACCTTCTTTTGGAAATAGTGCGTGACTCTCTTTTGATAAATGGACACGTGATTGGCCACATTCAGCCTCTTCTCATCCAAGAGTTCCAGTTGGACGAGTAACTCCTCTCGACGTTCATCGAGATTAAGTTCTTTATCAAGCTATACCCTTAGGAAAGGGATCAAGATCTCATATAGAAGAACTGCCTCCATCCCGTAAGTAAGAGCATAGGGGGTTTGCCCTGTAGGAGTACGGACGGAGGTGCGGTAAGTCTATAGAGCTTCCACTAATCTTTCAGGCCAATCAGAAAATTTATGAGATTCGCACGTTTTCTTTATAATCCAAGGATAAGGGAGACCAAGAGTCCTTAGGTCATAAAGAGCCCACATCGAGGACGTAACTCCCTCCTGAAACTCCTCTGCTCACAGGACTCATGTAGCTAGCGCACTATTTAAAATTGGGAAACCCTCTGGTGAAAGGTAAGGCCAAACTAAGCCTAAACTCCCTGAGCAAGAACCACTTCACCACTTGGTGGAGAAGAATCTCGCGCCCTCACCCCTTCTTACTCCTCGCATCAAGGCTCTACTGGCTTAGGCATCGGAGATTTTTTCCCTAGGGAACCATCCCTGGGCACCTCTGACCCGTTTCCCTATCTTGCAGTTCGTAACTTTGTGGTCATCATCTCCGGGTCAGGACCAGCGCGAGATTATCACTCTTCATCCAGGTTTCCTGCAAGAATAGCAAACAAGTTTATCAAACTTCTTAGCATTTTTAGGCCTTGGCCTGAAACCTTTCTTTACCTGAGGCTTCCTCCTTGTAAAGCCTTTACCTTCCTTTCTCAAAAACTTCCTGAGTTTTCTTGTTAGCATTGCAACCTCATCCTCATCGGAGTTGCTACTTAAAGGTTCTTCTTCATCAGAGGTGTTCTTAGTACTTGGCCTAGCCTTGAGAGCCAGGGGCTTCTTTTTACTCACCTCAGCCTCTTTGTTCTTCAAATTCATCTCATAGGTCATCAGGGACCCCTATGAGTTCTTCTACCTTGGTGGTTGCCAGGTCCTTTGATTCTTCAATCACGGTTGCTTTTGTATGTCATGCAAGAGTTAGGGATCTCAATATCTTTCTCACAATGTCCTGCTCGGAATAGGTCTTACCTAGCTCAATTAAGCCATTAGTGAGCATGGTTAGCCTAGCATACATATCTGAGATAGACTCATCAGTTTTCATTCTGAATTTTTCATATTCAGAAATCAACATATTGGCTTTGGTTTCACGTACCTGTGATGTCCCTTCATATATTACCTCAAGACGGTCCCACATCTCTTTTGCAGTGGCGCAAGTGGACACTCTTGAGAACTCCGTTGGGTGAAGGGAGCATTGCATTATATGCTTGGCACCCCAGTTCAGTGTAGATCTTCTTATCTGCTCCTTGGTCCATGTATCCTCATCTTCAGGCAGCTCAAATGGACCTTTGCTAATCACTCGCCAAATTTCATGATCCTAGGCTCTGATAAAAATCTGCATATGGTTTTTCCAGTAAGGATAATTTATCCCAGTGAAAAAGGGAGGCCTATTTATGGAATGCCCTTTGGGCATAGGATTCTTGGCAGTCATATCACCACTTCTCTCAAGGTCGTTAGACCACATTCAGAGAGACTAGCTCTGATACCACGTGATGTGTAGTGATAGGCCTATCTAAACAGTATATAACAACTAACTACATGCCAATTTAATATAAATATAAGTGTCAAGAGCTAAATTTACCAATAGAATAAATCTTAGCTAACCAAGTGATAGGAGAAAGGAGAAGGGAAGACCACTAGAAAGTAGAGACCAGATGCATCCACTGATGACCTACACTGCGTCTCAAGCAACTCGCAAGTCAGAGAAACACAACAAGTGAGAGGCGTAATAGTACCAGAACCAAGTACTAGTCAGAGTAACACTCGTCAGTGTCAGTTCAAGCCTCTGACCACATGTGCACACACTAACTCCTGCTTAGAGCCAAGTCTCTAGCTAGCCCCCCCCCGAGTAGGACGCTACGGTAAAGAGCCAGGGGCCCTCGATAATTAGCTTAAGAACCATACGACGGGAACGCCCCTCCACCTCTCACAGGTGGGTCAACACTAGAGGTCGCTAGGCTACGGCTAGTGGTTCCATTATAAGGAAAGAGAAAGTAATTCTATCGGGATCTAAAATAATGCCACTGTTTAGAAAACATTTTAAACATGGTGATAATGCAGCAATTAAAGCATAAATGACTGAATATGCTAAGAATTAAAACTGCAGGAATTAAACGGTTTGAACAAGACCACTCAAAGACTGAGCGGTCGAACGATAGTCCGCTCAAGGGGCCACACGGTTCAAACAGGGCCGTTCCATTACAACACTATGCAAGGTTCTAAATAGAATATCACGATTAAAGGCAATCCGCTAAAAGAATAGGATGGTTTTAACATGGCCGCTCAGGGAGTTACACAGTTAAGGCTGGGCCACTCAAAAGGCTAGAGCGGTTGGGCCTTAGCCGCTCATCGGCTAACCTCGATAGGTTTCACGAGTTTGGGCGGTTGAGGGCCGGACGCTCAAATAGTGAGGCGCTAGGGACTACCTGCTCAAGGGACACAGGGTCTGTTGGACGGTCGGTCGACAGGCCGTTCAAGCTGCTTGAACGGACAGACTGGGGCCGCTCTAGTGTTACCGCCTTACTGTTCATGGGAAACACACGGCATGGAGTGTGCCGTGTAAAGTCTCAAGCGGTCTAGGTTGGACCACTGAAAGGGGGTTAAATGGTCTGGTGTTGACTGCTCACTAATGGGACGGTCGCGGGGTAACCGCGCCATTACCGGAGTGACGGGAATGGGGAAACCACGATGGAAACCCCTCCCGGTCCGCTCGGATTGACGGGAAAAGAAAAACTAACTAACCTGCCAAGCCTACACAACCATTCTACAGCTATGCATGCCATCAAAACATAAAGACTATGGCCATGGAGTAATTTTCAAGAAAATGGGCTAAATTACACTAACATGGGGCTATGCTCAGACCTATATGTGCATAGACAAGATCATGTGCAACAACTTGAATTCCAAATGTGCATGGACCCTAAAATGTGCACAGACCTGAAGGCTGCATGTGCATAGACCGTACAAGGCATGTCAAGAAATGTGCATCGACCTACATGAAGCAAGATGCAAATGTGCACAGACCTTATGAGGCATGATGTAAAATGTGCACAGACCTTAGAATGACTAAGGCAAAATGTGCATCGACCTTAGTATGACTAAGGTGAGATGTTCATCGACCTTTGTATGACTAAGGTGAGATGTGCATCGACCTTAGTAAGACTAAGGGAAGATGTGCATTGACCTTAGTATGACTAAGGTACGATGTGCATCGACCTTAGTTACTGTGCCTACAGGATGTGCATCGACCTTTATGCATAAAACACGAATGTGCACCTACTTACCTCTGCCTCACTATGCAACATGCATCGACCTTCATATGCACTACTGTAAACATGCGTCCACCTTTATATGCACTATAGTAAACATGCGTCGACCTTAGATGCTGCACTTGGCCAACTAGCATCGACCTTATTATGCAGCAACAAGAGTATGCATCAACCTTAGTATATGAAAATGCACTGACATACTTAAATAAGAAATGTATGGATGCATCGACCGATGAGCTATAACAATGAAGGATGCAACCCAATGATGCATTGACTCATATAGGTGTGCGTTGACCTGCATGATTGTGAATGCATGGATGTGCATTGGACCTGTATGACAAAAAGCCTGAATGAGCATAGACCAGTATGACAAAATGTCATAACTCTGTATCAACCTTATATGCATGATAATCTTATATGCATTGACTAATGATGAGCTTGCTTTGACTTGGTGGTTTACAGGTGAATACATAGAATGCATGAATGACATCAAAGTAAGTACAAATGCAAGCTCATTGCAACATAAACACAATGCAGACGCAATGCAAACACACTCACAGATTTGACACCTTCAAGACCACAGGAAAATCGTAGGGTCACAATGCTATAAACATTATTAGCACAATGATGCCAAACTATTCCATGAGACAAAATAATTATGCATGCTAAAACATCAAATAAACCATAGTGTTTGTCATCATCAAAACCACAGGGTCGCAACAATCTCCCCCTTTTTGATGATGGCAACACTATGACAAATGGCAACACTTTTGGCAGCACTATGAACAATATGTATGATGCCCCATGCCATTATTCTCCCCCAAAACTATATGCCACACAATTGCCAAACTATTGACAATTGCCAAACTATTCTCCCCCTTTGACTTCATCAAAAAGGAAACAATAGTTTGATATGAAATGGGCACAGATGAGAACGTTCAAACGCCCCCACTCCCCCCTCTCTTCTCTCAAACCCCCCACTCTCCCTCTCTCTTAAACGCCTCCCCTCCACCGATGAGAACCAAGACCCAAGCCCACAGTCCCCCACGATCGTCTGGGGAGGAAGAACCGCCATCGTCGCCGATGGAGGAGGAAATGTCGATCGCCGCCCCCGCTGGCGTGGAGGAGGAGACCACTACGCCGCCTGTCGCCGATGAGGCCACCGTGGAAGGGCCCGTCGCGGAGGAGGGAACCGAAGAGGCACTGCCACCGGAGGAACTCACCGCCGAGCCGGCGACGTCGGGGAGAATAGCACGGGAACCCGAGGTAGGCCACGAAAAACCCCTCCCCGTCATTCATTAAAGCCATGCATGCTTGGGGTGGGTTTAGATGCATGTTTAGGGGCCGGTTTGGGGGCCTACGGGGGCTCTCGCCGGTGAGGGAAAGGCCATTGCCGTTGTCGGGGAAGATGACGGATGTGCGGTCTCAAAATGCCCGCACAACCAAGAACATGCGGTCCACATAGGACCGCACAACCCTCATGCGGCCTAGGAACGGCCGTTCAAACCCTGGCAACCACCGTAGGAAGGGCGGACCATAGATGGCCGCACAAACTCATGCGGTCTACAGTAGGCCGCACAACACTCGTGCGGTCCACGGGAGACCGTACACAGCCAACGAACCGACATAGGAAAGGCGGTCCTTAGAGTGCCATCCATAGATCATGCAGTCCTCAACGGGCCGTTCAAACCTCGTGCGGCCTAGGAACGGCGGTACAAAACGTAGAAAACAGCACACGAAGAGCGGCCATTAGGATGCCGCACAAAGGTCATGCAGTTCGTACTGGACCGTGCAAACCCCCTGCGGCCCAAGACAGGCCGCCCAACCCCCAAACCTAAATGGTCTACCCTTGATCGTACATGGAGATGTGTGGTCCTATGAGGACCGCCCATCTCGCAGGAAAGAAGCTTTGATCTTTTCTTCCTTTTATTTTCTTTTCCTATGTTTTCTTCGTATTATTATTATTATCATTATTATCATTATTCTTCTCCTCCTCTTCCTTGAATTATTTTATTAAATGCTTGAATAATGGGTGAAATAATGCAGGGGAAGCGCAGGACCCGCATCTCATGGCTGCAGGTCCGTGCAATGTTCTTGGCACTGTCGGACTTCCAGCGGGAGCGGCTGACTGCCATGGGCTTCGCCCCATTCCTGAGTATTGAGGTGTGTCAGTTTGACACGCCTCTGCTCTATGCTCTATACGACCGCTGGGATCCAGCGAGTCGGACCTTCCTCTTCCCGTGGGGGCATATGGTCCCCACGCTGGAGGATGTGGCCAGGATGATGAACCTTAAAGTTTTAGTCAAGTGTCAAATTATTTTAATTTCTAACAGGATCATGGCTGTGGAATGTGCCTAGTGGAGAGAATTGCAGAGGACCGTGCAGGGTCTTACGCAAGCCTTACAGCAAGTGGCCCAAGGAGCGGTGAATCATGGAGCTAGAGATCATCACAAGAGTTTCCAGAATATGAACCCTCTAAAGTTCAGTAGATCTACCAACCCTGACACTGCAAAAAATTAGATTAAGGAGATTGAGAGGATTTTTCGCGTGATGCAATGCACGGATCAGGAGAAGGTTCTTCTGACTGCTTTCCAACTAGAGCAAGATGCAAGATCATGGTGGGAGTTAGTGGGGGCAACTCTGCCACATGACCATGTGATGTGGAGAGAGTTCGTAGAATATTTCAACAGCAAGTACTTTTTTGATCGGGTGAAAGTAAAGAAGGCCGTAGAGTTTGCCACGTTGAAGCAGTGAAGCTTGTCAGTTACTGAGTATGAAGCTTAATTCTTAAGGTTGTATCGGTATGCGACACACTTGGTGGGCACAAAGAAAATAAAGGCCCAGAGATTTCTTAATGGGCTCAAGCCCCCAAATATTACACATCTGGCACCCATGGTTGTGCAAACTTATGTGGAAATGGTTAGACAAGCACTATTATTAGAGGATGCCGCCAAGCTGTCTGACCGGATTCGTGGATGTGACAAGAAGGAGCATGTTACAAGTTTCGGCTCTTTCAAGACTCCAATTTCCAAGAAGAGGCCCAATGGCGGAGGAGATTTCTCCAAGGACAAGAAGGTTAAGAAGAATAATAAGTAGCAAGTTCCTGTCGTAGATCTGTCAAAGGAAGTATGCAAGTATTGTGATAAGGCGGGGCATCGAGTCGAAGAGTGTTGGAGGAGGCTAGGAGCTTGTCCTCATTATGGGATGTTGTGCCTTGTGATTTTGATGATGTCAAGCACTATGAATCATATCATATCATGATTTAGATATCATGAGTTTGATGTGTGCATGCTTGAATGCCAATGCTATATGTGCTTGAAGAACTGCTACGTTTGAAGAACAGGATAGCTCAGGTCGACTACACAAGCACCCAACTCGAGTTAACCAACAAGCAGCAATCAGCAATCAGCAACTCACAATAGCACAACGGTTGTATAATAGTAATCAGCAGAGTAGCAGCTAAAGAAAAGCTAATGTGACACCACCTTGGGGTGATAGCCACAAGATCGATGTACCTTGGACCTAGCAAGCAAGCACAATTCGCAAGTAGAACGGACTGATATCGGCGGCCACTCACCCGACATTCACCCAAAACCTGGGGGTAACTCGGTGATGCCGAGTCGAGGATGTAAGGGCTGGACCCTTTCTGGTAGAGGGCTAGCCAGGCCAAGGGTTCTTCCCAAGGGGTACGACAGCCCAATTCAAAGGGGGCCAACTGGGTGCCGAGGGCACGGGTCACACTCTCTCCCCACGGCGGTCACTCGAAAGTAATGGTGCTAACGAGACTGGGCACTCACTCTTCCTGACCAGCGGAGCTAAGAGCTAATACTAGACAAACAAGCATCAAGGGGAAGCAAGGCATAGAGCACTTACTTGATCGGTTTGAAGAAATCGGTCCCGTTCGGAGGCGTGGACGAGCGGGGAAGCGTGGGTTCCCCACACGCTGCGTCGGTGTAGCTTCAACCTATTTAAGAATTATAGCACTACTCCCCTAGCAAGGGGGTTGAACAAGGGGAGGGAAAATTAAAATATTACATCCAAATACTACCTCCAGCACGGAGGGGCTATAAGCCAGCCAGGCGGGGTGCGGAAAGACTACATTAAAAACATAATACAAGAAGACCGTTGATTCTGTCCACTCTCTGAAACAGTGGATAGACAATAGCTGTTGGTATTGTTGCAGACTCTCTAGACCTCCGTTGGAGACGAAACCAGGGCCAAAACTTCCTAGGTTGGCCCAGGAGGACATCAGAATTTTTGTAGAATTTCTTGTTGTCGATGGTGGCTGGGGAAAGGTCTGGAACAAGATGAGACTGGTCTGACTCTGACTGCTCTCAGGTTGCTGCTTCTGAAAGACGAAGGCACCATGAACACTCCCGGGCTCCGAATAATGCGGGACTAGAACCGCTGCAATTGTGGATGAGTCCTCTTCAATCTGGGATGAATGGGACCATCGTCGGAGATTGTATCTGACTGGGATGATAGGAACAGTGGAGGGGTGTCGGAGCTGGCACAGGGGAACTGACATTGCGCACCTTGGGGATAAAATATGGAACTCCTGACTCTGAGCTCAAAAAATTGGTCTCCTCATGGAGATGGAAGGGGGCTTGAAAGGGAAGCCCTCAGACAAGTGGTGCCCTAAGAAGCACATAGATTAGTCCGTTGAAGCTTCTGAAAGCCGCTTCTAGATGTCTACCTAGGAGTAACTATGCAGTCTGCCGAAGATGGCTCCACCGGGTAGCCCCGAAGTCAGAAGATGGCAAGACCACCTCTATTGTAAAGCTGACTTGATGATCTTTCCTGTCATATATGATTTACCATCAGGTTCCTATAGGAGATGAAGGGGTAGTTTGACAAATCAAATGCATAGAGATCGATATAGTGTTAGCATCATCAAAACAACATGGAAAGCACAACAGGTTCAACTGGCGATAATCAATACACAACCTCAACGAACCATCCTTCTTCCTCACAAAAAGCACAGGAGTTCCCCACAGGGATGTACTCGGGCGAATGAACCCTTTCTCTAGCGACTCCAGTAATTGCTCTTTCAACTCCTTTAACTCCCCAGGAGACATACGGTACGGAGCCTTGGAAACTAGTGTCACGCCAGGAACTAAATCAATGGAGAAAACTACCTCTCGCTTAGGAGGAAGTCCTCGCAAATCTTTAGAAAATACATCAGGAAAGTCTCAGATAATAGGAATGTCCTTCAGCTCCAACTCCTTATCAGTAAAGGAGACCAAGGCCAAGAATGCATGACACCCTTTCCTTAATAATTTCTCAGCCTGAAGTGCCGAAATAAGTGGCACAGACTTAGAATGCCTAACACCAGCAAAGGAAAGCTTGTGGTGCTCAGAAAAGGATACTAATCCTGACTTGCAATGAATGCTAGCTCCACATCTAGCTAAACAATCTGCTCCTAGGATTATATCATAATCCTTCATCTTCATACATACTAAATTGGCTGGTAAATTCTGACCATTAACTAGAATCTCACTAGAGGGATAATAATACTTGATAGCCAAACCCGAGCAAATAGGGGTTAAAATTTCTAATTGAGAATCCATCGACACAGGTTTCATAGATATAGACTTAGCAAAATTCTAAGAAATAAATGAATGAGTAGCTCTGGTATCGAAAAGAACGAACGTTGGCTTAGAAAGAACTGTAAGAGTACCTTCGACCAATACACCCTCTTCGTTGGCTTCCGTTTCGATCTCTTGGAGAGCTTGAAGCTTGCCCTGCCACCTCTGACTCCCTTGCGGCTTCACTGATGTAGCTTGATTAGCAATAAGGGGGCACTCAGGGTTGCGATGGTCCCTGCTACCACAATGTAAATAGGAGCCAAGCTTGCGCCAGCACTCCTCCATCTTATGACTCGGCCCATCATAATACTTGCAACTGCTTTAGATTGGGACATGCCTTCTTATCTCCCTCGTAAGTCGTCTTATAGTTTTTCCAGTAGCTATAATTGGATCCATTGAAAAAAGGAGGACTAACAGTAGATTATCCTTCACCAAATAAGAAAGTATTACTAGTGTGAGCTATAGCTTTGGATCTCTCTAAAGGTAGTTACACCCTTAATTTAGAGACCTTGCTTTGATACTAATTGAAGGTCTGGAGCTATAGTACACACCCAAGAGAGTGGATGAATTGAGTGTTGACAAATTTTTAAAGTTTTAATGCAGATCACACAATTGACAAACACAAATAAGGGAGGTAGGAGAGATGGATCCAATCACATAAGGAAACAATACGATTGTTATTGAGGTTCGGTATAGCAAGGTGCTGACTTACGTCATCTCCCCAAGATCTCTTTAGTATCTATTACTAGAAACTCTAGTAAACCACACACACGCTAGACATTAAGGTGTTGGCTCACCTTCCACACATACACACACCTGCCTCAGCACATGCACCCTTAGAGTGGGGTGCTCAAGACCACTCACATACTTTCCCCCACTCACGCACCACAAAACGCATATTTAAATCAAGATGAGAAAGTAAATCTCATCATAGGTCGCCGATGGAGAGCCTCCTAGGTCATCCTTCATATTCTTGCACAAAAGGAAGCTTCAAGGGTTGAAGAACTGAGAGAAAGTAGGGCACAACACCAAAGCAACTGTCTTCCTATAAATTTTCAATCCCTTTTCCACTTTAATCCTCTCAATCATATGTATTTATAGTGTTAGGGCATCCGAGGATTCTCTAGGAAGAGTTTAGGAAGTCTCTAGCTCAAAGAACGGTCGAGATATCCCAAGAAAATCAAGTAGAAGATCACCCAGATCTGGGTCAAATTCACAAGGTGTAGGCACCATTTTGTTTTCATTTTTTTTACAAAAAATCTAACCCAGAAGAAGAATAGATGGTGTCGACACAGCAAGAGAACCTTGACTATCTGAAATCGTCAACTTTGAATAGCCATATCTTTCAGCACGCTCATCCAAAAAATATGATCTTGGGCTCATTGCCAGGGGATAAGGTATCACAACATATTACCACTAGCTCTCATCTTGAGAGACCACCAGAGTACAATTAAATTCTCCACTAAAGATTGGCTTTCAGTCATATTAACACTTGGTCAATTTTTTCAGACTGGCCTATTCTACATTGCTTGAACCTATCAACTTAGAGATGCCATAACTTCTCGTACACACTTCTAAAATTTACATTTCGATCATTACAAAGAGGTGAATAAGCACATCACTTTACCTCTAGCACTCATCTCCAAAATCAATTCAAAACCCAATCAGATTCCCCATCAAAGATTAGCTTTTAGCCATGTAAAAAAAATTTAAAGGGTAATTCATTCACCCCCCCCTCTGAATCCATAGCACCATGTCCCAACATCCCCGTTACCAAAAAAAAAACTTGTGCACTCTGTCTATGTGTCGAATGCACTTGTGCTCTGATTGATATGATTGATATAAACTCATCACGCATACCGGGTTCCTTCCGTGCTCGGGGCATGACAATTTTTGTGGTATCAGAGTCTAGGATATTCAATTCCTAGGAAACCTAGTCCGAGGATAGGTTTAAACCTTTTCCCGGTGAGATTGGGTAGAACCAAGGGTTAAGTTAACTTAGGAACTTAGATTCTTAGTTAATCACGTACTAATATAGTTATTTAAAATCTTATAGGACCATGGCCGCCGAACATGCCCAGTGGCGTGACATGCAACATACCGTTCAAGGTCTTACTCAGGCGTTACAACAAGTATCACAGGGAGGAGCCAATCGTGGAGCCGGAGATCTACACCGAAGCTTTCGTAACATGAACCCCCCCAAGTTCATTGGCTCGACTGACTCGGACGATGCCGAGCACTGGATTAGGGAAATTGAACGAATTTTTCATGTCATACAGTGCACTGACGAAGAGAAGGTCCTATTGGCAACTGTCCAATTAGAGCGGGATGCCCGATTTTGGTGGGAATCGGTAGAGGCAACATTGGCCAAAGAACAAGTCACGTGGGATGAATTCGTTGACCACTTTAATAATAAATATTTTTCAGACCGTGTCCAAGAGAAGAAAGCTGTAAAATTTGCCGCTTTAAAGCAAAGGACATTATCCATGGCCGAATATGAGGCCTAGTTCTCTCGTCTGTCTAGGTATGCACCGCATTTAGTGGGAACTGAGAAGATCAAGGCTAGAAGGTTTCTAAATGGGCTCAGGCCGCAATATATAACTCAACTGGTGCTGATGGACATTCAAGTTTATTCGGAGATGGTGCGAAGAGCCCAGTTACTGGAGGATGCCACAGAGCTGTCGGATCGGATCCGTGGGAGAGATAAAAAGGAGCAGGTTACAAGTGCCAGCACTTTTAAGCCAACCTTTAACAAGAAGAGGGCATGTAACAGAGGAGAATCCTCCCAAGAGAAGAAACCCAAGAAGAACAACAAACCCTTTTCCATTACTGTCACACCTTCCAAAGAGGTGTGCAAACACTGTGACAAGGCCGGCCATAGGGCCGAGGAATACTGGAGGAGACTAGGTGATGAGGACATCTCCCGGCTTTCCTTATGGCACGAGGCATCTCCGACCTCGTGACCCATTGGCGATGTGATCTTCATGGTTATCTTTATTTTTGCTTATGTATTTTCCTTTTATTGAGTCTTATCATATGTAATTAGAAGGTGAGAGAGATGAGTGGGGGAGAAAGGGAGGTGGCAGACGAATGGTAGCGAAGTGAGGGATCAGAGCCGTAGAGAGAGGGGGCTAGGGTGGTTGAGAGGGAGAGCAGGAGAGGCACTCGCGGTACTAGAGAAAGGTGGGAACGGAGGGGGGTGTTGTGGTGCAGTGGGAGAGATGGTGCATGTGTGGAGAGGTGGTGCGTGTGTGGAGAGAGGTGTGGAGGTGTGCAGGCGGGGGTGTGCTCGCAGTGGTGAGGGCGAGCATGTGCATGCAGTGGGGAAGGGGAGGTGGTGAGAATTGGTGGTGCAGCCGCAGTAGTGACGGTCGCAGAGGGAGGACGCTGGCGTGGAGACGTTGAGTGAGAGCGGGGGTGGTTAAAGACAGGGGGGTGGAGTGGTGTGTAGGGTGTCAGAGAGAAGTTGAGAGTTAGAGCGGGAGGGAGTTGCAACGGGAGTCGGCATCGGCAAGGAGGGAGGTCGATGCCGCAGGCTGTGGTGAGGGGGAAGAAAGGTTGTACAGGTGACCGGCGATGGGTTAGCTGGGATGAGGCTACGTCACCATGGGAGGGTGTGTACATGTTGCGTGGGTAGTGAAGAGTGGGGGCGAGTCAGCCAGCGACGAGTTTGGTGTGGAAGAGCCCTGTGTGTGTGCAAGTGTGAGAGGGAGTGCGATCGACGATGGAGGTGTGGTAGTGTGAAGGAAGAGAAGGTGAGAGGTAGATCCGATGTGAAGAGAGAAGAAGACATAGAGAGAGGGGTAAGGCTACCGACGGTAGAGAAGAGAGCTCGGGGGAGTGGGTAAGAGGGACATGGAGAGATCCTAGAGCGGCCGTCATGGGTGTGGGTAGCAGAGGGAGCTACGGTGTGTGAAGGGAGTCCTCTGTCTTAAGGGAGTGGGAGAGAAAGGCAGATAAGAGAGTGGGTGGTGGGAGTAGAGAGGCTACGTCCGTCTGTCCCGAGGTGAAGAACGACGGGGCGAGAGAGAGAGATATGGGAGAGGTGTGGGAGAGAAGAAGAGATGGGGAGAGTGTCTCGCTGGCCACCGTGGGTGCAAATGCGGGAGCGAGGAGCGTGAGCTCGGTGTACAGGGGGGCTCAATGGGTTACGTAAATGGGAGAGAGGAGTGAAGAAAGTAAAGAAAATGGTGAGAACCCCACCCCAGAGTTGTTACGTGAGTGGCCTTTTGTGGGTGGTGAGGATTGTTGGTTATGTATGTCCTTAAGCCAATCATAACATGTACAATCTTGTTCATTCATAATGATAAAGGCTTTTAATATTCATTATGTGTGATTCATTTATTGTTTCATAATGAAGTCCATGAATATGTGCAATGGATATTAATTATGGAATATCCCTTTAGGTGACTGGAAGGCCGTATGAATTCGGTCGTGCTCAGCTATCCAGATTTGGTTATAGCTGGATGATCCGTCCATAAAGGATAGGGCCTCATGGCCAGTAGTTGCATCAATCATCACTTCGGTCATGGGCACCGGGAAGTCATCCTTCGGGTAGGCTTTATTCAGGTCATGGAAGTCCACGCAGATCCTGATCTGTCCATTCTTCTTCTTCACGGGCACAATGTTGGCCAACTAGGTGGTGTATTGGTTCTTGACTACAAAATCGAGGTCTATGAGCTTGGCGACCTCTTTGCAAATCTGGTTTATCGGCTCCGGCCTCATGTGCCGGGGGGACTACTTCACTGGCTCCACCTTGGGATCAATAGCAAAAATGTGTTGAGTCACGTTGGGGCTGAGGCCGAGCATCTCTTTATAGTTCCAGGCAAAGTAGTCTCGGAACTCTTGCAACAACTTCACATATTGCTCCCTCTCCTATGGAGGTATGAGGGCACTTAGAAAGGTCGACCTGGGGTCACTTCCTGTGCCAAGGTTAATTTCAATGAACTCGTTGATGGTAGCCTAGTCGCCATCTTCAATTTCTGGGGGTGCCAGCAATAGGTCAACGAAATCTTGATCTTCGCCGTCCTCGACTTCAAGGACGTTGTATGCATCTTCTCATTCTGCCTCGCTGGGCACTGAGGCACTGCTTACCTCACACCCCCCTTGGCTTGCTGTCTGCGGCCTTGAGGGGCTCCCCTGCGCAGAGAGGCACAGGACTGCTCTGCGGTCTTCTTGGTAGTCATCGTAGATAACTTCCACGGGAGCTGAAGTGATTGTTTGCCATGCTTGGGGCTGCTCTATTGCCGATGGCCAAGGTTGCTTATTCTCAACTGCCTCTTTAGGGATCTGGTGTCAGACTGATATTGTGTAGATCCCTCTTTTAGGGCCGTCTGTCACATGGGGACGTGGCGGAGCCAGCACATAGTCTCTCATTCTAAGCTCATCTCTGTCAATCAAGTCTTGAGAAATATATTTGAAGATGTAATAGTCTTCAATGGGGTGACCCAATATCTGGTGATAGGGGCAGAACAAGGGGTCACCACTTCTTTGGACATCTTGTGACCTCTTGGACTTCGGGAGGGAGACCTTGGCGTAGTGACAGGCCCAGTCAAAGATCCCTCAAGTCTTATCCCTTGGGAAAGAGTAGGGCTTCTGCAGCCTCTTCTGTAGTGTAGGGTTTCGTTCAGTCGGTCGTCTGGCAGAAGGGCCGGCTACATTCTCCGCCTCCCTTTTCAAGTGCATGGAGGTGTCAGACCTTGTGTTCAGGGACCGAAGCACGCCCTCATCTTGCGGCTGTCCTCGCATCCACGTTCGGCCCCCAGTTTCCCCTCGCGTCACCCAACGTGAGCCTCCAACACCTCTGACCTCAACCAACATGTCCCGGCCTAGTGCGAACCCATAGCTGTGAAGTGCTCCTTGCTCTCCATCCATGACTTTAGGCACATACGACTCTCTCTTCAGCATGTAACGAAGGTCTTCGGATTCAATCCGATGTAAATAAACACCTACTACTTGCGGTCGGTGGCGAAAGACGTCCAGTACACGACTCCCCATAGTCGCCTGCGCACTCACACTTATGGAGCCGCCCTTCCCTCCATGTGTCTCTCACCTCCCGAGCCCACGTGCCGTTCCCTAGCGGTGCTTCCCCTGTCAGCTTTCGGTTCCATGGGTGATTGTCGAGAAATCGACTGGTATGCCCGCACCCCAGTTATGTTTCCCCAAAAATTAGGAAACCTCCCATGCCACTCCGTCTCCCCTCGACTTTCCGTAAAAGGCAAGTGCACGGTGCCGCCTTGAGAAAGATACGAAAATGAGAGGAGGAGCCCGAAGTAGGCTAGGTTCTAGCATCTCCCTCCGTCGCCTTATCCCACCCCTCAGTCCGGTCACCACACACACGTGCGCCCACGGCCCTCACGCCCTGCCACGTGCGAACAACTGGCCCAACTGAGATTTATTAACTGAAGAGTAGTGAGAGTTCTGGTTAACTGAAACAAGACAGAATCTGATACCTTGTGACCAAATGGTAGTTATGGATGAAATCTAACACAAATTTTGACCATCCTACCCTGATCTCCCTGCATCAGTATGCAATAAAATTAGGTGGACACAAGATGTTTTTGACATTAACTCCCCCTGTCTATGTACACTTCTACTGGACACAACATTTAAAGCATGTGAAAGTGTTGGCTAATATGAGTGCAGATCATGAGATGCATGAGTAGGACACACTCTTGACCCAAGGTATCTGGCGGAGTACTAGCCTCTACGCATAGCGTGGGTTTCCAGATAGAAGAGATCTGCCATTCTCCCAACATACCATTTGATATACCTTTGGGATCAAGATGGACTTTATGCAATGCAATGTATGCAACAACATCCTCATTCTACTTTTAGCATGATATGAAATACATAGGACATTTATTCCATGGGAGAGCACTCAAGCAATCAGTTATCATGCTGAAATTTACATAAATCCAGTTCTCTTCTTAAGAATTTAAATCTTTCATTGCCAAGAGGATTAGTAAATATGTTAGCAATCTATTTTTCTGATTCCACAAAGTTCAGTTTATTTTCATTCTTACTTACTTCATCTCTCAAGAAATGATGTTTTATCTCAATGTGCATAGTTCGGGAATGATTAGCTGGTTATTCCCCCTAAGCGCAGACTCGACTGTACTTGGGAGCCCTACGGTAACCCGCCTAACAACCATCTTTTTCGGGTACACCACTCCACCACTCCCGGGTGGGTCAGCACGCGCGTGTCGTAAGAAGGCTACGACTAGTGGGGGCTCACTGAACGTGAACACAGAAAATCACGCACGCACCCATCGCGGGTAACACGAAGGAAGAAGTGGCTCGCGGCCACGGGACTCTAGACAGCCCACTAGACCTATTAAATTCAATACTCCTTGAGTCACAAGAGTCGGGTCAAGACCGTCGCACATGACAGTACAACGCCATCAATCTAGCCTAATCCCTAGGTCTGAAATCATGGTGACACACGAAAAATCCTCAGCCCCAAGCTGGTCAACTGGACTCACAGTCCAAGGCCATACACATGGCCCCCTCGGAACTCAGAACACACACGGGGTCACTCGGACCCCAAGACTCATGAGCATGCTAATCGAGATAACGTGGTATCTCCAGACACCCAAAAACATGGTCACAGTCCCCACGGGGTGCCCGGGACACTCACGGGGCTAAAGGTCGATCATTGGATCTCAACAGGACTGACCGGGACCCAAAAATAACCCAAACTCTGCATTTTGGTCGACCAGACCCCTGGGGTTGGTCGACCAATAGGGTCAGTTGACCGGCCCAGGGCAGTCGATCGACCGAACCGACTCGGTCAAAAACACCCATTGCGAGCGTCGATCGGTCGACCGAATCGCCCGTGCGAGTCGACTGATTATGGTAAAAACCCCATTCGAGCCTACTCAAAAAGCCCGGTTCCACGCCCCGATCACCCCTGGGTGATGGGGAAAACATCGGGGACCATCCCCCAAGTTCCAAAACCCAAAATGGGAGGAAGAAAAGTGGGAAAACCTCGCTCGATCCGACGAATCTGTCGCATGCCCTACAAACATGATTTTTCACCCAAACGACAAGAAACCCACGCTTGGCTCGCCACGGCCTACAAAACTCATGAAAAATGAAGTACACGAGCTAGGGAACCATTCCCCTTCCTCCACCGAAGATTTGACGCGTCGTGGACGTCGTTTCGACGCGAAACGTCCCACTAAACCCCGCTGGGCACCCGAAAGCGTGCCCGAGCTCGTCGCGCCTCCACCGCCTCGATCCTCGCCCCATCTGCACGCTCCTCACCCTCACGTCGTCCCTGCCTCACCCACCATCGCCTCCATCGGCCGCCCGGAGGAGAGGGGAACAGAAAGAGAAGAGAGAGAGTGAGAAAGAGACAATGAGAGAAAGAGAGAGGGTGGGGGGTTATTTATAGAAAAATTCAAAAATTCTAGAAATTTAGACAATTCATTGGGGTCTACCTGTGTTACAATTAGAGGTCGATGCTTCTATTCAGACATATTGCATGGGTTAATTTTACAGACAGATGCATCTCACTTATGCATTGATGCATCTGCAGAAATATATGTGTTCTTGACATGGCTAAATCTGATTAATACACTTAAGACTAAAATTGTGTTCAAGCTTAACATGTGCTTTATAACTAATACTCTTTTTGTTTTGATAACCCAGATCCTCATTCGAACACCCGGGTTACATGAAGGCTGACCGCACGTGGGACATAAGTAAAGCTGAGGAGGGGCACGTGATCCAAGGTAGAAAGATGTTCTGAAGTCCTACCATGTGGATAGTCATACCTTCTGCTCATGACACGTGGACTCTCGAAATACGTAGGAACACGCTCTCCACATGCCCAAATTGTTAGCTCATGGACCCCAGGACTTGCGCTTTATAAAAGGCTCTCCAATGCTCGAAATCAGATAACAAGAAGAGAATTAGAAGAAAAAGAAGAAGATCAGAGCAGGGAGGAAGAAGAGGAGAAGAAAGCAAGAGAGCGAGAAGGGTCTGAAGAGTAAAGGAGCCAGTCACTAAGAGGAAGTAGAAAAATAGAGCACCGTGAGTAGGTCTGAGAGAGAGAAGTAGGATTGTGAGATTCAGCTCTGTACGGACTTCTGGATCAAATCCAGAGTCAGACCACTCCAGTGGAGCAACATTTTCAATTCTGTCATTATTTTTCTTGTTTCATAGTTTTATCTTTCAAACTTTTTATAAGCTGTGTATCAGCGGAGCAAGCTGTGGTGCTCAGCAGGCGAGGTGTGAACCTCAGACAGCAAGCTGTGAAGCTCAGCGGGTTGTTGAGATTTTATCCCCAAAGCTGTGGATTGGCCGTTTCAAGCTGTCTGGCAGCGGAAGCCTTAATCAGTTGAGTAAGGGGTGGATGTAGATCTCAAGCTCGAGATTGAACCACCTAAAAACCTATTGTCTCCTGTGTGCTTGCATTTCTATTCTGCTCCTCGATTAGATGAATGCATAAGATTGCTTATGGTTAAGGATGCTTTTATTTGTCTGATACATTCATCTGATACATATGTCTAAGTCCTTCATCTAGTAGGTATATAAAAAGATGTGGCTAGAAAGATAGGTTATGTCTATCTGAAAATCCACGGCTTGCGTGAGGAGATCTCTGATCTAACCTCCGCTGAGTACCAAATCTAGATGTCTGACTAATTCCTAAACTTGAATTGTGACTGCTCATTATACATCGTCATTACTAAGAACTGTTCTGAAATTCATTCATCTTGCACTTGCATTGTGATCAATTTTTCAGTGGTATATAAAAAGGCTCAGTCAGAGTGGCCGTGAGCATGCTCTAAGGGAGTTATTGTCATTTTTGGCCAGTCCTGTTCGAGGTTTATCTAGCCCCTGAGGCGTTGAGATCGTGGTTTGAGATGACAGAGCGGGTGCTCTGGTCGAGAATTGTCCTCGGGCGACTGGAGAATCTTCTTGATGAGCTACTGATGGTCGAGCCTAATCTTCTCGTCATGCTCTGAGGCGTCTACGATGACGTGTTGGTCCCAGTTATTTTTGTGAATTTCAAGGCAGGATTGGGTAGAGTTGTCCCAGTAAGCTCTTTGTCCTGTGCTTCTGCGTGAGAGCGAGCTGTGCTAGCTCTGGATTTAGTTTGAGATGTGACGGCTCCGAGGCGAGTTTGAGACTTGAGGATGAGCGTTGGCAGACATCGGTTACGGTTCGTGTTGCGGCTCTTGGCGTGGTGGTCTGCGCCATGGTAGCTTGAGGATAGGTTGGTGTTAGCACGGACAGACTCGATGGAATGATGTCTGGTGGCTCGGGTTGTAGCGGCTTTCGAGCCTGGTGTTTTGGTGGATTTTGTTCGCTCCTTG
Organism: Amorphophallus titanum; assembly: GCA_024336825.1. Classification (NCBI taxonomy): domain Eukaryota; kingdom Viridiplantae; phylum Streptophyta; class Magnoliopsida; order Alismatales; family Araceae; genus Amorphophallus; species Amorphophallus titanum. The sequence goes on from JANBPO010004741.1 coordinate 15,190,316, forward strand.
GTAAGCGTTTGGCATGTTATTGGCTTCGAGGTCAGAGGCAGGCGTAGGTAAGAAGCGCGTGACAGTGGCTATCTCGATCGCTATGGCAGAGTGTTGCTATCTGTGAGAAGTGATGTTCGTTCCCTGGTGTGTAAGGGTGTTGGCACTGCTCCAGAAGGATACGTACCAGTTGGGCAGTGTTCGTGAGAATTCGTGACTGGTGTTATGTTCTCCGAGGTGTTGTCAACCAGAGTTTGCGGAGTTGCAATGGATGAGTAGAGAAACGGAGGATTGGTTCCTCTGTGTGAGATTATCTCGGGTTACGTGAGACATGTTGTTATCGTGCCGTTACTTGAGGCATTGTGGATGTGGCAGTGGCTGGATTGAGAGTTGGGGAAATATGTAGGCAAGTGTCCGTGTGAGTACCCTATTCTCGCGTTGAAAGTTGTGTCCTCGGATGAGATCTAGCTTTGGAGAAGTGATCTCAGAGAGATTATGGGTCCCGGTTGGTGGCTATGAGCGGCTTGTGAGGTTGAGCGACCGGTCGACCCGGGTAAGATGTGTATTGTCTGGGGACCCGTGTATATTGGTTGCGTCATCGTCAACCAGCTTGCTGTGGTAGCAGTCGGCATTTGCCGATTTCAGAGAAGTGTGTCGCGGATTGTAAGAGGTTGTGTCCCGAGGCTCTGTGGTAATAGCGAAACCTGGATTGACAGTCGTCTGTTTGGAGTGGTTGAGATAAGCTGTGAGTTTTTTAACTAAAGTCATACTTGTAAGGGGCAAGGGGAGATACTCGACCCCGGCCACCATACAAGACGACCGTAAAGGCGTTATCCACGAAGCTGATTCCAACCTGACGGTCCAGCTCACCAAAGAACAGTCTGAGCGGATTTCATCGGGTGTCGAGGTGGCGTTGATTCAGACGCCGGCTCTGCCCTCACTAGAACTGCTGGAAGCCAAGCTGGCTGCCGCAGAGAACTCCTCCGACGAGGACGTTGACGTTTACGCTCTGACCCCCGAGGAACGCGAAGTTATCCTCGTGGATCGGATTGTTAAATTGCTCACCGGAATCGGCCGGAAGGAAGAATTGATCCGCGAAATTCGGAACTGCATCGAATCAACCAAACGCATTAAGCGGGACGTTGAAGCGACGTTGAACCGTTTTACCTGGAAGGGGAAGCGCTATGCTCCCCAACCATTTGCGGAGAACCTCAATATCGCCGAGGCTGACTCAGGTTTCCTCATGCTCAAGATCGTGGTCGTAAAAGACCCGGTGAGCGGAGAACTGAAGGCTAAGGTTTCCGAACTGATGGATCCCGCGCACCCCGGCAAGCCGATGCGTGGACCGTTCACTTCTCTCACAATTGCTGGTCGGCTCTTTCCTGGGATTAAGCTCGCCCAGGTTCAGGTGCCAACGAACATGACCGAGGAAGAGAAGTCCGTTGTCCGCAATGCGATGAAGTGCATTTTGTGGAACGGGCGCCGCTACGAGGAAGTTCTCGGAACTGGCGGACTCAAGAACGGTCAGATCATCTTTGTGGAAGAGAAATACGCACGCGCCATCGCTCGCATGTACGATATGTGGCCCGAAGCAGCTCTTGCTTACGGCAACATGCTTGTGAACGAATGTCGCGAAGCGCAGATTACCTTTGAAGCAACCGTCAAGGTTGTTAAAGAAGGCGATTTGGGATCAAATGATGGCAGCGGGTTTATCAACAAGTCCATTATGGACATGCTGCCGGCGCTTCTGCATGATCGCTTCCTTCAGGTTCGCGCGGCCATTACGCCTCACGATCTGAAGCTATCGTTTGACAAGAAGGCTGTGCTTGGCAAAGGCTGCGTTCAGGGAATGGAAGATGATGTCTCCTGCCACCCAGAAGTATTGGCGGACATGATTATTCCAGATTCCTTTATCAAGCCCGACGCCGGCGACGTCATCGGTAAGACGTTCCGCGCCACAGTTCACCTTGGCGTTACGTCGTATTCCACCGATGGCGAAACCTACCTTGCTCAAACTGGGGTGATTCACATGCCCTGGGAAGTGATCGAGAAGGATGTCATCCCCGATTCAGAGCGGATTCTCGGTGAGCTCACGAATGGTTTTCATTCTGAAGGCCACCAGGATTTACTCAAGTTGATCGGCGCAGAGAACTCCATCACCGGTTTCTATCGCGTGATGGAAGGCTGCCTTGCAGCGGACGGCGACGGCTCGTTTATGCGTCATCCGTTCGTTCACAGTGGCACTCTGCGACTCATGGCGGCCAAGCTGCGCAAGCTGTTTCTTGGCGGCGTTCTGATGGACAAGCGCACTCTCAAACCGGACAGCTTTATCGCCGTGGATGAGAATGGCAAATTGTTCCATGGAACCAACTGGATGCCTGACCGTGCTGCTTTGACGGACAATGAAGGTAATCGCAGCATCACGATTCGCTTCCCGATTCGTATGCGCGAAGACCTCCTTCCCGTTGAGCACATCAGCAGCACAGTTAACCATGGCAAAGGGACGGCGGTCGACTATCTTTTGCGTTCGTTTCCTGAAATGAGCCGCACCCTCGCGGAGCGGATTGTGAAGGAGCAACTCTACCTGAAGCACTGTGTTTCGCTGAATGGTGGGTACGCAAAGCTATTCGGAGGCGACTACGACGGGGATCTTGTTTATCTCATGAGTGGTGTCCGCTATCCGAACGTTATCAACTGGCGTTTCAACATGGAAGAACGGAAACAGCCGAAGAAGAACAAAGTGGAGAAGCAGAGGCGGCCTTGGCATGAAATTGGTCGCATCTCCTTTGAAGCAATGGGCAACACGGTTGGTTCAGTCACGAATACGATTTTGTCTGTGATTGCCGGCGGCGAGTGGGAGAGGCAGTACCCCTTGGCGGAGGAATTGCAGAACGAGGTCGGTGGACTAAAGCACGGAACGCGCGCCGATATGGAGCGTGTCCGGCTTATCAAGGCTGGCATACCTGTTGAGACGGTGGACAACTACCTAGCTGGAAATTGCAAGGTAGCTCTATCAGTTCTCAAAAAGGAGGCAACGCCTATTCGTGATCCGAAGTGGCTGGCGATTGACAAGAAGGAAGTCAAGTCATTCACGGATCTTCCTGATTACGTTGTGCCGGCGAGCGATGCGGATGTGGTGGCGAAGCTTTATAACCACCTATATTCCGTAGCTAAGCAGCTCCTCGGTGAAGCGCACCCGATCTCGTACTATGCAGCCATTTTCGATGGTCTGTATGGGGATAACGCGATCACAAAGGAAATGCAGTTTGAGTGCAAGCTTGCGAAGGGCCTTTATGGATCGCAAACTGGTAAGGTCTCGGCGTGGACTACAAAGAAACGTGAAGTGTTGAAGGCTGCCAAAGAGGAGCTGAAACAACTTCGCGATTCCAACAACCACGATATCGAGCAGGCTCAGGCTCTTAACGAAAGGATCCGGATTCTCGCGGCCGAGTATGAGAAGGCGCAGGTCGAGTCCCGCAAGTATTTTTCGTTCATGCGGAACATCGTTTGCGCTTGGGGCAACGGGAAGACGGAAGAGATGAAGATGTATTGGGCAGCGGCGTTGAATGAGACGCTGGTTCCCAAAACAAGGAAGAATGCCAGCAATGGTCAGCTGAATCAGTCTGAGGCCAACAAGCCGAAGCCGACCGGCACGGGTTCGATTCTCTTCCATGCGTTTCCTCAGCAGGTGGTTGATGCTGTGGCAGCGTCTTCGAAGGGTACATCGCGTCCGGTAGACCAGTGGAAGGAAAACTGGCACGTCGAAATCGACACACAGGCGCTCACCGTAACCAAGGTGGTGCCTGGTGGAGATGGTGATACTCGCATGGTCTTGTTCACTGGAACCTCTGTCGAGAAGAAATCGGCAAAGGGCTTCAAGTACAAGGAAGTCGAGTGGAAACGAGTTCTCGAGTCGCTTGACCTCGGGCTCGAATTCGACGACTACGAAAAGGCTGCAGCTAACTCTTCGGAGGAAGTTGTCGCGGCATAAGCGGGCAAATGGGCAATTTCGCAAGGGATTGCCCCGCACCCCTCAACTACAACTCGCTGTTTGGTGTAGCAGCAAAGCAACGACACCAAACGGCGAGAAATGTCGCCGTGGTGTCTTCTGAAAGGAACCCACTCATGGCGCAGACATTAGCGAAGAAGTTTCAGAAAATTGGCATTCAGCCAAAATTCACTCGGAACGTCATCACGTTTGTGGTGAACGACCAGATTACGTTCTCAATGATTCCCGAGACCGGCGCCTGGACCGAGCATAAGCGCGATGAGCAACGCATAGTCAGCGTTGTTCATATCCTCCAGCAGATCAACTCGATGCTGGATATGACAGAAAGCTGCAGTAGAAGCGTGCAGTAGCAAAATTGGCGGATATGGGTGTTTACCCATTCCGCCATTTTTTTGCCCAAAAATAGCCTTATTCTAAGGGAGACTATCGATATGGGTTTATTCAAAGAGAGCACTCTCTCGCCCTTTCAGGTGGGGAAAAAGCTACGCTAGAAGCCTAATGGAAGAAGACCGTCGATTCTGCCATTGCTCTGGAACAGCTTGTCAGGGGGTTGAAGAAGGCACCTCCACGGACTCTTTCGAGCTTAGAAGAAGCCAAAACTAGAACCTAAACTTCTTGGGTTGGCCCAGGAGGACGCCTGAATTTTGAGAGAATTTCTTGACGTCGTCAGTGGCTGGGGCAGGGTCTGGATTAGGGCCGAACTACTCTGACTCTGACTACTCTTAGGTTGCTTCTTCTGGAAGACGAAGGCACCAAAAACACTCCTGAGCTCTGAATAATGCAGGACTAGAACTGCTGCGATCGTGGATGAGTCCTATTCGAGTGGAGACCAACGGGACCATCATCTGAGGTCGGAGCTGACCGTGAAGACCAGAACAGTGGAGGGGTGTCGGAATTGGCTTAGGGGAACTGACCTAGTGCACCTTGGGGAGAAAATACGAAACTCCTGACTCTGAGCTCCAAAAATTTCTCTGCTTATTGGAGATGGAAGGGGACTTGATGGAGAAGCCCTCAGCCAAGTGGCCCCCTAAGAAGCACAGAAATCAGGCCTCAGCCAAGTGGCCCCCTAAGAAGCACAGAAATCAGGCCGTGGGAGCTTCTACAAGACGCTTCTGGATGTCTGCCTGGGAGTAACCACGCAGTCTGGTGAAGATGGCTCCACCGGGCAGCCCCTAAGTCAGAAGACGGCGAGACCACCTCCGTTGCAAAGCTGAATTGATGATCTTTCCATCAATATAATATGTGCCACTAGGATCCTCGAGGAGACGATGGGATAGCCTCTGCAATCAGTAGATTCTCTGCTACCTATGAATTGGAATGAAAGGGTGGAGATAGGTGATGGGGAATGGGGTTGATGGGAGGGGAAATGAGATGGATGTGTGTGGGGGCAACCCCTGGCTGTGAGGGGGTGTTCCAATGTGTGGGAGGGGAAGAATCGGGGCTGGAAGGGGCTCTAGCAGGTGGAGGGAGGGGGAGCTATGAGTTTGGTGTTGGGAGGGAGAGGGAGAGGGAGATCTCTCGCCCTTGGTTTGAATGGGTGGTTAATGGGGGATTAATGTTGGTCGTTGGGAAGTGAATGGGCGTGTGGGGGAGTGGAAGGGTGCTTGGGGAGATGGGATTCTCCCTAGGGAGAGGGAGAGTGACTCTTCGGGTTGGGGAGGATTTAATGTGGGGAGTTAATGGGGAGTGTAATGAATACTCCTTCGGGAGATGAAGGGGTGGTGATGTGGCAGAAGGGGAGAGGATGAGGTGGATGATGAGGTAGACAGTGGGGAGGAGAGAGAAGGAGGGAGAGGAGAGAGAAAGTGGCACCCTAAAACCTAAATCCGAACCACTAAGAATCCGCTAAGACAGAGGTCTTACAGTCCCTCCCTCCTAAAAGAAATTTCATCCCCAAAATTTAGACGGAAGGATAGGAGGAAACTGCATGGAAAATTACACTACGCTGGAACAAACAAGGGAAAAGTTGAAAAGGATACACTATGGAACTCACAAATAGCAGGAAAAGATAACTATTGAGGCTAAGAATCTTCTTAAAGGACACAGTTTAATCAGAAATGTAACGCACCTAATGTGGCATGTTACGTAACCCTGACGGTCTAGGGATGGGCTGTCAGAATAACCGCCTAACTACGTCAACGGTCAAATGACCGGTCAATGGTAAAGTAACGGTCGTATGGCCATCCGTTACAGGTCAGGTGACACACCCCTGCTGGGCCGTCAGGGACTGTAACGCATCAGAGGTGGTGCGTTGTACCTTCTGGGCTGCGAACTTACAGAGTTAGAAACCGAACCCCATCCCATTCGACCGAAATTGATGGGAATCGCGGGGAAACTAGTTTTCTTAACAAACCATCTTGCCATAACAACATTTTACAACTACACATGCCATTAAAACTTAAAAACGATGGCCATGGTGTCAATTTCATGAATTTAGGGCTAAATTACACTAACATGGAAGATTACACAAAAATTAAAAAAATTGACATCGGACCACGGCGCATGTGGTACCGACGGGTCCCTAGCGAGGAGAGAAGTACATCCCCCTACCTCTTGCGCGACAGGAACATCGTTCGAGGAACATGGGAACAAAGGGACGCCGCGGCTCCTCTCAGCCTGACTTTCCTCCACGCTTTACGAATCGAGGGAAGAAGGGTGTCACCGCGATCTACGCGATACGACCTTTCCAATGGTACCTCCCTTGCCTCGATCAACGGCCGTCTGGACCGAAACTGAGAGAGAAGAGTGATTTTCAAGAAATTAGGCTAAAATATATTAATATGGGGTTCACACAAAAATTGGTGAAAAAGACGATGGATGGTGGTGCATGTGGCGTCAATAGGTTCCTGGTGAGACGAGGAACCCATCCCCCTACCTATTGCGCGACGAAGACTGCGAATCGGTGCAGATTAGACGATAGGGGCCACGCCGTCCTCTCACTCACACGTGCCTCCACACTCTGCAGATCGAGACGAGGTCAGCATCCAAGCGTCTCTCGTGTCGAGCCGGTTCCAACGGTACCCCTCTCGTCGCGATCCGAGGTCGAACGGACCGAAACCGAGAGAGAAAGAGAGAGGAGGAGAAAGAACGTGTGAGGGAGAGAGGGAAGAGAGAGAGTGATCGAGAGTGAGTGAGGGAAGAGAGAGGGGCGGTGGTGGTTTGTGAGGGTTGGACCCGTGTTGGTAGAGGGCCAGCAAGGCCAAGGTTTCTTCCCAAGGGGATACGAAGGCCCAATTCAAGGGGCTGACCGGGTGCTGAGGGCATGGGTCACACTCTCTCTTTCCCACGGTGGTCACTCAGAAACAATGGGGCTTGCAGGATCGAGCACTCTCTCACCGGTCAGCGGAGCTATGAGCTAATATTGAACAAACAAGGCACCTAAGCAAGAGCAAGGAGAGAGCGCTTACTTGACCGGTTTGAAGAGACCGATCCTGCTCAGAGACGTGGGTGAGCGAGGAAGCGTAGGTTCCCTGCACACTGCGTCGGTGTAGCTTCAACCTGTTTAAGGGATTACAACACTACTCCCCTAGCAAGGGGGTTGAACAAGGGGAGGAGAATTAAAGGGGTTATAGTCAAACACTACCTCCCACAGGGAGGGGCTGTAAGCCGGCCAGGTGGGGTGGGGAATAATTAAGCTAGAAGCTGAATGGATGAAGTTCGTAGGTTCTGCCAACTCCTAGGAACAGCTTGATAGGCAGTCACTGTCGGCACTGCCACAGGCCCTTCCGAACTCTGTTGGTGACGAAATCAGCGCCAAAACCCCCTGAGTTGGCCCAGGAGGACATTAGAATTATTGAGGAATTTCCTAATGACGATGGCGGCCAGGGCAAGGTTGGGATCACGGTGGCTTCACTCTGAATCTGGCAGTTCCTGGGTCGCTGCTTCTGGAAGGAGAGGCTGTCACGATCGCTCCTGTACTCCAAAGAGGGTGAGAATGGATCCGTTGCATTCTTGGTCGAGTCCTCTTCGAATGGAGACCCATGGGGGTGCCGGCAAAGGTCGGAGCAGACGGCGAGGCCATGAACTATAACTGGGTGTCTGATCAGTCCTAGAGGGAACTGATCCAGCGCGCCCTAGGGAGAAATTTTGGAACTTACTCTTCTGGGATCTGAATGGGGCCCTGCTTCTTGGTGATGGAAGAGGACTCGTAGGGGAAGTCTTCAGCCATGATACGCTAGATGATCATTAGGGTGCTGGTCGTGGCAATCTCTGCAATCCATGGTTAAGTGTCTGGCAGGGAGGAACTATGCAGTTCGGCGGTGAAGACTTCTCCGAGTAGCCACGAAATCAGACTATGGCGAGACCACCTCCTTTGTGAAGTAGACTAGACGACGCTTCCAATAGTATCTCTTGTCCTCCCAGGGGTTACAGGACGAAGATGTGACTGGCACTGCAAGTTGCTGGAGTTCTGCAAGTCTTCAGCTGAGAATAGGTTTGCCGATGCATATCCGAATGAGCATGAAATGGGGTGGAGGGCTACTGAATGGTGATGGGAGATGGTGGTATTGTCTATTCTTAGGTTTTGCCTTAAAATAGGTTAAAATGTGATTTTAATTATTTATATGTGTTTTAATTCCATGTTTTAGCTTCTGAGGGCTTGTATGTGTTGTGGGCTTGGCAGGTTTTAATTTCTTTTAAGTTTTGTAAGCAAAAACCGTCGATTCGATCGACCGGGGGACGGCGCGATTTCAAATAGAACCCGCTCATCGCCCAGCTCACATGGCGAACGTACCAGTGACCGCCATGAGCTTAACGCACCGCCCAAGGCGTGTTATAGTCGTATGGTGGATCGCCCTAGGTCCGTTATGCCCATGTTTTTCGTAGATAGGTCATTGGCATAACGCACCCTCGAGCAACCACCATGGTCAGAGTTTCCTGTGGATTTTTCACGTTCGGGTGACTTTAACGCACCCTTAGTCGACCGCCATGATTTTTGAGTAATTAATTTATATAAAACACTTGTTCTGGTGGATTTAGCGGACCAGTGGAGGTGCGCCATGTCAACATAATGCACCCCCAGTGATCCGCTATGCCCTTTAAACTTGGGATTAGGTAGGTGGATATAACGGTCTACGTGAGGCACGCTATGATTTGTATAACGCACCCATGAGATCCGTTACGCCTGTGACGGCCTAAGATTGATCCGTTATGCACCATAATGGGGCAACCCTGATCCGTTATCCTCTCTGCTATCCCAAGAGTAATGAATGGTCATTCTATTACATGTTTCACCCAGTATAAGTTATTTTATGAATAAAAATGCATCTTTTACTCCCAGTGGAATTGCTCTCTCTTTCCTCGTGATGGAGCCACTAGATGTAGCGCAGTGACCTTAGTGTCGGCCCACCTGGGAGAGGTGGAGTGGTATTTCCCGATTAACAGTTTGTAAGCTAGTTGCCGTGGGCCCCTGTGGTTACCGTAGCATCCTACGGGCGGGGGGAACTAGCTAGAGACCCAACCCTAGGCAGGGGTTGGTGTGTGCACACAGGGTCAGAGGCTTGGACTGACGCCGATGAGTGTCACTCTGACTGGTTCTTGTCCAGGTACTGTTTACGCCTCTCGTACATTATGTCTCTCTAACTTGCGAGTTACCTCAGACGCAGTGTAAGTCGTCAGTGGACGCTTCTGATTACTACCCTCTAGTGAGTTCTCTATCTCTCATTTCACCTGGATAAGTTGAAGTTGTTCTACTGGTAGATTTAGCCTTTGTCGCTATTGACTTGTGTTATTTTGGCATATAGATAGTTGTTTAAACTGTTTAGATAGACTTTACAGTTTTGTAGCCCATGTGATTTAAATTATGCCAATGCCTGTTTAATTGCATAAATGCATGCTCTAATTACTTTATATTCGCGCCTCGTGATCTAGGCATTTATTCTATCAGACTTTGATCATAGGAATAGTTTTATTCCAAAGTTGACGTATCTCTCGATGAATTATTTTAAGTGGTTGGTACTCGTACGCCAAGTCTTCTTGTATCTCCAATTTATCATAAGTGATGACACGGAATGGATCAGGGACATATCTTTTTAACATTGAGACGTGAAAGGCGTCCTGAACTCCGGCTAGTTGAGGAGACAGGGCTAGTCGGTAAGCAACCTCATCGACCCTTTCAAGGATTTCAAATGGACCTATAAATCTTGGAGTAAGTTTACCCTTTGATGCCGAACCTTCAGATACTTTGACCCGGAGAAACTTTGAGGAATACATGGTCTCCTACTTGGAATTTTAGGTCACGTCTTTGATTATCAGCATAAGACTTGTGCCTATCTTGAGCCACCTTGAGTCTTTCTTGGATTAGCTTGACCTTTTCAGTAGTATCCTGAATAAGTTCCTGGCCTAATGAGGAGGGCAAAGAACAACCGCTCTACTACCTCAGCCGAAAACTGATCGGTGTTGAGTACCACTACTCCCCGATGGAGAGAGTCTGCTTGGCACTGGTACTCACCATTAAGAAGTTGTAGCATTACTTCCTGTCCCATCGAGTTGAGCTCCTATCCAAGCACGACCCACTCAAGTATCTCCTCAAACAGTCAGTCCTCTCTGGTCGATTGGGAAAATGGGTTTTCTTGCTAATGAAGTATGATATTACCTACGTCCCTAGGAAAGCGGTCAAGGGACAGGGAATGGTTGAATTCTTGATAGCCCATCCAGTACAAGACGACTCGCCTCTCAACTTGGAGCTCCTTGACGAGGAGTCCCTTGCTTCCCAGTCACTAGCGTTAGTTGAATAGACCAAAGTTTTCTTGCATGACCAGTAGCAAGATGCCCATACAGCCAATGTACCCTGTTGAGAGCTCTACTTCGATGGCACTTCCCGGGGGATTACTCGGAATAGTCAAGATTCAGCTGCTACGGTGGGTGCCGGCATTGTGTTCTTGACTCCTCAGGGAAGAGTGTTGTACAACTCATGTGCCCTCATGAAACCCCTAACCAACAATGAAGCTGAGTACGAAGCTCTAATCATCGGGCTTTCCGATGGCTCTCAACATGGGCGTCAAGTGCCTTAAAGCTTACGAGGACTCCCAGCTAATAGTCTGGCAAGTTCTTGGCATCAACCACGTGCGGAAGCATGAGTTGGTTCCATACCATGTTACCGTCACCAGAATAATCCAGAAGTTCTATGATGGGGACATCATTTACTCCCTCCACATTTTTCGAAGCCCGGATGGATCGTCATCATGTGCCATCGTGATCTTAAAGATTTTTCACGAGGAGAAGTTGACCAAACCCTATTCACAAAGGTACACAACAAAGACATTCTTGTTGTTCAGGTGTATGTAGATGATATAGTGTTTGACTTAACAAAATCCATCATGTGTGAGGAATTCTCTAAATTAATGATAGATGAATTTGAAATGAGCTCAATGGGGGCATTGAAGTTTTTCCTTGGTTTGTAGGTAAATCAATCATCTGAAGGAAGCTTCATCACGTAGTCCAAGTACATAAGGGACCTGCTAAAGAAGTATCAATTGGAAAACCTCAAAGTAATAACGGCACCTATGGGCACATCAACTAGTCTTGATGGCGACCCAAAATGTAAACTGGTTGACACCAGGCTTTATAGAGATATGATCGGATCCCTTCTATATCTTACTGCATCTCGGCCTGACATTCAATTTTCGGTATGTTTATATGCTAGATTTGAGGCTAGTCCTAGGGAATCACACATGAGTGCAGTGAGGAGGATTTTTAGGTATCTATTAGGCACCCCTGACTTAGGTCTATGGTATCCTGCCAAGTGTGAGCTAGATCTTGTAGTATACATTGATGTAGATTATGCAGGGTACAGGATAGATAGAAAGAGCACTAGTGGATATTGTCAATATCTAGGTGGTTGTTTAGTGTCTTACGCATTAAAAGGTAACATACTGTAGCACTCTCCACTGCTGAAGCAGAATATGTCACAGCAGAAAATTGTGCAGCCCAAGTTCTCTAGATTAAACACCAACTTGTTGATTATCACATCAATCTAGGATGCACTCTCATCTTGTGTGATAACACCAGTGCTATTTCATTATCTAAAAATCATGTTCATCATTCAAAGACTAAGCACATTGAAATTAAACATCACTTCTTGAGAGATGAAGTAAGCAAGAATGAGATTGAGCTTCACTTTGTTCAAACTGAAAAATAAATTCCTAATATTTTTACTAAGCCCCTTGGGAATGATAGATTTAAAGTTTTGAGAAGGGAATTAGGCTTATGTAAATTTCAGCATGATAATGATGATTGATATCCTACTCTTGCTCATCAAAAATAAATGTTTCCTCATGAGTACTTTGTTATGCATATGTGTCAAAATTCTCTGGATTGAGTCTGCCTGTAGCATAATTGTATTCACTGCATTGTGTCCTCCTTGATCTCAAAGGTATATCAAATGGTATGCTAGGAGAAGGATAGATATCTTCTATCTAGAAACCCACACTATGTGTAGAGGCCAGTCCTTTGCCAATTACCTTGAGTCAAGTGTCCTGCATGTGTCTCATGGCAAGTGTCCCGATGGAGTATCCAACTAGACGAGGGGAGTTCATGTTGAAAACCTAGCTACTCCGAATGTTCTTCGTTAAGCTATTTTAATTTCGCTGCAATTTATTTTAACTAGCTATAAAGAGGGCTCAATTGTGAAAAGAAGGGTAGATCTATTCATCCCTCCCTCTAGATCCGTCATCCACTACTCAACACTACCTAACCCTTTCTACAACTCCATGGGTCTAGCCAAGGGCCCTAACCGGTTTGCCATGACATGCGGCTACACCAGCAACTAACTGGGACCATTCCCGACTAGTCGACTATGGGCTTTGCCCGCATTCTACATGGCTGCCCGTGCCAACTCGAGGGCACCCCGACTCCAAGCCCCAAGGCATGTGGCACCTAGTGAAAAGGCTAGGGGCCCACCCCGAGACGCCTTCTTTCAACCCTCCAAGGGCAAAGGGAGACCTAATTAAGTCAACCATAGGCTTTGGAGACCTGCAGCACACATATATGGCTTACACACATGTGTTCGGTATTTTCCCAAACACCTTGTGGGCACGTATATTCCAGTCTTTCTACAGTAAACCACAGGCTGACCCACGATCCCAACACACTAATTGGGTTCTACAACGACCCTCCAGCAAGCCGGGGCCATCCCTGACCCTCAGACACATGGCCACGAGCCACTTATATTTAGCTCTTAGGCCAACCCGAGACTACCCTGCCAACCCGCCGTGCAACGCAGCATGTAGCACGGGGCCCGACCCATATGCCCAAGGTGCCTCTCTTTAGCCCCCACGGGCTCTTATCCTCAGCCCAAGGCCCACCCCAGGGTCCCTCAGCTAGATAGCCTGACTGTCTAACAACTCGGGGTCTGTCGGGTATTTACACGAACACCTTGCCAGCGATGACTATGGGTCGACAAATAACGGCCCCCACGGGCTGATCCCAGCACCCCAGAACCCCGTGTCCCTTAAAGGACACTCTCAAACGATGAAAGAAGACCCCCGGGGGCCATCCCTCGGGGTTGCGGCTTGCCCGGGGCCAATTCACCCCAGGGCCGACTGCGCCCCCCAGGGAGAGCGAACTCCCCGGGGGCCACGCCCTCTCTCCAGCCCGGAGGCCCGGCGATCCTCTCCAATCCCAGTTCGATCTCACGGTGTAAGGTTTGTTCATGGATTCATTCAACGTACTAGTACGTGGAAGAAATCGTGAAGAACGCGCACGACAAGGCACGAGGGGTCAACACTCGGTCAACATGCGTACAAGCTCCACGTATCCTACCCAACCTTGTCCTTTTCTTCTTAGTTAAATTAGGAAGAAAAACCCAAAATAGGAATTTTATAGAGGTGGGGACTACCCCTCTCTCCCCCTCTATCCATATGCCGTGGATGTTCACCGGCACGCCGTAATCGATAGAGGTGGGCTTTGAGCAAATAGAAATATTACCTTCCACAACACCTCCTTCTTCGGTAGGTTCCGCATTCATAAGGGCTTGAAGTCTTCCTTGCTTGTTGATAGTTATTGGAAATTTTTTCGATGGGGATTGCTCGTTAAGACGTGGACAATCTAAGATTCTCTGATCCCGACTCTCACAGCAAAGATAGGCACCAAGTCTTCTTCAGCATTCCTCTGCCTTATGTCTGGGCTTTTCACAATGCTTGCATAGTTCCTTTGATGGGGTAACAACCGAGACAATTTGTTTGTCATACGATCTCAACTTCTTATCCTTATGAAAGTTACGCCCATCTTTATGGAAGTTACGCCCATCAAAATTGGTTCTCCTCTTCCCGAAGGAAGGCTTGAAGTTACCAGAGCCAGTAACTTGCTCCTTCTTGCCATCTCTTCCCCCAATGCGATCAGATGTCTCCGTTGCATCTTCCAAGAGTTGGGCTCTTCTCATTGCATCAGCATATACTTGGATATCCATCGTGGCGAGTTGAGTAATATACTAGGGCTTTAAGCCATTTAAAAATCTCTTCGCCTTCATCTTTTCGGTACCCACAAGGTGTGGTGCGTATCGAGATAGTCTCGCGAATTGAGCTTCATATTCCACCACCGTCAAACTCCTTTGCTTCAAGGAAGTAAATTCGGCAGCCTTCTTTTCTTGCACCCTATCGAAGAAGTACTTGTTGTTAAAGTGTTCCACAAACTCTTCCCACAACACATGATCGTATGGTAGAGTTGTTTCGACAGACTCCCACCAAGTACGGGCGTCCCTTTCTAGCTGAAAGGTAGCGAGTAGGACCTTCTCATCAGCACATTACATGACTCAAAAAATCCTCTTGATTTTCTTCACCCAGTGTTCTACCTCATCTGGGTTCATGGACCCTGCGAACTTGGGAGGGTTCATACTTTTGAAATTCCTATGTAAGTCTCCCGCTCCTTGGTTAGCTTCTCCTTGAGCCACCTATTACAGAGCTTGGGTTAATCCTTGCACCGTCTTTTGCATCTCGCGCCACTGAGCTCTTTTGGTAGCCAATGACGAGAACTAAGCCTGCAACCACAACTATAAAACTTAAATGTTTTATTTATTTCCTTGATTTATCTTACTTTAAAGCTTAGCTCATGACTCTACCCAATCTCACTGGTAAAGTTCAAGACATTATCTAAAATTTTAGATCGACATCTAGAACCTATATCAAGGGAAATCTAGGGTTTATGAAACCTAGGCTCTGATACCACAAAGACTGTCACGCCCCGACGCGGATTATCGAGGCACTACGAGTCATAACAACACACGTGTCGATCAGAGCATGCGTAAATGAGTCGATGCGATTTCAAATGTTGTCTACGTAAATATCGCCATCGTACGACACATCAATCAAACTTATTGTCAGATGCCACGAGTCTCGCTTCGTGTCCGTCACGAGTCTTGCTTCACGTTAATATCCTCCGATTCAAAAAAAATTTGCCCGCAAATTTTGAAATGTTACAATATGACGAAGACGATCGTGGGTACATAAGGTGTGAACTCAGTGTTCATAGTCATACTCGAGATCTCAATCCTCTACTTCTCATGTGAATCTAAGAAGTCTTGCCACATTAAATCAGCGTGAGATAGTTCCCAATTTAACATAACGTTAGACGGACCATCCTTGAACACCTTGTTGTCAATCAAATTTAACCCCGATGTATCAACCAAATCATGATCCCAACTATTCCGTAACATGGACTATTCTCGCAGTTATTCTTCATACTCCTCGGCCAACGTGGGGTTAGCCTCATAGATCACTTTCTGCTCCTATTCTTCATACTCATTGACCATTGTTGGGTTGGCCTCATATACCACTTCTTTAACCGTTGGTTTGGCAAAATAAAATAGTCGCCTATCCATAACATGGACTCGTCTCTCTATAGACTTGAAACTCTCATACAAAGAGGAATAATCAGCCGTGACGGGACCATACCTGAATAGTTATCGGACCTCAGCTTGTAAGGATAACCTGATGCTCTAAGCGATCACGTCGA
Organism: Amorphophallus titanum; assembly: GCA_024336825.1. NCBI lineage: Eukaryota > Viridiplantae > Streptophyta > Magnoliopsida > Alismatales > Araceae > Amorphophallus > Amorphophallus titanum. The sequence goes on from JANBPO010004741.1 coordinate 15,206,250, forward strand.
TGGGTTAAATGTTGTTCTAGGACGTTGCTGGGCGGCTTGTGCCGTTGCTCTTGGGCCGAGTAGAAGTGGGTCCGGTTAGTTGCTTTGACCATGGCCTATGTGCAGTTGTGGAGCTCGGTCCTACGTATGCTACAGTGCTGTCCTGGGGGAGGGGGGATAGTAGACAGTGGGAGAACAAGAGAGAGAGTAGATGGAGAGGTAGGGGAAGAGACATGGTGACTAAGGAGAGGGCGTTGTCTTGGTAGAGAGCAGGTAGCATAGAGGGCGGGCGTTGGGGTGGCAAGGTGGAACCTACGTGGTGGAGGCTGCAGCTAGACGACCTTGGTGTGGCTGGTCGGCACTCGGTTGTGAACGACGGATGGTTGCAGGGGGGCGACACTTACCAACAGTGGTGGCAGGGCGGACGACGGTCGAGGGCGCGAGAGCCGGGATTGCGGCGGCTCTGTCGGTAGCAGAGCAGGCCGCATGTGTTTGCAGAGGCTAGAAGAGGGGGGAAAGCCTCACTGGTGGGCGGCGCGAAGAGTGGTGCAGGAGGCGTCTTGGGGGACCGCGAGTGGCTGCGGCTGTAGCCGACGGTCGGCATAGGCTGGATCCGACTGTAGTGGGGGGGGGGGAGGAAAGGAGGAAAGGGTGAGGGCTTTGTTTCCCGACATGTGTCGTGAGCATCCACTATCAAGGTACCATTTGTTTCCTTGCGCCTTCATGCAGACCTGCCAATCATTAAGACAGGAAGACTTCTATGATTTTGGTACCCAAGCTCGCTTGGGTCCATAAGTGTTAGGAGCTCTCATTCTGTTTGTCTTAAATGAATTTTTTGCAAAATATTCATCATCAGCCATCATTATCCTGCACGTGTACATGGTATGACCACGCATTCCACAATAATAACATGAGACAGGTTTTCTATCAAAGTTTCTTTTCTTGTTATCATACATGAAGGATTTTTGAGGTGTGTTATGTTTTTCAAGCTTTTTCTTAGTTGAATATGATGTGGAAGCCATGTTTTCATTTACGAATGAAGTTTGAGTTTTGAGTTCAAAAGCTTTCTTGTTGCATGGCTCATATCCTAAACCTTCTTTTCTGAAGTTCACTCTCGTTCCTAGCAGGGTATCCAAATTTTGCTTTCCCTTGACAAATTTGGTTAGTGAGTCTTTCAAGTCTTGAACTTCGGTTTTTAGGACTTCATTAGCATTTTGAAGCTCTATCTTCTCCTCTTCCAACCTTTTCAGTTTAGCATGGATTTCATCAATAGCATTCATAGACTCTTCAGCCATTTGTTTTTCTTCTTTTAGATATGCTATCTCTTCTTCAAACAAGGTGACTTTAGAGCTAAACATTTCATTATCATAGGACAAGGATTCAAGTTTGGATTTCATTTCCTTACAGTTAGGACATGATGATTCACATGGCATGCTTTGATCATTTTTTTTCTTCAACATTTTGTTTTCAGATTTCAACTTTTTACACTTTTGATACAGTGCTTCATAGGCTATTTCCCATTGTTCACATGAAAGGCTTTCAGTGTCAGATTGTACCTCATTGGAGTCTTCCTCGTCAGCCATCAAACACAGGTTCTGCACAAGCTCGTCCAAATCAGCTTCAGATTGTTCTTCACCATCGTCCTCGTCACTCCATGTAGCTACCATAGCTCTCGGTTTCTTGAACTTCCCTTTCTTGAATTTCTTTTGAAGTTCGGGGCATTCACCACGCATGTGCCCTGGTTTCTTACATTCATAGCAGATTATTTCTTCCTTTTTGGAGCTCTCTCCTTTCTTTGGAATCATCTTCCTAGGAGCTCTTCTGAAGGGAGTTCCTGCCTTTCTTGATCTTCTAATGAATTTCCTAGCCCTTCTCGTAATCAAGCCGACCAGCTCTTCATCTTCACTGTTTGAAATAGAACCGTCGTCACTTTCCTCTGATCCTTGGAGGTTGGTCTTCAAAGCCATACTTGAAACAGGTTTCTTCTTCTTGACATCCTCCTCATTTCTTTTGATATTGAGCTCGTAAGTCATCAGCGATCCAATGAGCTCATCAAGCGTCAGTGTGCTAAGGTCCTTTGAGTCTTCTATAACTGTGGCTTTGGTGTGCCACTGTGGAGAGAGGGACCTCAGTACTTTTCTCACGAGCTCTTGGTTGGTGTAGTCCTTCCCGAGTGCTTTCAAGCCATTAGTGATCTCCAGCAATCTAGCAAACATGTCCGATATGCTTTCATCCTGCTTCATTGCGAATAACTCGTAGTCTCGGACAAGCAAGTTGGCTTTAGTTTCCTTCACCTCCGAAGTTCCTTCATACATCAGCCGAAGCTTGTTCCACATTTCCTGCGCGGAAGCACACATAGAAATCCGTGAATACTCATTTGGATGAATAGCACATTGTATAATGTTCATTGCTTTAAAGTTAGCTATACAGTGTTTAATGTGTTCTTCTCCCCATTCTTCCTCATTTGCAGGCAAGATGTGAGGACCCTTACTAATCACTTGCCAAATGTCAAATTCTTGAGCCCTCAGAAACACATACATCCTATTCTTCCAGTATGTATAATTTGTTCCATCGAAGAATGGAGGCCTGTGAATTGAATGCCCTTCGGGCATCATCCCTTTGTTCGCCATCTACAGGATCTTACTCTGTGATCGTGAGATCGTAAAGAGAATCAGAGACTCAGCTCTGATACCAATTGTTGTCCCCCGGTAGATGGCAATCAAGAGGGGAGGGGTGAATTGATTGGCAATGGTAGTTTTTAAAAGTTAATTGCAGATTAAAAATTCAACTTTAACAAAACCTATAGAAGAGCATACAACCACTCTTAGCTCAATCGGAGATGGTCACACACGATATACGCACTAACAGGATGAACGGAATATTTGCAGCTCACTCGGCAAGATAGCCCTCTCGATTAGCACAGCGGAAACAGCACAGAGACACAAGGATTTAGGTGGTTCGGGTTCACCAAAGTGAGCCCTACGTCCACCCCTCACAGAGTGAGGATAGCTTCCACTATAGAGTGAGAAACCACACACACACACACTGTGATTCACACAGCAACACACACACACGAGAGCGCTGCACCAACAGACGCTCACACACACACGAGTATTTTCTTTTAACAGGATTTAGACAGATTTACAATGAAGCACGAGAGCAACACGAGAATGAACATGTATCGGAAATGTATCCACAAGTGAATGCAATAGAAATCGGTTCTCCCTTTGATGATCCGGCTTGATCCCACGTTGTGGAGGAAGTCACCACGATCCTGGAGAGGATGTCCGGATGAAGAGAAGCAAACTCGTCGGCTTGAAGGCTCGGAGAAGAAGGCTGGACGGATGGTCTGTTGTGCACAGTCGCAGCTTGACTGATATGAGGATGAGGAGATGCTTCAGCTTCAGGAGGAAGAAGATCCTCGCGTGGTTCGTATAAGGATCGTCCAGCTCGAGGCTTGCGAAGGAGGACGACCTTCCCTTTTCCTTTCTTCAGCTGCAAGAACAAAAACGTGGAAGACAAGCTTAGCTTTTCTCTCCTCTTCTCTATGTTGTGTCTCTCACTTGTAAAATTCCCAATAATGCAAGTATATATAGGCCCCTGGACGGAGGGGTACGTGGCAGCATGAGAACGCCTTGGATCCCTAAAAATTAGGGCGTTCTTGCGCAAAACGCGGCGGACTCGACGGGATTCGCAACCCCGTACGACATCCGGTTTACTGGGGGTCGACCCATGGGGTCGACCCACGACTTGGACCAGCCAGACAGCAAGACAGAACCGTGTTCTGTTCTGGAAAGCTGGGGGTCGACCCATGGGGTCGACCCACGACCCTCAACAGCCAAGCAGAACACTAGTTCTGCTTAGAAACCGGGGGTCGACCCATGGGGTCGACCCACGACTTAAACACCCAAACAGAAGAAGATTTTCTTCTGGAAATCTGGGGGTCGACCCATGGGGTCGACCCACGACCTGTTCATCCAGACAGAACCGAAAGTTCTTCTGGGAACCCAGGGGTCGACCCATGGGGTCGACCCACGACCTATACACTTAGACAGAAACACAACTTGTACATAACAAACGGGGGGTCGACCCATGGGGTCGACCCATGGAACCAGCGAAGCAAAAGAGTCAAGACTAAAAGATGAACTGGGTTTGGGGACCCGTGGGACTGACAAACATAACGAACAAAACCTAATGGTAGCTGGACATGAACCAGACTGATTAGGACTTTATGAAAACAATCGAAAAACAACCAAACAAGTTAGCTATCAACATGTGAAGTTGAGTTATTTTTGGATCTCACCGGAGGTCCTTGATTAATTGGGCCTCCATACCCTTGGGAAGTCCCTTAGCCCTGCTGGCCCTCTACCAACAAGGGTTCAGCCCCACACAATCTTGACTTGGTATCGCCGAGTTACCCTCGGGTTTGGGTGAGTGCCGGGTGAGTAGGCCGCTGATATCGGCCCGTTCGACTTGCGAATTGTGCTTGCTTATTTAGGTCCAAGGGTGTGTCACATCACAAATGAATATTGAAGGGCACCGGTGGCCGGAGGGCCTAACCTATGAGCTGGCTTGGCTCGACCTGAGCCACTGTGAATTCCTCGAAGGACGAAATCGAGGGGATTGGAGGGACAGCAGTCGGGGCCTTGGCGGCCTCTGCCCTTCTCCACTCAGCCTCCTGCCGCCTGACTACCTTGGCGGCGGCCAACGCCTTCTTCACAGGCAACTCCGCCCAGGACGTCCCCCTAGCCTTCAGCAAGGGAGTCAGGGTAGGAGTTGGCTCTGCTACAACCATGGCCTCACCAACATCGGGATCAGGCGCGGGAGTTGGTTCCTCCGGGGCAGCTGAAAGAAGAGACATATGTCAGTTAGGGCCTTGTCCTAAGATGAAGACGAGTCCTGAAGGATGCTAGTAGCTGAGGAGCCTAACCTACAGGTTGGCTTGGCTTGATTTGGGTAGCAGCAAACTCCTTGAAAGATGGGATCGGAGGCACCGGGGGAGTGGCCGTCAGAGCTTTGGCAGCCTCCATCTTTCACCGCTTCGCCTCCCACTGTCCAGCCACCTTGGTAGCATCCAATACCCTTTTCACCGGAGACTTCACCCTGGACCTCTTTGCGACTTTGGGCAGGGGAGTCATCGTAAGAGACGGTGGTGCCACCTCGAAAGATGGAGGCTTCTGGACGAACCACAGAAGATTTCGGTACGTCGCTACCTGGGCATTATCAGGGTGATCTGTTAAAGGGAAAGAGAAGAAGAAAGAAGTGAGGAGAAGGATTTGATCAACGTCCAGTACTACGAGAGGCCATAACAATGAAGGGCAAAAATAAAAGAACAAAGGGACATTAAAAACCATGAGGGCTGGTGTACAACCAAAGTGTTATCGGCCAGTAGCTCAGGGAGGGCTCCTTGTCCCGACAGGCAGCCTGCCAAACCAGCCAATACACATCCCCGATCTTCTGACAACGGTCAGTGAGGATGGCCAGGTCGGCAAGCTTCTTAAGGGCTAGGTGGCAGAAGAGGTTGAAATGGTCCATGCCCCACCCATCTGCATAATAATATGAAACATGCAGATGCTTATCCAGGATCACGGCCGTGGAGTCATCGATTTTCAGCCCGTGTGCCCGGAGGAGGACGTACAGCCATGTGGTATCCCTATAGTTCTCGAAACTTATGACAAATGAATTCAAAATGAGCCTAATGGGTGAGCTTCAATTTTTTCTTGGCTTGTAGATTAATCAAAGCAGTGAAGGCTACTTCATCAGTCAAGCCAAATATGTGAAGGAATTGCTGAAAAGGTTTGATCTAACCAACGGCAAACCGCTAGGAACTCCAATGGGGACTACCACTTCACTCGATGCAGATGAGCAAGGTACACTTGTGGATGCCAAGAGGTATAGAGGTATGATTAGGTAATTACTCTATTTAACTCCATCTAGACCAGATATCCAATTTAGTGTATGCCTATGTGCTAGATTTCAATCTAGTCCTAAAGAATCACACTTGACTGCCGTCAAGCGTATCTTTCGATACCTTGTTGGCACTCAAGATCTAGGATTGTGGTATCCTGCATCCTGTGAGCTCTCACTCATTTCATATACAGATGTAGATTATGCTGGATGCATGTTAGATTGCAAGAGCACTAGTGGCTATTGTCAATTTCTTAGTGGGTGTTTAGTTTCTTGGGCCTCCAAGAAACAGCACTCGGTTGCCCTCTCAATTGCAGAAGTAGAATATGTTGCTGCCGGGAGTTGTAGCACCCAAGTGTTGTGGATTAAACATCAACTCTAAGATTATCTGGTAGATCTTGGTTGTGTTCCCATTCTGTGTGATAATACTAGTGCAATAAACCTTGTAAAGAATCCTGTAATGCATTCTAGGACTAAGCATATTTAAATTGGGCATCATTTCATTAGAGATGAAGTCCTCAAAAATTATTTTGAGCTCCACTTTGTTGACTCAGAAAATCAGATTGCAGATATCTTCACAAAACTTTTAAGCAATGATAGGTTTACAACCTTAAGGAGAGAGCTAGGTCTATGTAGACCTCAATCAACTCAGGTTTGAGCTATTGTACTCCTTTTATGCTTAAGTTGTCTGTTTATGCTGAAATGGTCAAGTATTCATCTGGTTTGTCTGAGTTTGGTCTGAAATCATACTTAAAATGATTCATAAATAACTGCTACACTCAGGGGAAGTTTGCTTGCACATGCTATCTTGTGTATGATTGAGTCTTGTGCATTACATTTCATTCCATTTTTAGAACTACATGTCAATCCTACGTGCATAAACATGTTTAAAGCTTTAGCATCCATTGAAGCATCTTGCAGAAAAAGGTTCAGATTCACTGGCTGATGAAGGGGTACTGGTAAGGTTGACACCTCTCTAGCAATGTGCCAACACCTGCTGGTCAGAATGAGCACTGATGGGCTATGTAGAACTGCAACCCTCTTCAGGCAGGCAGACACTCTCACAGGAAGAGTCGACACCTTCACTCTGCCATTCACAGGTATCCTTCCTATTTTATCCTTTCTTTGCATTCGTTTTGATGATTTCTATTTCTTTAGCCCAACATGCATCGTGTGCATTTTTTAGCATTCATATGCCCTCATCTATCTAAGATGTCTCAGTGATGGTGGATAGCTATGTATCCATGGTCTTTGGTAAGGAGAGTCATTCCACTCTGAATTGGAAGGTTTCCTTCGGTCTATTTTGCTCAGTCTCGTTAGCTGAGGATTCCTATCTGGAGTTTAGTTGCCTATCTCTTTTCTTTTTTTGCTTGCTCTGACCGCCTATCAACTATGTGTTCCAGTGAGGAGGTTGGTCATGTTTTATTTCCCTTAGTTGTTACTTCCTCCAAACATGCATCATTCGGTTTAGCCGTTCCTTGTAATTGGTTTGGAGTTTTTTCGAAGATTCCTACCACTCGTTGGTTGAGAACGGGTGTCAGTTTACCTTAACACCCACTTTTTAGTCTACTTTGCTGCATTTTCGCTTCATCTCTATGTTCCATTTTGCTTTCACTTCACCTCCACTTGCTCCCCGGCAAAGAGGACATTAAAGAGGGACATCTGTTGACACCCATTTTATGACCAATGAGTTGGGTTATTTTCTTATCTATTTTTATGATGTGCCGAGTTATTCACCGATCATTGGGCCATTTTGGTCACTTTTGGGCTTATTTTATAGGTCATTCTCCCTAGTTCGGCCTCGTTCCTTGTCTTCTTGTCACTTTGGGCTTAGTAGGCCTTATCTCTTTTTGCCATGACCAACTTCCCTTACGGTCTATCGCACGACCGTTAGGGCTGGTGGGCAGTTCTTTGCTGGACCGTTAGGCATGCAGAGAGTCCTATTTCATTGTCTTTCCCCTGAGCTTTATCTTTTAAGCCCTTGTGGTCTATCGCAAGACCGTTAGGGGACCTTTTGGCAGTCCTTTGCTAGACCATTTAGGAACGGAGAGTCCCGATAGGTCTCTGCGGTCTTATCTCTTCTGGACGATGGAGCCTTGTAGTCTATATATGGACCGTTTGTCATTGCCTTGCGGTCTATTGTAAGACCGTTAGTGTAGACAGGGAGTCCTACTCTGACTGTTCTTTCTCTGCTTCACTGTGGACGAGCTAGAGTCCTTGTTTTGATGATTTCTCTCTGAATATTGATCCTCAGAACCTTCTGTTTGTTTCTATGGACTCTTGGGAGTATTATCTTCAAGAGTTTGCTATGTTCAGGCCTATTTTCATGCAAGTTTCTCTCCAACTCAACTAGAGGGTTTGGGGGTCTATAAATAGAACCCTTTGCTTTATGGCCTGAGGAGGAGATTGCTGGAGCTTGCGTCAAAGTGCTGCTGCGTCCTGGAGCGAGTATAATTAGTAAGATTAATGAACTTTTGACTGAGCATAGTAATTTGTTTAGAAGGTTACATTTCCATTGATTGTGCATTAAAGGATCAATTTCAAAAGGTTAATGAAATATGATATGATCTTTATACGCTGAAAACCATTAAAATGTAAAGAAAGGTATTTTACTTAAAGGTGAAGGGTAGTTTGGGCACTAAGTTGTGAATTTGGTAAAGACGGTCAGATTCAAAGTATAACTTTAAACTTTCTTCTAAAATTCTCTTTATTCTTAAACCCACTTCGTCTAGGTCGAAGCAATCATCTGCATAGATGCTCTCTCGTCTGTGCTACCCCACTCCAGACCTTGGCTTTGACCTTTCCATTCTCGCTCTCCACACTTCACGTATCCTTCCTATCATTCTTCGTCCTCCACTCCTCACCATTCGATCATGTCTTCTCTGGCCGCCAAGAGCAAGGGGAAGAGGAAGGAAATGGAGGAGCAGTAGTTGGCAGACCCTTTGTCTGTAAAGCATGCCGTTGTTCATCATTATGAAAGAAGAACGAAGGATGCTCATGCTGAAGGCCCTAGTTCTGGACTAGCTAAAGGAAAATTTGGCAAGAGCAAGGAAAAGCTAGTAGAAGTTCCAGCTAAGTGGCGACGAACCTCTACCACATAAACCATCCGTCGAGAACTTGAAGAGGAAGAATATGAAATCGCAGAGCAAATGCAGGGTGAAATAGTGATTGAATCTGGTAAAATCCTGTTTCCATGATATGTAGATTTTCATGATGAAAATATGTTTGCAAAGTTTTCGGAGCTATTAGATTTGATTAGATTTTAGAAATGGAAAAAGTTCATGGGAAAACATAGGGTTTATTACCCTAAGTTGGTGACAGAGTTTTTCCAGAATTTGAGATTTAATTCTAAACTGTCAAAAATTTGGACTAGTGTGAAAGGAACCAGAATTGGAATCACCAAGTATTTTCTGCACAAGGTATTTTAGATTCCAGAAGATGGAGTTTCTGAAGGAGATTTTGAATACGATAAGCATGAAGCTTACACAATTTTGACTGATTTGCCAAGCAACCCAAGGGACAAGAATCAAGCAAAATTAACCCAATTTAATGCAAATAGAATCTCCCCTCTCAAGAGGTTGTTGCATCATATATTCACAACAATTATAAACCCTCAAGGAGGAGGAAGATGGAGACTGATTGAATCTCAAAGATTCATTTTCTATTACATGTTTAAAAGGGTTAGAATATGTTTGCCTGAAGTGATGATTCAGATTATGGGATCTTGTAAAGAATCTGGGAGACATTTACTGTAGCACCCCGTATTAAATCATTTCTCATATATATAAAATTTACAAACATACTGTAAACCTACAAAAGAGTGTAGAACATCGAGACAACAACCCAATTAGACCCAGAGAAGTGCAATATCCATAAACAAACTATGATTAATATGCATGAAAGGAAGGGCCAATGCCTGGGGGTTTGGTGGTTTTTTAACCCCTGTGGGACGTGGAAAATAGTGAGAGGATGTATATGAATGAAGAATGAACACAGAGAACGAAGAAGCAAGAGGAGAAATAGACGCTATGGCATTGCAAAAGTGAACAAGAGGATGATACAAACTAACATAAAGACATGATAGAAACTGAATACTCCCTGAACCAGATGACCCTAGGACGTAGAAACGGACTCTCACTGGTTGAGAGTCACTATAGAAACCGGCAACACTTCGACGCGAGCTCCAAAATTCTCCTCTCGTGGCCATGAAGTCAAGGGTTCTATTTATAGACACCCAAATCCCTATGATGCGGGACACTATGTGAACTAGGACTCTACGTGATAACACGACTAAATGGACAACTAAACCTGCAACGACATAGCAGTCCAAGTAGTGTAAACTTGACACCTATGACTCCCAAGACAGTAATCACGCCTACAACAAGTAACTCAAGCTCGCAGACATCCCCCAAGAGTGGAAAGTGTGTCGATCTGCACCGTTGAAGAACCAGCAGAGTCTAGGGTAGGCAATCTCACACTCGTGCTCTGATCGAAGCACGGGACGGTCACTATGATGACCCAGACTCCAGATACCTAGTAAACCTGATACTGCTTGGAACCTGAGAAGCCTCCCAAGAGTGGAAAAGCTCCGAAGGGATAAAAAGGAGTGTGTGGAGTATATTGAAGTCCTAGATATAATAGTAAGCAATTAAATTTCATTGATCAGGTTTACTAAAATAGTAGAAATAAAATTACTTTTTTAATTAACAATTTAAATCAATCAGAGTTCAGTCCAGATAAAGGCAAGTACAGTCAAACAGAACAGAGAACACACACTAAAGTTGGGGGAAGCCCGACGCAGGTAGCACTGGCAACTACGAGCTGACGCATCATGTAGTGACCCAGGATCCGAGTACCGGAAAGGAACCGACGCGACTCGAATCTCGGCCCTCCTCCCACGAGCCCGAAGACTCGAAAGGGAAGAAAGGATGGTGTGAGGGTGTGTAAGAAGCTAAAGTAACTGCAGAGATAGCACAATATACAACAAAATAATAATTACAGAAATTAAATAAATAAACGAACTGCTACAAGGTCCAGTACATCTCATGTCCAAAATAAAAGTATAGTTGTTGCACCCGTAATTTGTCACACTAAAATTCCGGGACACTAATTCCACATGTGACGAAGTGTCGGTACGGTGTAAAAATAAAAAAATTTCTTTAAAAGCCCCTCCCCTCTCTCTCTCCCTCACTCTCATTCACTCTCTCCCCCTCCAGTTTGCTCCCCCTCTCACTCTCGTTCTCTCCCTCTCTCCCTCTTCTCTCCTGTGGCCGATGCGGAGGACGTGCGACGAGGCAGAGAGCGGCATGGGCGACGAGCAGCGGAGGATCGAGGCTCGGGATGAGAGGCGATGGTGGCAGGGCGAGGTGGTTTTGCATTTTCGGGAGGAATCAACTGTGGATCGCGGTGATTTGAGCATGAATGGGCTTCACCTCTTTGTGATTTCTTCGTAAGAGGTAGGGGGATAGATCCTTACCCTTCCTACATTATTTTTCCACATTTTCATGTTGATCGGTGCGAGAATGAGTGGGTTTTCTTTTGTTGGGATTTAAAAGCATGTTTCGAGACGAGAGACGATTTCGTCATTTCGGACGACGATTCTTGGCAGATTTGTAGAATAGATGTTGGGGAATGTTTCCCCCTTGATTTCCCATCTTTCCCTATGGTTTTGGGCCGTAGAGAGGCCGAGATTGGGTTTTGTTCTTGTTTTGGGGAATTTTGGGCATAATTCAGGGTGAGCATCAGATTTGAGATTTTGATCGCCATTTCACGACCCGTTGAGTCCCATTGGCCATGTTTGAGCTCAGGGATCGATTCCCCTAGCTTCTCGCTCGCTTCAGAGGTGAGTCGGGAGTGGAACGGACCCTTGAGGGTCACCCCCTTGCGTTGGTCACCGGAATCGGTCGACCAATGGGTCGACTGATTCTGGCAGAGCCAAGAACTAGCTCTGCTACTGGGTTAGGTCGACCGAACCCCCTGGTTCGGTCGATCGACCTAGTGTGAGGTCGATGCCCTATGAGGGTGCATCGACCTGCCGTTGGGGCTTTTGCCCCTGGGCATTTTGGTCGACCGACCAGCCCTGGCTGGTCGACCGAACTCCCCTGGCCATGGGGTTTTGTGGCCGTTTCAACCCCCGAAATGTGCTTTCTTACCCCAGATTCAACTCTTGATATTTCACTCACCTAAACCCATGGGAATTTGGCCAATTCGGCCTCGTGAGAGCGACGGTCGCCCAAGGATTGATTCTCGTGATTTAAGGATCCATTCCCCCATGGTGGGTCTTGACCGTTCATCAGTGGCATGGTTTCCACGTGGCTTGTGGGCCCGTGGTAAGTCCTTTACCGCGTGAGTTCAGTGACCGTGGAAGGTCATATTCGTGTGAGTTCTAGGATCACGACATGATGGTTTTCGTGTGAGTTAGTGGGCCGATGTCCACTAGTCTTTGTTATCCGATTGGGGGTGGTTCTTTAACACCCCTTAGTGTCGTAGTTGCCGATCAAAGTCAGTTGGACCATGCAAAAGTTAGCCCGTTTGTATGTGGAGCGGATCGCTCCGTTGCATGGAGTCCCCATCTCCATTGTGTCTGATCGCGATCCGCGCTTCACGTCGAGATTCTAGAGGAGTTTCCAGCGAGCTCTAGGCACCGAGTTGGCATTCAGCTCAGCCTATCACCCTCAGTCAAACGGTCAATCTGAGAGGACCATCCAGACTTTGGAGGACATGTTGAGATCATGCTGCTTAGAGTGGCAGGGGAGTTGGACCCACCATTTGTCATTAGTGGAGTTTGCCTACAACAACAACTATCATTCGAGCATTGGAATGGCTCCCTATGAGGTGTTGTACGGGCGACCTTGTTGGACTCTACTTGATTGGTTCAAGGTGGGTGAGCGTGTCCTGACAGGACTGGATTTGGTGCAACAGTGTGTTGAGGTGGTACATTTCATTCAGTAGAGGATGTTGGCAGCTCAAAGATGGCAGAGCAGCTATGCCGATCGGAGGAGGTGACCACTCAGCTTTGCTGTGGGAGACTGAGTTTTCCTGAGAGTTTCTCCCATAAAGGGTGTGATGCGCTTTGGTAGGCATGGGAAGCTGAGTCCCCGCTACATTAGTCCTTTTCTCATCGTCGAGCGTGTTGGGGTAGTTGCTTATCAGTTACAGTTGCCTCCGGAGCTATCTACTTTGCATGATGTGTTTCATGTGTCAATACTTCGGAAGTATATGCCCGATTATTCCCATGTTTTAGAGGATGCCGTTTGGCCTGAGGTGACCCCAGATTTGTCCCTTACAGAATATCCTGTCCGTATCAAGGATCGGCGTGAGCAGCGCTTGCGGAACAAGGTTATTCATCTAGTTAAGGTGGTCTGGCAGCGTCATTCTGGTGGCGATGTGTCTTGGGAGCATGAGGATGAGATGCGACAGCTGTATCCTTATTTATTTGTGTGAGTCTTTCCCCTGTCCCTGTGCTTTCGTTCTTAAATTTCGAGGACGAAATTTGTTTAAGGGGGGAGGGCTGTGATGTCCCGGACCCTTCGGATCCTTTCTCTCGGGTCCCGGATCTGCTTTTCTCGGAGGATTTGCTTCCATTATGCCCGAAATTATCTTCTGGACATCTTTCGTGTTCGGACCTGTGCGATTCGGTCACGTTTCGGAGGCCCGGAACGTGTTCCGCGACTTTTTCCGCGTGTTTTCCAATTCTCGCATTTGTGATTCGAAAAAGTCTAGGGAACCCTGTAGCGGGTGAACCAGGTCGTTCACCTACCCGCGGGTGGTACCGTTGTGATCAGCATGTCGCGAGGATCGAGAAAATATATTTTTTTATATTTTTTTATATTTTCTATCTTCTAGATCTGTCCCCTTTCAGATCTATTTAGCAGAAGCCTGGTTCATTCCCTCTTCGACCCACTTTCAATTTTTGGATCAAGCCCAAATTTGGACTGGGTGTTCTACCCATCCAAATACATCTCCATAAATTTTGGCTCGAAATTAGAAATTCTTTTTCTTCATAAGCAAATTAAAACTCAGTCAAACTTCTTCTCTGTCCTGTCTAGTCCGGATCTAACCACCAGTCAGTGTAAAATCATTTTCCCCATCCAAATCTCCATAAAACCCAGCATAAAAATTATTGCTGTTTTCCTCTCTCCCCCCTTCCACAACTTTCATGAAGATGTTGAGGTCTGAATCAGAGATCTAATCTGTGGTCAAAGGCAGTTATCAGGAAACTACTCTGCTATTCTGAGATTTCAGGAACTATCTAATAACAACTTCAAAAATAGATCAAGGTCAGATCCGTGTAGATGCAACTCATCTCTCTGGCCCTACATTGAAGTACTTCGAAAGAGATTTCCAACGGTATCTCGTGGGCGTCGATCTGACATTGGGAGTGATCCAAGCGGCCGATCTCGTCGGGTCGCGTGCCTAAAATTAGAAACGAAGGTCCGTGGGCAGCAACTCCAAAGTTGGGAGATCGGAGCTGATCAGCCTCCGGCCGGCAAACCAGCGTGCCACCATCCCAGGGAGTGCCCCTCTAGGCGTCCCCACTACAACGGTGCTACCCCAGTCCCATACGGTCTCACCGGTCAGCACGCGGGTCCCACGATCGCGAGAAGGTGTGCCACCGAAGCTACGCAAGAAGCCGCCCGTCAACCCGAAACCGCTACTCCCGGGTCCCGTGTGTCACCCTTTACCTCCTTGCGTGGAGTGGGCAGTAATTCTTTTGCTGTAATATTTGTGTAATAATTGTTCTGGGTGTACCGATTCGGCCGGGGTCGTCTTCCCCACGCCGAGAGCATAGAGGTATCGTGCCCTCTCCTTTGCTCGGTGACTTGCTTTATTTCATATATACTTGTTTATGCCGCTGCTAGAGAGCATGATAGGGTAACCTAGCTCGATATTTATTGTTATTCACTGCTGCGAGCGAGAGAGAGCGTGACCGTCCCGTGACCCGATCCGGGCACAAGAGAGAGCTGACCACCCTAGCTCACTGTCGGTTTCCCAACCGTGCATGTCCGTATGCTTCCCTTGTTAGGGGCGACCGCGAGCTTGCTTAGAGTTTAGGTCAAGTCATGGTCCATCCCGCATCACCCTCTGAGCGTCCTCAGCGACAAGTCCTGCATGCCTCCTTCGCCAGAGTGCCCTACCGATGCCTTGATCGGCACACCCAGTCTGGGTGTCTTCAGTGGCACGCCTATGTGTTGTCTTCTGTGGCACACCAAGTGCCTCTCCTTCAACGGCACGCCTGCAGGCCTCTTCAGCGGCATGCCTACAAGCCCTTTCAACTTCACGCTTCCTCAATAGTGCATCCGGCATACAAGATCTCGTACCCATGCCCTATAGATCTTTGGTGCACAATGGACATGCTGAGGTGTCGAATGGAGGCGGTGGCACGTAGGCTACACCCCCTGCCACCGAGGATGAAAAGTCAAATCTGCATTGAAGGCCCGTCATTTCCTGCATTAGCCGTTCATAGCCAAAGACTCATGCCGTGTGGAGTATAAAAACCACCTCCTCTGCCAGTGAAAAACCCGCAAGAGGGGACCACAGACACAGAGAAGAGGCATCCCATAGGAGACAGCAGCAGAAGAAGAGAAGAAGAGAAGAAGAAGAAGAAGAGGAGAAGAAGGAGGCCCTCCCTCCGATGGCCACCAAGAAGAGAGAGTAAGAGGAAGAGAGAGAGAAAGAGAGAGGTGTAGCAGGGGGAGTGGGGAAGAGCAGAGAGCCGTCGCCCCTGCTCAACCCCATCTCCTCCCTTTTCTCCTCCCCTTTTCTTTTCTTCCCCCTCCTACTATTGTAACTTCACCCTGGTGTTTACAATGTACATGGCCCATCTTGGCCCCCTTCTTTTCATGAATAAAAATTCTTGCATTTTTGTTTCCTCCATCGCTTCTGCCTGTCTGGGTTCTTGCATGCTTTTAGTGGCTTCTCTCTCTCTTCCCCGGCGTTTCCTACTCTCCCCATCAGTGGTCTCTTGATCGTGGGTGGTGGCCCTCCTACCCCCCCTCCCATCCTCTTTGTAGCCAGGGTAGTGCCTCCCTAGCCTCCTCGAGCACCCAGTCCCCATCTGCCCTTTCCTGACTAAAGCTTCCCTGTTAGCCAGGCCAAGCCCAGACGCCCCATGGCCTTCTTCCCCCCTTTCAGCCTCGCCCTTAGTGGCACACCTTTAGTCTTCATGCTTCTGAGTTAGCCCCCTTCTTCAGCGGTATGCCCTTAGCCCCTTCCTCAGCGGCACACCTTGACCCCTTTTCACCGGCATAGCCCCTGGCCGATGCACCCTTAACCCCCTTGCCCTTTACGGTATAGCCCTTTGGCTAGCCCTTCACCGGTACAACCCCTCCTCGTCGGTATAGCCTGACTTCCTCCAGCCTGCCTTACCCGGTACACCCCTGAACCCCTTGGCCGGCACGCCAAACCTTGTCCCTCACCCCAACACTTGCAGCCAGGCCTGGAGTCGTCTCCCACTCGCTGTTCCCTCTGAGTTTTCTGAGGTTTTATCGAAGGTGTTACCGCTCTCGGGCACCCACCTCCAATTGTTGGGTTCCGCCACTCCATGTGGGCGCGTTTCCCGTACCTCCCTTACGCTCGGGTCAAGGGGAGATGTTGCCAAATTTTTGTTGGGAATGACAACATGTTAAAAGATAAAAGGAAGCAACAAACAAATGGAGCAATAACACATTAAAGGACGAAAGGAAGTAACAAACCAATAAAAACATGAACAACGGTAAAACGCTTCAACTAAGGCAAAGAACTATGGAATAACGTGAACAGAACCGGACTGGATATCGACTAAACGATTTGAACATTTGTGCCATCAGAACGAAGAAAGAAGGATGACTGCAAGATAAAGGAGGGAAGATTTTATACAAAACTGTGCAAAGTCAAAGAAAAGAAGAAAAGAAAGGTCTTAAGAGAATGGAAGAGGAGTGGCCCCCTCAGCCCTTGAACCTTTGTTGGCACACTTAGTCCTTGAGCCTTTGCCAGTACACTCCCTTGGCCAGTACACCCATTAGATAGGTCTCCGCGGTACGTCCCTCAGCCCTTGAACCCCCACCGGTACGACCCCCTCTCCAGGCCTTCGCCGGCATACTCCAAACACCTCTGTCTGGTGCACTGCCCCCCTTTTTACTCTTCACCGGTACACCTCCCCGAACTTACCCGGCACACCTTCCAGCATCCTTCGTCGGCACACGTACCCTGCCCTCTCCGGCACACCTCCTTGGCGTCCCTCGCCGGCACACTCGAGCCCTCCTTAACCGGTGCACCCCAGCTAGGCCTAGCCTGGTACAACCCTTAGCTCCCTGGCCGGTAAACCCTTAACCCCTCCTCCAGTAGCACACCCTTGACCCCTCCTTCAACGGTGCAACTTTAGCCCCCCTCAGCTCACCCTTCAGCGGCATGCCCCCAGCTCAACCCTGTAGACACGCCAAATTTGATGCTAGGTTGGCTAAATCTTATATTACTTTGCGACAATCAAATTGGACTTCAATATTTACTTAATATGGCGGAGCGTGTCGGGCTGAGCCAATACACTAGATGCGGAGCTTGTGCGCATGTATACCGTATATTTCCGGTTACAACAGAATTTCAATTTGGCTCTCTTGTGCAAATGGCTGTGGTGGTTGGGATGTGGAGGGGAGGGGTTGTGGTCCTAGGTGATTAGGCAACACTACTTCTTTACGAGGAGAGTTTGGGACTTAGCTCCTTCTCTGTTCCACAAGATTTCTCTCTAGCAGGACATCTTTTCTTGTAGGGACATTCTTGTCGTCGTTTTCTGGGTTCAACTGAGAAATGGGCATAAGTGCCTCTTCTGGAAGGACAGATGGTGTGGGCACTCCCCCTTGGAGTCTTTGTTTCCTAGCCTCTTCACAATTGCAACGGCGCCGCTAGGAGCAATGTCCCAGGCTTTCAATCAGTGCATTCCGGGTGGCTCCTGGGCACTGATCTTCAGGCGTGATTTTAGTCAGGAAGAGTTGGAGTAGTTTCAGGACCTTCTTTCTCTCCTCCTCTCCTTTCATCCTCGGGTAGGAGAGGATGAGCTGGTCTAAAGGTGGGAGAAGAGATGCTCTTTCACAGTTAAGTCAGCATATGATGCCATCTTTGATGGAGGTGTGCGTCACGGCTTTCACGATTAGGTGTGGAGATCGAAGAGCCCCCTTAAAGTGAAGCTTTTGGTACGGAGAATCTCCCATGGGAGGCTTCTGACTCGGGACAGGCTAACACATTTTCTTTCGGATATAGTTCCTACTTCTTGTCGCTGTGGCATCGTCGACAAGTCCCTCGACCACCTTTGTGTCAGTTGCTCCTACTCTCAAGGGGTGTGGATAGAGATTGCTTGGAGGACCAGTTGCATCATCGACCTGCGTAGTGATGTTCGCTGCTTGCTTCGAGATTGGGATAGGCCTTGGCCCCGCAAGATAGACAGGACTGTGTGATGGCTAATCCTTCATGCCACGTTATAGGCGCTTTGGGGGGAGCGGAACCACCATATCTTCAGGAAGGAGTCTTGTGCTGAGGACGTTCTTGTTTCTTTTGTATGGGCTAGAGTAAAGGAATGGACGGTCATTCTTTGTAATGTGAATTCTCTTATTTATCCTCTTTTTGGCTGTTTGGGGGGCTAGTTTGTTTCACACTCTCTTGGTGTGTTTTCTTGTATAGGTGTTCCTGGGGGTTGCATTTTTTGGGTTTGAGGCCCTTCAATGGCACACCCCCAGCGAAGCCTTCAACGGCACACCAAACCGCCCTTCAACGGCACACCAAACTGCCCTCCAACAGCACACTCCAAAGCTTCAACGGCACGGCCCCTTGCCCGTCCGACACGGAAGATCTGACGCCACCCTACGGGGATCTTAAAATAACCTTGACTATTTTAGCTACTGCTTGGGTTTCAATTGACAAGAAGCATCTGTGAAAAAAACAAACAAGTTAGAGTGAGGACCAACCATTGAACAAAAACTACAAATTTGGCAATAAGACAGAACACCCAATGTGCAAAACGACAAGAAAGATCTTCCTCAGCACTTAGGGTAAACAAGATCATATAAATAAGACTAGGCACTCAAATATCTATAATTCCATGTCCATCAAGAAATGGCTTGGACAATAGAACGCCTCTGGAAAATAGGCAAACAAGTGCAGGAAGGCCCTTTTTGTTTGAATTTGGGGAGTAGATGGTGTCAAATGCAAGAGGAAAATTGGCTACAAGAGTATCATCCCGGAAATAAAAAGAGAGGGCACGTGGAAATTCTATGGACCCTCCCCTCACCACGGCACCCAATGCACAGTGTGAATACATAACATACTCAAAACAACCGCAGCCTCTAATACCACATCCTTCCACCATAAATAGAGGGGAATCCCACCACTTCAACACATCAAAAGAGGTCTGAACCACCTAATTGGCACCATCCTCCGATCTCTACAGGTCTGCACCTCCCAGACTCCTCCCCATGCTTATAAGTTAGGGCAGAACACATTTCGATAATCCAATCTCCATACAACCCATGCTCCTTGCCCACCTCAATGAATTGTCAAAGCCCGTGAAACTTGGAGTGATCTCACCCACCTCCTTAGATCTGTGACAACGAGATGGGTACCTGGCACATATCATGTACACCTATCCGCTTCCTCCATCAAGAGGGAAATTATAGTATATCTCACTGGAGGATCTCTGTCATCTTCCTCTGCCGGTAAAGCTCTCAGACCAAACATTCCATCTCAGTATTTCACGCAGGCACCTGCTAAGAGTCCAGATCTGGGCCAAATGGTCCTCTTACATGCTCGACATGCTAGATTGTGAGTGCATATTGCCATCCACCATCCCCAGCAATAACACCAGAGACGCACATCTTTCTCCCGCCAGCCACCTCCTCCCTATTAGGCCATTCCTGACTGTGCTCCTTGTTCCCTTCAATTGTGTTGGTGTACAGCAAAAACAATTAAGCAACTACTGCTTTTGCTTAGACAGAAAGGGAATGATCTCCTCCTGCTACTACAGAGTAGCCGGAGGAGTTAGTGGCCTTCAGGGATAAGCTGAGAATTTGACATTTACTACGCCCAGAGGCCCCAGACACCCTATAAACGACTCGGTTGAGGAAAAATTGGAGGCCATGTAGGGAGGAATACATATTTGTTATCATTCTAGCAACCTCATAATGCATGGAGGTATGAATACTTGGACAAACAAAACCATGAGACTCCTTCGGAGGGGGAATACTAGCTAGAGGCCTGGCTTAGGCAGTGGGCCAGTGTGTGCACATGTGGTCAGGGGCTTTGGACTTGCGTCGTTAGACATGACCCTGACTAGTCACTCGCGTTATGGTATTGTTCTGGTTCTAGCAGTGTCTTTGTCTCGGTCTAGTCCTTGCGGTAGGTGACGTGGACAAGACGCTAGTAGGCACAGCATAATGTTGACACCCATTTTTTACCGATAAGACGGGTCATCCCTCTTACCCCCATTTGTTGATGCCTCGAGTTGTCCACGACTCGTCGGGCTATTTTCTGGCAATGTTTTGTGCTTATTTTATGGGTAGCCTCCCTCCCTGGCTGGGTCCATTTCAATTCAAGGCTTAATGGGCCTTGGGTTAACTTTTTCTTCCCATTTTTATGAATTTCAAGTGCCCAATAGTTGTGCGGCCCCTCTCCAGCTGCTCATGCATTTATGAGATTTTTTTTAGCCATTTTTGAATTATCACCGACAAGTGTACATACTGCCTGTCTCTAGCCGCGCATATCCATTGTGCGGTGTACACTGAGCCATCCATCCCTAAGAGTCCTAATGTTAGTTAACTATTCAGATAATTAATTATTATCTTCTTGCTTATGATTTATCATCGACAGGCATGAGCGGTTCTCTATAGACCGCATATATCTGAGAGTCCAATGCCGAAGTCTTCAGCCCGTTTGGAGAATAAGTTGGGTATTTTTCTCATTTATTTTAATTATCACCGACAGGCTTGGACAGCCCCTAGGTGGCCGCACAACCACGATGTGTGGTCTATCGTTTGGCCGCACATCCCTTCGAAACTGGAAGGCGTTAAGGCTTTTTCTCTCTCATTCGTGGTTGTTCTCCTAACTTCCTCCGATGATTCCTCTGTGGATTCTTCACTGTTTTTGATGCCGTTTCTTCCAGCTTCGAGATAATTCAATTATCTCCAACTTTTGTGTTATTATCTCGACCTAAAAATGCCTAATTACCCTAATTTCGAGCTAGGACTTTAGGTGCTCTATAAATAGACCCTAGAGACCAGGCTTGAGAGGGGGGAGATCGGGGATTGACGACGAATCTCTGTCGAATTATTAAGCGATCCTAGCATAGGAAGGGAGGCCTTTTACCTCCCTACAGGCCTCCGGTCCAAAGGAGTAGTCTAGTTGTTACGTTGTTTGTTGTCAGTCTCGCTGGTCACTTCATCGTTGCATGCGTCATTTCTCGTCGTTTCCTCCACGTCTTTCTATCTTCATTCATCATTTTTTTTTC
This sequence comes from Amorphophallus titanum, assembly GCA_024336825.1. Lineage (NCBI taxonomy): Eukaryota > Viridiplantae > Streptophyta > Magnoliopsida > Alismatales > Araceae > Amorphophallus > Amorphophallus titanum. The sequence goes on from JANBPO010004741.1 coordinate 15,227,602, forward strand.
ACATCCCACCCACATTTTTGGCGCCCCCTAGGGGTTTAAAAACCTCCAAGTCAGCCCCATTCCATGTTCCCGAAATATTTTAGTTGCAATGCACGGCACCTGGGATATTTCATCTGCCATTTCTGGGCTTCGATCCGGGACTTTGCGTGCCTCCCGGCATATGCCGAGACTGTGTCAGAATTCCTGACTTTTCTTTGATTCACCTCTCGGTGTGGCCGGTCATAGAGATCTTCTGCCCGGGGCTCACTTAATGGGTAGCGGACTGTCGAGCGGGTTCTCGTCCTGGCCGGGCGAGGTATAGGTTTGTTCGGCCTTCCCCTCTTCGACTCGCACGTAGACGCGAGTGTCGTATGATCGTCACCGTCATTTTTTGACGTCCACACACTCCCATAGATATTCATTCGTTCTTAAATTAGTAGGATACAGTCTTGACCTAGTCTATCATAGTTATATGACTTAAGTTCATTGCTATAAATACGTACTGCAACCCTATTTAAGAGATTCAGTGCATCTACTCTACCTTTTCTCACTATTAAAATAGACATCTGTTAAGAATGCATAATCCTAATTCTTATGCCTGAAGATTTTCTCTATAATCTGCTTATCTTCTGAACTATTGCATAGGATATTACTATGATCCTTTCCTCCTTTGGTTCCCCTTCTTCTCTTCTATAGTATTCCTTATTCCTTGTTTGTTGATGGTAAAGGGGGAGAGAAAAAGGACTTCATGGTCTTTTTATTAAGGGGGAGTTGTACTTCATGATAATCCTGTTAAAGGGGGAGACCATATCTTCAAGGGGTAGAGGTGTTTTGGAAAAAGAGTCCCTTGGCTAGTTCAGGGGGAGAGTTTATCACTTGGTATCAAATGGTTTAGGTTTGCATCTGTATATTCATCTGCTCCATTATTTGACTATGCTTAATGTCTCATCAAAATAAATCATATTTTTGGGTGTTGCCATCATCAAAAAGGGAGAGAATGTTGGGTCTCCTCTAGAGCTGATCAGTAGTGAGTAGACTGCTGTGAGTTGATTGTGTTTTGAATGATTAGCAATAGTGAAGTTAACCTAGTTGACTATAGAGTTGACTTTGGTGACTTTATATGGACCATGGTAATATTGTGTACTTTGATAAATTTTTATATGTCAAATCTTTACATAAAATATATTTGTACCTTCATACTGTAGCAAGCCATTTCAACAAATAGTTTGCATACATGAGCACTTCACGTTCATTTTGGTCATAAGGTGGATGTTTATTTAGGCCTCATGCATCTAAGGTCAATGCTAGTTTAGGCTTCATGCATCTAAGGTCGATGCTAGTTGTGACTCCAAGCATATAAGGTCGATGCATGTTTACTGTAGCTAAGCTATCATGCACAACTAAGGTCGACGCTAGTTTTTGCTTGCATGCATCGTAACCCTTGTCTCAGAGGGACATCCGGATCTGGTTGTAACCCGATGACCCGTCCATGAAAGATAAATCTTCATGTCCAGTGGTCATATCGACCATTGTTTCTGTGATCAGAACTGGGAAGTTGTCCTTCGGACAGGCTTTGTTGAGGTCCCAAAAGTCAACGCAGATGCGGACTTGACCATTTTTCTTCTTGACTGGGACTATGTTTGCGAGCCAGACCAGGTAGATGCATGGCTCGATGAAGTCGACCTCTGCCATTTTATTGACCTTGACCGCAACTTGGAGTTCCAGCTCATGGCGCATGCGCCACTGGGGATGTTTGACTATTGTGACTGAGGGAGATATGACCAGGTCATGCTCTGCTATGGAGGGATCTAACCCCGGCATCTCTTTGTACATCCAGGTGAAGTAGTCTTTGTATTCGAGCAGGAGTTGCTTGTAGTCTTGCCTCTCTACTTCGATAAGGAGAGCACTGAGGAATGTTGGCTGAGGGGCTTTGTCATCGCCCAGATTGATTTCGACAAGTTCATCGACGGTTGCCTGGCCACCGTCCTCCAGCTCAGGAGGTGCAGACTGAAAGTCGATGAAGTCTTCATTGTCAGTGTCGGCTTCGTAGACCTGCGGGTCTTTGGAGCCAACAGTTGAAGCAGATGGGACTAGAAGGCTATCGCTACTGGGTCCGAATAGAGGTTGTCCCGGGCCGTCCATGTTAGACTGGCAGCTGTTAGTTGGCATCCTGGAGGCTTGGTCAGAGTTATCTGCCAACGCCGCTGATGCCTCGCGATCTTCGTTCTGGGGACCCTCCTCATGGGGGGAGTGCGGCGAGCTAGGTTCTAGTATTAGTTGGGAAGCCGCAGGGGTCTCGTCTGTCTCAACATCCTTGCGGACGGGTGAGGAAGCCTTGTAAGGTGCTGGGACTAGAGTACTGGTCCTGGCTGGGAGTGGGATTAAAATTTCCTCTCCCTCATCTCCCGAGCTGTCGAATTTGGTGTTGGCGACAACTGGGTCAGCGGCTGGTTACATCAGTCCCACGACGTGGACCGCATGGTAGACACAAAAGTCTGGGTCTCGATCATAGCTGAGACCTCTGGTGTCCTTTTGGGAGAATGGGGGTTGCCCCCGGACTTGTGAGGGTGTCCAGAGATTCTGGAAGTACCTCTACTGTGCGGAGCTCTGCTACGGGGGAATGTGTTGCTTGAGGCACATCTCCTGAATACGAGGTGACAGGTCACCCTAAATCTGGATGGCTTCAGGGGCATTGTCGACTCACCTGGGCCAGCCGAAATCATCTTCTGGTGGGGCTGGAGGGACCATGTCTCCTTTGTGGAAGATGATGGACTTGTCCCGTTCATCACATGTCCTCTTCTATTGCTTTCTTCCCACGTTTTCATCACTTGCACTTCATTCTCACACCCTTCCTACTGTTTTCATGCCCATAGGGGTTTAAAAACCACCCTAGGTATCACCCATTCTAGGTCATTATGGTAATTTTCCATGTCGTCTTATAGTTACTACACATTCCAGGACTGATTTGGGTCTTTTCTTCTTGTTTTCCACGTTGTTTTGTAGGTCAGCATCAGCACAGCACGAGGCCCATCTCCTCTGGCTGGCCGGAAGGGGTGGAGGATAAAGTCTCATGACTTGAAGGTTGGCGACACTGTGCGGTCTTCTTTCGTCCGTCTGCAGAGGAGAGCAGGCATCCACAAACCGTTCTGGTCCTGTCAGCGGCCTTTCCTGAACCGCTCCGTCGCCAGCCAAGCTTCGTCCCGCTTCCCTTTTCAATGTTAGAACGGTGTATCGAGCGGCCGTCCCATTCTTTGAGCGGTTCCTCCAGAACCGTGTACAATTGCCAGCGCTACTTCTTACGGCAATTATCTTCTCCCTTTCCAAGGTATGTGGTACTCTTCAGTGCTCCGTGTCTTGGTGGCGATCATGATATACACATGCTTCTCTGCTCCTTTTAGCCTCATTTCACTTATATTTATATCTTGATTGATATAGAAGGGGAGGAAAGATAGGAGAGGGGGGAAAAACATGTCAACATCCCTTTTTTTGGCGATCACAGTGGGACACCTAGTGCCCATCGTGTTAGTGTTTGCTGATCTGGGTTTTGTGCTTGGTTAGGGTTTCTTTTAAGTCGTTTCAGGTAGCTATCTTGTCCATGCTTTGTTTCTATCTTCGAAGGCATACACGGTTACCTCAGAACCGTTCAAGTCTTAGGGCGGTCGGACAACTGGCCATGCTGTTCTGATCCTAGTGATGGTGTTTGTGTGAGGCTGTTAGTTTCAACGATCTGCATAGGGCCGTTCATTTGCTTCCATAGTTTGCCAAAGGCCGTGCATATCTGTTGGCTCAGGTACATTACTACTTTCAGATGATCATGAGTTACTGATCTTCTACGATTTGTCTAGGGCCATTCCAAAGATTGCACGGCCGTTTGATAGACCATGCTGCTAGGTACGCTTCTATCCCCACAAGCTTAGTCTCTTTCAGTTCCCTATGTTATTTTCTAGCATTTTTTTTACCGTTCCCTACTGTTACACGGCCCTTCCCTGGGCCGTTTACCTCCCTATGTGGTCTCCCACAGACCGTTTTATCATGCTACAGTGCACCCGGGACTACCACTTTGATTATTGTTCCACATCATCTCATACTTATTTGGTGCTATTTTGATCTCCCCTTTACTGTCATTGGAGGGAGAAGTCTCTGTTTCTTCAACATCTTCAGCTTCGCTACTGCTAGCCGCATCGAATCTGGCCCGAAGGGCCACTTTTTCAGGATAGACTTGTTCCCAGCATCGGCAAGGAGTCATGGTCTCTGCTTCTTGGTCTCTTGGTCAAGCCGATTCAGTATATTCAGCGTCTGTTGGGTATTCATCAAAGGTTGCCCCTAGCGGGTTGTCTTCAGCAGGATAGAAAGTGTAGATGGTGTCCACCTCATACATCCACTGTAATAATATTCTTCAAGGGTGAAGCCCAACCCTGAGTGCTGAGTGACGTGTCTCAGTTCTTTGTTAAGACTTGTGGGGTACCACATCTTCTGGAATGCTTCTTTGTCCTTGCGTGACTGACCAGAGGGGATATGTTGCTTCTGGAACATCATGGCTATCCGATTTGTCGTGAATGCCAGACCCTGGATGGGAACTGATGGGCTCTCTATATCTTCGGGCAGATGACAATCTGTATCTTCCCGGGTAGGGTACTCTTCAGTTGTATAGAACAAGCTGCTAGTGCCATCTATCTGTGCTACCTCCCAAGCTTTGAAAGGCTCGATAGTGGGATCATCGAGGCCAGGAATTGGCTTAGTGAGGCCTTTCAGAACCCCTATGTGGTGGTGTTGCTGATCAACCTTGACTTCATTAGCTTCGGGGTATATCGCGGGAGGTGCTACCCTACCCACGTCTCTAGTGACAGTAATATGAGAGACCACCTTGGGCTTGATATATCCACATGGTGGTGGTGGGAACCAGTTGTCGCTGGATGTGACTTTTGATGCCCTCGCAGGGGTCTTGGCTTCAAAGGTCCTTCGAGACCGTTCTGCATATAGATGAGCATCTACCAAGTGACACTTGGAGACATCGAATGGATGGAGGTTAGCAAATATCCTCTCCTCTTTCACTTCGAGGCTATATTTGATGCACTGGTGGAGCGTGGAGGGCACCACCATGTTTTCATCTAGCCAAGGACAGCTAAGTAGTGCCTTGTAGGAGGTGCGGGAGTCGATGACATGGAATTGCACCCTCATGGTAAAATCTTCCAGAGTGAGTGTGAATTCTGCCACTTACAGCAATACTTCACACTTTTGGTTGAAGCCGACAATACGCATATCTCTGAATTTATCGAGGTGCACGTTGAAGTGGTGCCTCTTATATATTCTATAGGGCAAAATATTGACAGCTGCACCGGGATCGATCAGAATCTTGTTCAGTTCACGCCCATTCAGGTGTCCCTTTTATATAGCGATCTATTGTGCCTGATAGTAGGGAGTAGCATGTCATCCTGAGTGAAGGTTGTTGTCCCTAAGTCTCGTATGGACAAGTGTGGATTTTCATCCCCTTACCAATTTCAGATCCTTCTGAAATTTGGATTGGGAGTTCTATCCATCAAATCACCATTCCACAAATTTTCCACGATTTTTAGAGTTCATTTGTCCCTCTGAAAAATTAGTTCTCAGATCGGATTCTGTTCTGTCCTCTGTAGTTCAGATCTGACCACCCCAACCATAAAATCCATTCCCCCTGTCAAACCACCTCAGAAAAATACACAAAAATTATTGCCATCTCCCATAAAAATTTCAACTCCCAGATCCCTTGTTTATGGCTCGGTCAACATGCATCATCAGGCAGATCTAAATCTGCCCAGTCAGATTTGAGATAGGAAATAGTCCTGTTCCAAAATTCCCCACGAAGAGTCCATCCATAGGAAAATTCCTGTGATTCCTGATATTCGTAGATCTTCAAGAGAGCTTCACAATGGAACTAGTTTCGTGACGATCCGACTTCGGATCTGATGGCAGCATCCATTCTCTCCGGATCGCGCAGCTCTGGAACAGCAGAACTGGTTCAGGCTAGCAAGCAGTCGGGTCACCGGATCGGGCTGCCTCGCCCTCCACAAGGTGTTCCAGCCCGATCGCCTTCCAGGGAGAGATCCTCCCGGAGTCCCTTTCACAACGGGACCAACCCCGCCCCAATCGATCGTCTGAGCAGAACGTGGTCCCCACAACTGTCAGCCTGCACCGTCCAGACAGCACCGATGGAGCGGTCCAAATTGCTGCCCGTCAACCCAAAGTCGCTACTCCTGGGTCCCACTATAGTCCTTTACCACACTACGTAGAGTGGGCAGCAATATTCATTCCTGTAATTTAATTATCTATTGTACCGGGAGTACGAGTCTCGGTCGGGGTCACCTTCCCTACGCCCGGAGCGTGGAGGTACAATCGCCTCCTCTCTTTATCGCATTTGCTCATTTCGTATATGCATAAATTTGCCACTGCTTGAGAGTTAGGAATCTAGCTCACTAATATTTGATCACCACTATGAGAGAGAGAGAGCGTGACCCATCCCGTGACTCGAACCGAGCACGAAAAAGTTGATCACCCTAGCTCATTATCGATTTCTCAACCACGCAGTCTGATAGGCATCCCTCACTTAGGGATGTCCGCGAGCTCATCTAGAGTCCCAGGTTCACATCAAGTTGGTGTTGAGTCCACTGTCCGTCCCGCATCAAATTGGTATCAGAGCTGAGTTTGAGGCTAGGGTAGTTTTGCATTAAAAAAAGTGAGTTTTCAGCCCAAGGTTGTCTTGTCTTTAGTGTGTATTACATTCCTCTATTCGGTATATCAAAAGACGTTACTGGAAAGATAGGTTATGCCTATTTAGAAGGTAGAAATATTTGTGAGGTGAGAATAGATCGAAGAGAGAGGAGTTTTAATTAAAGGGTCAGTGTCAAGGAGATAAGAAAAATCAAAAGTGAAAGAAGCATACCCCTCAACACCATAAAGTTTGGAAGGCTCAATAGAATCAGACAAATCAGCCAACATGAAAGTATCCACCACAAAGTGAGAGTTGCCGATGTCAGGAATAGATATAAAATCAATACCCTTCCCTTGATCAGAAGATGCCCAATCGAGATAAAAGTCATGTAGGGTACCTACCTCCTCCGTCACCCAAGAGAGATAATTTATGGCCTCACCCAATTCATCCTCCACTCGTACATCCCCTTCATTTTCCCCTTGAAACAAGGTCTCCTCAAATTCAAGAAGGGAAGTGAATGAGATTTGATCATGGGCTAGCACATTATTTTTCTCTTCTTCGCCCCCCAACTTGAGATCATCAACTTCTTTAGAACTCTCCGCGTAAGGACAATTAAGCTCCAGCTCCTCAAGCTCATCTTTTGGATCATCATCACAGCTATAGCTAACTCCCTTAAAAATTTCCTGATAAGACTCCTCCATATTTCCCACATGATCTACATCGAAAGTGAGTTGAGCATTATGTTCATCGGGAATCACGGGTTGATCACAAAAGCTTTCATTATGGTCAAATTTTGGAAGTTGGTAATCAGAATTTGCATTAGAGTAGCTAGACAATTGATCCACTTCCATGCCCTTAATATTCTTAGCAAGTTGATCTAGTCGGACTTAGATGGATTGATTTTGGGCCATGATAAATTGATGAAATTGATCAAAGCTCCCCTCCTATTTGAGAGTTGGGCATGGAGGAGCTAGATATGTAGACTGAGAAACAGAGGTCAAAGGATAAGAAGTTGAATGATGATCAGCTTAATAGTGAGATAGTGGAGAGAATGTGGGTTGTCCTCTGTTGTGGGCTTGATCATAACAGTTATTTGAAGATGGAGCCCAATTTTGAAAGAATTGATCCAGAGGACTTTGGGCCGGGCCTTGATAAGAATCTCAATAAATATTATGTTGTCCTCCCCAACAAGAATCATAGGAAGGTGTGGAGAGACTTTCAGCAATTTGGGCTTATCTTTGGGTACGAGACGAATCATAGGGCCCATGAAAGAACTGAGTGAATTGGCAATGGTCATGAGTACGAGATTGAAGCTGGGCCCTCATGAGTGATGGACTTTCATTGTAGGCCGACCAAGAGTATGGGCTCTCTAGTGGGTCAGGTCATGTTAGGTGAAAGGTGGCTCCCAAGGTTCGTAGCCCACGCTCACGGGGCTGGCCGGTGCCGATCGGGGCACTAGGTCGCTCGCATGCACGCTCACCTAGTGCCAAAAGCTTCGGGAAAATGGCGAATGTGCGTGGACTTCACTGACCTTAACAAGGCCACTCCAAAGGACTACTATCCATTGTCGAGCATCGACCAGCTCGTCGACTCAACCTCCGACAACGAGCTACTCAGCTTCCTGGACGCGTACTCTGGCTACCATCAGATCAGAATGGATCCAGAGGATATTGAGAAGACCGCCTTTATCACCGACTTTTGCATACACTGCTGCACCTGGATGTCGTTCGGGTTGAAGAACCCCGGAGCAACATATCAACGACTGGTCAACCACATCTTCGAGGGACAACTCGGTCAAAACGTCGAGGCCTACATCAATGATATGCTCGTTAAAATGCCAAAGGCCGAAGATCATTTCACCAACCTAGCCGAGAACTTCGACACCCTCCTAAAGTACAACATGAAGCTCAACCCCGCTAAATGCGCCTTTTGAGTTAGGTCCAAGAAATTTTTGGGTTTCCTGGTAACTCAACGCGGGATTAAGGACAACACCGACAAGGTTCAGGCGATCCTGAGTATGCGGCAACCCACCTGTGTCAAAGACGTCCAGTGCCTTACTGGGCACATCACGGCACTCAATCGTTTTCTGTCTCGGGCGACCGAACGATGCCTACCCTTCTCCAAATTGTTGAGGGCCCAAAATGGCATCTGTCATGTTCGCCTGGGATGAGGAATGTTAGAAGTCATTTACAAAACTCAAGGGATTCCTGGCCTCACCCCCGGTGTTATCAAAACTGGTCCCGGGAGAAGCATTGCACCTTTATCTCTCGGTGACTCCTTCTATAGTAAGCTCAGTCTTAGTCTGAGATGACACGGGAGTCGAGACGCTGGTCTACTACACCATCAAGGTGCTTAACGATGTCGAAAGAAGGTACCCTACAATCGAGAAACTTGTACTAGCATTGGTAACCTCGGCCAAGTGCCTCTGGCCTTATTTCCAAGGGCACTCCATCGTCGTGTTAACTGGCGAACCCCTGAAGAAGATCCTCTCTCACCTTGAAGCCTCGGGGTGCCTCGTCAAGTGGGCCATCATGCTTGGGGCCTACGATATCTCTTACCGCCCCTCTCGGCCATCAAGGGACAAGCCCTCGTTGACTTCATCGCAGAGAGCACCATCCCAACTGAGGAAACCCTTCCTTGCACGCACGGGCCCACTTGGGACTTGTTTGTCGATGGGTCATCCAACATGGCCAGAAGTGGCACCGGAGTCCTCCTCAAATCCCCCAAAGGGGCAGAGCTATAATACGCTTTGAAGTTCAACTTCCCGACGTCCAATAATGCCTCTGAGTATAAGGCCCTCATCTCGGGAGCCCGGATGGCACGACAACTCGGGGCCGAGCGAGTCAGGATCCACACTGACTCCCAATTGGTCACCAGCCAGGTCAATAGTGACTATGAAGCTCGAGAAGTGCCAATGATCAAGTACTTTCAAATGGTCAGAGGGCTAGCCCAACTATTCGAGAGTTTGAGGTAGTCCGAATAGCTTGGGAGGAAAACTCTCGGGCAGACGCCCTCACTCATCTGGCCTCCTCTCTCGGCCCCAAAGGTACTCAGTCGGTCTTCCTTGAGGATCTAGAACGACCGAGCATTGAATCCGAGCTCATGATCATTGACCCGGCACCCCCGAGCGACTGGTGGATCCCCTACATATCCTGGCTCCGGGACTCCCAAGAGCCCCCTGACCCTCAGGAAGCTCAAAGATTGAAGTACCAAGCCCGACGCTTCGTCATCGTAGATGACGCCCTGCACCGTAGGTCTTTCTCTGATCCCCTCCTCAAATGCCTCGGCGTTGACGAAGCCAGCCGAGCAATCCAAGAAGTTCACGAAGGCATCTGTGGCGCGCATCAAGGAGGAAGATTGCTCGCCAGGATCTTGCTTCGACAGGGTTACAGGTGGTCCACTCTTCAGCGCGACTACTTGGCCTACGTGCAAAAATGTGACCGATGCCAACGCTTCGACCACCTGGTCCACCAACCTGCCTCAGAGCTCGTCACCCTTACTGAGCCGTATCCCTTTGCTCGGTGGGGAATCGACATCCTGGGGCCATTCCCTACGGCTCAGGCCCAGAAGAAATTCGTCATCGTCGCCATCGACTACTTCACAAAATTGATTGAAGCTGAAGCCACTGCTAGGATTACCGAGTCGGTCGTTTGGAGCTTTGTGTGGAAGTCGATCATTTGTCGTTATGGTATCCCCCAGGTGATTATGAGCGACAATGGTCAGTAATTTGATTCTCACTACTTTAGAGACAGATGTGCCGACCAAAATATTTCCAACCACTTTACTTCGGTAGCCCACCCTCAGGCCAACGGACTGGTCAAAAATGCCAACAAAGTTATATTAAAAGGCATTAAAACCAGGCTCGACAAGGCCAAGGGAAGCTGGCTCGAGAAATTACCGAGCGTACTATGGCCACACCAAACTACTCCAAGAACGGCCACCGGTGAAACCCCTTTCCAGTTGGTGTATGGCACGGAAGCCATGATTCCGCTGGAGATCGGCAACCCCTCTCTCTGAGTCACCAACTTCTCGCCCGAGGTGAACGAGCAGAATTTGCTGGAGAACCTCAATTTGGCGAGGGAGATCTGAGAGATTGCAAGCATCCAAGCCACGAAATACCAGCGGCACCTCCAGTATAGGGGAGCTCGGACGGTGAAGGCGCTAGCTGTGGGAGGGAAGGTCCTCTCTGGAACAGTCGGGATTGGGACACCCCCTCCGAGTACCCCCACCTCTGGGGTCCCACCGGTTGGCTCGGGTCGGGTCGCCCCACCATGTACCCCCTCGATCTCAGTCGGCTGGGATTGGGTCACCTCGCCTCGTGACACCTCGGCCTCGACCGGCTCGGGCGAGATCACTTTCCCTACACCCCGTCTGCCTCGTTTGGTGCCCTAGCATCGGTCGCCTCTGCTTGGGACCCAACCGCCTCGGCCACGACTTCTTCGGCAGCGATGGCCCTGGTGAGGACACCAGGGCTCGAGACCGGCGCGACACCACCGAGAGACGTTACCGGACGCGCAGCACCACCCGGGACATGCAGGCTTCACTATGGCTAGGCGAGGACTTGGAGAGTTATTCTTGAGTTGATGTTTTCTTCATTTTATCCGTCTGGATTGATTGTAGGCCGAGCTATGGCCAGTTGGACCTTTGCTAGTACTTATTTGCACTTTATAGGTTGTTCAAGGCTAGTGGGCCACCTTGGTTCACTCTCCTGAATCCCTTTGGGCTGGGCGCCTAGTGGAAAGCCCATACTGGGCCTCCCCCACCTGGATCCAATACCCAGACCTGCTTAGCAGGATCCATTAGGGTTAGGGAATGGAGGATGCGCACCCCCCCTCCCTCCTTGGGATGGGCGCCGCCCCCACCTCTTCCCCATATGGAAACCAAGGCCGCCACCCCCATTTAGTGTGGAGAATTCAAATCTTTTCCCCCCTTTTGTGTAATCCCTTTAGGAAAGTGATTAGGGTTTCCCCTCCCCCATTTATATATGTTGTAATCTTTTTGGGAAGAGAATAATGCAGAACAATTATTGTGAGAAAGAAAAGAGGGCGCAGCCCCCATCTCCTTCCTCCTTGGGTGCGACGCCCAACCCCTCTCCCCTCTCTTCTTCTTCGTCTCCCAAGGGTGCGACGCCCTTGATCTGGCCACACCGACCTCCCTTTCGGTGACATGAAATCTCTCCCTAAATTTCCGTTGCATATCTGGCCAGTCGACAATTGAACCAGCCGGTAGGCTAGAGTACCATTCAAATGCGAGCCCTGCCAATGAGGACCTGAAGAATTTCAATAGATATGACTCATCTGTGGCCAAATCACCCATGACGGTCATATAATAGGTGATGTGTTCTTTTGGGGAGCCTTGCCCATTTAATTTATCAAACTTTGGCAGCTTGCTAATCCCCGGAGGGAGCCGCTTGGTAGCATGATGCGGTGGGTAAGGCACCCGATAAGCATCAAATGTAGTGTACTCCCCTTCACCTAGCTCGGCTAGCATCATCTCAATCATCGTTTCGACCATAAGCTTGTTCACAGTGGTCAGGTCGACTGGCTCAGGGTGAAAGTGTGTCGGCTAGAGGTAAGGGGTGACCAGAGTAGTGGCCTGAGGCACCGGGTATAGCAGATGTGCTTGATGTATCTGTGGCAGCACCGATGGTGGCAACGGCTGAGGTGGGCGCTGCTGGGCAATAGCCTGACTATGCTCTGTAGGCTGGAAGAAGTTACATGGTGCCGGGAGATCATCAGGGTTAGCAGCTCCCCGTGATGACTCTGCATGCACCCTTGATAGCTTGGACGCTGAAGCTTGTCCTGTCTTTTCATGTAGCTGTCTCTTCAAGAGCTCTATGTCTTGTCGATATTTCTGTAGCAGCATTAATACTGACGGATCCAAGGCCACCATGCTGGGAGCACCCTCAATCGTCTTTCCTGAAATATGCTCAGGCGAGGTGGTTAATAGCATCTCATCTTCTTCAGACATCACCACATTGGCCATTAATGTGGGGATGGCTTCAGCAATAGCTTGCTTTCCCTTTACTTCTGCGGCGGTGCTCCTTCTGGTGGGCAGCCCCGGACTCTCGGCTAATCGGGCCAATTCTTCAGACTCTTCTGGCAAAGCCCCATATCTACTTGCCACGTTGGTCATATTGCAAGTAAAAACTTGCATCCCTTTTCTTTGTCTCCAGACTCTTCTTCTCGAATGACCAGGGAAGACTAGTCGTTCGAACACAGATATCTTTCTTCCTTCCTCCTGACATGAGAGGGTTTCTTCGGCTACACCCATTGGGCCGCCTTCATATCCATTGTCGTCGACGGACGACGCATCTCTTCTTTCTTTTTGCATGCCTGTCATCTGTAAGTACTCATCTTGTCCATTTTCTTTAGTGACTGTAGCTTGAAGTAATCGTTGTTGGCCCCAGGAGGGGTTTCCCAAGCCTCGGAAGTAGCTTCTGACCATGTTGGTCATTTCTTCTTGGCTTTGTCCTCGTGGAAGGTTAAGGGGGATAATTCTGATACATACCATTCATTCAGGGGGAGATTATGTTCTCATTGTCTAAGGGCAAATTAGAGTGTTGCAGTAGAGAGGTTAGAGCATACTGCATATGTGCTTTGGTATCAGGTTGCTACATATCTGCTGAGCTTACACTTCACAGAGAGAGTGTGTCTTTGGGGGGAGAAGCTGTCTTGTTAATTGTGCCTTTATATAATTCCCAAATGCATTATCTCTTACCCTTCCTTGTTGCTATTGGCAAAGGGGGAGAAGGTTTTTGCATGTCTCTCGGGGGAGCATGGTTTGCAGGATTCATTTGTTCATTTATATGTGTGTTTGCCCCTTCTTTTTGCTGTTGGCAAAGGGGGAGAAGATAGTGAGTCATTGCTTTGAAAGATAGTGAACTTGATAGTGAACTTGACTTAGTGAGTCATTGCTTTGTCTGTTGGTCAACTTGACTTGTTCATATTGCTACATATGACTCATAGTGTTGCCATCATCAAAAAGGGGAAGATTGTTGTGTCCTTGTGTTTTGATGTTAGCAAACACTATGAGTCAATGATGTTTTTCTTATATAGTCAATGAGTTTACTGCATACAATGTTTCAATGTCTATGATTGAGCATACTTCGTGCAGGTCTAGATTCAAACATGATTCAATATTTGTGATTTCCATCATCATAAAATGTTGAGTCAATGTGCTTAGTCTACATGCATTTCTGGTGCATTATTGTTTTGCATTCGTGCATATGTTCTTGAATACGTGCATATTTCATGTTCCTATATTCGAGTAGGTTTTCATTAGAAATGCATACACTTTCTTAGTCCAAGCAGAGCCTATGCATACTTTGAGCCCGTTCATGTCTTGTTTTTCTTATAAGTCCAAGCAAGTCTGCTTGTTATCCAAGCTTGTTTAGTTCAACAGATTCTTACTCCGTGCATAGGTTAGCCCATGCACTTTTTTGTGTCTTAGACATGTTCATAGCCCATGCACTTTTTGTGTCTTAGACATGTTCATAGTCCATGCATATTTCATCTGTGTGTTATTGAGGCTGAGCATTTCTTTTGTTAGAAGCAATTTAACGTTCGAGGATGTCTGTTTTGTAGTTCGAGCATGTTTGTTGATCTCCAAACTCTTCTTCGTCATGTCTTGCATACCCCGTGCTTACCTTGTTTAACCTTGAACAAGTCTTGCCTCCTTCGAAGCCAAGTCCGAACACTGTAGCACCTCATGCAGATTTATCCAGTGTTTAGGTCGTGAAGTTTTTATTTGACGAGGTTTTTGTCTCACCAAGTCCATACTTTGTGTCGTTTTAACCTCATGCAGGATTGAGTTTATAAAGTCTGTGCTTGATTCAATGCTACATCGAGTTATCGGTATCCAGAGCTCTGGGTCGTTACAGTTGGTATCAGAGCGGTGTTGAGGGAACGTGTAAGGAATCGAAATTGCACAGTTATTATCCAGAATTAGTCCAATTACACTGTCCATTGCTGGCTTAGGATGTTTTCCCTATGATTAACGAGTTTTTCTGTTTATTATCTGTTTGCTAGTCATTTCAAGATGCCACCTCGGCATCAGAGAATCCTGGTTCCTCAGGAAGCGAGCAGTGTTCCCAAAGATGTCCCTGCTCCAGCTCCCGTCATTCCAGCTCAAGAGGATGCGCCTAGCAGTCGCGGACGTGCATTAAAGGAATTTTTGTTATTTCATCCGCCGACCTTTGAAGGCCAAACCGATCCGGATGCCGCCAGAATATGGTTGGACGCCACCAAGCATGTGTTTCGCTCTATGGAATGCGCGGAAGATGAAAAGGTGATGCTCGGTACCTTTCAGCTCTAGGGCGTGGCACTCACATGGTGGAATACCCAGTGGGAGGTTTCTTTTCAATCTCTCCCGCTCCGGTAAATCTCGTGAACTGAGTTCATCGCCACCTTCGAACTCACCTTCAGCCCGGCTTATCTTCGTATGGATAAAATACATCAGTTCTTATAGCTTGTCTAAGGAGGAATGTCTGTGCTCGAATATCAAAACTGATTTATGGAATTGGGTCGTCATGCGCCCCACATTCTTGCAAATGAGGCATTGAAGACAGAGCAATTTCTGCGGGGCCTCCATGCTGAGTTGAGGCAGCTGCTGATTGTTGCCCGTGTGACCAATATGACTGAGGTATATCAGGCAACGGCAGCTTTGAAATTGGATTTGGTGAGATCCCTAGTCCCTTCTCAGGCAATGTCAGTTCAGCCAATAGTTCAACTTCCTTCGGGTTATCCACCTCCTGTTCTAGGATTTCCTTCTACCACTCCAGTAGCTAGTGGTGTGGCTTCTTCTGGCAAGTCTCAGTTTAGAAGATTCAAGAACAAGAAAAGACTTAAGAAGTGATTTAACCAGCAGGCTTCATCTGGTGCTACACAGCAGTCAGCTCCTTCCTTCCAGCAGCGACAGACTTCTGCAAAAAGCCAGTTTAAAAGTTGTGCACGATGTGGTGGCAGCCACCCAGGTAAACCATGCTCGTTGCCGGTGGTGTGTTTTCGGTGTGACCAGCTAGGTCATATGGTGAGAGACTATCCGTTGAGAGCAATTCCAGTACAGTTTGCTCCAACAGCTCCATCCCAGCCATCTCAACTACAATTCAGGCCTCCGCTTCCACCACCGCCGCCATCTCAGCAATTTCAGCAGATTCTCCCTCAGGCTTCAGCAGCATTCCATTGCATCATAGGGCTGTGCCACATCATAACCTGCATATGCATGGACTCATTCTCAGACATGCGTGGACTTAGCCTAGGTTCGCATGGACTTAGCCTAGGTTCGCATGGACTCTATCCTTCATGCATGGCCCCCCATTTGAACACTCGCATGGACTTCATCCCAAAACATGCACTGACTTCATCTTACATCTACATGGACTTGCTTGCACACCTGAACGGACCCTGCTCGCATGTCCACCGACCTTGCCTGCATATGCATGGACCTTGGACTGACCTTGCCCCCAGCATGCATGGACTCTGCCCCCTTCGCCCCAAAACCCGCATCCATGCATATGCACGGACTCCATCCCGCAACTTGAACATCTGCACGGACTTCGTCTGTTAACCCTGTGCATTCGCATGGACCCTGGCCAAAATGTGCACGGACCTTGTTCTTCAACCCCGTGCACCACATGCATGGACTTTGTTCTTCAACCCCGTGCACAACATGCATGGACTTTGTTCTTCGACCCCGTCAACCACGTGCACAGACTTTGTTCTTCAACCTCGTGCACAACATGCACGGACTTTGTTCTTCGACCCCGTGCACAACGTGCATGGACTTTGTTCTTCAACCTCGTGCATACGCACGGACCTTGCACAAAACCTGCATGGACTTTGTCCAAACATGCATGGTCTTTGTCCCATATGCATGGACGTCATCCAAACATGCATGGACTTACTCCCAGCCTTGCATGGACTTTACTCCCAGCCTTGCGTAGACTTGGCTCCTTTTTTGAAAACCTGCATGGACTTCATCCAAGAATTTGCACATCTGCACGGACTCTACTCCTTTACTAAACATGCACGGACTTCATCCAGCCCAGTTGAAACCTGCACGGGGTTTGTCCTTCGCTGGTACATCCCCCTCAGACCTTCACCGATGCACCCCCTTTAACCCTTCACCGATGCAAGCCTTGAAGACCTTCCCAGGCACACCCGCCCTTGGTCTTTCGCTGGTACACCGCCAATAAAGCTCGCCAGCACACCTAACTCGAGGCCTCTCTCTGACACCCTCGACACTCCTTCACCGGCACACTCGCTAGCACCCAGCCCGGCACACCTCGCCCATCTCTTCATCGGCACACCCAACCCCCAGCCCTCTCTGGCACACTCCTAACGTCCTTCGTCGACACACCAGTCCCCAAGCTCTCCCTAGTATGCCCAGCCCACCTTCGCCGGTACATTCTCCCAGCGCTCAGCCAGGCTTCGCCGGCACACCCCTTTCTTGGCCTTTCAACGGCCGACTCCTCCACAATAAAAATACAAAAAAATAAGAATGAACGAAATTCACGAAAATTTGGTGTGACATCGTTGATGTGGGGATTAACATCAACGCAAAGAAAGATAAGGTTTCATCATCTACCCAGACGGAAGGTCTGGATGGACGTTGGTATGCAACAGCTTAGGCGCGAAGTCATTCGCCGAAAAGTGTGAGTTTCATCATTGATGTGAGGATTAACATCAATGTAAAGGAAGATAAGGTTTCATCATCTACCTAGACAGAAGGTCCGGATTGATGTTGGTATGCAGCAACTTAGGCGCAAAGCCATTCGCCGAAAAGTGTGACTTTCATTGTTGATGTGGGGATTAACATCAATGCAAAGGAAGATACAATTTCATCATCTACCCAGACAGAAGGTCCGGATTGACGTTGGTATGCAGCAGCTTATGAGTGAAGCCATTCACCGAAAGTGTGAGTTTCATCGTTGATGTGGGAATTAACATCAATGTAAAGGAAGATAGGGTTTCATCATCCATCCAGATGGAAGGTTCGGATTGACATTGGTATGCAGCAACTTAGGCACGAAATCATTCGTCAAAAAGTATGAGTTTCATCGTTGATGTGGAGATTAACATCAACACAAAGGAAGATAAGGTTTCATCATCCATTCAGACGGAAGGTCCTGATTGATGTTGGTATGTAGCAGCTTCGGTGCAAAGC
This sequence comes from Amorphophallus titanum, assembly GCA_024336825.1. Taxonomy (NCBI): domain Eukaryota; kingdom Viridiplantae; phylum Streptophyta; class Magnoliopsida; order Alismatales; family Araceae; genus Amorphophallus; species Amorphophallus titanum. Next base: position 15,245,432 of record JANBPO010004741.1, read on the forward strand.
CATTCGTCGAAAAATGTGAGTTTCATCGTTGATGTGGGGATTTACATCAACGCAAAAGAAGATAAGATTTCATCATCTACCCAGACGGAAGGTCTAGATTAACATTGGTTTGGTGATAAAATGTCACTCATCACAGTTTTCATCGTTTCATTATTTTTTTCACTTTTTTCTTAATCATTCGCCACCCCTTCTAGGGGTAATGGCGCAGCATGATAGAGCTTTAGATGCTTCCCATTGAGAGGTGAGAATTGCACTTCTCCATGATGGTTGACAACCACATAGGCTCCACCCTCATAGACCCTTTGCACCACATACCGACCCAGCTAGTTAGCGGTAAGTTTACTTTTTGGGTTGGAAACCATGACTTCCTTTTTCTTGACTATGACTAGGTCACCCTTATTCAATTCTTGCCCTTTCACGAGCCTTTTGAAGGCATTTTCCATGTGGGCTTGGTATACTTGGATGTTCCTCTACGCCTGAAGGCATCTTCCCTCTAGCTCGGCCAATTCTTCAAATCTTCTTTCAACATTTGTTTGTTCATCATGGGCCAGACCATATTGAATAGCGACCATGAGTGACGGAACTTCCAACTCTTTGGGGACTATCGCCTCAGAGCTGTATACTAGTGAGAAGGGTGAACAACCCGTTGGAGTTTTGTAGACAGTATGATATGCCCACAATGCTTCATACATCTTTTCCCCCTATACCTCTTCTTCTTAAAAATTTCTTGAACTGTATGGTTAGAAGAGCCTGATCTACACACTCCTCTCTTGAACTTTCATCTGTTGACTCATCTGAGTCACCAGTACTCTCACTAACCTTTAGAGCGATTGGCTTTTTCTTTGTTGGATCCACCTCATTTCGTCTATTCAGGTTAATTTCATAGGTCATCAGTGACCCAATCAGTGACTCTACCGACATGGCCGAGAGGTTCTTTGAATCCTCAATAACTATGGCCTTAGTATGCCACACAGGAGGGAGTGATTCGAGAATGTTCCTGACTAACTCACTGTCAGTGTACTCTTTTCCAAGAGTCTTAAGATTGTTAGTTAGTTGAGTGAGACAAGCATGCATCTCTGCAATAGACTTGTCAGGTTTCATTCGAAACAATTCATAATAAGAAATCAACATGTTGGCTTTGGTAGCCCTTACCTCTAAAGTTCCTTCGTAGATCAACTCTAGCTGATCCCACATTTCTTTTGTCAACTTGCAAGTTGACACTCTGGAGTACTCTGTTGGATGAATGGCGTGCTGCATGATGTTCATGGCACCCCAATTAGTGGTTGACTATCTGATTCTATTCTCTAGTCCAGGTTTCTTCAACTTCGGGTAACTCGTACAGTCACTTGCTGACTACTCTCCACAGCTCATGATCCTACGCACGTAAAAACACTTCCATACAGTTTTTCTAGTAAGTGTAATTTGCCTCATCAAAGAATAGGGGATGATTGATAGAGTGACCCTTAGCTACAAAGTTGCGAGGGACATTCCCATCGGATCTTCTCTGGTCGTTGGACCACATCTCTAGGGAACCTACCTTGATACCAATTGTTGAGTGGTACGAGTGGATCTAGAGGGCGGGTGAATAGATCTCCACCTATAAAACTTGCGCAATTCAAAGTTCTGAAAGGCAGCAAAACATATTAAGTTCGATGAACAGCGTAAACTCAGTTGCAGATCAGAAAATGAATTGATCGAGAGCAAGATAGTGGGAGACGCACAAACTAGATGATTGAACCTGTGAAGGAGGTAGCGGAGATGGAACAAACCACATAGTCATGCAAATCGCTACTCATAGGTTTTTAGGTGGTTCGACTACTATCTAGTAGACCTACGTCCACCCCTCACCAATCCGGTGAGGGTTTCACTCTTGGCCAAAGTGAAAAGACACACACGCGGAGCTAGTCTGCTACACATGCTGACAAACAGTTTGACTTCGAGAAATAGGCTCCTCGACCACACACACATGGCTGCTTAGCAGCCAACACACTCTGTTTCCTAAAACAGGGTACTAGAACGCGCTGAAGTCTCAGCGACTACACACGAAAAAGCAGCGCCCCTTGCGGGGGTTTCCGGGGGCGGAGCCTCCGGAAGAAAATTTATGTTTATAGCAGGGGCATTGCTATCTTTGTCACCCTGACTTTGGGCGCCCTAATCTCCTTGTATAAAAGGGTACGAACTCTCTTTTTGTATTGTATCTGGGTGCGATGATATAGTGGAAATCCTGCTGCGGCCGTGGATGTTGGAAGGCACATCGCCTCCGAACCACGTAAATCTCCGTGTTCTTGTGGTTTGATCTCTTCTCCTCCCTTTCTTCTTCCTCCTCTATTGTTCGCCCATCTATATATATAGGTACTCCGATTTTCAACATCCTCCCTGCTCCACCACCCTACCGTCACCTTTCCTGGTCGGCTCCTCTTCTTCCTCCCCTCCTCCGCCATGCCCACAACCACCACTGCCGACCAGAGCCATGCCACCCTCCATTGCTTGTACTCCACCACCCCGCCATCAAGCACCTCAACACTCCGTGAGCACCTCCGCCCTGAGTGTATCTCCGATGCCTGTCTGAGGGGGCAGAACTATCTATATTCTTCTCCAACAGGGTGGGATTTGAAACGGAAGCAAAGTATGCGAAATGAGGTTGGGCATTGTTCCAAAACCCCCGACATTTTCAAAGGCGTTCGGAACAGGTGATTCTCCAAACTCCAACACCCTTCGTCACATTTCCAAATGTGGCCTTAGATAATGATCAGCTACATGCTTAATTTTGAGGTGCGTAAGCCATGATCGCAAGGGTTTTCTTGTAAGCCATGATAATGGTTTCTATTTTTTCTCTTGCAGACTACCTACAGATATAGTGTTAGATGGAATTGCACTCGAGTTTTCCAGCAATCTGATGGATTAGGGTGGTGAAGAATGGGAAAACCTTCTACTTCAATTTCAAGGTGTTAACGTTTGTATGCAGGATGCAATTTCCAGAGTTGGAGGAAGTCCGTTTATATCAAACTGAGCAGGAACAGTTTCTCTTCTAGCTTCATGTAACACGGATGCTCTTCTTATGGACTCATTTTCTTACATTCAGTCCACCTAAACAAAGAAAAAAATGTCTGATGGACAACATAGCATTTCAGATGGTAAAACCTCGGCTAGTGAATACGATGGCATTAACTAAGAATGTGGTAGATGCAACGTGTCTTCAAAACGTTAAGATATCCATTTCTTCACCATTCAATGATGGATGAAGAATGTTCCGCACCTGAACACAGATCTGCCAAAAAAGCTCTGGAGATTGCACCCTTACAAAACTTTGACTTGCGTATGACTCTCTCCTAAGTGATCATGCTTAAACGACAGATACCAGGAAGGGAAAAGAAAGCAAGAAGGAAAGCATGAAGCGATGGCCTCGATCACACCACTTGCCGGAAGGTCTTCGTCGACCATGATTTTCTAGAGGAATTGTAGCAAAGTGGCCTGATGTGACGGAGACTTCCTAAGGAGCTCCAAGATGGAAACCTTAGCAGGGGTCCTGTCTAGATGTTGGAGAATGTCATACTCTATAGGAGGACTTTGAAAATTAGCCCCTTCTTCTGGCTAAGACTACCTTTGGGAAGGGGGAATGATGCGGTTGGGGAGGGTGACATTCACCAAAGCTTCTTTCGAATCATCTTGCTCCAAATGTTTCGAACGGATGAGCTGCAAGGGAGCTGAAGACCTGAAGATGCATGAGAGGGAGGTGGAATCATCTCCAGAATCGCCAGGAGAGGGAGAAGGGACTGACTTTGGCTCAGGTGGCTTAAGGAGGACCAAAGGGCACTCCTACCCTGACTGAGCTCTTGAAGAGACATAGGTCTCTTGACATGCCACTTGAGGAGGGTTGACCAAGGTGACCAGTTTTTGAACAGCACTTGAAAATTGATTAGGAGGTGAGATCAGATTTTGGGATTGAGTGAACATGTTAACGTCCGCCCATGGTTCATTAGCTTACACTTCTAACTTCCCGTACCAGCCCGGGAGTCCTTCGACGCCCCACATCTGGGTCCTTTTGGGCACCCGTGGCTCCATTCCAATTATGGTGTTCACCTGCTCATTCTGTCTCGAACTCGAGGGATCTTTGGTAGACTGATGAGCTGGCAGTGGGTTATGCACGATACCGAGGTCCCGGTTGGGCTTCTTGAGGTTGGCAATGGCTAGCTTTACATCCGCCCAATTGATTCCCCCCTCGTCATTCATGTCATACACCCAATCCTGGAATTGGAAGTAGTTGAATATATCATGTCTGGGAGTTCGGTGATAAGGGTAATACCTGGAGGTGTCGACATTGGGGTGGACCCAATCCCGTTGAGGGGGAAGCTGAATGGTTTCTGAGGACATAAGGGCAAAGAATATGTCACCTAAAGTTTCAGGCAATGGAGGATAAGAAGCCCTTTTTGGCCCAGTGCGGTTGTAGCTTTGAGGTGGAGGGACATTTGCATAAGGCTTAGGATTGCCTTGTCCATGGCTAGCACTAACCTGAGTGGGATGGGAGACCTGGCGATTGTTGGACTTGAAGGGTGGGCCAACCGCATTAACTTGCACATTTACCGTAACACCTTCAGTGGTGGGGACGGTTGGGGTTCTTCTATTCTTGGAGTGAGGCTCAAAGAAAGGAGGCAAGGTGGAATCACCCACCTGGGCCTGAACTATCCGAGCTCGGTTATAGAGTTGGTGAAAGGTGTGGAGCTCACTGAGCATTAGGATGGCCCGTGTGTTGAACTGTCTGCGTACGGTTGTGGATTTATTGGGCTGCGTGTTGCAGCATGTGTGTGTGTGTGTTTGATCAGTGGTCAGATCATGTTGGAGACCGCGTCTCTGTGTGTGTGTGTGTGCAGGCGTCATCCCGTGTGTGTTTGGAGCGTCGCCTCTATTTTGGGGATTTATCCCCGAGTGAAGCCTCACCGATTCGGTGAGGGGTGGACGTAGAGAGCCCGTCGTGGTCCCGAACCACCTTAAAAGTTGTCGTGTCCATGTGATATGTGTGTTTATGAGTTTGCATGTGAACGTTGTTTACTTTGATCGTGTGTGAACGGTGAGATTGAGAGAACTAAGTTTACCTTGCCTAGTTTAATTTCTTTAATTTCGTTAACATTGTTAATTCCGCTGCGTTATGTTTTAAATTTGCCATATAGCGTAGGGGACAATTTAACCCCCCCTTCTTGTCTGCTCGCCTACCCGGGACCCAACACGCTTGCTAGAGAGGATGTTGAGCAGGCGGAGGACCTCACAGAAGGTGCTATCTCTATCAATGGTATTCATGCTCGAGTATTGTTTGACACCGGTGCGACATATACTTTCATTTCTGATAGATTTGCTCCTCAATTGCATAAGGAATTCCGAATTGAGTCGTTAGACCTAGACGTGGCCATGTTGGTGCACACACCTACAGGAGCGGTGTATACCAAGAGGCATATACCCTCACTGTCAGTTAATATAGAACGAAAAATCATGCCTGGTTATTTTTGTTGTTTACGTATGCAAGACTTTGATGTTATCTTAGGACTGGATTGGTTAGAAGAGCATTACGCTCTGATAAATTGTCGAAAGAGGGGAGTTACTTTTTCGCATCCCTACAGAGACGAAAATTTCTCATCCCTTACTGAAGCATATGACTGGAAAGAAGTTAGTGGTTTCAGTAATGAAGACTGTGAATGTTGAGAAAGGGCTACGATGCATTCTTGGCAAGCATAGACACGAAGTTTGATGCTGACCAGGCGCCGACCGTAGCAGAGATCGAGGTTGTTCGAGAATTCTTATATGTGTTTCCAGATGATTTGCCTGGGTTACAACCTACAAGGGAGATAGAGTTTGCCATCAACTTGTTACCTAGCACTACACCTATCTCTAAGACACCCTACCGAATGGCCCTAGCAGAATTGGCAGAGCTGAAAAAGTAACTTCAAGATTTGTTAGACAAATGGCTTATACGTCCAAGTGTGTCATCACGGGGAGCTCCAGTTCTACTTGTGAAGAAAAAGGATGGTTCTCTCAGGTTATGCGTTGACTATCGTAAACTTAATGAGGTGACCATTAAGTATAAGTACCCTTTACCTCACTGATGAATTAAAGGAAGTTGAAATAGTTGGTGTATTTGAATATTTGATTATTGATGGAATGAAGATGGAGTTTGAGTACATATTTGTGTAATTACATCTTAATGTATGATTGTCTTATGCTTTGATTATTTCTTACTTGCAAGAGGCTTACCATGTCGGCTGTTCACGTTCCTCGAGCTAGTCTTCCGCTGTAATTAATGGCTCGGGACGTGACACTATGCCATCGCAGAACATCTCGCTCATCACCCTCTTCCCCGATTTGATCCTGTTGCTTCTGAATTTCCAGATGAGGAACTGTTGTCCATTAATCAACCTTCAGATCCTATGTGAACATTACATTTTGATGGAGCTATGAATTCTTATGGGAGGGAGATCGATATGGTCCTTTTAACACCTGAGGGTATCACCATTCCACTTGCCTCTCAACTCGCCTTCCCTGTTACAAATAATATAGCTGAGTATGAGACTCTTCTGGCCAGACTTCAGGCCGCTCATCATTTTGGTGTCACCCAATTGCGGATTGTAGGCGATAGTTAGCTTATTCTTCACCAAGTGCTTACCAAATGCCGCACGCTCGATCCCAAACTCAAGCCCTACCAGGAACTTGTTTCTACTTATGCCAAGCTCTTTACCAAGCTAATCACCATCCATGTTCATCTTAGCTAGAACATCTTAGGTGACGCTCTTGCTTCACTTTCCTCCTCCTTGATTTTTCTCCCCGTGCGGGACTTTCATGCTGTTATCATTTAGAAGCGTCTCACTCCTACTATTAAGGATTCTGCATTTCTTAGTGTTAAGGAGGAGCTACTTAAGAAGGTTAAGGCAAGAGAGATCATCGAGAATAAGGAGGTCATGCTATTGGATCTGGAAGAAGAATTGGCTAACGAGGAAAAGTCATGGTATTATGAGATTGCTAAATATTGTCATGATCAGTCTTATCCTGAAGAGGCCACGGCAGAAGAGAAGAAGACTGTCAGAACAGTTGCCCGGCGATATACTTTAGTTGGAGGTGTACTCTATAGAAGGGGTCTCATCGGTGTTTTACTTAGATGCCTCGACGATGATGAATCTTGGAAGGTCATGGAGGAGGTGCATTCTAGAGTTTGTGGTGGCCATGTCAATAGTCAGATGTTAGCTAAGAATGTTGGATCTCCCGTAGTTGATTTTAGGTTGTTATGTTTTAATGATGACAAATCGTGTGTGTTTGTGCCTTTATGTGTTCTATTGAAAAATTGTTGATAACCAAGGTACTAATATTGTGATCATTTGATCTTGCAGGAAAAACACCCTTGGTGGTCTCTTGGAACACAAATCATGAGTGAATGAGTCATTTTTTGGACTTGGAGGGAGGCGATGCTGGCATCGCAGGTCAAGCTACCTCCGGTAGCAAAAGATGATTTCAAGAAGACCCTGAGGGAGCTATGTCGCATCGGGGGAGATTGCTTGGAGCTTATCAACTACCCGCTCCCCATCGAAGAAGAAGGCACTCCTGCCAGGAGTTGGCATCCAGAAATGGACCCAATATGCCCTTACTGCACATTCGTGAGGAGGGAGGAGCGGAAGCCCGAGAACTACAAGGACACAACGTGGCTATATGTCCTGCTGCGCTCACACGGGCTGAGGGTGGATGACCTGATGGCCGCCATCCTAGACAAGCATCTGCAGGTCTCGTATTATTATGCCGATGGGTGGGGCATGGATCACTTCAACCTTTTCTGCCACCTCGGCCTCAAGAAGCACGCAGACCTGGCCGTTCTCACCGACTGTTGCAAGAAGATCGGGGATGTGTGCTGGCTGGTCCGGGAGGCAGCACACCGGGACCGAGAACCCTCTCTGAGCTATTGTCTGATAACACTTCGGCGGTACACTGGCCCTCACGGTACTAACGCTTCCCCTTTCTTTTGTCTTCGCCCTTCACTGCTGCGACCTTCTCAGGGTACCGGATGCTAATCGGATCTCTTTTTTTTTCTTCTCTCTCCTCTTTCTCTTTAACAGACCACCCTGATGGCACTAAAGTGGTGGCGTACCAGAACCTTCTTCGGCTCGTTCAGAAGCCCCCATCTTTCTAGGCAACACCACCGGCTCTGACCACGACTCTTCTACCTCCAGCTAAGAAGAGGACTCGGGCAAAGTCACTAGTGAAGAAGGCATTGGACGCCACAAAGGTGGCCGGGCGGTGGGAGGCGAAGCATAGGAAAGCAGAGAGGGCTGGACGGGATTAGGGTGTACCGGGCTAGGGGCTGGATCAGACCGTGTCGGGAAGGGTGAGCTGGGCTATGCCAGAGAAGGCTGGGCTGGGGTGTGCAGGGGGGAACAGGGCTGAAGTGTGCCAGGCTGGAGAGCAATTGGGCTGTGCCGGGCAAGGCCAGTGAGGGGTGCACTAGGTGAGGCCCGGTAGAGTTTCTCTTTTTCTTCTTGTATCTTTTCTTCCTCTTGTCTCTTTTGGTTCTAGGCGATGCATGTGACCCTTTTCCCCCTTTTGCCTTGCTTTCCTTATTTGTATAGCTAATGTTCAAGTTCACGTGATTGATGCCCAATCCAGTCCTCTCCATGTTGTCTATAGTTCTCTTGCCTTAGTTGAAGCACTTTACCATTGTTCATTTCATTTGTTTGTTGCTTCCTTTTGTCTTTTAATATGGTATTGTCCCATTTGTTTGTTACTTCCTTTTGTCTTTGACATGTTATTATTTTCTAACAAAAATTCGGCAGCATCTCCCCTTGACCCAGATGATAAGGGGAGTAAAGGGAACGCGCCCACATGGAGTGGCGGAACCCGACAATCTAAGGTGCATGCCAAGGGTGACAACACCTTTGATAAAACTTCGAAAAGCTTGGAAGAACTGACGAATGGAAGACACCTCTAAAACTGGCTGAGGGTGCACCGGGTAAAAAGGGGTGATTGGCGTACCAGATAGGAGGGCTGAGGGAGGTGTGCCGGGTTGGCAGGCGCCAGGGAGTGTACAGGGCTGGGGCGGCCAGGTAGCGTACCGGGGAAGGAGGAGTGAAGGGTGCACCGGGCAGGAGACCAAGGGGGGCTGTGCCGGCTGGAGAGGTTGGGAATGTGTCGGCCAAAGGGGGGGTGACAGGTGTACCGGGAAGGAGCTGGGGAGGCTATATCGGCCTGGTGGTCTTCAAGGCTGTGCCGGACTGGCCAACTCAAGGGTGCACTGGGCCAGGATTATGAAGGTTGTGCCGGGCAAGGAGGAGGCTGCGGTGCACCGGGCTGAAACGGCCAAGGGTGTACCGAACTGAGTTTTCTAGAGGGAATGGGGGGCAATAGAAGAGATGGGTCGGAGGCGTTGTTGTCCAGTCCAAGAGAGGTGTCAGTTGGAGAGGATCACAAGGGTGCTGAGGGGGAGATGTTGGGTTTGCAGGACTCAGAAAGAGGGAAGAGGAGCTCCTCCCAGGCCAAAGAACAAGTGTGGGAGAAGGGACCTTATCAAGGGGGCCATGGCAAGCCGATCTCACAAGGGGAAAACATCAATATGGAAAAAACCCAAAACACTAGCGAGAGGGAAGAGAGTAAATAATCAACATACACAATGGCTTGAGCCAACGGAAGTAACAAGGAACCAAGAAAGGCTACTTTCATTCACAAAGAGAAATGGCCATGACCGGCCGCATACATTGCAACGCACGTTCGAGCTCAAGCAACAGACAGTGGGGGAAAGAAGAAGAACTTGAAAAGTGGGAAGAAGAAAGAACGAGGGGGAGTGTAAGGGTTGAGTAGATGCTACGGCTCCCTGCTCTTCCCTCACTCCCCTGCTACACGGGTTCTCTCTCTCTCTGTCTCTCTCTCTCACTCTCTCTCCTTCGGTGGTCACCGGAGAACCTCACGCCAGAGCCCCCTTCTTCCTCTTCTCTCTTCTCTCTGTGTTTTCCTGAGCTTCAGTGGATGTTCTTTCGTCTGCCTCTATCTGTCCGTCTTAACCGTGGAGAAGGGGCCTTTTATACCCTAGCAGCGGGAGCGCCCAGGCTGACGCGGCGATTGCAGGAACGTGATCAGCATTAAACAGGATTTGACTTCGTCGTCCTCGATGGCAGGGAGTAGCTTGCAAGCCTTCAGGAGGGGACGACACCTCAACTCAGCTTGCACAATCTCCACTGCGCGCCAAGGATCATAGGTCGTGGCGTGAGATTTGGTTGCGGTAGCATCGGGTGAAGAATAAGCCACAGCGTGCCGCTGGAAGGTTGGGTAGATGTGCCGCGGGAAGACTGGAAGAGTGTACCGCTGAGGGGCTAGCAAAGTGTGCCACTGGAGGGCTGGAGAGGAGTACCGCTGAAGAACCCAGAAGGGGCGTACCGCTGAGAAGCTAGCCCGGGCGTGCCGTTGGAAGGCACAAGGAGGCATGCCATTGAAGGGCACGAGATAACATGCCGTAGAAGGCCTTGGACGAATGTGCCGGTAGAGGAGCCCCCAATCGGTGTGCCACTGAGGGGGCACAAGGGTATGCCATTGGAGGCCTACATGGGTGTGCCGCTAAGGGCACTTGCAGGGTGTACCGCTGGACGGCCTTGAGGGTGTGCCGGGTAGGGCACGCCGTGGGTGTGCCAGGTAAGGCACCTGGGTGTGTGCCACTAGGGGCAGCCAGCAGTGTGCCGCTGGTGGCACTAAGAATGTGCCGTTGGGGTAGCAGAAGGGCATGCTGCTGGGGCGTGTCTAAGCCCGTTACATGCACGAGTTACGGTTCATTTGATTTTCTTCGGGACCCATGGGTTGTGAGCTTCCCGGGGGTTGATTTCTCTTCGCTGTCGTTACTCCGGAGACGGGTTCACGGCAGTGTGCATATTCGGGGAGTCTGGGTGACCAGTCCCTCCGGGGGTCTCTTTGCTTGGTGCTGTTGTTGTTCCGAAATTGAGCAGGACATATGGGCGTGTAATTTTACACGTCCACACATATGTACAAGTTTTCAGGCTTGAATTTCCTTGACTTCCCTTGATGCTTGAGTTTACTTCTTAAAATGTCCATTGGGACTCATGAACAATGCACACATGAGAATATGCAAATCATTCATCACCATACTACCCCCAAGGCAATGGCCAAGCCAAGGCCACCAATAAAATCCTTCTTAAAATTATCAAGGAAACATGCAAGTCACACAAATTTACTGATTGGGTCGACAGATTGATAGAAGCTCTATGGGCTTATCGCACCTTTGTCCGTACTCCCACAAGGAAAACTCATTTTACTCTCACTTATGGGATGGAGGCGGTACTTTCGTATGAGATCTTGATCCCTTCCCTAAGAGTGCAGCTTGATAAGGAACTCAATCTCGACAAGCGTTGGGAGGTGTTACTAGTCCAGCTGGAACTCTTAGATGAGAAGCAGCTTAACGCGGCCAATCATATTTCTATTTATCAAAAATGTGTCTCGCGACATTTTCAAAAGAAGGTCATCAAAAGAAAATTTCAAGTGGGTAACATGATTTTGAAACGTAAATTCATTCGAACAGCAGGTCCTAGGTCTAAGTTGCAACCCAATTGGGAGGGTCCGTTTATAGTCAAGGAAGTTTATCCTGGGAATGCCTATCGTTTAGTCAACACTGAGGGAGAAGAATTATCTCATGCATGGAATGGGCTTTACCTTAAGTGTTTCTATCCCTAAAAAAAGAGTCTGCCTAACAATAGCTGGGTAGCAAGGTAACTTTTTCCTTCATCCTTAGGGAAGGATTCCTTACTAAAGTGACCACACACTACACGACACCCCTTGGTTAGGGTCCTCTTCTTTGCATAACACCATTTCTACTTTGGCCATGCTCAGGGGAGGTGATAGTCTTTTGCTCTTCTCTTCGGCCAAGCGTAGGGGCAAGAGGTTGATGGGTTATCCACCCAACCTAGGCACTCCCCAATATGGGAGAGGTCTCAAATAGGGATAGTCTTGACCCTCAAAAGAATGAGCTTTCATGCTATACCTGGCCGATAAAGGTCCTCGAAAATCACAGAACATGGAAAATCAATAGCAAATTTATGAAAAGAAAGGCATGGGAAGAGTGGCAAATCCCCGCAGGACATTATGAGTCCGGTCGTATGCGTGCCTAAGGGTCTAAAATTAAAAGGCACAAAGTCCCTGCGCAACAGACTTACTCTTTGAGGGGTAGTGCCTTAGGAGGGAGTCTAGTCCCGATGTCCCACGTCCCTACGTTAGGCTTATCCCCATCCTTCTTCACTTCCCCCCTTAAGGATTAGTTCCTGCCCTAGGTATGGCCCGGAGAGAAGCAACGTTGTGCGAGTTAGATCCCGGGTCAGGGGGTTGTCACTTTAAGCACACGCTGTGTTCTGGAAGGTCCCTATGACATAGGCTAAGGTCCCCATTACTTGGCTTGAGTTAGCCTCAAAATAATAAAAAAATCAAGTTTGTCATCATCGAAACCTTAAGACAAAGAATTTGTCTTCATCAAAACCAGGGACACAACACAAGGTGGGACCCGAACATTCTAGAGGACCTAGTGGGCTTAGGCTGACCCTTAAGGATCTGGGACTCCCAACTTTGTGGGGAGTCGGTACGTCGGGGCATGGGTTTGGGTGGCAATCGCTCACAGTCTACGGTGGCACACTAGAAGTGGTGTGCAAGTCTAGGCTCTCGTCTCACCATCCGACGGGCATTCAGAGGCGATACTAAACTAGCAAAGCATGCAACCAGCCAAGGGTACCAGATGCTCACCTGAACGGTGTGAAAACACTTATCCCGATCAGAGACGAGGGCGAGCTGGGAAGCATGGGCACACGCTGACACGCTGCGTCGGTGATGCTTGACCTGAAACAAATTGATTACAACACTACACCTCACACAGGAGGGGAGATCTCAGGGTGGGGGTTAAGAGCTTTACATCGAAACACTATCTCCACATAGGGAGGGGCTGTAAGCCCGCTAGGTGGGAAGGGGAAATGGAGCTAGAAGCCGTCGTGCCCAGCTCCACTGGTGCTGCCAGCTTTTGGAACCGCCAGATAGATAGTCAAAGATGGTGTCGCCATGGTCTCTACCGTCCTCAGAATAGGCTGCAACTAGTGCCAAAATTTTTTGACCTTACCCAAGAGGACGCCTAATTTTTCTTGGAATTTCCTAATGATGTCGCTAGCCGAGGCAGGGTCTGGAGCAGAGCTAAACTGCTCTGGTTTTGGTTGCTCCCTGAGTAATGCTACTGGAAGATGGGGGTGCCACGAATTCTCCCATGCTCTGTTGAAGGTGTGACCAGAGCCGTTGTGACCGTGGCCAAGTCTTCTTAGATCTGGGACCAACGGCGTTGTCGGAGGATGTCAGAGCTGATCAAGAGGGCCGGAACAATTGAGGTGGGTCAGTTTAGACTCATGGAAGCTGACCTGGCGCACCTTGGAGGGAAATTTTGGAACTTTTGATGCCGAGCTTCAAAATCAGTTCTGCTTATTGGGGATGGTAGAGGACGTGAAGTAGAAGCCCTCAGCCAAGTTTCATGCCCATAGCTTCTCAGGAACGGCCATGGTTGCACTGGAACTTGGGCTCTGGTTCTCTGCCGGAGTAGTCCTACGCAGGTTGGGGAGAACGGCTCTCCCGGGCAGCTCGGAGCTCAGATGGACGCGATACCACCTCTGTTGTGAAGCTGACTTGATGATCTTTCTAGAAATGTAAAGTACGCCACCTTCAGATGCATGGTGACTCTGGGGTAGGCTCTGAAACTCGACCCTTGGCTACTGCCTGTGAACTGGGATGAGCAGGGTGGTGATAGGTGACTTTTGGACATGACAGATGAGCAACAGGAATATAGCCTAGCAGCAAGTAAATGGTGACTCCAATGGGCACAATAATGACCAGACAATAGATGAAGTCAACTTGGGAGGCTGCTTAAGTTGACTTGAGTTTCAAACAGAAGATGTTATTATCATAATATAGTTGGGAAGTCGACTTGAGCAATCTACAAGTTGACTTGAGAATTTTTAGAAAAGACTCCCCCTTAGCAAACAAGTGTATGTAGTGACTCCCCCTGACTAAATGCAAACTATGCATAAGGGAAATGCTCATCAAATAAGACACTTACTCCCCCTATCTAAATTCATTAATGCATCATATCTAACATGAAGACTATGTAGGGGATTATAGAATTATGCTCATGAGTGTCTAGACTACTCTATATGCAATTTGACCCATGGTACTAGGAGGAGAACGTAGGTCATAAGACCACCTCACACATGGTGTGAATTTTCAGACATAAATGATACAATATTAATCATCAAGGTGATACATCATTCAAATTGTTTTCCATATCTAAGTGCCTAACATAACACTAAAACTAAATCTTAAAACCAAATGGCATTTATGCTGAAATGGCCTCATCATGATTGTCATTTTCATCATCTTCTTGGTGAACTTGACCTTCTTCACTAGACTCCCATGAAACATCTGTTGGGTTTTATCCTAATATTCTGGTCCACTTGTGATTGGGCGGCACACAATTAAACAAACCATTAGGTCCAGTTAAAAGAATAAGTTATTGGGCTGAACCCATTGAGTGCCCATTAGGATCCTGTTATGGATGGGATCCTATTTAAGCCCAATAAGGATTGGTCCCTCCTCTCTACATAAGTGTGCAACTCCCTATTAGGTTACACACACCTACAGTACGTGAGATAGAGAGAGAAAATCAGAGGGAGAACGTGGATTCCATTGCTCCCTTCTCGGAGTTCGTAATTGTGGATCATCTTCTTCGTCGTATTCCTTCGAGTGGGATGACTTCCGCTTCACGTACACATCCCCAACATGTGGTATCAGAGTCCGTGTATGATCTCTTGGGCTTCGATCTTGCGTTCTTCCTATTGTCACGTCGTACGGAGAAGAACATCCTATACATTCGCTTCGGTTCTCCTGGCAACCGACATTCAGGACGTCGTCGCATAGACCCGCCTGCGCAAGGGGCGCTGCTGCACCTGGGCGGTTTGTGCAGGGTGCCGTCGGGACGGCCTTCCTATGTAGGGCCGCCGCCGCGGTGGCCCCTTCGGTGGGGAGTGTCGCCGCGTGCAGCTTCCCCCCCTTCCAGCCTCCTCTGCACAATCCAGACGGTCGCGTCAGTGACCGGCCTCCTCCATCTCTTCTCTTTGGTCGCCCTTTCTCTCTCCCGTGGGAGCACAAGGTCGCATGCCACCCCGAGTGCCTGTGATGAGGAGTCGAGCGAGAGAGCAGCCGCTGAGAGACGAGACAAGGATGATCCCTCAACCTGAGGACCGCGTGGATACCGCTGGAGGCTAGGCACCTGCACGGCTAGGGGCATCACTCAGCAAGAATCAACCTTTGGTCGCAGAGCCGACTCCGCACGAGGTGAAAATCTAATCTTTTGTCACTCTATTTTGTGGAAATGGATCAAGGGCGACGGGGGTTGAGGATAAAAGAAATTTTAAATTCTGCTGTGATATCATATCTCTGATTTCTATCCTGTCCCCTTGCGATCCTTACATTATCGTAAGTAGGATACAGCTTAGACCTAGTCTATCATGGTTCTGTGACCTAGGTTTATTGCTATTAACGAGTGATGCATCCTTATCCAACGAATACAATGTATTCACATTTTTATTACTCTTAAACCATCACACTCAGGAATGCATAATTTAGATTCTTATATCTAAAGCATCTGAGCTATGGACAGCTTATCTAATGAACTCTTGCTCAGGGTGTCACTCTGTCCAATTCTTCCTTCATTTCTTGCTTGTTGAGGGCAAAGGGGGAGAAACTACATTAGCCGGGTTAGATTGTGTTCTGTAGGAGAGTCCAAGTGTAAGATATCAGGAGTATCTTTTGTGTGAGCTATCAGCTTGTTTTCATCAAAATCAGTCTAGGTGTAATAGGTCTAATGTAGGGTGTTACCATCATCAAAAGTGGGGAGAATGTTATGTCTCCTCTGGTTGCATGTGTAATTTGCATTTTGAGTGATTGGCAATAGTAGAGTTGACTACATTGACTTTATTTTAACCCTGATAACATTGCAAATTTTGATGACGTTGATTTAAGTCAGAATCACCATACAGTCATTTATGCATATCACATAGGTCAGTGCCAGTTGTGTTTCTCATAAAGTGAGGTCAATCTAGTTGCATCACTCATATAGTGAAGTTGGTGCTTATTGCCTTGTTTTCTTAATAAGGTCGGTGCTCCTTACCTTGATCTTCACATAAGGTTGATGCTAGCTGTGTTTCATGCATATCCAAGGTCGGAGTGAGTTTACTAAGGTCGATCTTAGCTTGACAAGGTTAATGCTAGTTCACGACAAGGTCGATGCCAGTTCTCGACAAGGTCGATACTAGTTCTCGCATAAGGTCTACGCCGGCTAGGTTTGGCCGATATATCTTCTGAGCCAAGGTCGACCTCAGTGCTCATAGCAGTTACATAGAGGTCGGTGCTAGCTGCATATCATGCATCATATAAGGTCGACTAGATAGACGTAGACCCAGATGACACAACTAGAGGGTCGTGCGCACTGTCCCACACATGACCAGAATGTCATGCATACGATAGGACACTGACCTCGAGTGCAGCCACGAGAGGGCTGACCCTGGGAGCTCACGATGCACAAGAAACGCGAAGAGAACCGCAAAGAGCCACGTGCTACGTGACTAGAGTGCCTCACCACCAGAAGAACAGCCAACTGTGTCCACTGATGTCTTATGCTGTGCCTACTAGCATCTTGTCCACATCACCTACCACAAGGACTAGGCCGAGACAAAGAGACTGCTAGAACCAGAACAATACCATAACGTGAGTGACTAGTCAGGGACACGTCTGATGACGCAAGTCCAAAGTCCCTGACCACGTGCGCACACACTGGCCCACTGCCTAAGCTAGGCCTCTAGCTAGTATTCTCCCTCCGAAGGACGCTACGATTTGACCGGGGGCCCACGGAACTAGCCTAAGAACCGTAAATCAGGAAAGTGCCCTGCCACAAGAGCCATCACACCGAAGCGTGCCGTAAGGCTACGACTAGTGGAGGCTCACAAGACACGGAGACTCAAAACATGGGTGCGAAAGTACAGACAGGCAGGAGAGCACTGTCACACATACTTCGAAGCACCAATGGCAGCACGAGAAACTATCGACAGACTCAGGATAAGGCAGCTAGACCTACTCACGCAATGATCCTTGAGTCTCATGACTCAGAGGCAAGATCGTCACAGATAGTGAAACAAGCTGCCAATCGGTCTACTCCTAAGCCAAAGGAAACAATGCTATCGGAGGAAACGACACGCGAAGACCTGAGGGGACACTGAGAACCCTCAATACACTTGGATACGTAAATCGAGGTAAGATGATATCTTGAGACATCTAGAACACTATCTCGAACTGGACAGAACCGCCGAGACACACACAATGTCACATGTCAACCCCTGGTCTCACCGGGTTGACCGAAACCTGACACGACACATACATACAGACACACACCCAGCATGCACAAGCACTCCTGGTCGTCCCATCATGGTCACTGCCCTCATAGGATGTCAACAGGCACCCACGGGTCACGGGCAAACTACGAGATCAAGCCAAGACAAGCAGAAACCGGAGCGATGGACAACGACAACACTATGGGCAGAGCGAACCATCACTCAACTGCTAGGTGAACCCGACAGTCAAGGAAAGCCGCTGTAGGACTAGAGACAAAGACATTGGCAGGTCTAGATCAATTCATTAGGGAACTATCGCAGTCGAGGAAAAGACCACACCCAGTCACCTGAACCGATCGATCCAGAAACCACCGACACAGAGATGCCGCCCTAAAGCACAACATCTTGTACCGTTTGAGTTTTCAACGATCATAAGGTGACCGTTTAGCTTTTGTGCCATTGGGTGGCTTAGCGGGGGGACATCTTACAAGGAGCTATTGACACTGGTGCTGCTCCAGGTGTGAGTTCAATGGTGAAGTTAACCTCCCTTTCGAGTGGTAAACCAGGCAACTCGGAAGGAAAAATATCAAGAAACTCCCTAGCTACGGGGATTTCATTTATCTGAATTTTCTTAGACTCAGTAACTATTACGGAGGCAATGAAAGCTTCACATCCTTGCGAAATGAGTTTGCAAGCATGAAGGGATGAAATAAGGGTAGGATGTTTTCGATATTTAATGCCAAGAAAGGAGAATCTTGGAAGACCTGATTTTCGAAAAGAAATTATCCTACTACGATAATTTATATAGGCGTCATGATCTACAAGCCAATCAACTCCTAATATGACATCGTAGCCTTCCATATCAAGACGTATAAGATTAGCGGGAAGATTATGACCTTCTATAGTGACTTCACTATTGGGGAAATAGGTTTTTAATTCTATCCCCGACCCTAAAGGAGTAACTATAGTTAAATCTGATGGTAAGGGAACAGGTGTAATAGGTAATATTTTTACAAAGAAACTACCAATAAAGGAGTGAGTAGCACCTGTATCGAATAACACAAAAGTAGGATGGGAATGAATATTAATTGTACCTTCAATGAGCTCCCCATCTTCGGTTGGTTCATCTTCCAATACGACATTCAATCTAGCCTGCTGCTTTCGTCCACCATTGTTCCTGGAAGATGGTTGCTCTTTCAGAAGAGGATAGTCAGGCATGCGGTACTCCCAACTTCCACATCTCAGGCATGTGCCCAAATGCTTCCAACATTCTTCGGCCGCATGACCGAATTTGTCACAGAACGAGCAAGTAGCCATGACTTGCTTATCTTCTTCTTCTTTAACCTTCTTGCTCCGGCGATCATCCTTATCATTTCCATTCCGGAATCTCTTCTTGTTATCCCGTGAGTTATAGGTGATACTGAAATTTTCCTGCTTCTTACCTCGCCGATCAATCTTTCGGCTCGGCTCCTCCCCTTTGCCCCTGAGTTTGTCGACCTTCTCCAAGGTTCGTTCACACAAGTGTGCCCGATGGACCATCTCTGCATAGGTCCGAATATTTTGTGGGCCAAGTTGTTGAATGAAAATGGGCCGCAGCTCGTCCATAAAGAGATTTGCTTTTAGAAGATCCGTGCTAACTAAATGCTGAGCATAAGGTGCTAGGTGGAAAAATTGTAATTCATATTCCGCCACCGTCATCATGCCTTGACGTAATGACACTAATTCCGCCACCTTCCTTTCCTTGACATGTCAGAATCCCAGCCCCACCAGTTTCATGTCGATTGCTTGCCATTTGGGGCCAGTAGGAGTCCGGGAACCCCGATGACTCGTTTTGGGTCAATTCATCGGAATCACCCTGATCTCACGTTTTAATGTGTTTCGATGGATGCATGTGCCATTTTTGACCTTCTGGAGTCATTTCTCATCTATTGGCGTTGTTTCCCCTGCGCTACGGTGTGTATGGGGCGTGGAACGGGCCGATTCGGTCGTTCTACCATTTTACCCACCAGATTGATTTAGCGGTCCTACTAGAGACCATTATAGGCTATAACAGTCCCTCGACTGACCGTTATGGTTTGTGATTTTTCATCTTTTCAGGTCTTGGAGCATAACAGATCAGGCCTGGTCTGTTATTTAAGTATAACGAATTTAAGTATAACGCCCATGTCTAGGCGCATTATGCTCGGGTTGTTTTTGAGGCATGCTGCTGTGTCAGCCCCTCGACGACCATGTTGCCTCGAAGACCATGTCAGTCGGTTCATTTAACGGATCAGTCCTTGTACGTTATGATCCGATAACGCCCTGGTGTAGGTCCGTCATGGTGTGTTTGATCGATGTTCGACTAGGTATGGCAGTTGATATAATGCGCCTAACCCTGTGCGCCATGTGGCTATGACAGACTCAGCTCGGTCCATTATATGCTTCTTGTCCGTATTAATGTTTTGAGTCTATTGGATATAACGCCCCTGTCCTAGCATGTTATACTAGTATAACGCGCCTATGGAGGTCCGTTATATTCCCCTTGGTTTGAGTTTTGGTCTGTTGGCCATAACATCCCTTTCCTGGTCCGTTATGCTGATATAGCGCCCCTATCTTGGTGCGTTATATTGTCTGTATTTGTGTTTTGGGTCTATCTGCCATAACTCCCCTTCTGTGGTCCGCATAGCAGGTAACGCCCCTATGCTGGTGCGTTATAGTCCTATTGTTGGCCGTGATAGTCCTTGTTTTGTTCTGTGCATTGGTCAGTCTTAGGTCGTGTCCTAGGGCAGTGTCTATGTGTTGGTGGTTGTCTGGATCGGTCAGTTTAGGTGACTAGGTGTGGTCTTTTTCTTGACTACGACAGTACCCTAATGACTCAATCTAGAACTACCAGTGTCCTTGTCTCTGGTTTTGTAGCGGCTGTGCCTTGACTGTCAGATTCGCCATGCGGTTGAGTGATGGTTCGCTTTGCCTAGAGTGTTGCTGTCGTCTACCGCTCTGGTTTCTGTATGTCTTGGCTTGGCCTCAAGGTTCGCCGGTTGACCCGTGGATGTCTTTTGATATCCTATGAGGACTGGGACCATGACGAGGTAGCCAGGAGTGCTCGCACATTCAGGTGTGATGAAATAGCAACTAAGAAGTTCAGAACTATAGCAAAATAGATTAGATCTATCAAAACCAATCACCACAATAGCTCTTTGGTAGTTGGCGGAGTTATGAATCTGAAGATTCTACTCACGCAGGGTGTTATCATCCTGACAAGACTAGCCTTGTTAATCTGAACCCATCTTTTGATATACCAAGGATCTAATGTGAGAATGATCAATTAAGCTAGATCTGAATGAATAAATCAGTAGAGTAAATATACAAGAATGCTAGCACATAATATGGATAGAAGAGAAGGACCAAACCACACAGGAGACAGAGATTTTTAGGTGGTTTGGATGTAACGACGGCAACCTACGTCCACCCCTCACGATCCGTGAGGATTCACACGCTATCTTGTAAAGGGGTTACAAGATCAAAACACACACACACACTCGTGGAGAGTTCGGAACTCCCACGAAGGTGCACAAGCACCGAGCCACACAGAATCTAATAGAAATCAAACACACACACATGGATCTGGGAAGATCCACACACACGGATCTAGTTAGATATTAGAAGTGACAGACACTTGAAGCTCAAGAATTTGGAAGAAGAAACATAAAAGAAAAACTCTGATTTATGCTCCCCCTGAGTAGATGATGCAGATTTTGGATGAAGTTCAAATCTCCACTTGATTTGGGTTGATTAGCTTCAGAATAATCTTCAAAAGCTTTGATTTGGATGAAGAGTTCCTGGACGAAGCACTGTTCATGGAGCTACAATAGCAGCCTTTTCTCCCCTTGATAGCCTCCTTGATCTTCCTTAAGTTGATCAGGGTTTCTTGGCCCTAAGAGATATTTTTATAAGCCTTGAATGGTCAAGGACAAGTCAAGACACAGATCCACAATTCCAGGGATGTCTTGAGACTTTTGGGATTAAAAAATCCTTGATAGATGCTTTTCCTTCGTGAAGAAAACAACGTCAAATATAGTGGCTTCGAAGGGTTCGATCGACCAGATATGACAGGGTGGTCAACCGAACTGTAAAACCCTATAGATTTTTCGTTGCTGGAAATTTAAGTCGATCGAACTCTCTATTTAGGTCGACCGAACTCTGTAAATCTACAGAGTTCTACACGCTGGAAATTTTGGTCGATCGAACCAAGTGCATTGGTCGACCGAACTCTAGAATTCCTATAAAATAGAATTGTTAGCCCACAATAACATGTCTATATAATCAAACTTGTGATTGAACGTATGTTTGCATTCATGTGAAGTTCATTTGAACTTTTTCTATGCATTTTAAAGACTGTGAACATTTTGAGCATTTGGTATGATGGAATTTAGCCTCAAATACATTTCATGTGTTCGAACAGAGAAAAGGGATGTACATGTACAAGCTCTCAGCTCTCGAAAACAAAATCCCCTGTACAAAAAATCCCCCCCTAAAGGGGTACACCCCACATTAACAGCCCAAAAACAAAAAAGGGAGGAGTTATGAGCCTCCACTAAACATAAGTTTCTCGCCTAAGAAGCCACCGTGTCACAAACAAAAGTAAAAACTTTGTCCTGCGATCTCATTTCCCTTTTAAAGATTCGTCTATTCCTCTTGCTCCGTATGACCCATAGAGTGGCTTGTAGTACAAGCCACCAAATCACAGAGTCGGCCTTGAGATTCAACCTCCCATGTCACTTGAGGAGTTGATGAACCTCCTCAACATGACTGAGTGTCTGATGGAAGAATTGTCTGATCCTTGTTCAAATGTCCTTTGCGAAGGGGCAGCTTATAAACAAATGGTCCAAGTCCTCCTCCACATCTCCACATAAACAACTTAAAGTAGATACATATGGTAAGAGAGGAGCCACTCTGTCACACGTGGGTAAACGCCCATGGAAAATCCTCCAACCCAACAGTTTGACCTTCAGTGGACTTTTGGAGGTCTAAATCTGAGGTGCAAAAGAGTGTTGCAGTTCTTCATCTGAAATGAGGGAATAGGCTGATCTCACTGAGAAATGTCCCTCCCTCTCCCATCTCCACACCCAACTGTCTCCTGTGGTGGCACCAGGTCTAAACTGGAGGAGGAAAGTGAAGAGATGCTCCAGCTGGTCCATCTCCTCGATAGAGAGGTTCTTCGTAAATGTAGAAGACCAAATATACCCCGCCAGATGCCCATAAAAAGACTGAGCCACAGAAACTCTCGGTGCACTCACAGTAGTATATAAGGAGGGAAAGGCCTCCGCTAGTGTAAAATCTCTACACCACCTCTCCTGCCAGAAAGAACACTCCTCTCCACTACCCAGGTTGAACTGAACACTGGCTTTGATAAAGTCAACACACTGAAGGATCCTCTCCCAATGGGGAAAACATTATACATGTAAGACGGGATCAAATCCCACACTGTGGATGTGCTATAATATCTGTCTGATCAGTTGTGTCCTTAGTCCTTCATCTTTTGTCCCAAGTCTCCATAGCCACTTGCATAATAAGGTCAAGTTGAAGTCTAATATTCTTGATGCCCACACCCCCTGCTTTCTTGCTTTTGCAAACTCTGCCCTAAGCGATGTCATGCCATCCTCTACCATTGCTTTCACTGCCATTCCAGAAAAATCCAGCCTGAATAGACTCTAATTTCTTGGGGATAGTCTTCGAGATTTTGCAAATGGATAGGAAGTAGATCGGCAAGCTATCACGCACAAATCTGCAAAGTATCAAACACCCTCCACTTTGGTCCGGATCCTTTCCCGGCCAAAGAACAAAAGAATAAACCTTTCCACTTTGGTTCGGAGCCTTCTCCGGCCAGAGAATTAACAAAGAGATCCTTTCACTTTAGTCTGGATCCTTTCCCGGCCAGAGAACAAAAGAATAAACTTTTCACTTTAGTTCGGAGCCTTCTCCAGCCAGAGAATTAACAAAGAGATCCTTTCACTTTGGTCCGGATCCTTTCCTGGCCAGAGAACAAAAGAATAAACCCCTCCACTTTGGTTCGGACCCTTCCCCGGGCCAGAGAATAAAAGAGACCCTCTTATTTCGGCTCTCGCAGCCCGCTCCCTAATTTTGGCTCTCATAGCCAGCTTCCCCGATCCTTGGGCTCTCGTAGCCTGCCTCCCAGAATTCGGCCTTCGCGGCCCGCTTCCCATGACTTGGGCTCTTGCAACCCGCTTCCCTTCTCTTCGGCTCTTGCAGTCTGCTTCACCAACCTTTGGCTCCCGTACCTGTTTCCCGATTTCGGGCTCCCGCAGCCCACTTCCCATAACTTTGGGCTGTCATAGCCTGCTTCCCTTTGGCCTTCGCGGCTCGCTTCCCAGGACTTGGGCTCTTGCAGCCCGCTTCCCTTCTCTTCAGCTCTTGTAGTCTGCTTTACCAACCTTTGGCTCCCGTAGCCTACTTCCCTTTGGCCTTCGTGGCCTGCTTCCCGATTTTGGGCTCCCGCAGCTCGCTTCCCATAACTTTGGGCTGTCATAGCCTGCTTCCCTTTGACCTTCGTGGCCCGTTTCCCATGACTTGGGCTCTTGCAGCCCGCTTCCCTTCTCTTCGGCTCTTGCACTCTGCTTTACCAACCTTTGGCTCCTGTAGCCTACTTTCCTTTGGCCTTCGTGGCCTGCTTCCTAATTTCGGGCTCCCGCGACCCGCTTCCCATAACTTTGGGCTGTCATAGCCTAATTCCCTTTGGCCTTCGTGACTTGTTTCTCGATTTCGGGGTCCTGCGACCCGCTTCCTATAACTTCGGCTCTTGCAGGTTGCTTCCCAGCTTCGGCCTTCACGGCCCGCTTCCCATAATTTCCATTCCTGTAGCCTACTTCCCAACTCTGGCTCCTACAGCCTGCTTCCCTTCGGCCTTCATGGCCTACTTCCTCAACTTTGGCCCTTGTAGCCAGCTCCCCCAACGTCCTTTGAGCCCTTCTCGGTCTGCTGCCTTAATACCGTTACCATCACTACACTTATACGTAACAACAATATCTTCTTACGCATAAAAAAATAAACAAAAATAAAACAACAAAAAAAGGGGAGGATAAAATAAAAAACACACACAAAAAGGAGCAAAAAAAACAAAAAAATAAAAATAAACGTCATGTCTCATTACATTCATATTTTTTCTTCTGTATATCTGTTTCCCCTTCTTTGTTGCTGATGTCAAAGGGGGAGAATACTTGAGTTGACTGTGAATAACTACTTGAGTTGACTGTGAATAACTGTGACTAACTATGATTAGATTAACTCATGGTGTTGCCATCATCAAAAAGGGGGAGACTGTTGCATCCCTATGGTTTTGATGATGTCATACACTATGAGTTAATCACAAGTGACTTGAGCTATTCACAAATAAGTTTCTTGTGTGTTTCAATGATAGTGCATGTCCGTGCATTCTATTCTTACGTGTGTCTCTTGTGTTCACTCACATGTTGCGTTTTGATAAAGTTCGTACAGGTTGCAAGTCCGTGCACGTTTCCTGTTTGTGTGGCAACTAGTTTTCTTCAAGGGATTCATAGTCTGTGCATTTTTTTGTGAAGTCCATGCACACATAGTCCGTGCACTTCTTTTGCTTCATTTACATTTAAAGTCCATGCATGTAGAAGTCCATGCATATTGCCTCATTGCAGTTGAAGTCCGTGCATATTTTCTAAATGAAGTCCATGCATGTTTTCCATACAAAGTCCGTGCATGTTTCGTCTAACGAAAGTCTGTGCATGTTGTTTCACTCTTTCAAAGTTTGTGCACGCTGCTCTCTCCAATCTAAGTCCGAGCACATTTTCTCAAATGAAGTCCGTGCACGTTGTTTCACTCTTTCAAAGTCTGTGCACACTGCTCTCTCTCCAATCTAAGTCCGAGCACATTTGCTCTACCCAAGTCCGTGCACACTTTGTTCTAACAAAGTCCGTGCACCTTGTTCTAACAAAGTTCGTGCACATTGTTCTAACAAAGTCTGTGCACCTTGTTCTAACAAAGTTCGTGCACATTGTTCTATTCAAGTCCGTGCACGTTATCTTCTAACAAGTCCGTGCACACTGTCTAACTCAAGTCTGTGCACTGTCTTTATTTCATTTCATATAAAGTCCATGTACTTTTCCTACATCACAAATGAAGTTCGAGCATGTTTCCTTGGAACAAAGTCCGTGCACGTTGTCCATACAAAGTCCATGCATGTTTCTTCTAACACGAAGTCCATGCATCTTTCTCATACAATGACCGTGCATATTTTGTGTTCTGAATAACAAGTTCGTGCACATTTCCTTTAAACCAAGTCTGTGCATGTTTTTCAAATGAAGTCCTTGCATATTCGTCAACCCAAGTCCGTGCACGTTTCTCAAACATAGTCTGTGCATCTTTTGCCTTCGTGCATACTTACATAAGTTTCAAAAATATAAGTCCGTGCATGTTTTAGCCTTGGTTGAAAAATAGAGTCCATGCATCTCTAAATTCACTAATTCAAAAAAATACGTAAAAATAGTCAAAATGATCCTCTCGAAGAGTATATCTGTTGGCACTCAAAATATGATCGTTGGCGACCAAACCGCAGAGATGAATGTTACGGCCCACTGAAGTACAAAAGCCGATGAAGATCAACCTACAAAAGACTTTTCAAGCTGCCAGAGCCTCGAGTCACCTGGAATGAACGTCGGGGACTTCACCTCAGAAAAGTCGAGATGAATCCACAACCAACCGACAGTGCGACCAAGCCTACCTAATGACCCGGCATCGACTCCATCATGCCGCATACCCAACACCAGTCGCCCGACCAAGGACGACGGTCTCCCGGTGGCTCCCCACCTGAATGAAGACCTGAGGAGGAAGAACGCCATCGGCTCTTCATAACAAGGAATCGGAGGCTCTGATAGCAGAAGGTCCCGATCACCCGACACGGGTTCGGCTTCTCGCTATATTGGGTCCATCAGTGGCTGAATGATCATCCAGTTAGGATGGAATTATTCCAGATGTCATACCATCCCGCAAGGAAACTTCGAGCATGAATCGGACCGAGCCAGAAGCACAGATCATAGTGCTGAAGGCCGTGTCAGTGGAAAGCCCGCGTGCTCGAGCCAAACTCATTCGAAGTTTGGATTGAGGCCGTACGTTGTGCCGAGGGCTTCGTCAACATCCCGTCAAGGTTCTTCAAGAGCCACGGCAAGAGGAACAGTCAACTGTGGCCTCCGAAACCATCCCCAGACTCATCGACTGTCCCGCGTCGAGCAAACAAGCTAATACGGCACGCAGGAGCTCTCCGGTGCCTCTTTAATCGATGCCATCTAATACGACGAGCAAAAAGGAGGTTGGATGCTGCTTCCTCAGCGCCATCCTCCCCGGTGCACCCTCCGTGGCGCCGGGTTAACATGTGTTATATAAAGACATTGTTCGACCAACTAAAAAAAGGGGAGACAGCAATCAGAGGAGAACACCTAGAGAGAGGAACCAATTGAGAGAGAGATCACCGTCAGGGAACTTCGACCAATCCCATCCGGTCGAGCGAGGGTTTCTTGGGAGAATAAGTTCTCCCCTTTGAGAGTGCCTCTGCCATGGCCGCCACTCTATTCTGTTCGAAATTCCTGGCATCGGAGAAGAAGAATTCCTCTGTTATTTTTGTAGGTGGGTCACAGTGTTTCCCGTCGATCTTCCATCGCCTGATTTCTTCTTCCGCCATAATGTAAGTGAGAAAGGGGGAGGAAGGCGATGATATGAGCCTTTCTTCCTCCCCCTTCTCACCATCTTTGCCTAGTTTCTCTTCCTCTCTGCAACTCCTCCCGTAGGGTGATGTGAACGATGTCATTGTTAGTTGATTAAGTCGCTGGTAATCGATGCATAGCCTGAGAGACCCATCCTTCTTATTGACAAAAAGCACTGGGGCACCCCAAGGGGATGTACTAGGTCTTATGAAACCATTGTCTAATAATTCTTGAAGCTACTTCTTCAATTCCTTAAGTTCTGTGCGGGACATTCTGTAAGGAGCTATTGAGACAGGTGCTATTCCGGGAACAAGTTCAATGGTGAAGTTTACTTCCCTTTCGAGCGGCAACCTAGGTAAATCTGATGGAAACATATCAAGAAACTCATTTACAATAGGGATGTATTCTAAGATGATCTCATTGAACTTGGTGACAATTACGGAAGCAAGAAAAGCTTCATATCCTTGTGAAATAAGTTTGCAGGTGTGAAGAGAAGAAATGATGGCATGATGTTTCCTATACGTGATACTGAGGAAAGAAATCCTTGGAAAGCCTGATTTATGGAAGGATATTATCCTATTTCGGCAATTGATATTGACATCATGGTTTACTAGCCAATCTATCCCTAAAATAGCATCATAACCTTGCATGTCAAGGCATACTAAGTTTGCATGGAGGTTGTGGCCTTCTATCATGACTTCACTATTAGGATAGTGATTGGTAAGCTTTGTTCCAGGACCTAAAGGTGTAGTAATAGCAAGGTCTACAGGTAGGGAAACTGATGAAATTGACAATGTCTTTGCAAAAGTAGTAGATATAAAGGAATTAGAAGCACCGATATCAAATAGCATGCATGCAGGATGGGAACATATTTGAATAATACCTTCCACAAGCCCACCATCCCTAGGCGCTTCATCATCTTCCAAGACAGTATTGAGGCGAGCCTGCCTCTTACGTCCACCATCGGAGGATTGTTCCTTCATGAGAGGGTAGTCTGGCATGTGATGCTCCCGGTTGCCACACCTTAAACAAGCGCCGAGGTGCTTCTAGCATTCCTCGGCCGAGTGGCTAAACTTTTCACAAAAAGTGCAAGCCACCATGACTTGCTTATCCTCCTCCTTGACTTTCTTACTTTTCTAGGAACCACTCACGCTCCCGTTCCTGGACCTCTTCTTGCTATCACGACTTTTGTAGGGTTCCGTGATGATAAACTTCTCTTTCTTATTACGCCGATCTGACCGTCGACTCGACTCTTCTCCCTTGCCTTTCAATTTTTTGACCTTTTCCAAGGTCCTTTCACAAAGATATGTCCGCTGGACTATCTCCACATAAGTATGGATATTTTGGGTCCTAAGTTACTGAATGAAATCGGGTCTTAGCCCATCCATGAACTGATTGACTTTCAATAAATCGTTACTGACCAAATGAGTAGTGTATGGCGCTAGCCTGACTCCTTATAGAAGATCTAAAGTCCCAAATGACCACCTTGACCCTGAACAAGAATAAAAAATCAGACTGACTCAAGTGACAGTACATAAAGACAAAGGCCCAAACATGAGACTCATTAACCACAAGCATAATAGGAAAAAACCTAAAATAAAGATATCATGCTTTTTTAGGACTCTAAAACAAGACTCAAATAAATTTAAAATACATTATAAAATAAAATGACTCGACTATCATCTTCCGTTGTCTTGCCGTCACGAAGTCCGTCGATAAAATCCCTTTCTGATGACGTCGATCCTCCTCTGCATCAAACACCCCCAGTTCGAAAAAACTCGTGCTTGAGTTTTGAAATGTGGGAGTATGTAAACAACAAGTATAGAGGTGCCACGTCCATGCAATAGTATTGACTCCACAATAACAGCCATACTGAGAAGCTGAAGTTGGCGCGAAAAACGTGCCTCAAAATCACACCATACCAAAGACACTCATTCACGCTAAAATCTGCCGTTGTACTGAGAGGAGTATAACACAAAAGCTCTTGGACCTCAAACAATTGTTCAGAAAGTATATCCAAACCTGTGCCAATCATAAGTGTCTGATCCCATGAAATCATATCTCGTCGATTGCTAGCAGCTATCAATAATGGGTCTATCTCACATCATCAGATATCAAGTGAAGCCCCGACTCGGTAAACAAGACAACATCCCAAGTACTATCAACCATAGGCTCCACACATACACGGCCACCCCGAGCAATGGTCGCCAACTCTAGTGGCTCTCCACCTATCACAGTCTGCTCGAGAAGCAGTGGCTTGGCACTGGCAGAAATATAACTCGACATGGGAAAACAGAATTTACCCTTTAAATGCAGTGACTGGAAAGTGCAACGAGATAGATCAGAGTTTATGGTATCCTGTCGTTCTGCCATCCAGTCTCGTCCTAGACTGATGTAGGAAGTCAGCGATGACAACAAAGATTGAATTTGTTTTGATAAATGGTTTGACACAAAAAGAACGAGTTCATGCCTTCAGGTAACTAAACAAGCATTCATATACATGTAAATGCCAGCATGTACAACTAGAAACAGCAACACCAACCCAATAAAACGCTGACATCCAAAAGGTCAACCTAATCAGAAGCTTCAACGTGCATTCTGCAACAAGATTGTCAGGATCGGCTTGCCAAAACTAACTGGGTCAGGGAATCCTAATGTGATCCAGGCCATATTTGTCAAAGAGACAAGGTGACCCAAGGCATTCCTGAGGAGCCTAAGCGCTTAGGCGATAAGGCATCCGCCCAGGTGACACTTCAACGCCTCTTTAAAAACCCAAAAAATATAGATCCCCAATGAAACAAGCTATAAACTAGATCCAAGACAAATGACTTTAAGATTTAAAGTAGAAGAATGATCAAACTCAGAGTATTCATGATGTGATTAAGATCTACAAGCAATCATTCATATAGACACCTCAGTCTGGTACTTAGGCGGATGTTCGATTCATAAATCTCCTCACGCAAGAGGCAATTTTCCAAATAGATGTAATCTATCCTTCTGACTATGACTTTTAATATACCACTAAGATGTCGATCGATATGTGATATACGATAGAGAAACTACTGAATAGATCAATACATGCCAGGCAATAACACACTCAAGATGAAGCAATTTTAAGGTGGTTCGATCTCAGTCTTGAGATCAACATCCACCCCTCACTCAATCGAGTGAGGCTTCTGTTGAACACACAGCTTAGAATCATTGAAATCACAGCATACAAATGGCTGAGATTCACAGCTTGCTGTCCAAGGAAGACTCCTCACCGCTACCTCACAGCTTGGACCGCAGATTACACAACTTACAGAATGTTCAAAAGCAAACTAATAGAAATGAAAGAAATAACAAAGACAGAATGTAAAATATAGCTCTCTCTCCAGCAATCAACTTTGGATCTGATCCAGAAGTCAAGATCACACAACTTCTTCTCAAACACTCTCTTCTCTCAGACTTCTTCTCCTTCTTCCGATACTCTGTTCTCTCTTTCTCTTCTCTGCACTCTGAACTCCTACTCTCAGACTCTTCTCAGCTTCAGAAACTCTCACGCTTAGGATTACAGTTACTCTTCTGCTAATTCTTTTTCCTTCTTTCTCTCTACTGCCGCTCGCACTCTCTATTTATCCCTACAAATGTGAGTGTTGTGGTCCCCACAAGATTCCAATTGAGTGCGTGGAAGGAACGCTCCCGCCCAAAGCTTTTTTAAAGAATCAGTTCAAATGATCCATGTGTCAAGTGCAGAAGAAAAGGTTATTCCACGTGGCAGAAGATTCTGTTTGGCTCCCAACCTTGGATCACGTGCCAGTCAAGGTCACTTTCAATCCACGTGACTTTCCTACTTCTTCAGTTGATAGACTGCCTTCGAACTTACTCAGTAGCAAGGGTATTTCGTACTAGGAAATCTTGAGTGAATTCGACTTGGCCAGTATGATTCTAAACTTTGCAGTTTAGATTCTTGACCAATTTACCGAGTTACTTTGGTAATTCTTCTTTGATGTTCCTGTGAAGACACGTATGAAAATTCATCATCAACCTTGTTATTATGTGGCTAATGAGATATCAGAGTAAATAATCACAGAATGCAGATTTAAGCATATCATGAAAACAAGCTAAATCATATGAATGCGTGAAGATCTGCATATGCATAATCTGTGACAGATAAGGAAGGACCAACACGATCTCTATATTTTTGCATGAATTTTCTTTGCACCACATCAAAATCACTGGCCTCAGTTGGTTAAAGAGAATAAAACCACTCGAGGGTCGGGCCATCAAGAGATCTTCCAAATAAATAGGCCAAAGAAGCCTTATTATCCTGCCAGATTGATGCTTCATACAAAAAGTCTTTCAAATGGATGAACGGGTTGCCTGTTTCATTATAACGCCTGAAATTAGGCATCTCTAATAGTGGTAAATGAAAGACCGGCAGAGTTGGGAGAGTGACTTCAAGAGCATCTTTAGGGGCCATGACCCTCTGGAGTTGTTCCTCTATGCTAGCAAGCTTTTGGAGGAGAAGAGTATTGGTGTCAGACTCGGTCGGGGCCGGATACGTAAGGAACGGGTTGGTCATAGGCCTTCTCAAATATTGAGAAGGTGGAGGATATTGTGGCCTAGCCACGGAATGACCTTGCGGTTGGGCTGCAGTAATAAAAATAGGAGTATGTAGATGAGATGTAATCCTTTGTGAGTCCGCTTGGGCATTGGAGGTGTTGGTTTGAAGGCCACCCGGGGCCTGAGGGGGATTTGAAGAAGAAGAAGGGATGGACTTCCCTTTGAGAGCGGTCTGGACCGCTTGGCATTGAGTATCATCCAATTATGATACAACATTGATGAGATCGTTCAAATTGAAAGATGGGGGAGCTTCCCCAGATGTGTGTTGAGTCACGGGTTGAGATTGAGAGGAAGGCTCAATCTCTTGAGCGGTGGTGTCCACCATGTCGACTTGAGGGTACTGAGAATGAGGGTGGTTTCCCTCACATTGAACAAAGCCTTGCGGAGGGACCTCATACGTCACACCCCTATGTAGAAACTCGAAATGCAGCAGTTTATATAATTCATGTCCATCAGAGCATTCATTGTCACAAGTGACCAAACCCCAAGGCTAAAAATTAAGAAAAAGTAATTAACCCAACTTTATTGATAATAATAGCAAAGAGTATTTGTTACACCCGACATCTTGTGGACTTCTACTCTTCGTTGATCAAAAGAAAGAAAATTGCATGGACTTTGAACTAACTGAACGTAATGACTCAACTAAGACATCAACTCAATCATAGCTCATAAAGGCTTGCTCCAAGATCACTCGTTCCCACCCCCATCAGTGTGCACGTCATCATCCGAACTACCTTAAAAGGATTGGAAAGTAAGGGTGAGCAAAAAACTCAGTAGGATTTTATATCTCTATCACCAGGCATAGTCAAAGTGATCAACTATTTTATCATGATATTGCGACAAAAGAATAGTAATTAAATAAATAAAAGAATGAATGGCATAAAGGACTGAACGGTTAAGGGAAGGCCGTTCAAAGACATGAATGGCCTATACCTAGGCTATTCCAAGAGTACACAGTCAAGAGAAGGCCGTTCTACGAACATACGCGGTCTGGCTATGGACCGTGCCACTCACCGCCTTAAAACCATTGACCCCGGTCAAATAAACCAAAGCGGTCTATACATGGGACGCTCTACAATAAAGGGTCGAAGTTTGGGCCGCTCACCCAAACCGACTTAAAATAGTAACTCGGCCAAACAGTCAATAGCGGTCTAGGAATGGGCTGCTAAAGAATATAAATGGTCTATCAAAGGACCGCTTCACCAACCGCCATAAAACTATTGACTAGAGTCAACCATGCTTAGCGGTCTAGGAATGAATCGCATGAGCACGCTAGACGGTCTATCGTGAGACTGCGCAACTGAACCAAATAACTAAAGGAATCTAAATGGTCACCCAAGGGCTGTGTAGAGAATATAAACGGTCCTCCAATGTATCGGGAACCATGTCAGACGGTCTATCGCGTGACCGTGAAGACCCAAACCGACATACATAAAATGGTCACCTGATGGACCGTGTTCAAAATGAAATGGTCACTATAACGACCGCGTAGGCGTTACGGCAGAAAAACCATGGGATCGGCCGGATCTCGGCCTTTCCACTCCCCGTTCGCTCTGAAACGAAGGGGATACAACCATACTGATGATGCCGACCTTCCACACTCCGGAAGGGGTCAAATCACCGCACAAATGGCTAGAAATGGGCAATCCAACCGAATTAACCCCAAATCGGGTCACATGGGTTCCTGCGCTCCTACCGGTCCCAAATGACCACCAATCACGATGAAATCCATGGGAATGGAACACTGACATTCCAGGGTTCGAATGACACCAACTGATCCAAAAACCATCGCCATTTTTTGGCGAACCCGACGAACAACCAAAAGGCATGATTTTACCCAAACGATATGAAACCCACTCGTTCTCGCACTGTTCGGTGTGAAATTATGAGGGAACGCAGAGGAGAAGTAGAGCATCCGTCTCCCTACCTCCACCGAAGATTCTATGCGCCGAAGCGACTAAACCGTGTCAAAAACTGTCAAACCAACGAACTGCGCCGGCTTTGAACCCACCGAGGGATAGCATCGCGTTACGCTCCATTCGCCACTACATCATGCTCCAGGTTCACTCCATCGTGTCCCTGCCTCAGCCATCTCGCCAATGGTGCACGCCCCGCGTCGAGAGGAGCAAAGGGGAGAGAGAATAAGAGAGAGAAAGAGAGGGTGAGAATGAGCGATGAGAGAGGGTGAAGAAAGAATAAATAGAAAAGAAATTAGGAATTTTCCTAACTCCATGCACCGGATCAGCCTTCCCACTTCCCACCAGTTTGCCACTCCCATCCGCATCCTCCCACTAGATCACCTCCCATCTCCCCATCGAATGGCACCCCGCCACTGGATCAACTCCTACACCTTCTTGCACCGGACCAACTCCCCAAAGTTGCCACCGGATCGACCTTCCACTTCCTCCACCGGATCGCGTGCACCTCTTCCCACCGGATCACACCGCAGACACCTCCCACCGGATCACTCCGCCTCCTGCAGCGTCCCACCGGATAGCGCCTCAAGGCCCTGCCACCGTTTGAACCCCGCCCCTCGTTTAAGCCTTCGGTTCTCCCTGCTTCTGTTGGTCGTGTTCACCGTCAGCATTTGCAAGGCTTCTTGGCTGCAATCTAGATGGCTACAGTGAGGTTTAAATCAAATGACATCCTGGGGAAACAGAAGCAAAGCCTTTAGAAGGAAATGACCGAGGTCTGAAGAAGGCATCTTGGGAAATGCTGGTCCTATGACGCGTAATGATGCAGATGGTGATAAAGCAACTTCTGGCTGTGATGAAAGTGGTAGTGAGGAGTCCTTAAGAAACAACAGAGATGACGAGATCAATCCATGTGATTTGTCTCTATATGGAAAGAGAAATTATGATCGGATGTTCCCAGCAACAGTGATGGTGGAATCAAGTCTCCGGACAAGTAGTTTAAACAAAGGAACGGACCTATGGAATTCTTCTCAGGTGAATGGCAGATAGAATACAGTTGGTCTCTCTTACCAAGAGATCAAACTATGGTGAATGGATTGAACAAGGCAGCACCTGAAAGAAAAACAACGTGTGATGAGCGTGAATAGAAGAGACAAAAGGGAACTATCCAACAGAGAGTCATCACGAAGGTCTAGGGAATGGGAACAGAAAGAATGTGAAGACTTAACAAGGCAAGTGGCTGAACTGATTACACAAAACGGTGATCTCAGAGCTGAGATTGAACAACTCATGGGCTCAGTGTTTTAGCTACGAGCATGAATTGCCAACTCTCATGCACAAGCATGTCTCAGCTAAGTTTCCCATCAAGGAGCACTGTTCATGAACGCAACTAAACGGCAGAGGCAGAACCTTTTCCCCCCATACATATCCGGCAGCTCAAGACTGCATCCGGTGGGAGATTTGCACTGGCAGCAACCCCTCAAACCAGCAACGGCATGTAGGATCATCCATCCGGTGGCGCCGCTAAACCGGTGGCCAAACTGGTGATACGGTGACCCTCCTTCACCCCTGGACCGGTGACACCCTGGCCTTGCGAAACGGTGGCTCGCTTGCTCTTCTTGATACGGTGGCCCCCTGAAAGTTTGATCCGGTGGTGCTGGTGGGCAGTGATCCGGCGGCACCAAACTCTCGCTCATCCGGTGGCACCGGCGGGAAACAACAGAAAGTTGAAAATGGCCGTGGCGGTCAATGACCACTGAGCATCCCCGATGACTAGAGGTCTTTGCCCAAGTTGCATGGCGCGCAGCGGCTGGGTTTTCAAAGGTTTCCTCTTCCGTGCAATCCTCGAAGACAACTATGCTGCCAATCTGCTGCTCACTCCCAAACCGGAAACAATGAGTGTGACGCGTGAAGGGCAAGGCCGGCAGAAGATGTCAAGGCGATCCTCCCGTCGACGGCTGCTGCCGATCGAGCCATATAAGAGACCCTGCTAAACAAGAAGAAGAAAGAGAGAAGAAGACGCCCAGAGAGAGGAGGTTACCTGAAGAGACGAAGAGGAGGGCAGAGATGCCTAGTCCCCTGTGTTCCTGCTACTCCTACTCCTGTGAGAAGAAAAGAGAAAAGAAGAGGGAGGGAGAAGGGAGCAGAGAGGTGAGGCGTGGTGGAGAGGAGCCAGTGCTCCGTCTCCCCCCTTGTATTTGTTTCTCGTCTGTTTGTGTCTTCCTCTCCTCTCCCATGATGTAATATTTCTATTCTAACCTGCCTCCAATAGAGAGAGGAAATTTTGGGTTTCTAGCGCACGCATCGTTTCACCCTCACCGTATCACATCTTACACTGTTCCTCCGACCGTATCACACTCGAGCTTTCCCACACCAGATCACCATCCACACCTCAAAGCCCCACTGGATTACCATTCTCACTGCCACCGGATGGCAACCCCCCTCCAGTTCTTTCTCTCTTTCGGCCCTCGCGCAGTCCCGCTCCCGCCACGGCGCCACCGCCGGAGTTGAGCGTCGAAGCATCCCGTCCCCTTCGCCACCGGTCGCAACCGGACGCCGAAGACGATCGTCCGGCAGGTCCGCCATGTCCGCCACTACCCACAAGAAGCTCCTCTCCTCCGTAGTCTCAGACACGAAAGCCTACAATGGCATCAACCCTCTCCGTCCGTGGGTCTGGGGCATCCAGAGATTGCTGCAGGGTCTGCCCCTGCAAGTCCTCCTCTGCTGAGGGGTCATGTGGATGATCCGACGGGGATTCCCCGAAGAATGGAGGCAAATCGAATAGAGAGGAAGCACGCTGCTTTCTATGTGGCGCACGCTCTGCACCAGGACAAGAATAAGAAGTTCGAGAAGCAGAGCAGAGGTGCCAACTGGGGTTCGAAACCTTGATGGGACCACCGTCGAGTGCGATACTCTGTTTTTTGGGTGTTAACCATGGCGACGGCGTGCCCCGACAGATTCGATCTCAGCCGCAGGAAGGGAAGGATTTCTTCCGGTGAGAGTGGCGTTCCAATCTCTCTGGGGAACCAGGATGATCCATTTGCTGTTTCTGGTGCTCTTCACGGAGGGCGGGGTGGCCTTCCTCCTGATGGTGAAGATTGGGCCTCTGAGGGAGGTCGCCATGAGAGGGTTAGACCAGTTGAAGACGGGGAAGGGGCCGGCCGCCATGAAGACATTGGCATGTACGCTGGGTGTGATCTCCCTGTCGAGCTTGGCGAATATCATCAAGATCCAGAATAGGGGGGACCAAGCTTGGGACAGTCACACCCTCGCCCAGGTCCAGTGCAGCGTCGGGGAACAGGGACCCGGACATGTGGATGCGAGGCCTCATAACACCAAAAAACGGTGGCAACACCCTGATCCGGTGACACACCCCATCTGGTGGCACACCCTCCCATCCGGTGGCATCTATTCCTTCACGAACCGGTGACGCGGTGACTGCTCATCCGTTGGCAACGGTGGGAAGAATATCTCATCCGGTGGCACCGCCCCATCTGCACAACCGGTGGCTCTCGAGGCGGTATAACCGTTGGCCCTAGGAAGGCCCTCATCCGGTGGCGTTACAGCAAGCTCATCCGGTGGCGGTGCGAAGGCCCTCATCCGGTGACATCCTCTCCTCCCTGATCCGGTGGCCGTCTTGGCCTCGGTGAACCGGTGGCCATGCTCTGCCAGCGCCCCTCAACCGGTGGCCCTAGATCCCTGTGATCCGGTGACCCCGTATCCCTTCTTGCCATCCGGTGCGCCCGCGCGCTTGCTGAATCGGTGACCTCTGGCCACCTCTTGATCCGGTGGCATTTGCCACCCCTTAATCCAGTGACGTTTATCGCCCCTGATCCGGTGACGTTTGCCACTCTCGATTCGGTGGCACTTGCCCTTCGCGTTCAAACTCCTTGTCCGCTCAATTTTGGCACTGTGTTTTGACACGATGATTTCGCGATTTTCTTATGCACTCATATTTTTGGGACCGTTGTGGACATACAAAATAGAACAAAATGTCTTCGTCAAAATACGCCGGGGTACAACACTCAAAATTTAAGGACACCAACAGGGAACATGGAAGAACAACCCAACCAGCTGGTGACGCTCTCAAGGCTCCAACCAAAACCTCAAACACATAAAATCACAAAAACATGATAACATGATTCTCGAAAAATACTATCCAGAGGATCACTGCCAGACCATGATCACAAGCAAAGTCATCACTCTCCAAATCCCCACGCACAATGATTCACAGAGCAGACATAATACAGAAGGGACACGAGTCTGGCACCTCCAATCATGGCATTATCGCTACTATCTCACATATCGAGGAGACACGACCCATGCCACGGAATAGCCACTGACAAAAACTCATGCTCAACTGATAAAATAAGCATCAGCTCACACAAGGAAGACACTCATCTTGACAGACTGTTCCACCATCGGCTTCAACGCCATAAACACTATTGCATCTGGCAAGCAGAATGCCAATGGCACCACCAGACCATTATCGCTATCAAGTCGGTCCTCACTCAAACACTCCATCTGATTCGAGTTTCACGCCAACTCTACCCTTTTGAGGGAGTACGACAAAACCAACCGACAAGATCTCACAATCTTAGGTCCAAATGATTCTAACTTCAGACTCACAGGGAACTTTTCCCATGCTGCGACAAGTACAGACCACCACACAAACTCATAATGGACACCTACCAAGTCCCGGCTCCACTTTCAACATAGAACCACGGGACACAACCACAACTGGGTCACTTCTAGGCATAATTACAGCTGATCACTTGGCTAGTCGCACCAGTCACTCACAGCTTACCAACAAGGACCCCCAAATGCCTCTCAAAAATGCATCTCTAGGACCACAATTCCATCCTAAGAGCACAACTTCCAACAATGTAAAGGGTACTCGACTGGCACATTAGCCACCATATTTTTCCAATTCTCAAACCCGTCAGTGCCCACAACCACAATGCCTCAAGCAATAGCATGACAACCAACATCATCAAGGCTCACACAGCCAAGACAATGTCGCACTGATGAAACAATCCTCTTGGCTAGTCAGAATCTTTCGACTCTATGATCCTTGACTTGTGGGTTATGAGCCCACCACGCTTCTGCTGCGCACTCAACATGACATGTGGAGGCAACACAGACAACCATAGTGCCAAAACATAGAGCATGTCATGCACAAACTTCATGGCACATGAGAGGAGGCCAACCAATCCGAACGCGTAAAACAAGACGTAAGAACTTAGTTAAAGCACAACTCTTGCCAACCAAAGAGAAGCCAATATTGTAAGACCCGTGCTTTAGTGGATTCTTAGTGGTTCCCTCCTCCCCTCACAGCTTCCACCACTGCTCTACTGACTTAGGCATCGGAGGGTTTTTCCCCAGGGAACCATCCCTGAACCCCTTGATCTGTTTCCCTTCCTTGCAGGTCTCAACGCAGTGATCACTTGCTCCAGCTCAGGACCAGCGTGAGATCGCCCCTCTTCAAATGTGTTTTGGTTTAGTTTAGTTTTCTTTCTTCTTCTTCTTTTTTGAAGGCCACCGGTTCATCTCTTTTAGTTTTTTTTTAAAGGATAATGGGAGGTTTGCCACTGGATCCACTATATCGGCACCACCCCCACTGATTCAGGCAGGGGGTGCCGACCCGACGTGACCCCCGCCAATTCAGGCAGGGGGGTGCCGATCCGGTGCCACCCCGGCCGATTCATTTTTTTTATCCTTGACATTTCATCATTGAATTTTTTTTATTATCATATATATATATATATATATCGATGCTCTTGCAATTAGTCCAGGTGTCTTGACGAAAATTTGGCAACACCTTCCCTAGACTCGGAGCGTCCGGGGTGTACAATAGGGTGTGTGACATATGGAGAAATTTCGAGACGGCCTTGAAACAAAAGGGTGTGCATGAAAGTGACAACACCTCGGAGTGTGCACAAAGGTGGAAACAACCATAACCCAGTTTGGATGCGGAGATCCCGAGGACTAGCCTACAAAGGATCCCGTCGACCCACGGGTTGTCACGAACTCGTCACTGAGATGTGAACTTTGAGCTATCGCCGTATACGGCCTTTAATGTTCACTTCTCCAAGGGGATACCCCGAGAACAACACTATAAGCAAGCGAGCTCCGGGGATCCACGAGTGATCAAAACTCGATATCCGAGATTCGTGAAGCAATCGGTGACTTGGGACTGAATCCCTTATTCCTCACCCCTTTGGAAACATGGCCATCAGATCGGTCCAGATTCCAAGGTGGGGTTTTGAGGGGGAAATATCAGAATGCAATGAGTATCATGTACACACACACACACACACAAATCGGGGTCTAAAGTTGTGGCGACCCAAGATCCGAGTACCGAAAAGGAACCGGCGCGACTCGAGCCTCGGTCTGCCTCGAGCCTCGGTCTGCCTCGAGCCTCGGTCCGCCTCCCACGAGTCCGGAGACTCGGAAGGGAAGAAAGGGTGGTGTAAAAATCGGGGTCTAAAGTTGTGGCGACCCAGGATCCGAGTACCGGAAAGGAACCGGCGCGACTCGAGCCTCGGTCTGCCTCGAGTCTCGGTCTGCCTCCCACGAGTCCGGAGACTCGGAAGGGAAGAAATGGTGGTGTGAGGGTGTGTAAGAAGCTAAAGTAACTGTAAAGATAGCACAATGATCAGCTAAAATTCACATGGTCAGGATCAACTGTGAAGGCCAACGAATTCTCGTTGAGCTTCCATCTAGTGACTATGACAGATATCTTAGACTGCGGTCATCTGACGAGGTTCGCAACCTTGTAGTGTCCACCGTTCTGCTTCCTGCATTGCTTCAGTCTTTTCACCATTTGGTGAAAATCTCAAACGAGGACTTTGACGATTTCAGATCGGACCACCGATGGGTTCGCTGCGTTTTGCCTAAGCTGGAAGCAATGGGCATCAACCTGCGTTCCGGGGGAGACGGAAGCACCGAAAACTGTTTTGATGCGGCCCAGAAACTTCTGCATGGTCCCCTAGGACGCTGCTTCGGAGAGTTAGAGCAAATCTTTGAAGGAGATAGTCGCCAGTGAATCTCAAATTCCTAACTCAGTCGGCGACAGATCGTCTTGCTGCCGAAGTCCTCGAAAACAAGGCCCTATATGAGCAGGGCGACGTCCAATTATTGATAAAACCTCAGGACATCGGCGAGTCTAGGATAGAAGCCGAGGACTACCCATCACTTTTCAATGAAGACGGAAGTCTCCTTTCGGATACGGCTGCCTCCAAAATCATTTTTCAATGGCTTTCCCGTCTCGCACCCGCCCAAGCTGCCGACGAACGGCTGTGGACATACCTCTGCCACACGGAATATGCAGAATACGTCCAGAAGAGATGGACAGGTGTCGCAACCGCCACAAAACCGGAAGCGGTTATTCGCGACCGATGGTTTTTCCGAGGTGAAGGAGTCGCCACATTTGTTCGGAACGCTCTTTCCCGTCTCTGGTGGTTCGGGTATTTGACCCACGACCGGGGACGCGGCAATCCATTTGAACTCACGGACGTGCTTCTTTCGCTGCAAGACATTCAGGTGTCTTTTCTGGAAAGGTCGCTCGGACGGTGCAAGCCGCTGCTGAAAGTCGTGTTGGAAGCGATCTTAAAGCACGAAGCCGCCTTAAAAGGGGCACCTGGCCGTGGCGACATCATTCAGGAGTGGGCCAAAGATATCCAATTGTACGGAGGCGCGTACGTCCTTGATGCCGTCCCTAGCGCGCGCCTGAGCTTCGTCGTCGAACAGCGACTCAGGCAAAGATTATCCTTGTAGACGGCGGTTTGCTTTCTGAAAGAATCGGCTAAGTGCGTGCCGCAATCCCCGTAATTGACCTGTTCGCTGGCCCAGGAGGCTTGGGCGAAGGATTCTCGTCTATCCTTGATTCCGAGGATGAGCGCGCATTCCGGCTTAAGCTCTCAATCGAGAAAGACGAACACGCTCATCGAACTCTCCATCTCCGTGCTTTCTTTCGTGAGTTCCCTCCCGGAAAAGCGCCGCAAGAGTATTTGCTCCAATGTTTGACTTTTGTCCTGGTCATCATTACCTTACCAAAACACATGTTTGGTGGCAGTTTTGTCAGAATCTATATCTGGGACATGACTCTTGTCAGGACCACTTTCTACTGTCATTAAATGGGATGTGATCCTAGAATGGTACTGTGAGTAGAAAGTCAACTAGAACCAATAGGAATGCAAATAGAAAGTAAACTCCAGCCAATGAGAAGGCCACTCGTCCAAAGGGCATTTAACGTGAAGACTTGGAAGGTGTCTAAAGAAAGAAATTGGTTCTTTCTTCCTGCTATCACTATTTGAACATGGCAGCTACCTTGGAAAGCACTCAAGCTCACATCGGTGCATGCTTCAAGGGAAGAAGACCTTTTGGCGGGAAAAGTTTCTTGGGCTTTCCTATATATATGAAGCTTCCTCGACTGAAGAAGCCGCGGCTACTATTGTCACTACCACCACTACCGCCCAGAGAAAGTGCCACGCCCTTGAGCTTCTATGAAGAGCATCCTTGTGAACTGTGTGAGAGCAGCCCAACACTAGTTCTCAGTCTAGTGCTGTAAAAGAAGAAGAAAAAGAAAAGAGAAGCCTTCAGAGAGAGGGCAGCCCTGCAGTCTACCTGAGCCTGAAGAATCAGATCTTCAGATCTAAGATTCGTAGCTGCAGTCACTAGCCTCCTTATCATCATCCTTAGCTTCAGTTGGTGTTCATTCCTTCTCTCTTTTTTTGTGGTTTTCCCACTACACTTGCAGTGAGTTTTATTCTGTGCTTTTGTTCATCTTGAACCGTCCCTACCTGTCTTGTGTGTAAGAAGACAGATGGTGGTGTGCTCCAATCTATGGAGAACCGTCCCTACCTGGCTTGTGTGTAGGAAGATAGACGGAGGTGTGCCCCGGTCTGTGGAGAACCATCCCTACCGATTTTGTGTGTAGGAAGATAGACAGAGGGTTCTCCATTCTGTGATTTTGGGGCATGTCCCTGGTCAAGCTGTGTGTCAACAGGAAAGTCTCACTGGGTTTGGTGAGGGGTGGATGTAGGTTGCGGGGTCGCAACTGAACCACCTTAAAATCCCTATGTTGTGGGTTGTGCATCCTATGTGATTGCTCCATTTTCTCTATCCCCATTCACAGGTTCAGGTGCCAGTTTCTACGTATGTAATCTTGGTCATCTCCATCACACACTCAAGCTTTGTGAACTACGCTATCTTGTATACACACCATTTATTTCTTACACGGTACTTGCATCCCCTTGGCTACCTGCTGCGTCTTTGCACTCACGCACACGAGAGCATTCTCCAACAAATGAGGATTACCTTGCTTACACACACTCACGCTTTGGTTGATTACCATTGACAATCAGAATACTTTTTGGTGAAAAGGACCTATCAAGAAATAAATCTGGAAAAAGGCAATTTTCAGACTTCTATTCTATAAACAGGAACCAATCAAGCGACTCCATCTAAAAGAGCAAATCGCATAGCAGATTTGGAAAAAGGGACTTTTTAGGTTTCTATTCCATTGGACCAATCAGCTGGTCACTTCTAAACTAACCAATCACATGATAGATCTGGAAGAAGGGGAGTTTTCACGTCTTACTTCTATATATATGAACCCATTGTCCGAAGAATAGGCCGTTGCTACCCTTAGACATTAGAGACGGCCAGAGCTTTTAGAAGAAGATCTGAGAGAAAGAAAAGGAAGGAGGTGATCAGCCCAATAGCCGGTCTGAGCTAGTCCAATACTGAGAAGAAGAATGAGAGCCTAGAGGCCTTAGTGTGAACAGGTGAGTGTGAGAAGAACTGAGTGAAACGCCCTCAGATATGATAGGATTTCAGATTTGAGTCCAGATCTATATCTTCAGCTTTCAGACATTGATCTAAAGTTACAGTTTTGTTTCACAGTTTCGTTTTAAGTTTTTCTTTCAAAACTCTACATTTGTTCTCCGTGTGTAGTGCTATCTTGACAACATTTTATCGGTGCTCTGCTTTAGAGAACGAAGTGGGCTTTGGCTACTTTGCATCCATGTGTGTCCAGTCGAGGAGCCTATTTCTCGAGGTGAAGCTATGAATCTACATGTGTGGTTCTGTAGGGTTCGTCCCCGTGTGTTGCTGCCTCTCAGCAGCGCATTTTCTCTTTTGGGGTTCATCCCCGTGTGGTGTTGCACCTTTGCAACGTTCCTTTTCTTTTCTTGTGGGGCTCGTCCCCGTGTGTGGCTGTGAAACCAATGCTCGTGTGTATGTGGGGCTTGTCCTCGTGTGTTTTTGTGA
Organism: Amorphophallus titanum; assembly: GCA_024336825.1. Lineage (NCBI taxonomy): Eukaryota > Viridiplantae > Streptophyta > Magnoliopsida > Alismatales > Araceae > Amorphophallus > Amorphophallus titanum. The sequence goes on from JANBPO010004741.1 coordinate 15,289,370, forward strand.
AAACATCGTGTGTGTTTTGAGGACTGTATCCTCGTGTCATGCTGTTAGTCAATAGTGAAGTTTCACTAGGTTTGGTGAGAGGTGGACATAAGTTGCGGGTTTGCAACCGAACCACCTTAAAAATACTGTGCAGTGATTTGTGCCTGTGCGTTTGTCCATTTTCTCTATCTCCATTCACAGGTTCAAATTAACACTATCACACACACCAAATTGAGTATATTGTTACACACATTTCTCACACACACTCACTCACGTGCTCATTAGATCTCTGCTCAAACTGTGCAGTAGAACCTTCTATCTGCCAGAGCTGCAATCTGTGTCATCAAGCCAGTCAGTTGCTTACCACGTCAGTCTAAAACTTGGCATATCTAAGTTTTGCTCTATTGTTGAATCCGCTGTGTTGAAACCAAAATTTCATAGAGTTAACTTTGGTCGATCCTAACAGATTTAAATCCACAGTCCCGAATGGACTTTGTGGTGGCCGTTGGTTGCGTGCCCCTCGTAGGCTAGTCCTCGGGATTTCCTTCCCTCTACCGATCGTCCCGACTCAAGCGTTGAGTCGACTCAGGTCGCGTGCCCCTCGCAGGCTAACCCTCGGGGTTTTTGGTCCCACAATGAGTCATCTCACTCGTTCACTCACCACCCACAGATTTGGTGCCCCTAGTAGGCTAGCCCTCGGGATTTTCCTATCCGTCCGGGTTCTACTGGCCACCGTTGTGCCACCCGACTCTTAGGGGTTGCTCTGCCACATGAGTACTCCTCGCTTCTCCCCGACAATCCTCCGGGATGGGGAGATGCTGCCGAAATTTTGGCATGAATAAGTTAAATAAATCATTTAATAAGTTGACTTAATAAATCGGCTCGATTTGGAACTGTCGTCGTGCTCGAGTACGAACCTCACTCGAGCCTATGACTTGACTTTCGGACGGCCCGGGCCGATCCGATGAATAATTGACCCAATCAACTTTAAAAATCCTCTAAAATATTTTAATAAGTTTAAAAATAAACCAATAAAACCTCGATTTCTGTGAAAATGGACTTAACTGACGTCGTTGGCACCCGGTGTGCCATAACATGGTGTGCCCTAAAACAATGAGCCTTACTATGGCACGCCCAATGGGCAGTGCGCCGTTTTAATGAACCCCCCTTTACCTACATGACCGTGGCGCCGTTTTAGCCTTTACCTATGGTTCCTGCACCATTTTAAACCCTTTTCCTACGTGTACCATGCTGATTTTGTTCCGATTCGCGTCGTCGCGCTGTTTCAGTCCTCTCCTCACCTCCGGGGTGATTTTTAATGCTAATAATAAAATCAAATAAACTTTGTAATGAACGAATTGAATGAATTGGTTTGTCTAAGCCTGAATCAGCTGATTCCATAGCTTCATCATCATATTTTAGTCTAAGGATTCATGCCGCATCAACGCATGCTTAAGTGCACGGGCCCTTGGTTTATCAAATGACATTAGTAGAAAGCCGGGCAATGCCTGACGGGAGGCTCTTGTTATGCGTGATGGTGGTCTTCGAACCTAAATCCTCCACCACGTACTAAGGGTTTCGCTCTAATGAGCCATGCATGGTAGATTAAAATATCTTGCATGATCATATCATTTGCTTCCTTTGCACTTTATCCCGGCCTCGACAGCCCATCATCTCGGCAATTAATCAAAGATTTTCCCTCCTCACGAGAGATGTAATTAACGTGATGGGGGCATCATTTACCCCCTCTACATTTTTCGAAGCTCGGGTGGATCGTCAGCATGTGCCATCGTGTTCATATTTCCCGTATACTCAGGATCATGCCGTTGTATTTTTTTGCCATGATCTTGCTTTTTGTATTTATTGGTTGTGTGACGTCTTTTAATAGGAGGGAGGGACCCTTGGCGCTATTTATTCATCTTGGTCAGTGGCTGTTATTTATGCAGCCAGATATAAATAGGTATATGAATACCTATATATTCATCTGTGGCGTACAATGGAGTTTGGCATATGAGTGGTTATTCTATTGTAGTTTAACTGCATTTGGTTATCTTTTTTTTCGTCTCAAGCCGTCGCCGACTTTTCTTATACTTACGCTGATGTTTATGATTGTTTTTGGGCTGATCATATATGATTATTATTCTTATATGGTATGGTGGCGATTAGGGAGCTTTGTTAGTGGCTTAATTGCGGCTTTTATAGCCAGGAATAAGAAGTGTAAGAGCTTTTTTTCTCAGGGTTGGGTTGGGGTGTTGTTATGTGGGTTGCTGCTTTTCACTGTTGTGAACTATTCCTCAGTTTTTTCGATCATTCCTTTTTTATGTACATCTATAGTGTTTACCGGGATAGCCTGCGGTAATAGTTTATTTGGTTTTCTACGCTGGAAGCCGTGTTTGTTATTGGGACAAATCTCCTATAGCATATATTTATTGCACGGCCTTTTACTTTCCAGCACTATTACGTTTATCCTGGGATTTGGACGTATCAGCCAGCCGTCATTGGTTCAATATTGGTTGATCATGTGTGGTTGTTGTTTATACCTAATTATTTTTTGCAGCCTAACTTATCGATATATTGAGCGGCCTGGGATAGAATATGCAAAAAGAGCATCTATGAATTAGTACTATATTTGAAGGAAAGTGTTCTAGCCTTGCCATGAAATCTTTATCTATAGTTTTATTCGCCCTGTTTCTTTCTCTTGAGGTAGTAGCGCAATCTCCTGCTTTGCCTGTTAATTTAAAATGTGAATATAGTGTTCGCCCATTGGGTATAGACCAGGCTGTACCTCGGTTTTCGTGGCAATTGGCGGATGGTCGGCAAGGGGCTCGACAGAATGGGTATATTATTGAAGTTGGGATGGATTCGGCCAGCCTGTTGAAAGGACAGGCCGATATGTGGAATTCTGGGAAGGTGCAGTCGGCTATGAGTAATGGAATTATCTATGCAGGAAAAACGCTATCATCCCGCAAACGGTATTATTGGAGAGTGACCATTGCCGATCAAAAAGGGAAGTGGTCACAGGTTTCGGCAATTACTTCTTTTGAGACCGGCATTTTTACCTATCCCGAGTGGAAGGGAGACTGGATTTCCGATGGACAGGATACTGCTTTTAAGCCGGCGCCTTATTTCCGGAAGACATTTTCGGTACATGGGGCTGTTCGGTCGGCTCGCGCTTATATCTGCGGACTAGGCTACTATGAGATGCATATCAATGGACAAAAGGTGGGAGATCATGTGTTAGACCCGGCCTATAGCCGATATGATAAAACAGATTACTACTGTGTGTATGATATTATGCCTTATTTGAAGGAAGGTGCGAACGCGTTAGGGGTGCTGTTGGGCAATGGATGGTACAATGAACAATCTTACGCCGTATGGTATTTTCATAAAGCGCCCTGGCGGGCACGGCCGCGGCTTTTGTGCAATGTGTATGTTGAATACGCCGATGGAACGGAAGAACGGGTCGTCACTGACTCGTCCTGGCGGACTGCTCCCTCTCCAATCGTTTTTAATAATATTTATAGCGGGGAATATATCGATCACCGATTGGAGCAACGGGGGTGGGATGACGCAGGATTGGTGGATACTGGATGGCAGAGGGCTACCGTTACGCTGCCGGTAATGGGGGCACTTCGGGTGGAGATGGTGCCTCCGATTCGCATTAAAAAAGAGATCAAACCGGTGTCTATGAAGCGCTGGAGCGATAGTTTTTACGTTTTTGACTTGGGGCAGAATTTTTCAGGGCTAAGCCGGCTGCGTGTTTCCGGGGAGCGAGGGACTGTGATCAGCGTCAAGCATGGGGAGGAGCTATCTCCGGCTGGCCGGCTTAACCAGGCCAATATCAGTGTACACTATCGATTTGCGGATACGACAGAGGCCGCCCAGACGGATCAATATGTGTTATCTGGAGAAGGTATAGAAGAATTTGTGCAGCACTTTACTTATCATGGGTATCGTTATGTAGAGGTGAAAGCTGACAGGCCAATCAGACTCGCTGCAGATGGACTCACAGGCTTATTTATCCATACAGATGTCACGCCTATTGGCTCTTTCACTTGCTCTGACACTTTATTGAACAGGATCTATACCGCTGGCATTTGGTCCTACCTATCCAATATGCAAGGGATTCCCACCGACTGTCCGCAACGCGAGAAGAATGGCTGGACAGGCGACGGACATATCGGTGCAGAGATCGGCTTATATAATTTTGATGCTATTCTGTTCTATGAGAAATGGATCCGAGATTTTATAGACGAACAAGAACCTGGAGGTGCAGTGGCGCCTATTATTCCCACTTCTGGTTGGGGTTATAACTTCCATGGCACTGGCGCCGGGCCGGCCTGGGATGCAGCACTGCTTTTTGTACCTTGGTATGTATATGAATACTATGGGGATGATTATTTGATCCGGACTTATTATGAGCATTATAAACGTTACGTAGACTTTTTGCGATTCCGAGCGGACAGCAGCGGGATCCAACATTTTGGCCTGGGCGATTGGTCTTTTTATAAGTCCCGAACGCCGGTGCCGCTGACCTCTACTTGCTATTATTATCAGCTGGTGTGGCTGTTGTCGCGTTTTGCCAAGATCACAGGGCATACAGAGGATGCTTCCTTTTATGGTTCGCTGGCGGAGACTGTCCGGAATGCCATTAATGCGCAGTTTCTTGATCCGGCTACGGGGAAGTATGCCAATGGAACGCAGACGGCGTTCAGTATTGCGCTCTGCCAGGGGATTGTACCGGATTCTCTACGGGAGCGGGTGGTGGCTGATCTGGTGAGTGCGGTGCACGCTGGCAATGATCACCTAGATGTGGGACTGATTGGAAGTAAATACCTATTGAATGCACTGTCGTTGAATGGACAGGGGGATCTGGCTTATACGATCGCTTCGCAGCGTACGCAACCTTCCTGGGGATGGTGGCTGCTGCAAGGGGAGACAACTTTCCAGGAGGAATGGGGACTGGGTCCTTCGCGGAACCATGTGTTTTTAGGCGAGATCGTGGCCTGGTTCTATAAGGCACTGGTGGGGATCCAGGTGGACCCGGATCGTCCGGGATTTACGCATGTCATTATCCGGCCCTGTTTTGTGAAGGGATTGGATTGGGCGAAAGGGGAAGTAGAAACGGTGCGGGGGACGGTGGGGGCTGCGTGGAGGAGAGAAAGTGGAAAAGTGGTGCTGGAAGTGGAAGTGCCGCCCGGGAGTACGGCGACGGTTTATTTTGCCGAAGAAGGGAAAGAAGTAGGGCATGATGTGGGGGCTGGGACATATCGATTTAAGGAGGGTGGGAGATAAAATCCTTATGATATAAGTATAAGTTTTTATATATTGCAATATGACTGACCTACAAACCCTCATCCTAATTGATGCCGGCGATCCGGAGCTTTCTGCTAACGTTTGTCATATTGCAAAACGACGGCTTGCTGCCTATGAGGATATCCGCATACTGCCAACCCCTTCAGTTGCTTTACCAGCAGGCGCCATGGCTTCCGACGCTTTTACTGTCGGTGCACTTGCGTTAGCCGTGTTACCTACATTACTACCCGTTGTCATTAACGCCATCAAAGATATCAAGATCCAGCATCGTAGTGCGTCCATCAAAATCAAGATCAAAAAAGACGATGCGGAGATAGAGGTGGAGATCCCGCAAGACATACCTCCTGAAAACCTGGATGACCTCCTGCAATCAATAACCAATAAAATAGACTAACCGGTAGCATGGCGCGTAAGGCACTCCTGGTCGGCACCGGTACATATATAGAGGGCACCGGTAAGAAGAAGGGGCTTCCTAACTTGCAAACGCCCGTACACAATATTAACCGCTTGCGGCAGGCGCTGGAAGACAGCAGACTGGGCGCTTTTGAGCAAGTGTTTGTCCTACCTGACAAGTCAGTGCAGGAGATTAAGATCGAGATAGCTGAATTTTTTATGGAGGCGGATGCAGAAGACGTCCTCCTGCTCTACTATACAGGCCATGGCCATCCGCGGCCGGGTAGCGCCGAACATGTTTGCCTCGCGGGCGTGGATACACCGGCTTATGATCCGAGCATCCATTGTATAGAAAAATCTTTTGTGTATGATAAGGTCGAACAGACACAAGCACGAAGTATAATCCTGCTTATCGACTGTTGTTTCAGCGGGGCTTTTGCCATCAACCCGAAATATCGATCGTCCCAGCACCTGGAGGTCATCACTTCTGCCGGACCTATTGAATATGCGTTTGAACCGACTTCGGGCGAGGGGGGGATACTTAGCTACTTTTCGGAGGCGCTTATTCAGGCGATTAGGGAAGGCGCAGCCTGCGATGCTCTCCAGGAATACCTGACTGTCAAGGATACGGGAAAGTATCTCCAATCTTGTCTAACTATCTCTGGGCACCGTGTCACTCCCCGTTACTTCAATTCATCTTCTTCTGACAGCCTACTGCTGGCAAGAAATGTACTGTATCACACTATCCCGGAAAAGATCAGGAGGCATCTTAGTCTGGGCACAGAGGCTCAGCAGACCGCAGCGATCGCTTTTTTACGTGACCAATACAGAAGAGCCCAGGATGCGGGTTTCATCAAACTACTAGAAAATGCGCTCGAAGGCTTAACGGATCATTCGAGAGAAGCTGTCAAGGTGGCGGCACGAGAGGCGCTTAGCTGGAAACAAACGGGCTGGTATGTACAACCTACCGGCGACACTGCGCATGTAACGGATGTTGCGCTTCTCTACCTTAACTGGCTGATCGGAGAACATGCTTACCTGAAACTTTCGGGGATACATTCCGAAAAAACAGTACAGGGCGTTGAACTGGAAAATGTATATGTCGCCTTACGCGGAGAAAAATCTTCTTCTTATGAAAGACTGAAGGCCCGGGATCTCTCCAGACAATTTGCAACATCTGCCGGGGCAACCAATGCAATGGCAGGTGAGCCAGATGAATTGGAACTTATCCAGGAAAACCCACTTATGCCTTCCATTGTCGAGCGAGACCGGGTACCCGCTGAGTTCGATGTTCCTATCACGTTGGGTGAAGCGTTCCGAGATGAAAGATTTCTGGTTATCCTGGGCGATCCCGGTAGTGGTAAGACCACCTTATCGAGGTGGCTGGCCCTGCAGCTGGCTCGTGCTTATAAGAAAGTGCTAGAGACCGGAGAGAAAGAGTATGTAATGGTGGAAGAGCATAAGGTGGACCCTTATCTCGATGCAGAAGACGTCCTTTTTGACCTGGGGCCTTCCCGGCTACCGGTATTCATCAGTATCTCCGATTATGCCCAGTCTTATCAGGAGGCTACAAAGAGGAACGGAGAGCGGCCTTCTCTGATCGATTACCTAGGCAAACATAAATGGGAAGGTAAATACCCCAGCTATCCTGATGAAAGACCGCTGGACCCAACAGACCTGAAGACAACCTTCCAATACTTCCTTAGAAAAGGGGAAGCAGTCTTTATCCTGGACGGAATGGACGAGGTGACCGATTATCGGAAAGAGATTGTCGCAGAAATAGAAGCATTTATCGGCAAATGGATCATCCACAAAGGGAAGGGTGGGGAACCGTCAAGAGAGGACTGGCGGAAATACAATCATCCACCAGGGAGGAACGGCGGGAACCAGATCATCATTTCCAGCCGGATCGTAGGCTATCATCTACATCCCATTAGTAATTCCGTCACTCATGTGACCATCGAGCCTATGAAGCCAAAGGCAATCGAAAGGTTCTGTCACATGTGGATGCGGGAACGCTACAGGACGGAACACCATTCACAACCTGATAAAATGGTCGGAGAACTGGCCGACAATGCCGCCAAATGGTTAACAGCAGCTATCTTCCGGGACGAGAAGATCAGGGAGCTGGCTGGTAATCCACTGCTTATCACCATTATCGCCCTGGTGTTCGAAAAAAGCAAAGGGGAGCAGATAGACATGGATCAGCAGGCTTTACCCCGGCAAAGAGCGAAATTGTATGAAGATGCCCTAATGACGTTGATCAAAACCTGGAAAACACACAACCTTACTGCCGATGAAGTGACCTATGTACTGGCTGCCGTTGCCAGCACCATTCATATCAATTATCCCAAGGGTATCATCCTGGAAAGTGAGCTAAGGACTATTATCAAAGCCTCTTTGATCCGGTACTATCATCCTGAACAATTACCGCCCGGCTTCCAGAATAATGTGGACACCTTTGTCAATGAAGTAAAGAACAAAGTGGGGATACTTGCGCCTCGCGGACATGAGGCGTTTGGGTTTATCCACTTGACTTTCCAGGAATACCTGGCGGCCCGCTATATCATATATAACAATCAAAAAGAAATACCCGAAGTCGCCGATTACCTGGACCATCCCCGATGGAATGTGCCGTTGACCATGGCATTGGGACATATCAGCATCGATATCAACTGGGATATTCCTGCCGTCAATCGGGTGCTGACCTCCATCCTGGAATCCGATGTGGGTCTAAGCGAATATTTTCCCCGAACGGCATTGCTGCTCTCGCACGCATTCAATGAAATGGCGCTGGAAAAGGTGGGTGACGACGTCATCGAAAAGGTGATCGTCAAGCTGGTAGAGGCATACAGCAATCGTGCGCGGCTGAGCCAATATCCGGAACTGAAGAAGCGGATCGAGAAGGGGCTGGTGAATATCAGGAAAAGCGGGAAATTCCACCTGATAGAAAATGTATTCTGCAAACTGTTGGAAAAACCTCCCGCCGGCTCGCCCCAGTTGGCTTCTGCTGTTGCGGCCATTGCCCTCCATAACAGGTGGTTCTCTGCCGCCATTGTAGAAAACCTCTTTAAAGCACTGATTTATGACAGTGCAGACTGGGACTGGATCATCAGCAATACCCTGGTAAAACTAAGTTCTCCGCAGATGGCGATCGTACAGCCTGAAGAACCTCCTCTGCCGGAATCACCCAAGAAAAGGTTCGAGAAGGAAGTAGAACAATACCGGACGGAACTCAAATCCCTGCAATCAGGAAAATTCTTATCGGCATTGCATGGCTCGGTTAATAAATTACTAAAGCAACAGTTGCCGCTTAGCATATTGAGAGCTGAGCTAAGGGCTATGTATATCGTTGTAGCAAGACATGCAGCGCTTATTCGTCTTCTTAACGTATTGATAAAGCAAGTGGGCGATGGAAAGCTGAAACGTGTATTAGGCCGGAGAAATATCAAGGCCCGGCAGTCCTTCCGGGAAGCCTGGCAACAGTATGATGCAGAAGGCATGGAAGACTGGCATGTCATCACCAGTATGATCAAAGCCGCACTTCTGCAAGTGACCCTGCAGGGCTGTTTATCCAGGCTCAAAAAGTGGCGGGCCCAGACCCGACAGCTGTTAAGGGAACAGACTGTCGTTATTTCCCGCGCCGAGGAAGCGCTAGGGAAGTTGATGAATAAAAAAGAGTTGAATGCATATAAGCGGGATGTGTTGCAAACACGCTCCAAACCTCCCGTGCGGCTGCCTCTTTCGCTCAATAAGATGGACAAAGACTGGCGGCAATTCCTGATTTTGTGCCATTTGATCGTGCATGAACCTGACTGGACGACCCTTGCCGACATCAATCCATTGGTGCCTGTAAAATCTTGTGATAAACTACTGGACGAGCTCAATAAATACCAAGAAGACCTTGCGCAAGTACACAATAAGCTAAAACACCGGGAGATACTTTATAAAATAAACGAGAAAAGACGGATCATCCAGGAGGATACGCAATTGTACATGGTCTACCGGGAGGAAAGGACAAGATACAACTATGCTCGCCAATATTATGAAGAGATGCTGGAAAGATATCAGAACCAGCAAATGTCCACTCCAATCCTACCTTGGGGACCCCAATATGAAAAAGGTTTTGAACCCAAATCTTTCAAAGAACATGTTTTGTATATTCTTTTTTGGGGGGGATATGCTTATAACAGGTGTATAGAGGTGGATGAGGCCAAAAAGGAAGTACAGCAATTTTTACAAAAGGACCAGGAAGAACAGCAGCGCAATGGCACATTCGAACACCCTATAACACGGTCATAGCCCTCATAGGACATCCACGACATCCACGTACAATAGGCTAACCAAGGGGTCGAAGTCAAGCCAACAACAGCGAAAGAAACACCGTATACTACTCAGGATGAGACTACTCTTTCGGGATCCCTCGACACACAAATATGATTCTCACAGAATACCCAAGGCATCCATCGAGTCAAATGCCAATAAGGCATTGAATCCTATTTACCGAAGCCCATGGCAACACAAATAATACCCAAAAAATAAAAGACATTAATACGGAGCATGCCTGTGTCGCGATGACAAATGCGCCCATAGGATGGGTCGCGATGACACCAGAACGCATCCAACGCTCATAGCGCGTCAATGCATTGACGCGGCACAAGCCTAGGTCGAGTTAATAGACACGACAATAGCCTCCAGCGCGTTAAGACAAGAATGCTGTTAAGACCTAGTGCACATTGATCAAGATCGCGGCCATCACCTAGGTCACGTTCTTCAAGATCACGTCCAACACAAGGATCACGTTCCTAACCACCCAACTGTTCATCTTTTTAGATGAACACAGTCACATGATATAGCACGTTAATAAACACGCCCCCTGGGAGCTCCGCGTTATAACGCCGAACCTGAAAACTAGTAAAATCCATGGAAAATGTCATTCCACGCCCCAATCATCTCCAGAATGATGGGGATACATCCAAAATCACATTGCCAACCTTCCAAAAGCCGGAAGGGGCCAACAAACCACGAAATGACTCCGAAACGAGCGATTCCCATGAATTCACCCAAAATGACTCACGAGGGTAACTGAACTCATATCGGCCCCACATCACGACCAAATCCAATAAAACTGGTGGGAATGGCATCCAGGCATGCCAGGGGTTCGAATGAAACCAATTCTACTGAAAACCATCACCTGAAACGACGAGCTCGGCTCACACCCCCGAACATGGTTTCACCCTTAAAGCTGGAAAACCTACTCAAACTCGCATCGTTTGGCTCCAAATCGTGAGAAAATGTAGGAAAAGAGTAGGGCATCTATCCCCCTACCTCCACCAAAGATCTCATGCACCGAAACAGCCATAATACACTGAAAACCATCACACGAGCAACCTATGCCGGCTTTGAATCCACGAATGGGATAGTGCCAATGCTACGCTCCGATCTTTATGTCATCACGCCTCAGGTCAGCTCCATGCCGTCGCCACCTCACCCAGCTCCACCACGGTCGTGCATCCGGGGGAGAGGAGAGAGAACAGAGGGAGAGAAAGTGAGAAATGTGAGGGAGGAGAGAGGAGAGAGGAGAGAGGAAAGGGTTAAAAGGAAAAAGAAAGTGATTTTCCTTTTACCTAGGTTTATATGGATCAAATAGTATTTTTACAAGAATTATGTATTTTAGATTTGGAAGTTTGTAATTGTCTTTACGACTTATCAATTAGTGTTGTAAACTTCATTTTGATGGAATAAAAGTATCATTTTTTCATTCATTTTTGACTTTAGAAATGAAATTATACATGCTCTGATCGACACGCTTGATTACGACTCGTCGCACTCCCGATATTCCGCATCGCAGCGTGACAATTCTCGTAAAGTTGGATATATTGCTAGTTTATCTTGGTGGATTTCATGATTCCCATGCACTTAGAAATTAATTTTTACTAAAGTTAGTTTCATGCCAAAACTCTGTACTTTTGTATTAAATACATCTTTCAAATGATATAAGAACTTGGCTTACTATTATTTTGATCGTTGTTTTACAAAGATCATTTCTTATCTAGAGTCTTTTTCTTTAGTACATAGTGCATTCCCCGGTATGTGACTATTAGATACACTTTGCACTATTAAGAACACAATCTTGGACTTGTGATACTCTCCGTTAGATATTCCTTCTACCGGACTAGGTGATCTTATTTTAAGGCCTCCGTAAGTCTTTGTGAGTCTGGGATTCTCACTAGGATGCTGAGCTGGTTGTACCCTCAAAACTCAATTGTCTAGAAAGCACTTACACTGCCTGTGTTTTTTTGAGTTCTGGATAGAAACGGTCCTCCTACAACCACTAAGGCCCACTTAACGGTCGGCCCATGACCACATAAATCTTTCTAGCGGCCCGGGCATGACCGCATGTGTTCCTAAACGGTCCAGGAAATGGCCGCATGGTTCCTAACCATGTTTAACCCAAGGTTGGACCCAATGGTTGATTTTCCTATGTTCCTAGATGGTCTACTGATTATCTAGAACTTAACACCTTATTCAAAGCTATTTAATAAATGATGAAAGTTAAAGAAAATACTGTTATGCTGCCAAATTTCTTTCGTTACATGACCTTGTTTTAAGTTATCTTTGAACTCTTATACTCGTAATTGAGCATTTCTAACTTGGTAATTGTTATCATGAAACTATAGTTTGAACTAGTGCATTATTGGCCTACTTTATTGATATTTCTCATTGAAGTATCTAGATCTATAACTTGAAGATGCAGATTGGGTACTGATTGTGTCTAAGGGCTCGACTCTAACCCCCTCGACTGATTGTCAGAAACATGCTATAAACCATGGGGTATGATGAATATTGACGTCGCATTGAGCTGGGAGTACTTTTTTTATAGACGGGTGAAAACCACGAGGCTCTACAAGAATTTATACGTTCTTGAATTACATGACTTTCTAGAGCATGACCTTCTTCCAATGTTTGTCTTCTGCGCGGTCTAGATAAGGCCGTCTTACTTGGTTTGGCGGTCAGGTTCTGACCGTCTAATTCATGCAGTGGTCTTTTCTTAGACCACGTCATTTTTCGAGAATCACCCCAATCCACGCAAATCCACAAAAGAGAAGGCCAAATTCAAATCTTATTCAATCAAAGCATTCTATCCATTTATTCAAAATCAAGCACATCAGGTTCAAGCTATCAATCTCTATGCATCATGAAAGAAAAATCACTCAATCCTCGCTTGGGCATCCCCGCGAGGTCGAATCTCACGCAACTCTCTCACATAGGCCTGCTACTCCTCTTGAAGCTCCATCACCTCAGCTAGTAGGATGCGCACCCTGCTGATCTCCCACATGTTCAGGACACTCCTGACTGCCTTCTCATCCTCCTCTGTCTCAAGTCTCCTCGCCTATAGTGCAGGAAGGTGGGGTAGCACTATAACTGTAGTACGGGGAAGTCCAACCTGCAGAAAGCACCTATGGGGGCTATACATCACCAAGGTGGTATCTCCCACAAGCCTCAAGTCAAGCCCGAGCCTCCTAGAAAGTCTGAGGGTGGTACCGTGGAGGAAGGATGGGCGCATCACGAACCGGTCCAGGGGCAGAGTGTTGATGTAGAGTCGCCACTCATCCCTAGTCTTCTTGTCCGCAGTCCTGCACTCAACCTGCTGAGGGAACCTGAAGGTACCACCAATAAAGAAAAGTGGATGACTCCCAATGATCTGGCTAACAGAAGTGATATCCTCCCTAGGTATGAACTTCAACCTGACCCCTATCCAAACTTCGAGCAAGATCATAGAGCCAAAGAGTGGAACCCCTAAGGCAACTGAGCTAAGACCCTCATACAAGTAAGAAAGGATGGCTTGAGAAATGGAAAGACCCCGCCACAGTCCACTAATGGTGCTAAGGTTGGGAATGTCCAGAACGTGGTCAGCAGAAGGGAACAGTATGGCCCCGCACAGGCAAATAGATGCGACTTTAGCTATGGCCTCATCCCACCCACACTTGTTCTTACAATGAGCTATAACCCACTAGCTCAGGGGTAGCAAATGGATGTGGTGTGGGCCAACTATGGTGCGGATGTCCTTAGTACTGGGTAGAAAATCCCCTAGGATGAGCGTAGGATCTATAGGGGCAACGGTATGGCAAACCAAGTCTTCCTCACCAATTTTGGATTTCGGATGGGATAGGTAATTCTCTACCTCCTCTAATAGAATGGTGGTCTCAAAGGACGGGAAGATAAAGGTATATGTGTGGGGATGCCATATCTCTACTAGGGCTATGATGCTGTGCCAATCCAACGAAAGTTTGGGTTAGTTAGTTTTTGTGTCTCGATACGTAACGGTACCAATTCGTACCGTACCGTACCGTCCCAGTGAAAGATCGGGACGGCCAGTACAAGCAGGTCGGCAAACCCTGCTTTGAGTGTATAAGGCTGAACGTGCTCTAATTTCTTTCACATTGGTTTGCTGATGTTGTTTGTCTGAGCACCCTAATTGTAATGAAAATCAATACATTACTGCCCACATCTCGATTGTTTACCATTATCCATCAGCCAGTTGTTCCACTAACTATAAACAAATAAATATAAGATCTAAATAAAGATTAATTCTACGTGATGTACTAATACATATTGACTCAATTTAAGTAGACAGATTTAGTATACTTGGACTCACTCTTCCCATATCGTATTGCAATTGTGAGTCAGAATATGTCTCACTCCTCATTCTATAATTGTTCAACTATATAGATAAAGTAATAATTTAACATAAGTAATTAAGTAAATTCTTTACGCCTTATTGATAAAATCAATAAAGGCCAACCTGTGGCTCGGCCTGAAGCCTTGCTTCTTGTGTCCTCGATAAACGACCAATGACTTTTAAGGTGCCTTGAAGAACTTGGCCATCAACATTTGTATTGGCATTGTATATAAATCGAGGGTTGAGGAAATAACTTGTAGTTGTGTATAATTAACCAAATGTAAGATGTAAAGTAACATAAAAGACAATAGACTTTGTATTAGTACAATTAATAACTCACCAGCTGCATGCAATTCATGGTGTAATGTGTTCTGCCATCTGTGATCAACAATTTTTGACCACTTCTCGTACTCTCTAGGAAGGGATTTCTGCAAGTCTAACTTGGCACAGTCCATGGCCTCGTACAGATATCCCATATCATTTTTGTCATCATCATCTACCATTATTAGGACCTTCATGAGGGGTGTGACTATTTCCATGTAATGTGAAATTGTCCCAAAATTTGGGATCTTCCACGATGTGGCACAGGTCCAAATAATCCATCTAAGCATCAGCATTGGATTTGTCTATATAATCCCTCGTGAAATTGTGATACATGTAAGACTTGAGCTTATTCTTATATCTATGCAAGGACTCTAAAGAAATAAAATTCGAAGCAAATTTTGTTGATCCTGCACGGATGATATCTCGGCCCCCACTTTCATACTCTTTGAACATGTTCAAGATCCTAGGATGGCCATAAACTGAGTGATAATCTATGCCCTCTTAATTGTCTTCTTCACATTTTTGTTCAAGTATCAAGTCCAGACAATGTGCTTGTTGTAACCAGAAATATACGGTATACATGTACATAGGCTCCGCAGCCAGTGTGTTGGCTCAGTCCGACACGTTCCACTACGTGGAAGCTCCCCCTCTGCTTCCCACGCACCCCCCCTCTCCCAAGTTTGTCCACGGCGGCCCCAGAGTTCCCCCGACGTCGCCCACCTCCCGGCGTAGTGGAAACCTTGTTCTGCTGTTCCCAGCTTCAAGGCAGAACCTGAGGCTCGATTTGCAGAGGCTATCGCGATGCCTACTATGCGAATCTACCCGAGCCCCCTTCTGTGGGTTCGTTCATCTCCGAGTCCTCTTCGCAGCAGAGGTGGTTTCATCCCGTTTTGACGTCGGCACCGGTCGTGGCGTTCATCCTCCCACGACAGCGCAGATTAGGTGCAACCCAATCTGTCCCGACTGTGCACCGACTTGCAGTTCGTACCACGCCCAACCTGTTCGTCTTTGGCCCAAGGCGTCTTCACCAAAGTTGTGTCCCTCGAAACCAACCCAGGTGGTTTCGTCCCGTTCCGACTTCGGTGCAGAAAGTTCCACCACGGCCTTCGCCTCCCTGCCTGGCTGCTCACCCAGGCACCTGAGGCTTGCCACTTCTGCAACCACGTCCGGCTTGGTGATCCAATGGCCGCCATCTCTTGAGGGTACGTAGACCTCCCTGTCTGGTATCCCACCGAGTTGGTCCCGCCTTCTTTCTACATCGCCTCCGCCCGGAGCGACCTTTTTCCCTCGACCGCGACAGACTGGTGTGACCCAGTCCGCCCAGAACATGCAGCAGAATCGTCGGCCCTGGCACACCTTCCTCTGCTAATTTTCGGCCCAAGTCATCTTCACCAAAGTCGGAGGTCTCGACGTCCTGAAACCACTCCAGGTGGTTTTGTCACTATCTGTGTCTGGTGCTGCCCGTACCAAGGTGATCAATCCGGATGTGTCTGGTTGTTCACCCAGAAACCAGAGCCTCAGTCCAGAGGCAACTGTGGCCAGCCCCGAGCTCTGACACCAGCCAAATTTGATCGACACGTAGGTATTTCTGTTATCTATCAAACCACATAGGTCCCGCCTCATTTGGAGTTCGGTGGAGAGCGTGCCGCCCTCTGCACGCCGAATGTGCAGACCGGACCTGCAGGACAGAATCATGTAGCTCGTCGTCGACAACCGCCCCCACCCCCTCACAACCTCAGAACGACACCAAACTTCCAGGAGCTCTTCTACACTTCACCAGCTTCGTCTGGGTGCCAGCGGCGTCCCGTTCTGACCCCCGTGTGTTGTTTACTGCTCGAGTCAAGTCGGTTCTGCCTAGTCGGGCAGACATCAGGCAGTCGGCCCATCTCCCTTTCCCTTGCTCCCCCCTCCGGTGTGAGGGTAGTTTTGTATTGATCAATCCCGTCCCCGTGATCCCCACCCTGCGTGGAGTGTAGTGCCATAATTCGGATGATCTTTCTGGTTTATGCATCCCTGTGACGCCAGCAGGCCGGCGCGGCATGAAACGGCCATTCCCCCAGGAAAGAGGAAAAAAAGGAGCACGCAAGAGTTTCAGTGCCCGTAGGCATGCCATCTCTCCCTCCCTCCCTCTCTCTCTACATGCACACACACCCCCACACGGCTCTGATATCCAGCCCGTGGGTGTTTCCTTCGTCCCTGATTGGAACTGCTGCTGCCTTTGCCTGCCTGCTTTGAGATTCCAAACTCCCGCGTCTACGGCTGCCGCCGGGCCTCCTCCCCACCATCGATCTCCATGCTTTGTCCATGTTGTCCATGCATGCTATTGTTCGAAATTGTTTGTTTTTCTTGGACCTTGGGAAGCCTTTTCGATCCTCTCTAAAGTGTACGTGCCCGGCCGCTCTGGATAACGGTGACAAATGCCCCCTTTTGTCCACCATTTTCCCAAGCTAAATGCGCTTGGCAGGGGTTTGCCCGCTTGGGGGCTTGCGCTTGGCGGGCAGGGGTGTCCGGGCGTGGGAACAACGACAAAAAAATATGCCGCTTCACTCCGACAACCAAAAACATGAGCGACCACGAACGTACATACAATAACAATTACAGGGCTGCAACGCTCGCGAGGAGAATCTGCAACACCTATGCGCGTTTCTTTTCCTTCACTTGGAACCGGCCGGTTGATCACGGGAGAGGAGGGGGGCTGGCTGGCTGGCTGGCTGGCTAATTCCCGGGGGTTGGCCCGAATATTTCGGCCTGTGTCGCGGGTAGGCCGTCATCACCTTTCTGGTCCGTAAACCAACTTCTCAACCCCGCCTCAGTTGAGACAGAACCCGGTCTGTCCGATTCTGAACATATGTAGATTTATGTAATAAAGAGACAGACGAGATGAGGAAGGTGCAGATGTAGACTACGTACACTTTTCTCCTTAATTTGTAGGTTCTGCCTCCCCTCTGCCAGTGTGGTTCTTGCCCAACCCCCACGGAGGGGTTTCCATGTCCGACTTTGGACTGACACATGTTTTTGGTTGAGCCATAGACGTCGACGGACCGACAGAGTGAGTACAGTGGAATGAAATATGGGAGAGCCCCATCAGGTTGGAGATTAATGGAAAGCCAGCCAGTTGAAGAGAGTCAGCCAGTTGAAGAGAACTCCGGTCCGGATGAGGCATGAAGTCAGTCCAGCACTGCCCCATTTACACAAACACACACCCCACGCACATTAGTTAACTGTAACTTTGGAATTACTGAGGTACTGGCCGAATGATGGAGGGTTGGCCCATCGAATGGTGGCTCACAGTAGAGGTAATGAACCACAGGTCCCTCATCAAAGGTCCAAGTGCTAGTTGATGATGATGAAGTAGGTGACCAATTTGCTGACTTAATGATGCCAGACATGACTGAGGGAGCTCTATATGATAATGTTCAAGTATTTAGACTAGCTCTATCCTAGTTTGTCATATTGCATGAGTTTGATGTTAAGTATATCCGGTCAGAGCCATTGCGGGTGACTGTGACTTGTAAAGCAACCAATTGCAACTGGAGGTTACATGCTTCAAGACTAAAAGATGGTCACACATTCCAAGTGAAGAAAGTTCAAGGTGAGCACACATGCGTGTCAGAAAATAGGCGAGGGAACGACATGGCAACCAAGAGTTGGATTGCTCACCAATGCCTTCTATGGTTGAAGAATGAAGGAGATCTACGAGTGAGAGAACTTGGAAGAAGGTTGGATCACATATACCATATAACTCTACCATATATGAGGATACACAAGGCCAAGGTGGCTGGATTGAAGGTGATACATGGCACATGGGAGGACATGTATGCCATGATAACGAGTTTACAACAGGAGCTCCTAGTGAGGAATCTAGGAAGTGTGATAAACTATGAATCGGAGGAAGGCACTAAGTCATTTAAGAGATTCTTCATGTCGTTCAAAGCTTCCATTGAAAGGTTCAAATGGTGTCAGCCCCTGATTGGCCTAGAAGGATGTAACTTAAGTGGTGCACTTCTAGCTGCCACTTGGGTGGATGAGAACAACTGTTTGTTTCCCATTGCCACTATCATAGTGGAGAGTGAGAACGCCGACTGTTGGTTTTGGTTTCTACAAAATATGAAGCAGGCAATTGGTCAAAGGCCTAGATGAGGCCGTAGCATGTACGGAGCACAAGAACACCGTACTTGTTTGAGAGATTCTTACAAAAGTTTCAAGAACAAGTTTCCAGGACCGACATTGAAGAAAGTGTTGCGGTCATCTTCCAAAGCTTTCAATGACCACAGTTTTAAGTATCACATGCATGAGATGAGACAACTTTATGAGTAGGCTTATCATTGTATGTTGGGTCTAGAGGTGATGGGATTGAAATGGTCAAGGTCATAGTTCAGCATAGTAACAAAGTGCATGTATGTGTGCAATAACTTCAGTGCGTCATTCAATAATTACATTGGAGATGCCCGCACAAAGCCCATTCTGAGTTGCATTGACACTCTAAGATTATTGTTCATGAAAAGTTTCCATACTAAGAGGACATTTGTAGACCGGTGGAAGGACACACTGACATCAATTGCTAGGAGCCACATTATTGCTACCACTATAGGGTTGGAAGGTTTTTTAGTTGAGAAGGCCAGCCACATTCAAGCCCAACTGACTAGTCCGACTAAGAAAGCTGATGTAGCAACCTTGATTATTGGAGAAATGCCAAGGGTGCACCCCCTCTCTCTCTAGCTCTTCTTGTTCATCTTCTTCCTCCCCCTCTCCTCCTTCAGATCTAGGGTTGAAACCCTAATATTTCTGAGCTATCTCTCTCTCCATCTCTCCCTCTCCCTGCTATGATCGACCATTGCCGCCACCGCGTGTGCCGCCGTCAAGCCGCCACAAGCCAAGAAGTTCCCTGCTGTCTCGAAATTTTGAGTTCTAGAACAGCAAGCTAAAGAAAAGGTCAATCCTCCCAGTTCCCAGCTCTGCTCAAGCTGTGATTTTGAGGTTTTGTTTCACTTTCTGTTAGATTTCCATCAATATAAATTTTACCCCAATCAGATCCTATTTGGTATTTTTCCCGCTATTTTCATTCCACCCCTGTCAGTCTGCCCCATCATGTGACTAGCGGGATAGATCTTGGTAGAGGAATTTTATCACCCCCAAATGATGTCAAGATGGGGCAAATAAGTATGTGCGTGACCGTCTCTCTCACATCTACCTCCAAAAAAATCGCCACGCCCTAAAACCCTCATTTGATTGTCAGTCAAACCTCATAAACATGTAGCTTCTATTCTACCCTATGTGTTTGTCAGTCTGGGCCAGCAAAAACCTTTGAGGGACAGTCATTTTCATTTCCAATCCGTTCACCTGATGGACCTGAGAAAATTATATGTCGTATCCCTCTGAGTCCTCTATCTAACAGTACCAATTTTTCATCGATCCGACATCGGATCGGACCGCAAGAAATCTTTTCATGAAGGCACGAAGAGCAGATCCGAGGACAGGCCAGTAACTCAGTCTGAGAATTAATTCCTCAGAAAATACGCCGACTCACTTTCGGCATCCGCTGCTCCCGGAGATCGCTTGGCAACCCATCAGCAGTGTCCCAGCAAGCCGCCATAGCAAGGAGTCCACCGGAAGCTACCGTCCCACTTGCTAAGTTCCCTTGTTGTACTGAGTTGGAACAGTACCGAGTTAGGACCGAGTCAGACCAGCAGCCCGCCTCCAGCCCAAATTGCTGCCCGTCAACCCCAGATCGGTCCTCCCGGGCCCACTTGTAGCTTGTTACCTCCCTGTGTGGAGTGGGCAATGAATTTAATTCTGTAATTATTAATTATTGTTGTACCGAGAGTTTCGGATCTCGACCGGAAAGTCTTTCCCATGCCCCGAGCGTGGAGGTACACTCGCCACCCCCCCTCATAGTTGTATTTTACTTTTTTAGTATATGTTTGTATGCCACTGCTAGAGAGCATGTTAGGATCCTAGCTTATATCATTTACATCACTGCTGTGAGAGAGAGAGCGAGACCCGTCCCGTGACCCGATCCAGGCAAGGGTACAAAAGACTCCTTTTGCCCTTGACAAACTAAGAAATGTCCACACTATCCTAATGGGTGAACTTAAGCTAACTTTGACCACTAACCGAACTACTAATGGACTAGCCCTTTGGGTCTTATTAATTGGCCCAATAGGGATTACAACTCGATAAAAGAAAATTGCATCAAGCTAAGATGAAATAAATATCCTAACCACTGCCGAATCCGTCTTGATGGGCTAACGTGGAAGCCGGGGCATGGAGGGTGGTTGATGTCCCCATCACCTCAATCTTTCCCCAAGCCTGAGAAGGCCCTCAGGGGCTAAAGTCTAATAGATTCTATGATCGCTCGAATAAAGGGAAGAAATGATTGCAAGATGGGTCATCTTCTTTTTCTCTTCTGTGAGTAGAATGAATGGTCCATGACCATGCCCTAGCTGGGTGACATCAAATCTCCTCCCCTGGGTTTCCTTTACTATCAAACAATATCGACTAAGGCACGTACTGATGCAGATCGATTTAGCAGTGTGCTTATTAGCCACCGAATGGATGATCCGGTAAGGGTGACCACTGAGCGTTCTCTCATTCCCACGAATGAGTAGTAGGGGCCTCAGGTAATCCCTTTGTTCACACATTTCGGAATGGTACCCCGTCTCCCCCTCCAGGCATTCGATAAAGTGTTCCAGAAGAATTGTGTTAACTTGCCAAAATTTTTTTATCTCTCCTGATCATTCCCACGTCGAGCACGAGCTCAATCAAAATGGCTAGGACTGCTTGCTCCGGCTTAACGGGGATGCACTACCAGATGACTCATTTGATTGTGCTCTGGCATCAGGTAAAGAGATACTCCTCAATGAATCTACGTTTCATCCTTGATTGAGACCGTAGGTCAAATACCCAAGGAGGGTACAGTCCAATGCAATTGGTGATAGCCTAATCTTATGAATCTATACTCATCACGGGTTCCAGGGGGTTTGTCAGTTAGTGATATGTTCCCCTGGAAGCCCCTTTCCACTAGTGAGACATAAAATGCCATGTGATTGGCTATACACAGGCTCCTCATCAACCTCACCCAAATCGACACGAATCCTTAGTAGGCTGGCCCTCAGGATTCACGATGTGTTGACCTTGGTTTCTGTGATAATCTCATCTGGGAACCCTCACTGATTTATGGCTTAACACTGGCATCTCCGTGTGTTGATCCGTTTGATGAATGGAGCATACCCTATTATGAGGAGATGCTGCCCAATTATTTTCAGGAACTTCAACTGATTAATTAGGGTGCTTGTGCAGTTAAATTGCCATTGGTTGGCCATGGCTAAGGGTTCTTGTATCTTCAGATTGATAAATCTAAGAAACTGACAACGTCTAGGTCATTTAATGAATAAACTCTTCTCTCCATCCCATTGGGGAGAGGAATTCCCCTCTCGACTTGGACCTTCCGTCCAGGTCATTTAATGAACAAACTCTTCTCTCCGTCTCATTGGGGAGAGGAATTCACCTCTTGACTTGGACTTTTCGTCCAGGTCATTTAATGAATAAACTCTTCTCTTCGTCCCATTGGGATGAGGAACGAACCTCTTTTGATTTAGACCTCCCATCCGGGTCAGTTAACAAACAAATTCTTCTCTCTGTCCCATTTGGGCAAGGAATAAACCTCCTTTGATTGGGACCTTCCATCTGAATCATTTATTAAACACACTCTTCCATCCGTCCTATTAGAATTAAACTACGCCTTTCAATTCGGGTCTCCCATTGGGGCACGATGGAGTGATCCCCTCATTCTTTCACTGAAAGGGTGGGCACTCTCCTGTGTACTCATGTGGGTCCATAATAGGCTCGCCCTAACAGACTGCCTGCTGAGGCTCACCCTCCTCCGGCCACACTCTGATGTGACTTGAGAAGAAGGCAGAGGCGGAAAGAAAAGAAAGATGGCTAAGAATCAATACACAGGCAAAGAACCACGTGCAGGGCGATGACAATTCATTCTTTGCAAATCATAGGCTACATGTACTTTGGGGCATCCCCTTGCATTACAATCTCAAAAAGGCAACAAAAGGGAGAGCTCGTCACTTAGCCTAAGCCCCGAAAAATCTCCTCAAAAGGGAGGATCCCGGCGCAAGGGAAATTTACCATCTCACACAATCGGTCCTCTTGCTCTTGAAGGCACTCCAGTTCAGCCTTGACGGAGGCTGCCTCGACCTCGACGATGGCCAACTATTCGGCTTCCTTGACTTCAGCCGCCTGTACCTCCTCAAGTTCCGATTCGGCCAAGGCAAGCCATCCTTTGAGCCACTCTATCCTGCTTGTCAATGCCTGGGATTGGCCGCGGCACTATGCCACAGCAATTCGGTGCCACTCTTTATCGCTTTCCTGCACTTCCAAGGCTTGTAAATACTCGCCCTTCTGCAAGCAGAGAGCGGCAAACTGGCTGGGGGCCTGCGTCTCTAGGAACTCTGGTTTACATATTTCAGCAATAATGTTACCCGTCGCGACCATTTCACCAATGGACAGCCCATCGTTTGCAGTGCCTCCATCAGCTTCTTTGCAATGGTCTTTAAGCCCCGGTATGTGAGTTGCGGATCGGTGAGTACCATGGACCGTAGCATGGTTAGGTTCTACCTCACTGGGAAATCTGAGGTAACAAAGCCTAAGGGGGGCACGGCAGGAAGATTGAACTCTACAGTCCTGTCTATCGCTGCCCAAAGCTCGGTGTCCACCATGGCTGAAGAAGATGGGAGCATTGGAATCGGGCTGCTTGGCGCCTCAACCACAACACCAAATTCTTGCACCATCTCTGTTGGAGGTGGAGGTGGAACCTCTACAAGGGCACCCAGCGTCTCTTCGACAAGGGGAAACTCCGGCTCTTCTATCTCTATGGGGCTTGGCATGGAAGCCACTTCAGGCATTGGTACGGCCAGGGCCGTAGTTTCCACCGAAGGAGAAGTGAGCATGAGAGCTAAGCACGAAGCTGCATTAGGAGGGGTCGGCTCCATGACTGCTCAAGACCCGGGTGGGAATGAGGAGAAGTGTCGCAACACGTCCCTTAGCGTTTGCAGATCTGTGGGAGTGCCTAGGCATTGGGGTGGCAGGGGTGACGTTGGGAGTATTTTGCCTGCCAGGAAACCCAAGATAGATGGGGGTATGACTGCAACCATCCGCAAAGTCGACAACAACCTCAGCTCGGCCATCGGGCTGAAAGACATCCGCAACTTGCTGATCGCTCGCCAATGAATTCAAGGAATTGCTGTGCTCTCTGACACTTCAAGCATCGTGTCTGCCGACATCGGTGTCTCAGCCTCAGCTACGGGGGCCTCCGAGGCAAGCCCATCTACTACATTCCTTTCTACTAAATCCCTGGGGACCTGTACAAGCTAGACCCAAAATTAGTAAAGACGTCAAGAAGAGACCTGCGAATTGATGCATATAATGCAAACTTACGCTCACGTCTACCACAACTAGGCTTAAGGAGGTCGGCACGATCGAGGGCATTGGCATGGGTACAAACTCCATCGGCTCCATAAAAGGGCCCTCAGTCGAGAGCATTTTGTTTGAGGAATAGTCGTAATCCACTTGCTCACCCGATGCAGCCTTGGTCGTGACAAGCACAGCCTTGGCCGGGGAGATGGGATCTTTCCCGACCTCCGCAACCCGGGGTGTCAAGACAGGGCTGGGTGTTTGGGATTTCCCTGATCTCGTGCCCCTCCTCGAATACATCTTCAAAGTTGGAGAAGACATTGGAGTAATCTCTGTCTCCTCTGCCATCATCCCGGCCTCTGTCAAATAGAAGAGAGATCCACATTGTCAAGGCACGGGCTGCCCAAAGAGGACAGAAATCAAGCTAACATAGTGCAGGGATTACCTTCCCCAGCCCCCCTTATGTAGACACTAGAGCATCCGCCAAGCCTAACCCAGGGATGACGATAGGGACAGGTACCTCAGTGCTCCCTGAGACATCGAGAAGTGACAAATTACGAGGCTGCACCCTCAACAGGTGGCCTGAACATGAAGATCCATAAGAGTGAAGAAGCCGTACCCTCGGGCGAACTCGACGTGGCCATAGAGGTGGCAAACTACATAAAAGAAGGGACTCTGGGCACTGAAGGGGCAGTAACCGTAGGAGCTTCATCATTGATCCGTTGCTTCTTAGTTTTCTTTTTGTCACTCGCCTTCGCCTTGGCGAGCGCCTCCTTCACCGGTGACTTTGCCCGGGCACGCTTGCTGCCCTGGGGCAATGGTGTGGTCGTCGAGGCTGGCTCCGGCCTGATGAATTACGGTGGCTTTGCCAGATGTGAAAGGAGTTGCCTGTAGGTGTTCATCTTATAGCCAGAGGGGTGCTCTGCAGAAGAATTGGCATTAGCTGATATGAAAGAAGGAAAAGATGATGCTACCCTCAAAAGAATAGGGGCAAAGGGGCGGCATAGCTAGAGGACCAGTGTAGAGGCGGGACAGGGGCCAGTACACCAGAGATGGTTCTTTGTCTTAGCGGGCCGCCTACCCTACCAACTAGCATACATCCGCAACCTTGACACAATGATCGGCGAGGTCAGCCAAGTCCGAATGCTTCTGGGAAGTGAGACACCAATACAGATTCAGGTGGTCCATCCCCCACCCGTCAGCATAATGGAAAGACACGTTGAGACTATTGGCCAAAATCACTACTGGCGGATCTTCAATCGTGAGCCCATGCATCCGTAGTAGAACAAATAGCCATGTGGTCTGCTGATAACGTTTGGGCCTGCGGCCTTCTTTTCTTACGAAGGCCCTGTACGGGTAGATCGAATCTACCTCGAGGCGAGGTCTCAGGGATGGAGTGACTTTCTCCTCAATTGGGAAGGGGTAACTGATCAAGTCTAGCTTGTCTGCCCCTATCCTGCATGAGACATGGAGGGACTGTTGGAAATTGTCCATAGAAATCTTCGATAGGTTGATGAATGGTGCTGGTTTGACCTGCCGGGCTTCTTTACGTGTAGCCTGATAGTCTGCCACCTCCTTTGACTTGTTGGATTTCAACCGGAGCAGGTGCGGCACCAAAAAAAAAAAAAAGAGAAAATTTAAAATAAAATGAAGGAGGCCTTGATGGCTGCATCTATCAAGGGAGATATCACTCCCCTCATGACTTGGTCCGTGCCAAATAAGAAACTACCATTGTGGGGTTGGCATGGTGGAGCGAACCACCCGTCCCCTCTCTAAGGGGGTGAGTGCTCTCCTATGCACCCGCCTTGGTCTGTTTAAAAAATAAATGGATGATGGGTGACGGTTCTGCACTACATTGCAGTGCCAGCGCCATCCGAGCTGTCCGTTCAAAAAAAAAGAGAATAATGAATGCATAAGAAAAGAAGAAAGGAAATTATGAGGTCAACAAGGCCTCCCCATCTGCCCCCATAAGCAGAAGGCTCCCTAGTAGCATTGCATGGTGAATGCCCAAGGGAAAATAAAATGACTATGCCATCTGCGGAGGTAGGAAGACCCTATAACCGCGGCTTCTAAAGAGAAGGGGGTCGAGAGGATGACACTTGGCGTAAGCACCAGAAGCCCGAGCCGAAGCTATTCGGAGCGTCTCCTAAAAAAATCAATGATGAAAGAAGATAGCTGTTAATCTAATGCATACATGTCATTGAATATCCCCAAGGGGATTATGTAATCAACAGTCCCACCGACGCTAGAGGGCCCTCATTGGCCACTAGGCCTCCTATTTCAAATACAGGCCATGCCCATTGAGGGGAATGAAAAGAACAATCCATATTGAGTTAGCTACACTGTTAACTCCTTATCAAGCCCACAAATAAACCCCTTTTGGCTTTTAATGGCCTGTCTCAGTACCCCTTGTTCCCACCGGAATTCATGGTGCCCTACCATCTCCCCATCCTACGGAGGTACTCCACACATGTCCCACCGGGACTAATCCTCCACCATTGATCTGGGACCTATGCTCCCAGCCAATGCACTCTCATGGCCTTTTGGCATTCAGCCGCGACAATGCCATATTTATCCCACAGGACTCTCCTATCACTGTTGTTTCAGGCTCCTTTTCCCAATGTCGGCCTAATAAAATGTCCCTTTTCTTGGCATGGGACACTCTGCCTTTGTCGAGCTCAATATTTTACCCATTAGTCCCGTCGGGCTCGGTCCACAAAATCGTTTCCTTGGCCGGAGGTGCTCCTCCTTAGCCGAACTCAAAAATTACCTTCTGTCCCATCAGACTGGGTCCACAAAATATTTTCCTTGGCCTGAGGTGCTCCGCCCTCGCCGAGCACGAAAATAGCCTTTGTCCCACTGGACAGGATTCATAAAACCCTTTTTCACTTGCCCGAGGCACTCCGCCCTCGCTGAGCCCCAAATTACCCTTTCCCCCACTAGGCTGGGTTCATACTCTTGTGCAGATCAAGTTCCAGAAATCCACCGTCCGACCCCTTAGCCCACCATAGCCATATCCAAATCCAGTGACAATTTAACTAGAGTTTTTGTCTACTAAGATCCACCTCTCAGAATTTTTCCATGAATTTAGGAAGTCGTTTACCCTCCATAAAAATTATTGCAAACTTCCTTTTCCTATCAGTCCACTGTATTTTAGATCCGACCCCCAGTCACTTCAAAACCCCTAGAAAATCAAGACCTCCATATCAGGTCACAAGAAAATACCTCCATCTTATTTACTTCCATGGCTACAACTTTCGTGAAGAGCCCAACTCCTGAATTTGACATTTGAGCCACGGTCAATGCTGATTCTCAGGAAATCCCAATTCTATCCTATCAAACCTAGCTCTGTAAACCAGAAGATTGTAAAATTGCCAAAGGCCAATCAAGAGACGTTTTAAATTCCTGGCTCAGCCCTGGATTGTAGATATCTGAGTCATCTTTCCAACGCCACTGACCTCGCATCGACCCGACATTGGGGCTAGATGCAGCAGTAGTTTTTGCTGGGTCGTACGCTATAAAATAGCAAGTGACAGCTCGTGGACAGCAAACCCGACGCTTGAAGACTAGAGCCTCCTCGCCTCCCATGAGGCGAACCAGTGCACCCCCTTCTGAGGGAGTATCCCTCTAGACGCCCCTGCCATAGTGGTGTCACTCTGGGCCCACTCAGCCCCACTGATCAGCACGTGGGTCCCACAACCAGTAGCAAGAGTCTTCCGGACGGCACCAATGGAGCGGATCAAAGTGCTGCCCGTCAACCAAAGAATGGTCCTCTCGGGCCCACTGTAGCCCTTTACCTCCTTGCGTGGAGTGGGAAAATAGTTTAGTGCTGTAATATTGTGTAATTAATCTTCACTGGGAGTTATCGACTTGGCCGGGATCATCTTCCCCACGCCCCGAGCGTGGAGGTACACCCACTGTCCCCTCGTAGTCATAGTTATTTTCTTTCTTAGTATACGCTTTTACTGTCGCTGCATGTGAGTAGGTACTTCCTAGCTCGTATAATTCAACTCACCGTTGCGAGTAAGAAAGCGAGACCATCCTATGACCCGATCCGGGAATGAGAGAGTGAGTAGACCACCCTTGACTCGCTGTCGGTTTCTCAATCGTGTAGGTCCGAACGCTTCCCTCGCTAGGGACGAGTGTGAGTTTGCTAGAGTCCCAAGTTGCATATCCAACTAGACGTCGAGTCCGCGTCTCCGTCCCGCATCACTATTATTGTAGGCAAATTTCACTAGAGGTAAGTGGTCATGCCAGCTTCCAGCAAAATCAATTGCACATACCCTGAGTATATCCTCCACGTGGTAATGGAGCATTCACGGGTGGGGAAGGATTGCCCTCCTTCAGGAGAAGGGGTCCTTGGGGTGGCACCGGGATGTGAGGCTCGGGCAAGCCTAGGCCGTCCATTCGCGCAATCGACCCTTCCATCCGATCTACTGCGGTAGCAAACACATCCAGGGACGTATTCAACCCCTTCATCACTCCCATAAGGGCTCAAAACATGCCGACCACTTCGTCGGGACTATAGACTCGGGGTTCAGCCATGATTGTAAAGATGGGGTTGGATCCCCTAGGAATGATCATGCAATGATATTTTTTTTCTTTTTCTTTTATGAAAAACTAATGCAAACACCTAGACATTCTAGACTCAACTGGCACTAGACTAAGACAATTTTTTTTATCACCTTTTCATGCAATGACGACCCTAGACTCAACCTGGACAGTGCAATGACTCATGCAAGGACTAACATAAGGACTACCCTAGACTCGACTGGTGCTCTCATACCAATTTGATGCGGGACGGACATGCGACCTGGGACTCTAGCTCGCGCGCATCCCTTAGCGAGGGAAACGTAGGACCTGGCGTGGTTGAGAAATCAGCCGTGAGTCGAGAGTATCAACCCTTTCCGCGTTAACTCAAGTTGAGTCACAGGATGGTAACACTCAAGCTCGCTCCTTCGCAGCGGTGATACAAGTATATCTAACTAGAAACCTACACTCGCAGCAGAATTCAAAGGTATAAAAGATAAGCAAATGCGATCAAGAGTGGGGAGCAAGTGTACCTCCACGCTCTGGGGGTGGGGAAGACGTTCCCGGCCAGTTACGGTAACTCCCGGCTTACAACGGTAAAAATTTAGTTACAACAGTGAAATCCATTGCCCACTCCACGCAGAGAGGTAAAGGGCTACAAGTGGGGCTCGAGAGGACTGACCTTGAGTTGATGGGCAACAATCTGGAGGTGAACTCAGCATGCACTCGGCCCGCTGGTCTGACTCGACACTATTGCAACTCAGCACTGTGCCAACTCGGTTGCTGACTCGCTGGACAGCAAGGTGCGGTTTGCAAAGGAACGCTGCTCTCCGGAGGTCTTCTGAAGGCGCCGCTGGGCTAGGACGACGGTGGGATGTCCATGATCGATTCTCTGAAGGGGCGGTCACTGAAGTTGACTTTTGGGATTTATTTCTGAATTTATCCTGGACTGAGTTTTCTATCCTGCACAGAGGATCGATCAGCAGGCCTCGGTGATAGGAATTTTTGCGCCCAGATCCGGAGGCCGATCGACACGTGGCTGGTGCCGTTGGAAAGAGCACTCAGAGTACTACAACATATATTTTTTCTGGCTCCATCCAACACATGGATTAAAAATGGATGATAAAGTACTCTTGTTTAGCTAAATTCAAGAATAAGGATGAAACAGTGCACCTAAACAAGCATCTAGCGCCAAAGCAAGCAATCACACATGCCACAGAGATAGGAGTTTTTAAGGTGGTTCAGTCTCTATCTAGAGACCTACGTCCACCCCTCACTCAACTGAGTGAGGCTTCACTAGTGCCCACGCACCAACCACTAATTCACAGCTACACACAGAGAGAAAGCACTCTCCAAACGACTGTCTAACAGCTTGTGGGCGTACACAACCCAAATCCACAGAACTGAGCTTCACTCAGTTTATCTTCCAACACGCAGGTAGGGACCAATACAGAAGTCTGAGTTCAACAAAGAAACCAAAAAAAAGGTGACAAGCAGACAGGATGTATTGATGAACACTGATAGAAAATGCCCTGTGCGTAGACTAGATGATGCTCTGGGGTGACTTCCAATTTTGTGGTCTCTTCAGCATGAACTCAAGGGAGATGCAGGATGAGCCTTCCAACAACGACGCAGATGACTGGAGACGGGGTCTTCTCTGTAGGCTGGGCTCTAGAAACTGAAGAGGAATCCGTCGCGGTGCTTTCTTGCCTGAAGGAAGGAATGACGAGAGATCTGTGAATCTCATGCACTGCTCAATCTCTTCCAACCTGTTCTACCCCTTCTGGAGAGGATGAGGCTTCGAAAGCTTCTTCCTCAAGCTACCTTCCATGGGCTGCTGCTATCAGGCACCGCTCTCCCATGTTATCTAGCTTCTACGTACATGTTTCTTATCTTTTCTCCCGTGCACACAAAGAGCATAAGCAGAAATGGAACAATATCTACAGTGGGGACCACTTTTGGAAGATGCCACTGTCATCCAATGATTCCTTATGAAAAAGTGACCTTCTAGAAGCATCTTTCTTGTACAAACCGGATCCCAACAAATGATTGCAGATCTTGGAAATAGGTTGCTATTGAATTCAGATCCGCTCTGTGCGTTATTGATGGTGTCGACACTCTTCAGCTGAAGTGTCGACACTTCCTGTTAATTTCTTGAAGAAAGGTAGTGTTCTTCACCATTGTGCCGACACCCTTGAGCCTACAGGTCGACACGGGTACCACGAGTGCAAGCATTTTGAATTGTCAGATCGACACTTGACCCTGTTGGTGTCGAGGCATGAACTCCAGATAGAGACGATCGTCTGTCACAATTGAACTGTGGTGTCGACACTGTCAGTTAGTAGTGTAGACACTCTGAGAATTTCAGAACCCAAATAGAACCATGAATCTTCTTCATTTGTTCTGTAGTGTTAACACTCTTAGCTGGTGAGGTCGACACTTTGAGCTTACTAGACCTATCTTTTCTTTTTGTCAGCCTTTCACACTTATTTGTTACCACTAGCCATGGGAACCGTCGCCTTCTGTTGTTTTCTTTTTTTTGAGAGCCGTCGCCCTTGTTGGCATTCTCACTTATTTCTCACCCGTATTGGGTGTTTTTCACCCTTGAACCTCCATTTATCTCCCTTGCCGTCTGTTTGTCACCATCGTAAGTTTGAGGTTCTTGAACTTGCTTGGAGTAGTGTTGACTGAGGTCAACTTAATTGGATCACTGTAGCTGGCGAGAGGTTGACTGTGGACTTGGTTGCGTTGACTTTGGGGCTTGGCTGCTTTGACTGCTCGGAGTGCTCTCCACAGTTGCTCGGAGTGCTCGCTATAGTTGCTTGGAGTGCTCGAAGTGCTCGCTGCATGTGCTCAGAGTGCTCGCCACAGATGCTCGTGTGTTCTAAAGTTCTATGCAGCAGGCTGAGCAGATATTTGCCATCTCTTATCTCAAGGGAGCAATCAGCCTTCGTCAAGGGTAGACACATAGTGGATAATATTGCCCTTGCTCAGGAAATGACTCAGAATTTGGGAAGAAAAATCAGAGGGGGCAATGTCATTTTTAAATTAGACATGGCCAAGGCATATGATAGAGTCGAATGGGACTTTCTCTTTGTAGTGCTGAAGAGATTTGGCTTTAGTAATACTTTCATTGAACTCATTGAACTGATGATTAGTAATTGTTGGTTTTCTATTTCCATCAATGGGGAATCTGTTGGCTTCTTCAAGTCCACAAGGGGTCTTCGGTAAGGTGATCCGATAGCTCCCTACCTTTTTATTCTAGCTCAGGATTCCCTCAGTAGATTTCTACATAAAGCTTTTATGGATGGTGCTGTGGGATGGTTCTCTGTGCCACGTAGATGCCCAGCCATTTCCTACCTTCTATTTGCGGATGATACCCTTGTTTTTGCTAATGGCTCTGCTGCCTCCATCAGAAAGCTTATGGATGTTTTGCATTCCTATGAGAGAGCCTCTGGTCAGCTCATCAATGTGCATAAGAGTGGCTATTTTATTCAGTCCAAGAACTTCCAACCTCTATCTAGCAGAATTGAGAATATCACAGGTTTCTCTAGATATAATTTTCCTCATAAGTACCTGGGTTTTCCCCTGGCTTTGGGCAGAATTAAAAAGGTTCACTTTGTGGGTATTATCACTGCCATTCAAATGAGGATTGAAGGTTGGCGGGCTAGATTTCTTTCCCAAGGAGCCCATTTGATTCTTATCAAGCATGTTCTATCATCTATTCCAATGCACATTTTAGCCTCCACTCCCATTCATAAAGGTATTTACCACATTCTTGATCAATCCTTTGCCAACTTCTTTTGGGGTCGATCCCTTCTTCGATGTGCTCTTTCCCACACTTTGCCCTCGAGCCCTTCCTCCTCCTCCATCAGATTCTTCTTGCTGTGTGTTATCCACTGAGCTCGACCAAAAAAAATGCCAAATTTGTAACTGAGGTTTCAGTGGAGGATTATGCTATGTTATGTCCATCCTCTTCCCAGGGGCACGAGACCCTTACTTTTTTTCCAGTAGGTTTCCTATCTTCTAGGTTAGATTTACAGTCTGCAGAGTCTCCTAGGCTAGAAGAGTCTGTTGGGGTAGAGTCTAGTTCTAGTGTTTCTGGCCCTTCCATGTCTGTGACGAACCCGATGATGCGTCATTCTAGAACTGTTCCAGATAGGTTTCTTTAGGATCTTGCCCAGCGTTGTCACGCCCTCCTAAAATGCCCTGAGTTTGTAGCAACCGCCATCATCCTAGAGGATGATGAGGAATTAGATGGGGTGTGGAGCAATGATGGACTGGGTATCTATGAAATCGTGGATGATAAGGACCCAATCGATGATGAGGATAGCGACGTGGATGACACTACTGATTTATATGCAGAGGGATTGAAGAGGTTCGATGAACCATCGTCAGCAGTGGATGAACCCTCGAAAGACATTAATCTTGGTACAGAAGAGGACCCCAGGCCCATAATCATTTCAGCTAATCTCCCTCCTTAGGTAGAAGAGGAGCAAATCAAGGTTCTGAGGGAGTATAGAGATTCTTTTGTCTGGTCCTATGAGGACATGCCGGGTCTTGACCCCACTTTGGTAGGACACAGGCTCATACTTAAACCAGGGGAAACACCCGTGAAATAGAAATTGAGAAGATTCCACCCTCAGATGGCCTTGAAGATCAAGGAGGAAGTTGATAAATTACACAAGGCCAGATTTATTCGTGTCGTATTATATCCTCAATGGGTGGCAAATATAGTCTCTGTAATGAAAAAGGATGAAAAAGTCTAGATTTGCATTGATTTCACGGACTTGAACAAGGCATGTCCAAAAGATGATTTCCCGCTTCCTCACATTGATGTGTTGGTTGGCAACATAGTCAGGTACGAAGCCCTCTTGTTTATGGATGGTTACTCAGGATACAAGTAGATCCGTCTTGCTCTAGAAGATCAAGAGAAAACCTCGTTCACCATGTCCTGGGGCACTTACTGCTATGTAGTCATGCCATTCGGATTGAAGAATGCAGGTGCCATGTATCAATGAGTGATGATGGCAATCATCCACGACATGTTGCATGTGTATATGGAAGCCTACGTGTGACATCTTGGTGAAGTCGAGAACAAAATAGGAATACCCCGCGATCTTAGCTAAGGTGTTGCAAAAGGCTAGGGAGTATACTCCATGTCTTCTCGTGACACGAGATATGTCAATTGTGCTTTTGTCTATACTAGCATTCTTAGTCCGGCCCTTAGCGATCGAAGAAAGACCGCAGTCCACAGCGTCAAAACTGTCAGAGGTGATGCTATGCGGAGGGAAAGGCGACATGGGCCTATCTGTCCTCTATACATAGTGATCATGAGAGCTCCCAACTCTCGGCCTCCGAGAATAATCTCTACCTCTGTTTTGGCGAGCCATGTCAGTAGGAGCTGCAAAGTAAACAAAGACATGAATCAAAAGGTGAAGTAGACATAAAGACAATAGCAAAGCATTGAGACGCGGTCCTACAAGGTCCCATCATGTCAATGGACTCGGGACAAGGCCTTGACGGATGACCTGTGGGGGGCATTTGTTGCACCCATTATTTTTCTCAAAGGAATCGAGACACTCCTCTCGAGTTGGTCAAGATTCAACATTCGGCGTACCGCCGCTCCGTGGAATAATTCCACACATGACTCTGTGGCCCGTGTATTACTTCAATTATAAAACCCTTGCAGCAAACAAGGTGGTTGAGAACCGGATTAAATCCACACCGATTGTCAAGGTCTTGTGGTTCCGGGCAAGCCCCGAGAGGTGAGAATTTTCTCCCTCGGATGTTCGGGGTGAATAAAGACAACCCTTGTAGCAAAGAAAGAGGGCCCAAGAGAGGGTATACACACCTCCGGAGAAGTTCAATGCACGTGTATCACGTAGCTCGGAGAAGCACAAATCCCCTTTTTCTCACCAATGGCACGAGGAAGATGACAATGAACAAGAGGCACGCTTCCTCCTTTTCTCCATGCGGTGTGCTACGAACAAGACTGCTGAAGAAACCCAAAAGGTAGGGTTTATGCAGGGAAGAAGAAGAGGGGACCCGTTCGGGATCGGACAGACCCGCGCGGGGTCGCCCGACACCGTACAGCCCGCGCGAGGTTTGGGCAGACCCCCTGGGGTCGCCGGACCGTGGGTGGGACCTGCCTGGGGTCAAGCGACCCCGGTGGGGCCGCTTGGGGTCAAATGACCCTGGGCAGGTCCCGCGCGGGCCCTCTCATCTTCTTCCCTGCATAAACCGTGGGTGGAGTCCCCGGGGTCATTTGAGCCCGCTGCCTCTTCTCTCTCTCGCTGAAGAAAAAAAAAGAAAAAAAGGAGAAAAAAGGACCCTTCTGGGGTCATTTTCATCTCGTCCACCCCGTACGGGTTAAATCAACACCAGTGGTCCTCCAACTTTTATAAATAGACCTCCAGGGGTTCAGAAGGAGACATCTACACACGTAGACACACAGAGATCAAAGAGAGAGGCTGGAAATCGAGAGATCAAGGCATTCTCATTTTCATACTTGTTCTTCTATCATTTTGTTCAAACATTGAAGTTAAGATTCGTCCCTACCGTGGTTAGTAGGAAGGTAGTTGGAGGGTGTTCTAAACTGCGGTGATATCGTCCCTACCGGTGGTTAGTAGGAAGGCAATCGGTGGTTCTCCGATTTACTGTTTGGTGTGTCACACTAGTGAAGCCTCACCGGAGTTTGGTGAGGGGTGGACGTAGGACTGGCGATTCAGTCTGAACCACCTTAAAATCCATTGTGTCACGGTGTGATTGTGTGATTGCTTCGTTGTAGATGCATGCCTAGGCTCGAATCAACTCGAATCATAGATTACATGTTTAACTTGCCAAGCCATGCGTAGTGTCCTTCATTAAACTAGTTATATTCTATTGTAATTTATTTTAACCAGCTATAAAGAGGGCTGCATTGCAAAAAGAGGGGCAGATCTATTCACCCCTCCCCTCTAGAGCTGCCATCCACTACTCAACACTTCCTATCTCCCATCACCATTCGCAAGCAAACTAGTTTGGTATATCAAAAGGTGTAGTAGGAAAGATAGGTCAAGCCTATATGGAGTGCTACATTTGGCGTGAGGAGATCCTTGGATCGAACCTTCACCTCGTACCATTTTTAGTTTGCTTGTTGATTCTTGTGTGGATGTGTGGTGAGGCCTTTTTTTTGGCAGATCATTCTGTGAGGCCAAAATTTTAAATTTGTGGGCATTAGCAAAGTAGATCTATTCATCCCCCCTTCTAGATCTCTTCTCCTTTTTTATCACCCCTAACCCAAAGGAAATCTCACGGGGGAATGATTTCTCTAGCGTTCCCCCTCCTCTCACTAAGGATTTGAACCCTTTTGTTTGTGAGAGGGGGTGCCCTATTTATAGGCAGAGTGACAAAATAGGCATCCTCATGGTGGGAGGCCTCTTCAATAACACGTCCTATTAACTAGATGCTTATTGAACTTTGAGGCGTACTGTAATAAAGATGCTCCTTTGAAAGGCGTCCCATTTATGGGATGCTTCTTTCTCCTCTCAGCGATGGACATAGCACTAGTCAACAGCACACGCATTGAAAGAGGGGGTTTTGGTGCCTAACTTTGACTAGTTGAATGGCGTCCCCTGATGGAAACGTGTCTTTGTCTTCACAGTGCTAGACACGATGTTGGAAGGTGGCGCATGCATTGAAAAGAGGGGCGTTCGGCGCTTAACTTTGACAAGAAAGGCACGTCTAAGCATAGGGATGTCTTATTAAAGGTTGTCCTCAAATGGGGATGCACCTTTTAATTGTGTAGTATTGTTTGCCTTGTGCGCCAATCTAAAAAGGTGCCCCCTTAACAAGACACAATTTTGCCATGTCTTTTCACCGATGTTGTAGGGTGATCATGTCACTTCTTCCCCGCCTTTGGCAGATGACTCTCATAGTCCTTCTCCGACTACGTTGGGCGACTCTTCTCCTTCTCTTTCCATCTTTTCTTCTTCACCCCTTTGGGGCTCTCACCCTTTTTCCTGTTATTCTCGAGACTTTAGCCCGCCTTGATCTCAACCGATTTGATTTCTTCTATACTTGATGCCTTATTATCAGGGCCTCAGGGCCTTAACGAGGGAGTTCTACCCTCGTCTCTCTTCCTTTTTATCCCTACTTCGTCCAGTATGATGTCTGCCACTCCTCCGTGTTGAGGAACCCAATCCCTTGCTCTCCTATCTTTTCTTATCCTTTCAAGCAAGAAAACAAAAAGATTCAAATGACTAAGCTTTCAGGATGTTGGTTTTTACGCAATGGATATGTGAAGGTATCTTTATTTTGTGTAAAAATGCGCCATCAGTATTTTTATTAATCACACATTCCTTAAAACGTGGTTGAGTTACTTATGTAATTTGAATTTAGTTAAAACGAGTTAGCTTCTACAGCACCCTTAGGCTGGTGGTAGCCCCATGCCAAGAATCTAGTTCCTCCCCCGATCGTTAAGGGTGACCTTTGGACATGGGTTCTACACACACTACACGCCAAGCTATAGTCAATCTCCTCTTGAGCAACATCATTGCTACTTTGGCCAGATTCAGGCATGCATGAAAGTCTTTTCTCTTCTTTACTCGACTAAGTACAGGGGCAAGAGATTGACGGATAAGATGACCAACCTCGGTGCTCCCCAATACAGGAGAGGTCTCAAATAGGGGCAGTCTTGACCCTCAAAAATGAGCTTTCATTCTTTATTTGGCAAATAAGGGCTGTCAAATGAAAATCATATATGAAAATCAATGTAAAATTATGAAGAATCAAAGGCATGGAAAGAGTAGCAAAGTCCCGTGGGACGTCATGAGTGCGGTCGTATGCGTGCCTAGGGGTCTAACAATTAAAGACACAAAGCTCCGGTGCAACAGACCTACTCTTTGAGGGGTAATTCCATGTGTCCATGCTGAGGAGGTACGCGTGTGATCCGGCACACGTGATCAGTTCTGAACAGATGTAGTTTCAGCAGAATCTATCTTATGAGGAGCAACCTATTTGAATTCTAAACCGCGAAGAACAGGTGCTGAGGACTAAAGTCATTCCATTAGTGAAGGTGCTATGGAGGAACTTCTCACAGGAGGAGGCAACGTGAAAATTAGAGAAAGAGATGAAGAAGAAGTACCATTAATTATTCGGTATGTGATCTAACTCCAAACTTCGAGGACGAAATTTTCTTTAAAGGGGAGAGAGAATATTACTCTTCGTGTTAGGCAAATAACATATATTAGAAATCTATTGAGACGTACCATCTTTTTGGAAGATTTTGATCTTCCCTTTGCCTTCCTCCGTAAGTTTAGACGAATCTCCGAGCCTGACAAATCCATGGCCATTATTGGAGAACTCCGTAAAGATCCCCTTCCTCCCACACATGGTTGCTTGCTCCTGAATCAAGGAGCCACGTGTTTGATTGCTCGTGCGTCTCTTCATGTGTAAGAAGCAGAGTGGAATCTTCTTAAGCATTAGAAGCCTCTACAAAATTAGATTGGTCATAGTGATCTAACTTCTTTCTTCGACATTACCTAAATCATTGACAATTGTAGCACTTCACATTTCTACTACTCCCTTTGTACATTCCTTTGCCTCGGCTACCATCACAGTCCTTTTGTGGGAGCTCATCATGGAGTTATTGATTTCCATGATCACAACCTCTTTCATGGTTGTTACCCCCACCTCGACCTTTCCTTTTATTACTAAGAGTCATTTTAGAGTCCAATGCTTGCTCCACCGTAGTGGACTGAGATATTTTCTGGATGCATTACTCATGACCTTGCAATGACCCAACAAGCTCTTCAAGAGTAAGAGTCATCAAGTCCTTAGACTCCTCAATGGCGACGACCACATGCTCAAATTTTGGTGTGAGAGATCGAAGCATTTTCACGATGACACGGATGTTTTTTTATCTTTATGCCATATCGCTTCATTTGATTCACGATCACAAGTAATCGTGAAGCATAATCGGAGATACTTTCATCTTCCTTTATACGAGCAGTCTCGAATTCTTCCCTCAAAGTTTGAAGACGAATTCGTTTCACTCGATCTACACTTTTATAGATCGTGCCCAAGGTATCTCAAGCTTACTTGCTCGATGTAGCCTCGGCGATCTTCTCAAAAGTTACATTATCCAACCTTTAGTAGAGTAAGAATAAAACCTTCTTATTCTTCTTTCGCTGGTGTTTGAGATTACTTCTTTACTCTAGACGGTAACCAACTTCTTGTTCGACAGAGGATTTCTCATACCCATCGCGTTCGATCTCCCATAAGTCTTGCAACTCAAACAATGTATTGTTCTAGATACACCAATTCTCATATATAGTTATCCTTCGTCAACTTAAAAATTAGGGATTACACCAAAGTTGACACCGTTGATCTCAACAACCAGAGAATGGCTGGGATAAGTATAACTTAGAAGGATATCTAACTATGATACTACTATGTTAATTGGATTTGGATAAGCTAGAATCACTACTCTAGATTTGCTCTAACTAGATGATCATGACTAAAGAACAAGTTTCACACAAGTCACACAGAGAGTAGCCTCCCCTAACCCTCTCTCTCTCCCCATTCTCTCCCTCTCTCCTCTTTCTCTCCCCCTCTCCCCGGGCTGTCGACGGTGGCGGAGGAGGGCAAGACGTCGAGGTGGCGAGGTGAGGAATGAGGAACGGGTCGAGGATCATGGGCCAGTGGCACGTGGAAGGTCGGGGGTGTGCTCGTGAACCGGCGAGAGTTTCGCGGCATTTTCTTTGTGGATCAGCGTCCACGGCACATCAAATCTTCAGTGGAGGTAGGGGCATGGTTCCCTAGCTCGTGTATTTCATTTCCTGCAAGTTTTGTAGGTCGTGGTGAGCCGAGCGGGCTTATTTGATGTTTTTGGGGTGTGCGTCCGATTTAGCATTTTGATCACATTTTTGGGGTTTAAATGGGTCCTCTCGGTGCTAGAGAGGTAGGGGACTAGTTTCCTCTTGTTTTTCCCTTCACGTGGGTGTGAACGGGGCGTGGAATGGAGTTTTCTATGTGATTTGCCATTTTCAGGTTCAGGACGGCCTAGCGGCCCTTCCAGTGACTGCTAGGGCACCAGGCGGTCATGTAGGGGACCATTAGGGTCTCCCGTATGTCGATTTGAGCCTTGCGGTCGCGCGATGGACCACCAAGCTCTGCCTTGCAGTCCGAGGGGTGACCGTTTGACTGTGATTTGGTCGATTAGAGGTCGGTGGGGTAGCAGTCTTGTGACTGACTGCTAGGCATCGCCTAGCAGTCAGGAAAAAGATCGCCACTCTTCCTAGCAATGCG